>CM077082.1:45032801-46232801 GCA_039513925.1 Platanthera zijinensis
TCCAGTCCAAGCACGCTTCACTATAGGGATTCTCCAACCTCTCATCACCAATTGATCTGCAAGCTCAAGTGGTGATGAGAAGTTGGAGAACTCCATAGTTAAGTGTGCTCGGGCTAGTGTAGTATTGGGATGGGTGACCTCCTGGGAAGTCCCCGTGCTGCTTGCTTGACTATCGAGTTTGCATCATCAAAGAGAGGTTGTGGCCACCAACAACCCGCCAGTGGGCAGAGGCGCCGATTGATGCAGTCCATGGAGAGGGGTTGTGGTGCTTGGGTTGCAGCCCAGACGACGCCAGCTGGGTTCCGCTAGGTCTCCATCGGTGGACGTGGTCCCGAGTGGAGCCGGGCTTGGGTCGTCACAATAATCACACACCTAAAAATGAGCATAAATTTGAATTTGGTTTGGTACAAATAAGGTGATTATGCTCATTGAAATTATATTTTGTAGGTGAATTTTTCTTGCATAAAAAATACTGAAAATTCAAATCATGCATGAAAATAAAGAAAAATGATTAAAAAAAGAAAAAAATGGGAAAAAAATTTAATTTTGGGAGCATGCGTTATGTATTTTATTTCACTTGGATAGTATTTTTGCAAGGTCAATATTAGTTTTTGGTATGTTTAACCGTCATGTTTATCTTTGCTCACCATATCATACACCCAAGCCTACGTTTAATTCCTAATTAAGTCTTATTGATTCATGCCTTTGAATTTTACTAGTGTCGTGGAGAAGGTGTGAAAGAACAAGCCTATGACCATCATCATTGATTGATTTCTTTGGAGGCTGCTCCGATCTCCTAATTTGCGTAATTTAAATTTGAGTGATCACGCTACTTTCTCTCTATACGTGACTTTAGGACTTAATGATATTCTAATGATGAGTTGAATTTTAAATAAAAATGCTTTTTGAAAATTATAAATTAATTATTATGTTAAAAGGGTTTTCTACCGAGATTTTTCGCATATATGCGTAAGATTTTTCTCATTATATTCTTTTTAACCTTTTCCTAGTTAGCACTATCTTTTCGTACACTTATGAGGATTGTTTGCTCAGGACGAGCAAACGAGTATGTATGGGGGTATTTGATAATACATTATTTATAATTATTTTCTTATAATATTTTAGTAGTATTTATTTACTTTTTGTTTATTTTTAGTTTAATAATTGTCCAACATGCTTTCTTTTCTACTTTTAGGAAATCTGTGGCTGTAAATAGCAATTTTGAGCTCACAGCTGTGTTCCGGGAAATATTAGAACAGTTCGGCAAAAATCTCTAGTACATGCTCTTTGGCCATGGGCGCGACCTCAGTCATGGGTCATGACTCGCCATAGTGTCCAGCTCTCCATTCCACATCAGATTAAAGTTACACACGCCCTGTCACGGGCGTGATAGGGCATGCCCTTTAGTTCAGAGTCGTGACTCAGCCTGACCAAGCATTGAAGAAGCCAATTTTCGTCGTCGAGCCAATTCAGCTTACACGCCCTTAGTCGCCGGCATGACCTAGGGGCGTATACTGCAAAATTACAGATTTTGGCAGTTTTTCTCCAAACGTTCCCGGACTATCAAGACAGCGGTTTCATGCCTTACACGCCCTAGCTAGGTCACGGGCATGACTTCACAACTTTGTGCCTATAAATTCCAGTTGCTGCCAAGATGGTCCTCATCCAGTTCATGTTTCGATTGGATCTTTTTTAGCATAGTTTTCCTTCAGTTTTAGTGTACTTTTTCTTTATGAAATTTACCTTTTATGCTTCGTCCTTTCAATTCCTAGTGCAGCTTTACTTTCAAGTACTTGTAATCTTTCTTTTCGTAGTTATAATATGTTCTTCTCTTTCATTATGTGTAGCTAGTTTTATAGCATTTGATCATATAAGCTCTTAAGAATTCTTATTTCGTAATTTCATTTTCATAGATTCTGATTTAGAAAATTATGATTTGACTTTGATTTTATTTTTTTTATTTCATATTTCCGATGTATGATAATCGACTTTTGATATATATTCTAGTTGATCGAGAGATTCGTGAATATGAGTAGATCGCTCATTGATTAAAGGAGTTGCATGCAATCTCCGAGAGAGGATGACATAAATTTCTGGAATACAGTCAAATCTAATAGTGAGGTTCACCACCTAAAGCAAGCTTAGGTGTTTCGACTGGTCGAGGGGTCTTAATCGATCAACCTAAGATTAATTGATAGTTCTCTCTTGAGAGGCTCTATCATGATTTGGGACCTCCACGATCGAATTGTTCTCAATCTAGTTTTATGAATTTGAGATTCACGAATTATTTTACTTAAAAAGAATTTTCGATCAAATGCTCTTCTTTTCCTTTATTATTTTTTTATCAAATTTTTTTTATTATTTTTTGATAAAATAATATTAATTTACGTAAGTAAAAGTAATCAGAAGAACCGTGGAATACGACACTTGATATTTTAAAATTTCCTATACTAGGAACAATAGATGCTCTCGCCTATAATTTGTAGAATTTGGAGAGTAATATTTATCCTAAATTTTACCTATCAAACACTTAAGGTTTCCTTCCCTCTCCTCCTTGTGCTTGGATTTAGCTCTCTTGGGTAAGGATCTCCTCTTTGCCTTATTTATTCAGATTTTCTTGAACTATTTTGCAATTTTTTGTGCTCTAAATTACATACATTTTGTGATTCAAGATTATGTCATCTTATAATCGACTAACCGCTATGTATTTTGTGATCTCTGACGACGTTCAACGAATCAATTGGCAGGATCACTCAAAAACCCATCTGATTTAGGGTTTCCCTAACCTAAGTGCCACCAAGTCTCTGATTCCTCGCGATAGTCTCCTCTCTCCTCACTTTTGAATGAGGTAAATTGCTAAAACCTCTTATGTTTAGGTTATGTGATGTTAATTGCATGTGTTAGTGTATGATTTTTTTTGTTAATTTAAACATCATCCATGATTGTTCTTGAACAAGTTTAAATAAGATTTTTAAATTTGTTTGCGCCACTTAGCGTCCACGGTCGGATTTAACCTTATATAAGAGAAGTAGAGAAATCTCTCGTTTGCAAATATTGAACTTAGCTTGATGCATGTTTTCTTATGTTTATGAATTTTACTCCTGAATACTTGAATTGTTAAATTAATATTTAATAGCAAGTCTTGATACACTTAGAATGACTTGTTCTAAATGAGTGTCTGTTATCTCAAAGATGTTGCGTGGTAAATTTTTTCCATTTGAAGTAAATTTTCTCCAATTAAAATCACTAAATCATGAAAACACTTCATTCATTTGATATCATAAGCAATTATTGAAAGAATACGTGTAATTGATGCAACTTCTTGACTTGGGTTCTCTCTTGATTCCCTAACATGATCAAATGACCGGTTATAACAAGGATGGAATCTCTGGCTCTAGTTAGGGCGAAGGTTTGCAAGAGCCGCTCCTCAGAGATCACAGGCATAAATTCTGAATCTCTGACAAGTTCTGAATCTGATCTTGAATCCGTCTGAATCATAGTTTGTGTGCATCAAATAAAAACGCATACGTCTTTCATTTGTTACAGCTTAAGTCACTTCATGAATGAATACATGCTATACTCTAGATTAGAAAAATTATTTTTTATTATTTCTGCTTACTTCACTTACTTGCCCGCCTTGCTAGTTCAACTTCTTGAGTGTAAGTACAATTACCTTTTTTATATCGTGCTAGTTATGTACTTTGTTACTTTTATCAATGTTCTAAGGCTTTTTGTTTGTTTGTTTTGAAATTTGCCTTATAGCTCGATCCACATCAAGTTCCTGTTCCTGAAGGTTTTTCTTGTTTCTTGTTGTGTCAGGTTCAATATTTGTATTTCCTTTACTGTCAAACATTGCTCATTGTGTAATAATTATGATCAGACATTTTCTCTTAAATCATGTACAAATGCCAAGCTAAAAGTTACAGACTGGAATTTGATATTTTTGTATGTTCATTTCTTTGAGATTTTCATTGCATAAAATTTGTATTGGAACTTTGTATCATGAGTTTTGTTAAAATGCTTGTGTATTTATCTCCCCACATCTATACTTTAAAATTTCCACAAAAAGATAATGTATTTTCTCCAAATTATATATTTTAAATCTAAAAATACTAATTTATCTCTCGCCTAACAAACATGAAATTCTTTCCCTCATATTTGTGGCATCATGAATCACCCGAAGCACACTCTAACTTTTCTTTTTAGAAGGATTGTAACACATGGAGACCCCATCGATTTAATTTGCAGGAAGTGGTTTGACGGTCATGAACACATGAGTTAAATCGTCATTCGTTAAGGATCATCTAACAAATATCATCCGTTTGAACATAAAAATAGATGAAGTTTTTTAGGCGGGCATTAAAGAATGACAATTTAATCCTCATGTTCATGACCGCCATCATGAGTTTATTGAATGATCTATCTGATTCGCCAAATATCGCCGCTCCCGCCGAATGGATTCAGGGGAGGTAAAGTGCACTCGCTGCACTTTACTGTAAAGTGCGGGCATCCAACGGCCTGCGTTGGATGTCCCACACACATCTCAAAGCGAGCTGAGATGCACTCGCTTTGAGATGAGTGCGGGCATCCACACAAGCCGTTGGATGCCCGCACTTTATTATAAAATGCAGGGGTGCACATTACTCCCCGCGAGTCCCGGCAGGATATGTGATGACTGTCAGGAAGAATGTCGGGAAGAGCCGGTGCATAACTGCATATCACTCATTTTTTAAACAAATTTTGCCCTCCAGCACTTGCTGGAATGTTAGTGGACGATGACCATGAAAAAAAACAGAAGGCAGAAAAATGACTGTACCTTTTGTCCTACTGATATGTGATAGACTGATAGGGCACGCCTAAACCGTAGCAACTCCCGTCCTTGATCACCTCCCAGCTGCCGACGGCAACCCCATTAGGGCAACTCAACCAAGTCGCCTCCTACCGACAAGAGTCCTCCGACGACCATTCCACCGTCGGCCGACCGGCGCTTCTTTGACAAAATAGTGAGTGCTTCTCCCTCTCCACTGTTTCTCTGACTCGACGACTTCTCCGACTCCAAGATTTCTCCGACCCCAAGTCTTCTCCGTCGAATTCCTGAGGGCTTCTCCTAGTCCACGGCTTCAGGTTAACCTTATTTAGGGTTTCCTATTATATGTGGTTCTAGAATGCTTACTTCTAAAATCTGTTACTGCGTCCCTGCTTTTCAAATCCAATGGCTAGTTACTGCATCCTTGTTTTTTTTTGTTTAAGGAATATTACGATGAAGCATATTTTGTCTGGGGCTTATACTCAATTTTATGCGATTTCAAACACGGATGAACTACAAATATTGCAATCACTTTGAAGAATTTTTCGTATTTTTTGGTTCACTGCTAGCTCTTTCATCATATACATATTTTTACTACAACTCAACATGTGTATATTTTTACTAAAAGTTAGACATAAATCTGTATCAACATGAATATTTTTTTTGAATTTTTAAACCATTTAAATCATTTTTAGTAATGGTTTTAATGAAAACATAATGCTGCTGATATAGAACAAGTGAAAATTATGGTGCTGCTCATATAGATCAAGTCCTGATTGTGCTATCTGCTCATAATCTCTGACTCGTGGCAGATAGAACAAGTGCAGATCAATCTATCTTCTCCTATATTTCCAGTGACTGTGAGTATAATTTTGTTTCAAGTAAGTATTTTTCTGTTCTTTAAAAACATATTTAACCATGTTTAATTAAAAAATATTTAATTTTCGTATAATCACCATATCAGCACCACATATGCGCCAAATCACCTAAAACTGTTAAATGCCATGACGAAAGTTAGTCTTGAGATTGATATCAATCTACTTCAAAACTTTAGGGACCAATTTCAAACAAATATTTGCTTAGAGACCTATTTCAAATCCCTCATAAACATTAGAGACTTATTTAGGTATGTTCCTAAAAACATATGTTAACATTTTTACAAGAAATATAAAAATGTCTCCGGGTCCTCCATGCGCAGTGTGCATAAGAGCTAGTATTTCGACCATTCCTCAACATCCATCATGCATTGTTGCTAAGAATATCGAGCAATGACATGGTTACTGACGTTGGCATGCTGCCAACATAATTCATAGGGATTAGTGTATGTTATGGGGATCGCGACACACATCGTCCTACACAACGATTTGGGCCATCCATTTTATGCAGATCGAGGATCCGTATTGTATTTTTATTTTGATGTATTTGAGGGTCATTTTGATCGGAGATTCATGATCGTCCATGATGACCCATTAATATATATATATATATATGGGTAGGAGGTTCATTTTAGAGGCATTGAAAGTGTGAGTGAAGAAGAAATTCTTCCTTTCAATCACTCGGTGCCGAAGCAGGAATCAAAGTGCGAAGCTTGGTAGTTATCTCTCTCTCCCCCACATCACCTAGTCAGCTACCCTTCCTTCACCTTCCTTGGCCGGCCTCCCCCCACCTTCTCCTCCACCAAAGATCCAACCATCTCTCTTCCTCCCCATCTCCTCCACATCTCCTTGCCGTCCACCACCATAAACCCATACATCTCCATAATCCCTCCACCGCCACTTCCTTCCAATTCCATCCACTTTTAGTTTTTCTGTGATCGTCGGAAAACACCTTCGACCACCTCCATCAAGCCTCCACAACAACCCTAAAGATCCCTTCCATTTTCTCATTTCCAGCCATTGCCAGAAACCACCCCCCGACCACCACCACCTCCGGTGATCCTCTCCACCACCACCACAACCACCACCTACGACGATCCTCTCGAACCACCACCATCTTCAGTGATCCCCTTGGCCACCTCTGACCGACCACCACCATTCCCACCTCCTAGTCAACCCCCCACTACTCCACTTCTCTACTTCATCCACTTCCTAAATTTTAGGAGACACCTCCTAAAACTCCTCCCATCCACCCCTTTCCTCACTACCTCCATTCTTTCCCACCATTTCTCATGCCCACCTCCCATTTCCCTTCCAAACCGAGCCTTACATTCTCCTCCATCAGCCGGCTACTTCAAACAAACCTCCTGCTCGTTGTCTGCCAGCCAGGTGTTGTCCAAAAAAAGTGGCCGACCTTCCTTATAGTGGCTGGATTCTCGTCTCACCCGGCGGCCTTCTGCTCCACAGCCCTCTCCCATCTTCTAAACAACCTAGTTAACTCCTGGAATTGAAATTCTAGCTGTCCTTTGGCTTCTCCCAGCCCCAACCTCCGATAATCTCTTCCCAAATCCCTGGTGGAGCTCTAACAGCTAGCGTACAACTTGAGATTCTTCTCTTAACACCGATTCCAGCACCTATACAACAACATTTCCAGGCTTTCTACATAGCAAGCAGTCCCAACAGTCCCCCCCCCCCCCACACACACACCTCCTGTCTGCCTCCAGCCACCTCCAGACAGCCCCTATAACTCTGCCGGTTGCTTTCCTTCATTGTCTATTCCTACAACAGTCCTGTTTCGGTAAACTGAGCCTTCCCGGGGGGCCTAACTCAGTTCATTGGCTCATTTCCAGCCATCTGAAGTTTGTTGGAGACCCACCAAGCCCTCAACTACTTGATTGTGCAAACTTTATAGTTTGATCTCATTAATTTTATGTTGAATTAGTGATTCTTCTCCTACTTTGCGTTATATCTCTTTGTAAGCTTTGTTTCCACCTCTTTTGGCTAGTGTGGTATTCATTTGCTTATTTGTTCGAGATTCTTGCACTCTCACATTAGTAGTACATTGTTTGTTCTTCATTATTATTAAGCTTTCTTCTAATGTGCTTTTCATTCGTTTGCTTTTATAAATTAAAATTATTGCAAGTTAATCATCGGAATTACGTCTGCATTTAGTAATCATCCATTAGCCCCCGAGAGAGCTGTCCTACATAAGATTGTTTTTAGGGCCTCAGGTTCGTGCTTAGCTTAAGATGCGAGACTAGAGTCTACATATTAGTAGTCATTGCTACTCTAATCCTCTATTTGAGGAACCAGAGTCCACCTATGTTCAAGCCCATTTTTAGGAAGATCTTCATACTCTTATGATGATTATCCTCGTCCCCGACTCATCAATAATAAAGGTCGCGTTGACCCTTCTACACAAACCGATTATGGTAGGAGTTACTACAATGATCATCGTTTTCAGGAGAGACTCGAGTATATGTTCTGTAGAGTCGCCCCGCCGTTTGATGGTTTGTCAAGTCCCGAGGCCTTTAGCTATTGACTCGTGCCCATAGGTCATTATCTCGACCACTTTGAGTTATTCGGTGTGCATCACATCAAATTTGTCAAGCTTAGGTTGCTAGGTCAATCTAGAAAATATTGGGATATCATTGAGAGGAGTATTGGGCGTGTGATGCTGTAAATTGTTACAGATATGAATAATTTATGTGTTTATGATAATTATTGTGCACACCAAAGCGGCGATGAAGATCGACGTGTCACAAGCTACATTTAGACTTAAATAATAATATTAGTGCATATTATTAAGAAAAGAATTAAGTCCAAGTTTATAGTAATAAATATTAGGTCTTAATAAGTTAAGAGATAAGTGGTAAAGGAAGGCTAAGAATGTGACCAGCTGCTACGAGGATTGGACCGGTCGGTTCAAGCATGACTTCACGCTAATTAAAGGTGTGTGTGTCATAAGTATTTTTCTGTTCTTTAAAAACATATTTAACCATGTTTAATTAAAAAATATTTAATTTTTGCATAATCACCATATCAGTACCACATAAGCGCCAAATCACCTAAAACTGTTAAATGTCATAACGAAAGTTAGTCTTGAGATTGATATCAAACTAATTCAAAACTTTAGGAACCAATTTCAAACAAATACTTGCTTAGAGACCTATTTCAAATCCCTCCTAAACATTAGAGACTTATTTAGGTATTTGCCTAAAAACATATGTTAACTTGTTTATAAGAACTATAGAAATGTGTTCGGGTTCTCCGTGTGCAATGTGCATAAGAGCTGTATTTTGACCATTACTCAACATCCATCGTGCAGTGCTGCTAAGAATATCAAGAAATGACATGGTTACTGACGTTGGCATGTTGCCAACATAATTCACGGGGATTAGTGTATGTGATGGGGATCGCGACACACATTGTCCTACACAACGATTTGGGTCATCCATTTTATGTGAATCGAGGATCCGAGTTTTTTAGTTTTTTATTGTATTTTTATTTTGATGTATTTGGGGGGTCATTTTGATCGGAGATTCATGATCGTCCATGATGACCCCTTAATCTATATATATTGGGGGTAGGGGGTTTATTTTAGAGGCATTGAAAGTGTGAGTGATCTTTTCTAGTTGAAGTCCGAGTTCGAGTTGAAGTCCGAGTTTGAGAAGAAATTCTTCCTTTCAATCACTCGGTGCCGAAGCAGGAATCCAAGTGCAAAGCTTGGTAGTTATCTCTTTCTCCCCCACATCACCTAGTACTAGGCTACCCCTCCTTCACCTTCCTTGGTCGGCCTCCCCCCACCCTCTCCTCCACCAAAGATCCAACCAGCTCTCTTCCTCCCCATCTCCTCCACAACTCCTTTCCGTCCACCACCATAAACCCAACACCTCTCCATAATCCCTCCATTGCTACTTCCTCCCAATTCCATCCACTTTTATTTTTTCGGAGATCGTCGAAAAACTCCTTCGACCACCTCCATCAAGCCTCCACAACAACCCTAAAGATCCCTTCCATTTTCTAGTTTCCAACCATTGCCAGAAACCACCCCCGACCACCACCATCTCTGGTGATCCTTTCCAACCACCACCACCTACGACGTTCCTCTCGAACCACCACCACCTTCAGTGGTCCCCTTGGCCACCTTCGACCAACCACCACCATTACCACCTCCTAGTCAACCCCCCACTACTCCACTTCTCTACTTCATCCGCTTCCTAAATTTTAGGACACACCTCCTAAAACTCCTCCCATCCACCCCTTTCCTCACTACCTCCATTCTTTCCCACCATTTCTCATGCCCACCTTCCATTTCCCTTCCAAACCGAGCTCTACATTCTCCCCTATCAGTCGACTACTTCAAACAAACCTCCTGCTCGTCTACCAGCCAGGTGTTGTCCAAAAAAGGGGCCAACTGTTATGGGGCGTGACGACGGCAGTTATCTTCGTTATCTTCAAAATTATGTCGTGTTATTTTTAAAATATTGTACCCATTTATCGTAAGACCAAATGGGGGGCGTGTTTGTGAACTTAAATATTGGTCGGGCTTGGCTTTGATGGTATGCAAGAAATTAGAACATAAAACTTTCTCTCTATCTTATTTTCTTCTCTCCCTATCTCTCTCTCTAAAGCACGTGAATTATTCCGTGTGTTTTCCCTAGCCGCAATCCGCGAGACTTCTGTCGTTCCGACTGACGCTGCTCCTCCTCGGCCGCCATAGCTCTTCCGCCGATCACGAGATCAAAGAGGGAGGCACAAAACAATCTGGTATCAGTGTTAATAGCCGACCCTTCGATCTCCGGCTCTTCCTCCGCTCTACCAACCCCGCACCGTCGGCATCGCACAACACCCGATCCTTCTTCCAGCACGCTGGTACGCCTTCCTAGCCCCGCGACCACAACCCAGCAGCACCGCACGCTCGCCGACTCTTCTCCTAACCCCGCGACCCTTTCTCCGGACAATTCTGCGGCGCCTATCCACCATCCCAGCCCCACAGCCACCCCCCGATCCTTCTTCCAGGCCGTCGCTAAATTTCAATTCCAGGAGTTGACTGGGTTGTTTGGAAGATGGGAGAGAGCTGTGGAGTAGAAGGCCACCGACCTATGTTGTCAAAGGCGCAAGGCGCACCGAGGCGCAAAGGGGCCCTGGAGCCTAGGCGCAGGCGCGCGTCTGAGGCACGTGAGGCGCAAAAATGGGGAGGGGGAGGAAATTGAGCGAATTGGGCTTCCAATTCGCTGAAATTGAGTGAATTGGGCGCCCAATTCGCTGAAATTGAGCGAATTGGGCGCCCAATTCGCTGAAATTGAGCGAATTGGGCGTCCAATTCGTACGTGTTCTTCCTATTTTTGTTTTTTATATCAAATTTATAACTTATAAAGTACAAAAAAACGAAAGAAAAGAGATATTGGACAATAATATCAGCATCAAAGATGATTTGATGAATGAAACTGAAACAGAAAAACATCTAGACACCATGAAAAAGCAGCAAAACAACAAAGTTGTACAAGTATGAAGCGTAAAGTATTCTGAAATTTAAATAATCTATTACTCACCTAGCTACTCATCCTCTGAAAAGACTATGTCTTCATCATCTTCTCCACTATCGTTATAATCATCTTCTTCTTCATTGTATTCAACTTCCTCTTCATCGACATCATCAACATTTCTAAAGACTAATGGAGTATTAGCCTCTCTAATGACTAATGGAGTAGTAGCCTCTCTAATGACTAATGGAGTAGGAGTTTTCATCTTAGATATGCTTCTTTTCTCAAGTGTCTTTGTAGGAACCACATTTTTTCTTTCAATAACCGTGTGCGATAAATTTCTTTTTCAACTTCAGTGGCACTAGCAACTGTGCCCCAAGTTAATAACTCATCATCAAAGACCAAGTCCAACAGGGGGATGATGTTGTTTGTGTGAATGGAAGATTGATGAGTTCATCCAGAGGGTGTGGAGGGCTTGAAGATGGGAAACCGGTGGTTGAAAGAGGCTTGGTAGGACTCGTGATGCGTTGGGATTGGGATGGAGGAGGTTGTCTTGGGTAAGGAAGGATCAGCCGGTGCTGACTGGGACTGTTCAATACTGGGAGAGGCGGGAGGCGGTGGTAGGGGACTCATGCGATACTGGTGGATGGTAGAGATTGCGACAATGAAGCCTTCCAATGCTTTAAGGAGTGGAGGCAGGGCCTCACAAGGCCCGAGGAGCGGAGGTGGCTGCTTGGCATCGCACCAAGGGAAACAGGAGCCGCCGCCCATATAGGACTGAAGGATAGAGATGGCTAAGGGCTTCAATCCACGATTACTCGTCTTAGCCTAATACGCATATGTATGTATGTGTGTATATATATATTATATATATAAGGAGATTAGGTTAAGTGCATCCGACGACTCGGAACTAACTACTTAACATAATTTTCAAAATAGAACTCGGAAAAATACTTGAAAGTAGGAAAATTTGAGCCCATCGCAATCAGTCTCCAATTGTCTGTCCGCCAATCCAAACAATGACGATAATGAAGAAGCTCAATTGAGGCGTGGTCGATCTCCATCAATATGATTGATGAATTGTTATAAATAACAGTAAATCAAATTGCTTACAGAATGTAATGACTTAAAGGAAAGAAAAACCAGTGTGTTTGAACTTTGAATATAAAAGGGCAGGCATACATGTGTTGGTCACTAAAAAACGTCTCCACATTTTTCATAGATGGGACGTGGAACATGACCTCAAGATGTTTAGGTGATATGTCATTACTCAGCCCCAACACCTTCTTTGCCATCTCTCTCTCTCTACTTTTTTGACACACTATGTCCCTGATGTAGTATTGACTCCATTTTATTTTGGATGTTTTATAATTTCTTTCCTCTTGCGGGTTCTATTCTTTATTTTGTGTTCTCCTTATTGATTGAATTGCTAAAAATTAGTAAGAGTCCGTTATGTTAGAATTGAAATTGGATGCAGGAATTTATTTGATGGGAACTACAAATAGTATTATTTCTGCAAGTGGATTAAATTTGATATTTTACTGCTAGTTTCATTTGTTCCCATGTCCTTTTCAACATATTCACATTCCGTATTTGTTTGTTTTTTTGCTGCTGAGGTTGTTACTCCGCCTCTCATTTCCTGCCTAAGGTATATTCTACTCGCCGTGATCATAGGTAGCTTACACGAGCTGCTCAAGCAATCTTCTGCTAGATAATTGGAGATAGGTGACCAAATATTAATTTCCCACACAGTGAAGCAACAAATTGTAAATATTTTGAAGGAATCTAGTAACTAGATTGTGTATAATTTTTTTATGTACAATATGCCACCATTTTCTTCAGTTTTTCATTGGTAGGATACACTGATCATAACAGGAGACCAGCTTGCTAATATTTGTCCAAGAAAACTGTTCTTTCAATCAAACATCAATCATACAAGACGTATTAGTGCAAATATTGTGGAGGGTGAAATAAATATACAGTGAAATATAACCCCAAGTAGTAATTTCTTAATTAATCAAGTAGGGAGGAGATATAAAGTTACCAGATTATACGATAAGAAGCAAACTAAAATTTAAAATTTTTCTTTCAATAGCCCCCCTCAAGTTGGGAAGTCGATATTCATTGATATCCAACTTGTCAATTATAGTCTCAAAACTGAGACCCCCCCCCCCCCCCCCCCAAAAAAAAAAAAAAACTCTTTGTCAGAACATATCCCCCTTGGCATAGTTTCACATGCAGCTTCCACCCCAACAAGGGGAGGTCCCCTCGTTTGAAGGTTCTGATTTGTTAGGTTGGATCGCTCGCTTGGAACAATCATTTGAATAATAGATCACCCATGAGCAAGATGCCTCTAGCGATGATTTACATGGAACCCTTCATTGGATGCGTTGGCTACGCCAAGTGATGCCACACATAATGCGAGCGATGTTTAAGGAGGAACTCATACTGCACTACGACACACGAGGTTCATCAAATCGGCTTTGTGTAGTTTTGCGTGGATGATTTTGTGGAGCTCATGCACCATGTTCTGGGGCTTATCAATGATCCATTACCGTGGTTATTTCATGCATGACTTGTAACCTCACATACGCCCTGTTTGCGCCCTTGAAGTGCTTTTACACTCACATTGTTCATATTAGCAAGCCCACTTTGTGGAGTCTAAATTTAATATAACAACCGGGGCCTCATCTAATTGCTATATCACGTTGCCCTACTAGTCACGGTCGTACACCAACCCGACAAGACCAACACAAAGCCCCTACATTCATGCACATGAGTTTCCACGTCCACTGGTCTGCCAGTACAGGGCTCTTGCACCACCCCACTAGTATCCCATTGAAGCGAAATCCCACACCACATCACTTATCACACTTAGATTAACTCAACCCCCGCCGTCAGAGCCTCTATTTTCGCTGCAAACAACCCTACGCTCTAGTCACAAAATGTCCACTTACATCATTACTATTGTTGTTCAATGCTAAAGACGAACACATCACTCTTGCTAGAGGCTCTTGACCTCGAGAATGATCCCACTTGGACTCGACCTTGTGGATAAGGTCGATTTTGAATGGTGGAGTATTGATATGTATACGTACTTTCGGTGGGCATGTATACACATTTTGAAGACCCAGACCCGGCCTTCCAGAAGTGTCACGTCAGTTGTTACATTTCGTATGTAATACGTACCTAGTGACATTGTGGCAAATTAAGTTTTTCCTCCCTCTATAAGGAGGTGTGATGAGACTTTGAAGAATCTTTGTGGGTCAAGTCTTGTAAGCTCTCCTTGGAGAGGAGCTGACACAGGAGGAACCTATAGGCGGCGGATAAACTGCGACCTAACCCCTACATGCTATGCAAAAGTCCGGCGGTTAGATAACAAATTAGATAATAAATAAAATCTTCTCACACAAACAATTAAAAGCAAGACAAGGTAATTTAATTAAGCGAGGCAAACTTAGGCTTTCCTCCGCGTGGAGGGCCAAAGCAAGAGCACACGACGAATAAATCCTGCAAATCACAAAATTTATCTAACAAACTACTATCATACAATATATCCAAACAAATATGATGTCCAATCTGGTAAAGAAATGCTGAAAAATAATAATCTAATACAACAATACTCACTAAATAGTGGGCTAGCTAAGGCAATGAAGATTCCGGAGCCGGATGCGTAGATCGGCAATCGAGAGTGGAACGGCGGCGTGGAAATAATGGAGGTGGCTGCTCTCGGTGGCGGAAGATGAAAATGGGCCGGAAATGGATAGATCTGACCACGTAGGGAGAGATCTGGACGGGGGTGGGTAGATCCGATGAGATGGTAACAGATCGGAGCTAGGAAACGATGAACGGGTGGAGGGAATAACGGATCGGGGGCTAAAATTTACAGATCTGGACTGATCTGGAAAATGGGGATGTTGGGAGGTGGATCCATGAAAAGATGCCAGAAAGCTGGCCAACGGTGACTGGAAGGTCGGTCGGTTGTAGGGAGGAGAAGGGAGGAGAGCGACGACTGGATATGGTCCGCCTGGTAGTGGGAAAGGGTTACAGGAAGGGATCTGGTGGGGTTCACTGGGTGGAGGGTGCGGTTGGTTTGGTTGGAGGAGAAACAGCTGGCGGTTTGCTGGGAGGAAGGGTTAGGGGGAGGCGACGGCTACAAGAGATGGAGGATCCGACGACAAGGGGGGAAGGTTTCCCTGTTGCGGGACTTTAGGAATGAATAGTAATTTTAATTTTTGAACAGTAGAATAGAAAGTAAAAATGGATTGCTGGACAGCAATCTGCGACTGGAATTTTGGGGCTTTCAGAGGGGTAAGAAGGAGCCTAGGGTTAGGGGGTACCTTCAGGAGGGAGATACAAACCTAGGAGTCGTCAGCTAGGGTTCCACGGAGTCGGCACCGTGGCTTGATCGCTGGAATCCGGGATTTCTATTCACCAAATTCTGCAATCCCTAGATCAACCCCCTATCACCTCTATTTATAATAAAACAAGGATTAGGGCATCCCCCATCAACGACTATGCTTGGCCGGAGGTGAGGCCACCCAAATACATCAAAATAAATGCAAATATACTAAACTAATATATGAAATTGATTCGCAATGCGAATCTGGACGCATCCGCAGAGTCCGATCGTCGGTCCGGGCACGCTATATATGGAAAGTCTCCAATTGACCCCAAACAGGCCTCAAAACTTGTCATCCACTGCAAGTGCTCGTCTCAGTTCCGCGTCAATCACCCCGGCTTGAAAGAATTCATCTCTCGATGAATAGGGATCAGAATTCTCTCGCTGCATGCCAGACAAAACTCGAATAAGTCCACCAAAGGTCGCTCAAGTGTCGTCGCTGGAAAAGTGTCCTCGCCAATCAACTCCCCCTGACTGAAAATCTGTCATCTCCGGTGAATGGAGACGGATGTGCTGAAGTCGAAGTCTAGGGGCGAATCAATCAAGCTTTGTTGCAAGTACCCAGGTGTCATCAATGTCTGTAGTAGGAATGTAATGGCGGCGTTGGGCCTCCGTGATGCTCTCAACGCTCAACTCACGAGTGGTGGATCCCGGTGCGGTCGGTGGTGTTGAAGGTAGAACCAAAGAAGACGAGCCCCCAGGTGGGTAGGTGCCAGGAGTGGGTGAGTAGTGGTGGCCATCAGACTTGGGTGGGCTATGAAGGTGGTAAGACAACAAAAGTGGAGGTGTGGGTGGTTGGAAATCCCCATTACTTGGGTCCACATACTCACGAGGCTCGTAGTATGGCGTCAGATTTTCAACATTAAATACCAGGTGGAAGATGTTTGCTTCGATCCGTCTCATGATTATATAAGGATCCATTCGTCTAACACTCAAGCTTTTAGCAAGTCTCGAACGGAGCCTCACAACACAGATTCTTACCATCACCTGCTCGCCTTCATAAAGTACCTGCACTTGCCAATGAACATCCGCATTTGATTTACAAGATTTATTACTAATATGGATTATTCGTCGGGCCGACTCATGGCATGCATGCAAACGATGAGCAGATAACACAACATACTCGTGCAAAAGATGACGAAACGACTCAACAGACTCATGCAAATGATGCAAATGACACATGACCGACACAACATGCTTTCTATGAGAGAATCTAATAATGACCTGAAAACTTATCAAAGGAGGGTGGCCTATCAGGAGACTCTCTCGGTGGAGTGTAAAAAAACTCATCATGTGTGTGCGGAGTGCTCAGATGACCGTGAGAGCCAAATGTCGGTGGAGACTCTCTTGGTGGAGATTCTCTCGGTGGAGTACTCAAATACGAGCTCGTAAAGAGCCAAATTTCTTTCGGGGAACGTAGCACATCAGGGGGCTCACCAGGAGGTGTGTAAGAAAAGTCATCGCGGATGAGACGACCACCTAGGTGAAAATCGTGTACACAGACTAGAAGGTGTGACTCTATAATGCGAGGGGTATCCCCGAAAATGAAGAACTCGTCTGGTGGCTCAGCAGGTGGTGCGTCCCAAAACTCATCTAGAGTGCGGTGCGTCAACCTGTGGTGCCCTAGACACTCAATGCTCCACACAATATCCATTCTGTGGGGCAAGGCCAGAGACGATAATGGAAGAGGCGCCGATAACTCAGAACTCGTAAACAAGCGGCTTACCTGAATCGCATCCTCACTCAGATGTGGCGGGTCATCCGGGGGCTCAACTGGGGGCTCGTGATAGAACTCGTTACTAGGGTCGTGGTCCTCCAGATGAGTACCATCGTGAGGGGTAGTGTCCCCGTGAATGGGTGACATAGCCACTACGAGATCAGTACCAGACTCTAGGCTCTAGGTCGTGATGTGCCTCAGGGCAAGTGACATGGGAGAGCGACATAGGCCTACACTCAAGAATGTATCCGTGGGTGTGGTGTCAGGAAATGGGTTTGTGGTTGGGGTCTAACTAACCCGGTGGATGGTAGAGGAAGAGGTGTGGCACTACAGACACAATAGGTCGCTCAGGCTCACTCAATCGGGGTCACAAGAGTCGGGCCAGACACAAGAGATAGGTCACTCGTTGGGCTAAGCACCTCACTGGGGTGAGAGCAATTTGTATCAAGTATCACTTCAGTCATGTCTGATGGAACAATGATAGGCAAAGTAGTGTCCTCGGTGTGAGAGGAGCTCGTACTGCGGAGGTCAAGGTGAGGATCCAACCGACCAGCTCCGGCGGATCTCATAGACTGTTCGTAACGAAGGGCAAGTTGATACGTTTGCTTGGGAGACTTTGAGCTATGATAAATCACCTTAGTGCAAATGTCTGGTCGAAGCCCAGACCGAAATCTGGAAGAGCTGGGTCCTCTCGAATATCGCTCCTCACAACTAACTTATCAGAGCAATCTTTGTACTCAACGACGGACATGGATCCTTGTTGAAGGGAAAATAATTGGTCGAGCAAGCGACTCCGATACGACGAAGGCAGATATCTCTGACACAAAGTACTCTTCATGTCCACCCAACTAGTGATGTGACAAAGACGGTCTCGCTCGCGGGTCCTCTCAACGCTATACCAATATGTCATCGTCTGATCTAAAAGACGTTCACCGAATAACTCAAAATGATCGAGATAATACTCCATATCCACGAGCCAATAATTGAAAGACTCGGGACTCGATGACCCGTCAAAGGGAGGGGCAACAGTACGAAACTGCCTCTCAAGATCTCTCTCAAAGCGGCGATCCTCATAATAGTCATCTCTAAGGTAATTGGGTCGTGTCGAAGGGTCAACTCAATCCGCTCGCGTGCAAGGATATGAACGACGACAATCATCATACTGATTGTCTCTAGTGTAGTGGGGTCATGTCGGTGGGTTAACACGATCTCTAGAAGTGGTGTGTTGTGATCGAGGATAACTATCGTAGTAATGTGAGGGTCTCCCTGACGGGGCTCTGTGAGAGCGGGTGCAAGTGGACTCGAGACCTCCAAAGTGAGGAGAAGAATAATTGTGACACCTAGACAACGAAAAACCTATAGACTCTACGACTGCATATCGAAAAATGTGCGCAACCTCCCTCTGATATCAATTAATGCAGGATAAACCTATAAGCGGCGGATAAACTGCGACCTAACCCCTACATGCTATGCAAAAGTTTGACGGTTAAATCACAAATTAGATAATAAATAAAATCATCACACACAAACAATTCAAAGGAAGACAAGGTAATTTAATTAAGCGAGGCAAGTTTAGGCTTTCCTCTGTGTGAAGGTCCAAAGCAAGAGCGCGCTGCGAATAAATCCTGCAAATCACAATATTTATCTAATAAACTACTACCATACGAGATATCCAAACAAATATGATGTCCAATCCGGTAAAGAAATGTTGAAAAATAATAATTCAATACAACAATACTCGCTAAATAGTGGGTTGACCAAGACAATGAAGATTCTGGAGTCGGATGCGTGGATCGGCGATCGAGAGTGGAACCGGCGGCGTGGAAATAATGGAGGTGGCTGTTCTCGACGGCGGAAGATGAAAATGGGCCGGAAATGGATAGATCCGACCACGTAGGGAGAGATCCGGGCGGGGGTGGGTAGATCCGATGAGATGGTAACAGATTGGGGCTACGGAATGATGAACGGGTGGAAGGAATAACAGATCGGGGGCTGAAATTTCCAGATCTGGACTAATCTGTAAAATGGGGTTGTTGGAAAATGGGGCTGTTGGGAGGTGGATCCATGAAAAGATGCTAGAAAGCCGGCCGACGATGAGTGGAAGGTCGGTCGGTTATAGGGAGGAGAAGGGGGGGAGGGCGGCGGCTGGATATGGTCCATCGGATAGTGGGAAAGGGTTACAGGAAGGGATCTAGTGGGGTTCACCGGGTGGAGTGGGCGGTTGGTCTGGTTGGAGGAGAAACAACCGGCGGTTTGCTGGGAGGAAGGGTTAGGGGGAGACGGCGGCTCCAGGAGATGGAGGATCCGACGGCAAGGGGGGAAGGTTTGATGGGGTTTTCGGAGGGGGAAGAAGGATCCTAGGGTTAGGGGTACCTTGGGGAGGGAGAGACAAACCTAGGAGTCGTCACCTAGGGTTCCACGAAGTCGGCACCGTGGCTTGATCGCTGGAATCCGGGATTTCTATTCACCAAATTCTGCAATCCCTAGATCAGCCCCCTATCACCTCTATTTATTATAAAACAAGGATTAGGGCACCCCCATCAACGACTATAATTGGACAGAGGTGGGGCCACCCAAATACATCAAAATAAATGCAAATATAATAAACTAATATATGAAATTGATTCGCAACGCGAATCCGGACACATCCGCGGAGTCCGATCGTCGATCCGGGCACGCCATATATGAAAAGTCGCCAATTTACCCCAAACGGGCCCCAAAACATGTCATCCGCTGCAAGTGCTCGTCTATGCTCCGCATCAGGAGCTCTTAGAGTAAATCTGTCATCAAGAGCTTGGTGTAATCCCTTTTCTAGTTCGTATCATCCACATAGATAATTATGCTTGTTTCCTTTACGTTTTTCCATACTTTAAATATGAATGTAATTTGTCTATCGTAAATGACATCCATGGACTAATCATATTTAAGAAACATTAGAACTATATCCTCGGTGATTGCTTCAAACTATAAGTAGATTATTTTCCTTTACATATGCTCAGTTTTTTTAAAACTTTTTCTTCCAACCCGATATATACCCTCTATGGTTCCATTGAAGAATGCAATTTTTAAGTGGTGAAGAGGCTGGTCAAAGTTAACAGCGAGTGAAAGAAGTACCCTTACCAAATTTTGTTTTGCAATCGGGAAAAGTTTTTTGTATATTAGGTTTGTACTTCATTGTAATGATCCATTTGCACCCAACAACATGCTTGTCATTGTGTAGTTCCATTATTTCTCAAGTACCATTATTCTTCAAACTTGTTAAGAGTATCATAGATATTACTGGGGAACTTCCTCTATTAATGAGCCTGTCTTCATCTATTGCATTCTTCCATATGTTTGTCAAGAGCGTTATAGATATTAATGGGGAATTTCCTCCATATCAACTTGATGCAATTTCTTATGTAGTGCTTAACTGCAGCATCAGGCCTATCATTCCTTTAGATTATGCATAAAATAACTATTTGGAGCAACAGGCTCATCATTCCTTTACATTATGCATAAAATAACTGATTGCAGCAGCAGGCTGATACATCTAAATTTGAAAATCAAGAGGGTGATGGAAACATAGATTACACAGTATCCTGAAAGTAAGTCGAAGCATATAACTTCCGGAATGATGGTGAACCCCCATTCTGGTGCAGTTCATGAAGTCATGCCACCAACAGATGCTCCATCACTGCCGACCGGCACTGAGTCTGATATCCAAATGTTGAAGGACAACCCGCCTCAAAGGCAATCTGCCTCCCCCCAAAGGCGGAACGTGACGAGAAGTGGTAGTAACGAAAACAGTGCCGAGCATTCTCCCCTTCATCATCACCATCAGGCAAGAGTTGCAAACAAGGTTGGAGGCTTCTCTCCTGCAGAAAGAAAGGGCTCTTCCGAAGGCAGCCATGGCATAGCCCCCAACACTCCTGGAAGGTCTCGGCTGAGAGTTGGCAGTCGACCTGATGATTCGGTAATATCCTAATGAGTACAAAGAAATTATAAATGTGTTTGAATTGAAATTGTGCGTGAGAGTTTAAAGAGGGTGATATTGCGTCTTTGTGCAGCCTGAGGAAGGTTTTGTTGTACCCGAGTTCGGTGGGTGGGATGAGAGCGATCCTTCAGCCGCGGAGGGCTTTACTGGAATTTTTAAGAAAGTGAGTGAGGAGAAGCAGACTAGTGCAACCAAAGTTCCTATGCTCATTGATGACTCTGTTTATCTCAATACTTACAATCATGATAGGGGAAGCAATAAGTCTAGTGTGAGTGTCTCATTCTATCTGGTTTTTAGACTAATTGCTAAATATAGTTACCTTACATTGACAATATCTGATCTTTTCAGAAATTCTGCTGCTTCAACTGGGGAAAGAAATGAGGATGGTGAGCCTGAAAACCTCTAAAGCTTTGTTTGCATGTAAATATTTTTCAATGAAGGCTATTTGTGAAGTGGTTTGTTATCTCTGGAAGTTCATTTTGTTCAGTTTGTATTATATGCAGAAAACTGGAACTGGAAGAAGAATAATATGTTAATAAGCACTCCTCTTAACAGAAGAGACCTTCCAATAAATTTGTATCAGATCAAACATAGGTAGTTTACCTCCCTTGTTAATAAGTGTGATTTATCCATGTAAGGAAAAAAGCTTGTTTGGAATCATTTATTCTATATATATATGAAGTACAGAAAATATGTTGTATTGAAAATACTTGTTTAATGTATTAAAAAATTTTTTAATGTGTTGAAAATAAATATTTTTTTAATTTCTTTTACTTTTTTTGAGAACCAAAGTAATCTTCTAGACTTCTAAAGGTGTTGAACAATTTTAGCTACTTTGATTTGTATAGTAACAATATAAAACAATTTATTAAAGAATGTAATATTGTTGTCTTAGCATATATAAATCAATATTACTTTGAGTAATGATTATAATCAACATTTAAGCAAATGGCTATAAAATTTAAGATTTTATTGTATAAATTAGGCTTTAGGAGCTACAATCTATATAAATAGCACAACTCTAGTAACTAATATTATTTAATCCACATCAGTGGCGTGCATCCAATTGCTTGTATGAATTTCCATCTTTAATTTGGAAGTGCAGTACTCTGTAGTGTGTTTAAACTTAAATTAAGTAAACTTATATTATTTTGTCACAATATTTGAAATTAATTTTGTTGGTTGAATGTTTTAAATATCTTGGATTGATTGTTCAAAAGAACAGAGGTATTGATAAAGATGTGACACAGAATTCAAGCGGGTTGGTTGAAGTGAAGAGGCGTGTCAAGGATCTTGTGTGATCGTAAAGTACCATTAAAACTTTTTACTGTTAGCGATGCTCTATGGTTCTAAGTGTTTGGGCAGTGAATTGTGTACATGAGGAAAAAATGAGAGTTGCGGAAATGAGAATGTTAAGGTGGATGCGTGGACACACGAGACTGTATAGAATTAGGAATGCATGTATCATGGATAAGACAGGAGTAGCACTAATTGCAGAGAAGATGCGAGAAGCTCGACTAAGATGGTTTGGACACGTACAAAGGAGACCATTAGAAGCACATGTTAGGCGGCGTGAGTGTCTTGTCACTAGACATGTTAAACGAGGGAGGGGTAGACCAATAAAGACTTGGAATGAAACTGTAAGGAAAGACAAAATATGCTTAGACATTAGCGAGATTATGACACAAGATAGGGCACAATGGCGACAAAGGATCCATATAGCCGACCCC
Organism: Platanthera zijinensis; assembly: GCA_039513925.1. Lineage (NCBI taxonomy): Eukaryota > Viridiplantae > Streptophyta > Magnoliopsida > Asparagales > Orchidaceae > Platanthera > Platanthera zijinensis. The sequence continues at coordinate 45,055,795 of CM077082.1, forward strand.
ACTATAGTGGGATAAAGGCTTGAGTGTTGTTGTTCTTAGTAGGTGTGCTGTACATGTTTAAATCAATTACATTGTTACATTTAGTAGTCTTCTGAATAATTAGTCATGAATATTTACTAGTATTATTATTATATATTCAATACACAGCTCTCTCACTATCTAATATCCTTTTCGTTGTTAGGGGTTTATATGAAACATAATAATTTAGGATGTTGTCAATTATAATGATGACTTTAAAAATGTATAGTGGTGAATCCTCTTTGGATCATTTTGTTGTTTATTATTTATTGTGATGATGGCTTAACACCTTTAAAACTATGCAAAATATGTATTTATTCCAAAGAGGAGCAATAAAGTATTTTGTTGTTGAATATATAGTTATTTACTTGTTGAAGTAATGCTCAAAGTTTATTTTATTGGGGAGAAATCAGCTCAAAAAAATCCTAGCAAGTGGGCTCTTTGCTCTGGTAGAGAGGATGCATGAGTGGAGTTATAAGTTGGCCACAAGGTCATATTGAACATAACTATTACTGCTATCCTCCTAACTCAAGCCTCTACATGTTAAAAGCTTGTAAAATATCAGGCATGATCCAAGTTATAGCAAAATGGTATTCACAAATTGGAGCCAAAAGATAATCTGAAGGGCGAAGAAAGCTATATCTCCGCCGAACTTCAAAATAACCATACAACTAATGTTGGGAGTTTCCAGGGTAGGGGATCAAATCCCCAACTAGGTTGTTGTACCCCCAAACATTAGGTAGCTAACTTGGGTCTACCTTGGAGTTCTGATGACAAAGAGTATTCATCTATTAGTTGACAATCTGCACACCACATACCTAAATGGGTAGCACTGATATATTACAAAGTCTATCTGGGCTTGACAGTCCCAAATCGATAATACTGATTTCATCCAAAGCGAAGCGATTTTACCGATTCACTGACAATCAATACGGATTCTTTCGGATCGGAATTGGTTGGTGCAATTCCTATTGAACAGACGTCTGATAAGCATGATGTTCATCTAAGGTATGGACCCCTTAAGTTACACTTTTTGGGCTTATATATAGCTTGCAATGGAGGGGAGCCAAATATGTCATTTTTGGGCGAAAATTTGTTGTGCGTGTAACGCACAAAAAGTTCCATGCATGCATTAATAGCCCGGGGCTCATCATTTTGCTTCCTTTTATTTTTTCGCCCTTTTCACTACTGTTCGCTTCAGCTGAAAAGAAAAACCCTTGCCATTGCCAAGCTGTTGTTGTTGTTCTCCCTCGTCATTGCGAAGCTGCACCTGTTCTCCCTCTCCATTGCCAAGCTGCAGCTGTTCTTCTGCGCCATTGCCAAGCTGGGAAGCTCCACATCCTAGCTTGTACTTGTCCATCCCTCGGCCACGAACCGAAAACCTCAAGGTTTGGAACCAGCAAGAACAAATCCCACCGAAGCTTCATCCTCTCCTCCTCTGAATCCAAAAATGAACTGAAATCATATTAAAGCAAGAAAACATGAGAAAAACTGAAATAAGATTGCATTCAAATCGGCAGAAATTGGACTTTAAAGCTAGCTCCAAAAATGAACTGTATAAGAACTAGCAAAAATCTGACTGTAAAACTGCTCAAAAAAAGAACTGTATATGAGCATCTAAAATCTGACTATAAAACTTCTCAAAAAAGGAATTGTATAAGAAATCTGTATCAATAGCTTCGCCAACAGAATGGAAGGGGCGGAGCCTGGCAACAGAATGGAAGGGGGTGGAGCCTGGCAGCAGAATGGAAGGGGGAGGAGCCTTCAGGAGTGGAGGTGGAAGCGTTCGGGAGGAAGAATCACTAAGCGACGCTGCCTGATTGAAAGTTTTGGGCGGTTAGGGCTAGAACGGCGAGGGAGAATGGAGAGAAAACAAAATGGTGGGCCCAGACTATTTATGCATGCATGGAATTTCTGTGCGTTACACGCACAGAAATTTTTTCGCCATTTTTGGAGAGTAAAAAAAGGCAGAATAAGGTGGGGAAAAAGTGTCTTTTGAGGGAGAAGCCTTCCAATTTGTATGATTTTTATTTATTTCTTTGCTTTCATCAGGACTCCCTGTTTCTGTGTATCCCATTGTATCATTAGGATGAACAACAAATTTCATAGATAGCATGATTTTGATGGCCCCTATAATGATACTAATCAATCAATTCTTCTATGGTCATTAACTTCCTAATAATATTTTGAATTATTATTTTGTTGAATCCATATTTTCAATATATGATATCCATCTATACCAGTATGTAGAAGATCAAGTGAACCTAGAAACAAGACCCCTCACTGATAAAAGAAGGTGCACATGCTTCTAAACCACATGACAACCCAAATCCTCTCAATTAGAGTTAGATCAAATAACAAACCCATAAATTTGATAAAATAACTCTTGAGGGTTTCGATTTTGTCATTCATCCTGATGTTAGACTATAGTTATGTCGTGAAAGGGCTTAACATAATCGAGGAACTTCCACGAACTTGATTTATTATTAAAGTCAATGACATAATAGTCTTATTACTTTCTAGTCTTCTAGGGTGATTCTAGGTCTAGTACTACTCTCATATTTTTGTAGAATCTATTCTAGCAACTCATTTTCAATTAGTTATAACATTTCAAAGTCTTGTTCAATAAAAAAATAGTAATTTTTATGAGTAGAAGTACTCGATGAGAGCCTAAGGAATTCTACTCTTGATATTTATAATATCCTATACTTTAAAGTGAAGAGTGCACTTTCCTTATCAAATTATAGGTTAGAGATCAATATTCCCAACTTCTCCATCACCATAATTGCTTGGGGCAACATCAAGTTTTTGTCGCCATTTATGGGGATTTCTATCTTTTTGTCTATATTTTGGAAACTCGCATTCTATTTTTTTTTTTTCAGTTAGGTTTTCTTGTTCTTGTTTTTTTTTTCATTTTCTTACCATTTCCTTGGGTAGTTTTATGACCTGTAGGAACCCTTTTAATATTATTGAAGGTGATTTCAAGGTTGAGCGCATTATTTGGAGATAACTTGGATTTCACAATCATGTTTCACAATTCTATGGAATTTGTGAAAGTGCTCATTAGGGGAGCATGCAGGATAATCATGATACTAACAAGGTTTATCCCAATATGCCCGATCCACCACGAGTATAGGAATGGACTGTGTCTAGGAGAGGATCTAAGAATTTCAACATGGGGGCCTGGCATCGTCTCTCTCTAGTCAACAAGAAACTTGGACAATTCATCTTATCGGAACCGTTTCTCCCTCATTCGTCACCATTTTTTACGTGTAAGTAGTCAAAATTCATTGTCTCGACGAGAGAAATCCAAATCCACCATCCATTTTAGCAAACAATTCTTGGGTGGGTGGGGGGTGTGGGTGGGGGTGGGGGCTGAGCCCCAGCCCGTCCTTTAAATCTGTCCCTGACTATATCCGATTATATTATACCAAACCTTATAGGGGGTGGGCCCCTAAATCCACCCCTGACTATGCCCGATTATGTCAGACCAAACGTTACAGTATCAAATCTAGTATTTATTGGCCCGTTATAGCTAATAATAATTTTGAATTGAAGCCTAATGCTATTCAAGTGGTAGAAAATTTGTACAATTTGATGGATTGCAAGAAGTGGAGATGAACTCACATATTCTCAACTTTTTGAAAAAATGCAACACTTTTTAAATCAATGAGGTCACAAATGATGCAATCGGCTTCGATTATTCTCCCATTTCATTGAACCATAAGGCCAATCAATGGATAAATTCTCTCCCAAGAGGATCAATCACTACTTGGCTCTGATGGAGGAAAATTTTCTCTTGAAATGCATTCCGCCTTCTAAAACCGCTAAGATGCGTAATGATGTTTCTTTTTATATAACTTGTTTCCGAGTCTTTGTATGATACTTGAGAATTGTTTAAGGGTTTCACATGTTGGGGGCAAGCAACATCATGCATTGTCTACTTAGCTACAAACATTTGAAAATGGATTGAACCATTCAACCCAATAAATATTATTTATGCCGCGTTCAGAGGTATCTTAAATAATACAACTTCGGAGACCGCTCAAGAGCTTATAGCACACATGTCAATGAACAGCGAATAACCAAGTACTGCCTTGCCTAAGCCTACCAAACATGTAAAGGTGTATGAAATTGATGATATCATTGCTTTGACTTTACAGATTTTTTTCCCAATGCAACACATCATGCATCTGAGCATGTTGTGTTCATGGAACCTCCTTTCAACTCTACTACTACTAATAATACATACAACATTACATATAACATAGGGTGGCAGAATCATCCAAATTTTGCTTGGGAAAGGTGAAAATTCTCAACCCTCCAACTTTCAACATCTACAGCTTAAGGCTGTGTTTGGCGCGGTTTATCACAGCTCATTTGTTCCAGTGAGGTTGGACAAAAACGTCATTTTATCATAGAATGTATGTTTGGTATGACAAATGTTACAAAAAAAACTAGTTTGAGGCATAAAATTTTGATATGACAATGACAATTTTTGTCCAAACTCTCCGGAGCAAATAAGTCGCGGTAAGCCGCTCCAAACACAGCCTAAATCATTGAAAATGATAAGAAAGACATTGAGGCCAATTTGAGAATCCAAGCCAATTCCATCTGCTAACTTGAGATCCAAATTGGTTAAATTACTGAAATGCTCACAGAGTACCATCTTGGTATTGTACCAGGTAACACAAAAAAATTATCCAATAGAGCATGCAAAGTGGTAAAGAGATTCTAGGCCACTAGAGCACCCTTGATCCAGAGAAGGAAGACCAAACTCCACTATCTACTCTTCTAAGGGAATATCGACCCACCATTTCGTATCCGACAAAACTCAATAAAATTTGATGGATGAGCGTTATGGTAAATTTCTAGACCTCTTTAAACAATTACATATTAATTTGCCTTTTTGATGCCAAGATAAGCCAAATATTTAAAGGGTCTACTTTATAACAAGAAAAGGTTCAAAGATCTAGCTACACCACTCTCAAAATTGAATGCTCCTCTATTTTGCTCAACAAATTACCAAGGAAGCTTATGGATCTAGGGAGTTTTTTCTATTCCTAATTTTATTGGCTCAATTTTTGTTAAACATGTGTTAACCGATCTTCGGGCTAGTATTAATTAATGTATTATTTTTAAATGCATTATCCTATGAGCATAATCGAGGATGTTCTAGTAAAGGTTGATAATTGTATATTCCCAATGGAATAATTTACCAAATCTCCGAGAATAAATGGCTTAATCGATTATAGGTCATTCCTCCAAAAGGTTGATTAATGATGGTTCCTAATGAAAAAAATGAATTAATTTCAACTAGGACCATCACGGGATGACGTGTCTGCATTGATTGTGGTAAATCAAATTATAGAAAGGTTGTCCAAGCACAATTACTATTATTTCTTAGATGGCCTTTTCGGTTATTTCCAAATCCCAAACGCCTTAGAAGACTAAGGTTGCGTTTGGTGCGACTTATCGCGGCTTATTTGCTCCGGTGAAGTTGGACAAAAATGTCATTGTCATACCATAATCTTATGCCCCAAACTAGTTTTTTTTATAACGGTAGTAACATTTGTCATACAAAACATATATTCTACGACAATGACGTTTTTGTCCAAATTTATCGGAGCAAATAAGCTGCGATAACCTGCGCCAAACGTAGCCTAAGAGAACATCCTTCACTTGCCCTTTTGGAACATTTTCCTATATGAGGGTATAGTTTGGACTTTGCGGCGGGCCGACAACTTTTCAATGGTGCATGATGACAATATTTGATGATTTAGTAGAAAATATAATTGAGATTTTTATAGACAATTTCTCAGTTTTCGAAGAATACAATGATCTTTGCCTTACTAACTTAGAAAGAATACTCATTTAGTACGACTAAACAATTCTCGTGTTAAAATAGGGTAAGTGTCACTTTATGTTACGCGAATGTTGAGTTTTAGGCTACAAATTTTCATATAAGGGCATTGAAGTATATAAAGCTAAAATTGGAACTATTGAGAGAACGCCTCACTCTACTAATGTCAAGGAAATTAGAAGTTTTTGGCCCACACCCATTTTTATAGCCACTTTATTACGGATTTTTCAAAAAATCACTAAGGCTCCGTTTGGCACGGTGGCGGCGATCGTAAACACATGGGTTAAAACATCATTACTTAAGGATCACCTAACAAATATCATCCATTTGAACATAAAAGTGAATGAAGTTCCTTAGATGGGCATTAACAAATGACAATTTAACCCTCATGCTCATGACCATCACCATCGTGCCAAACGGATCCTAAATCACTCACGGAGCTTCTTGATAAAGATGCCCCTTTGTTTCTTTTTATGATTAATGATGTTAGGAAAAATTCTAGATTTGATTAACTAGATTATCTCTGAAGTGTTCTAGGTTAAGCCTTATTCATATATAGAAAGGCTTTGCTGTAAGACTCCCCCTTCTGGGGGTGTTAGACTAAATTAGAAGTCTTATTCCCAATGGTCCTAACTTGATTAGAATGGTGTAAGTAGTACAGGAGAAGAAGCAACACCCATTCTAATACATGTATCATGGTACTCCAACCATGCATATCCAACTCGGAGGCATTGTCAAGCTTGTTTACTCAGAAGTCGACAATCACCATCTTGGAGACGACCGATCTAGGTTCCCACATCAACTTGGGCGGTTTTCCATGAAAAATTTGTGCGAACTCCCATTCGGGAGTCCACGCGGCCCCCCTTTTGTGACCGCCCAAGGTCTTGTGAACGACCATCCGGGAGTCCGTGCAGCCTCCCTTTCGGTGGATGCCCAAGGTCGCACGGACTCCTATTTGGGAGTTCGCGCGACCTCTCTTTCGGTGACCGACCAAGTTCGAGCAGACTCCCTTTCAGTGGCCCCCCAAGGCCGCACAAACTCCCATCCGGGAGTCTACGCGGCCTCCCATTTGGTGACTGCCTCATAATATATACCCATTTCAAATTTGTATTGCATCTGTTTCGTAAATATTTTGCACATATTATCATCTATAAATCCAAAGATAATGACAACAATATATATTTGCGCTAGAAATAACTTGTTTTTGTGCTTGCAAATAATAGTCTTGTCCTCTAAGAAATAAATTCTCAAGAACAAAAGCTGATAGTATCTCATACCAAATTCTTGGAACTTGTTTGAGATCATAGAGGGATTTATCAAGTCTAATACGCAAGAAGGATGATTAGGATCAATAAAACAAGAGGATTGCTCCACATAAATTTCTTCTTGAGCTTTTCATCTAAGAAAGCACTTTTTACATCCATTTGAATCACTTTGATCTTGTTGTGAGTTGTATAAGCTAAAGATGATTTTAATAGTCTAGTCTTTCAACATGAGTAAATGTTTGGTAAAAATATATTGCTTTCTTGCTTATAATATGAGCAACTGACCTTGCCTTGTTCCTAACTATAATTCCTTCAACATCAATCTTATATCTAAATACAACTTTAGTTCCCATCACAAGGAAGTTTGTCGGCCTCTTCGTCATGGTACAAACCTCAGTTCTTTCAAATTAATCTAATTCTTCTTGCATGACTATAATTTAGTTATGGATCAACATTGACTTCATCTTCCTAAATACTAGAAAGAAAGGAGCATTGGCCCTAGTGGTTCACAACGAATCAAAGGAAACAAAGCATAATCCTAAATACTGGAATCATTGAATAAATTGGAGGATCATCGCCGGGGAAGTAAGTTCCAATCATTGTTGAAAATGGATCATCGATTGGGTTCTCAAAACTTCGTCGACACCTCCTTCCTCAAACTCCCGTTCTTCCTTCCACCTTTCTAAACCCAAAAGAGAATACAAGAGAAGAAAATAAGAGTTTAAGGCTCCTACTCAACCTAAAATCCCAGCACCCATCTACGGTCGTTGGATCAACACCCCCTCCCATCCCCCATCAAACAATTCAAATTATCTTATTATGTTCACTGTTTTGCTCATAAACTTCAACTTGTTCTTGTTGCAACATCAAAGGAAGTGAAATCCGTGCATAATTTTTTCAATGAATTGATTTATATTGTTAATACTGTTGGTGCTTCCTCCAAACGCAATGATCAATTACGAACTGCGCAAAAAGAGTATTTCGATCACATGATTGCTTTAGGTGAAATTGAGACAGGAACGGGAGCCAATCAAATTGGTTCATTACAACGACATGGTGAAACTAGATGGTCGTCACATCTTAACTCTATTTGTAGCGTTATAAATATGTATAATGCTACGTGCTCTGTGTTGCTTGATATTAGCGAAAATGGAGGGACATCTGCTCAACGAGGAGATGCTGAAGCAGCGTTTAGAAAACTTGGAGTATTTGAATTTGTATTTACCTTGCATTTGATGAAAGAAGTTTTGGGAATCAGTGATGTATTATGCAAAGCACTACAACATCAAAGTTCATAACACCCACCATTGAAATATCATCGCTAGTCATCAATTTTTAATTACATCATACAACATCAAATCATAACATCATGGTAGTTAAATTGTTATGGTCAAAACTTCCCATTTTGTTTGAATTGCAGTTAAACATATATATTCTTAACAACACACTCCTTGGTAATATAGTTTCTAGAATCATTGTAAACAAACTCAAATCAATATCAAACATTCATTCAGTTTTGTTGACGTTGTTAAACCTGCAAAAAAGCTTGGAGAAAATAAGAAGGAAATGGAAGAGAAAACAATTTGAATAAGAGAATGTGGAGACAATAACTTTATGTCTAGTCCTTCTATTATCTGTCAAAACCTATACTGTATACGTTGAATTGAAGTTGACGTATAATATATTTGTATTTAATATTCAGAGACAAATCAAAGTTCGAGTTTTATGTAACTTGTTATGTGTCAAATTTTCCTGCTCCATCCAACTTCCCTAAAATATGAATGAAATGATTATACTTCACTTCAACAAGAAATTTTGTGAAGATATTTGCCTTGTGATCTGTTGTGCTTTCTCCATATTAACTATAAGAAATTATGATTTATTTCAATATATTTGGTTTTGCTATGTAAAACATGATTTAAGGCAATTAAAATAGCAGTTATACTGTCATATAAAATAGGAGATTTAAAAAACTTACAGTCATAGTCTAGTAATTGGTTATGAATCCATATGAGTTGGGAACAATAACTTAAATGTGCAATATATTCAGCTTCAGTAATGAATGTAGATATTGAACTTTGTTTCTTATTGAACCATCAGATTATCCTTTCACTAAAAATTGACATGTCTCTATGAATCTCTCTTTCTACCTTGCATACATCTAACAAATTATGCATCTGAAAACCGGTGAGCCATTGATTGCCCTGTAATATAAAGTAGAGAGCCAGTGATTGCCCTGTAGGCCCTTTGATCCAGTAATTTACCAGGCTTATCCTTGTGTATTGCATCATGAGTATCCATGAGGTTCTTCATAGTAGAGGCATTTCCATCCCATTTTTTTAATTTCTTTACTGTACTTTGATTGGATATAAAAAAAAAAGTTTTCATCATCTAATTTAACATGGAGTTCATGAAAGTAAGATTACTGCCTCATAATACCCATTTTAAATTTGTATTGCATCTGTTTCATAAATATTTTGCACATATTATCATCTATAAATCCAAAGATAATGACAACAATATATGTTTGCGCTAGAAATAACTTGTTTTTGTGCTTGCAAATAATAGTCTTGTCCTCTAAGAAATAAATTCTCAAGAACAAAAGCTGATAGTATCTCATAACAAGTTCTGGGAAATTGCTTGAGATCATAGAGGGATATATAAAGTCTAATACACCAGAAGGTTGATTAGGATCAATAAAACAAGAGGATTGCTCCACATAAATTTCTTCTTGAGCTTTTCATCTAAGAAAACACTCTTTACATCTATTTGAATCACTTTGATCTTGTTGTGAGCTGTATAAGCTAAGATGATTTTAATAGTCTAGTCTTTCAACATTAGTAAATGTTTGGTAAAAATATATTGCTTTCTTGCTTATAATTTTGAGCAATTGACCTTGCCTTGTTCCTAACTATAATTCCTTCAACATCAATCTTATATCTAAATACAACTTTAGTTCCCATCACAAGGAAGTTTGTCGGCCTCTTCGTCATGGTACAAACCTCAGTTCTTTCAAATTAATCTAATTCTTCTTGCATGACTATAATTTAGTTATGGATCAACATTGACTTCATCTTCCTAAATACTAGAAAGAAAGGAGCATTGACCCTAGTGGTTCACAATGAATCAAAGGAAACAAAGCATAATCCTAAATACTGGAATCATTGAATAAATTGGAGGATCATCGCCGGGGAAGTAAGTTCCAATCATTGTTGAAAATAGATCATCGATTGGGTTCTCAAAACTTCTTCGACACCTCCTTCCTCAAACTCCAGTTCTTCCTTCCACCTTTCTAAACCTAAGAGAGAATACAAGAGAAGAAAATAAGAGTTTAAGACTCCTACTCAACCTAAAATCTCAGCACTCATCTACGGTCGTTGGATCAACACCCCCTCCCCTCCCCCATCAAACGGTTCAAATCAGCACAAGAAAAGCCTTTAATGGCCAGCCACACGGCTAAATGGGCGTGTGCCACCATTAGCTCTCAGCCATATAAAAGCAGCCTCTTCCCGTGTTGTACAAGACACCTGCACATGGCTTGGTGAGATTGTGGGTGGGTCGTCTCCAGCTAGGGTGTATATAGCTATTCTTGTATGTCCTAGTACACTGCCTCTCCAGATCGTGTCCCAGGTCGTGTAGACCTTGGGATAAGTCATTTTGCAAGCTACAACTAGTCCCCCCAAGACTAAGTGCGCACAAAAATTCACCTCACGGAGTCCCCAACCCCCCCCCCCCCCCCCCCCCCCCCCATAAGTTGTTATAAGAGTGTGCAAACCTATACCAATCATCAAACGTCCAATAAAACCAATTTAAGGAGAAAAATGAGGCATTACATAGGGTCATCGAGCGGCGATCCACTAAATTGAACGTTGTTTTAAATCATTTGGATTATAACATGTTTGATTTCAAAGTTGGTTGCAGTTATTGATGGTCTTTCAATGCTAGAACTAGCACCATCAATTGGAATAATCAGGCATAGCTCTATATGGTTGATTCTTGTTGGTCTCTACATTAGTATTCATCATTATGCATCTATTAACTCTTCTCAATTGAGTAAGAGTGCATTCAATTTCAACGTTAAGAGATAAGATTTTTTTACTATTGATTTTTACATACAATAAACAAACTAATAATCAAGCTTTTAAAAACCGGACCGGACCGGCCGGTCGGACCGCGGACCGGGCACCCAGCCGGTCCGGTCCAGATAAACAAACCGCACCCTCCAAGGACTGCTCAAGAACCGTTGAACCGGGCGGGCGGACCGGTGGGTCGGGAATAGGGCGCGGTTTCACACAACCGGGTCTTTGGCCCGCCCGCCATTAAATATCAGAAAAAACTTTTAAAAAATAGGCAGGTGGTTTCGAACCCCCCACCATTATGAGATTAGTTTAGTCGCGAACCAGCTGACCATTTGGTTTGTTTGGCTTTAAGCTGCAATATATTATATACATATCAATATTAACGTATGTGTAAATAACTATATCCAATTTAATATACATATCTATATAAATATTAATTACATATTTTGTTAGATATATTATTATATTAAAATATTAAATTATCTTTTAAAAATTAAAGTTTATATTTTTTAATATATACATACATGATACATCTATCTTTCAAATAAAATTTACGTTCCGTTTGACACGGCGGTGGCGGTCATCAACGTGGTGGTTATGAACCGTCGTTCTTGAACGTCCGACCTTATATAAGAAATTTCATACATTTATGTTCGATTTTGAATCTAAAATTTATAGGTAAATTTGTAATATAATATTAATTATTTTAATTTTCTAATATATATATATATATATATATATATATATATATATATATATGTAACAGTTCGACTCCGGTTGAACCGGTTCGACCTCCTTTCCCTCCGCCGGTTCGATGTCCGGTCCGATTTTCAAAACCTTGCTAATAATTAATAGCAATGTAAAAAGAATCTAGAATAAACTATATAAATAATAACTATGAAGTTGTTGAACAAAATAAATCACCAGCTATGGCGCAAACAATTTGCTGTGCCCGTAAACACTTGCTATATGTATCAAATGCACCGATTGCATAGATAATAAAAGAAATGAGGAAGTATAGCTACTTAGGGCTAGTTTGCCGCGGCGGTCATGCGGGGGCGGATTTTACTGCACCGCTGGACCTATCGCGGAAACTGTGGTGCAGAGGAAATCCGTCAGTTTCCGCGTGTTTCTTGCGGCGGGGCGGAGTGAAACCGTCCGACCGAAGTCCCGACAAACAGGAGTTTCCTTCGGCGGGGTGATTTCGTCTGCGCGGCCGGCGTGGATCCCCCCGCCAATCCAAGCCTTAATGTGAATGGCAATATAGCTACTTACTACTTAGAACATAGTTTATCTACATAATCAATTAAAGTGAGGTTTATTATAATTAACGGATAAAAATAATTTACAAATGAATTAAAATAATAACTAAACTTTAGATTTAATAAGTTGGTGGCCCGAATAATAACTAATAATATTTGCAGTTGAAAATAATAATAAATCCATCACTTGTAATCAGGGGCGGATTCAGAGGGGGGCCCGAGGGACACTGGCACCCCCATTATTTTTCAAAATAGTTAGTGTATTTGAGTTCCTCTCATCGAGGCAATGGATTTTGACTACTTATACGTCAAAAACGGTGGCCAGATGAGGGAGATACAACTCCGATAAGATTGAAACGTTCAATTTTTTTTTTGAAGAAAGTTGATGATTGGCCTCCCATATTAAAATTTTTAGAACACAATGACACATTCAAAAAAAATTGTGTGCACCCCCATTATCAATTTGTGCACCCCCATTATTAATTTTCTGGATCCGCCACTACTTGTAATGTTCTTGTTTTCACCCAAGCAGGGTTGAATCGACTCAAGTTCAAGCGATTTGAGCTCGGCATGAAGTTGAAATTTTCGAGGCGAACTCGGCTCGAAATGGACTCAAAATCACAAATAAAATAATGAGAAGATTAAACTTGTAATGTTTCCGTGAGCTTATAAATATTAAACTTTACTTCAACATCAAACACGAATATTGATGGGGTCTCCCTCAACTTATGGAAATTTCGGGCTGCAAATAGCCGAAGTTTTCATATTACCCACCACTTAAGTGGAGAGTTATGGAAAAAACGGCATATGCACGATCCGCTCGCTCGATCCAAGCGCAATCCACCGCACATGATCCCTCCATGGCTCCAGGCGCCCGTGGTCGTGCCCACCGTGCGTCCGCCCATGGGGGTAGCGGGTTGCATACCTCTGCGTGGCCGGCCCACAGCCAATCTTTGTCCGCCTGGCCTCGCCCTACCCGGCCTCCGCGAGGCCGGCTCCCGTGCGGCCTCTGCTCGGCCGACCCAGGCGGGCTCTGCATGGTCAACCTAGGCAGCCTCCGCCCGCCCGACCTCCACGAGTTCGGCTCTCGCCAGGCCGCCCGTCAGAAGAGTGGCCCCCGCTTCGCCGCCCGGTTGGCCCTCGTCTATCCTCCGTCGTCTGATTGTTCCCGTGCAATCTCCTTCGTCTGATGTGCGGGTAACTAACTGCGTAACCACCCAATATAGGTGGGTACAAATAACCGAAATATATCGATCTGCATATAGCAAAAATATTATAAAAATATGCATCATAGTTTTTAAAGTATCTGCCTGTAAATAGTAAATAGAGTGGTTACGGTCTGCGGATGGCGACGAAAGCACCTCTAGGGGACATAAATAGGACATCAGTCTCTCCTTCATTCTCGTCTTTTTTCCTCCACTTATCTTACGCGCTTGAGAGCCCCTCTGAGATCTTCAACTATGAAGACGTCCTTGAAGATTTTCAAACACTTCCAAGATTGCTCGAAGTTCTCCACCCGCTGTCAAGCTTCCTGTAGTGAGCCTTCTACGTGCAGCGCTCCCAGCACTCAACACCCTTCCGACAATTGCAAATTCTTCACTCCATCCTCCGAGCATTAGAAGAATTCTGCCAAGTCTCTAGAACATGCACTCTCTGCCGCAGACAAAGACAAACACTTAGTTTCGTGAGCGGTGACCTGTCACTCTCTGAATGCCTCTCTCTCCCCCCTCGGGTTGTAACGAGGATCGGCCCGTCGCCCTCGAATTCCCCCAAAAAACTTGTAAAACACTAGCAAACAGTAAAGTTTAGTGGGCACAGATCCGACCACGTGATTTTTCATCTCATCTCGTCAACTTTCTCTTTTCTCTGTAATTGTTTGCGCGTTCGACCTCTCCAGAGCTAAGAGTCCACTTTGGACCGATCTACCGAGAGCCTCGAGCCTCGAGCCTCGAGCGACCTGCAACAAATATGATGGCAGAATCCTTCTTCCTCTTGAGCATGACACTGAAAGCTAAGATTGCAGTGTATTCCTTCTTCCTCTTGAGCAAGAGGTCAAGAGCTAAGACGGTCATGTATTCCTTTTCCTCTCGAGCATGACACCAAAAGCACGCCTGAGGAGCTGAGAAAGTTGTCAAACTTCGAGGTTCTTCTTCAAGACAAGTGAATTCCAAGAAGCCGATAAAATCGGGATTGCACTCACCAAAAACAGAATTCATACCGGGCGATTTCATATTGTCCCACTTGTTCAAAAAGAGAGAATATTGGAGACCTCGCCGCAAACACTCCGCCGGAGCTCGCATAATCCTTTGTGATAGGCTTCTTCGGTTCTTCTTTGGAGAAGATCTGCGCTGCGAACATGATCTGATCACAGCAAAGAGAACCTTGCAATATCCAAAGGGAAAGATGAGCTCACAGGGGGGAATGCCAAATGGAACCTTACATGAGCGGGCGGTCATGAACACAGTGATTATGAACCGTTGTTCGCAACCACCCGACCTCAAGTAAGGAACTTCATCCACTTTTACGTTTAAAACTATTTTTTTTTCTTGATGATGGTCATAAACATTGTCATGCAAAACATACATTTCATAGAGATGACATTTTTGTCCCAAATCACCGTAGCAAAAATGCTCTGCCAAACGGAGCCTTACTTTTAATTAACATTTTAAACTTTCACCTTCTCTGCCTTCAAAAAATAAAGGGGGGATGCCAATCATGCAATTATATTTTGTTTGATGACCTGTTTGTTATTGTGAACAATGATGAAGAGGATAGGAACATCCACAAAATAATCAAAAACATTCTATGAAACACAATTTGTCCTATCAACCTCATGATTTTTTTTGAGGGCAATGTTACAAGCAGTCATATAACGATTAAACGTAGTTCATTGATATTTGCAGTCCAATAAATTTAAGTGTTTTCGCCGTATTAGATATTTTTAAGGCGGTGAATAGTCTGTGATTGCTAATAACTTTGTTTTTTTTCAAGTGATGCGCCCCTCTATCAAAATTATAGTTTCTTAAAAGAGACAAAGCAAAGTTGGGGAAAACGGATCAATGATGCAAGCACGGTGGCCTATATTCTTATAGCAATCAACATACTCCTCACGAAGGAACCCGCAAGAACCCGCAAGAACGGTCTTACTTTGACACAAACAAGGGTTGTTGCTCTTCCGTAAGGGCTGATACCTCTTCAACTACTATGAAACATTAGTAGATAGAGACCTTAGTACAAGACGAGATTACACTGGATGAGCATTTTTAAAGTGATGTTCGTTAATTACAGTAGGTTTGTAAGGGGCCAGTTCCATAAGTGTTGAGATATGAAGACTCTACTTGACCAGATAAATGGAGAAGTTGAATTAAAACATTAACTTTAAATAATAACAATATTTTCTTAAGTAAATACTCAATAACTTCCATATCACAGTGAAAAATTTATCTTTAACGGAATTCTATGAGAACTTTAAGGGTGTAGTCTATACCCACAAAAAACTATACAATAAGATAAGCAATTCTTATAACAATGATCACTCTAGCTACGCAGCTTCTAGGTTGAGCTTTGGTAGATTTGGCCCCGGCAGTAATTCCTTCGTTGTAGCTTGCAGCTGCTCGGCGGGACTCCGCATTTGTCTCGATGATTCGGGTGACTTTATGGTTGGTTCGGAGGGTTTTTGTGCCGGCGGCTCGGACATTTCATCTGCGAGGTCCATCTCCAGTTTCTCAAACTCCTCGACAACCTCATTTTCATAATCAAGAGATTGAAGGGATAATCTTTCTGCAAGGAAAACAGTCATACATGATATACAACTAAACAAAGCTCTGGAGTTGAATAGCTGATAAAAAAAATTTATAATATTTTTCCCACAACAAAAATCTGAGAGTTGATGTGAGAGAAAGGGAAAGTTAAAGAGAAGATTCTTTTGTCGGTAGGGCAAAAGAATCACCGGAGGACTTGCCGCTAAACCCAGGAGAGCAGGACCTTCCCCTCCGGAAATCAAGGACTGGGCTAGAGGGAGTGCTGGCGCGGGAGTTCTAAACAGGGCTCCTGCAATTCAAAATTCAATCGCCGGTGTAGTGAGAAGATTGATAGGATGCGGCTGCTCCGCATTTTTGCGGGGAGCCCAAAATGGGCAGTCACTCATGACAAGCAAGTGTGAGAAGTCATTGCCGAGGTATTGAAGCCCCGCCTAGAGTTAAAAGCTGGAAAGTAGAGGTGTTAACGTATGGGAGGCACCTTTAGGTGGGCAACCACTGCTTACAAGGGAGGAATCACAATCCAATCTAAAGGCAGATGGATTTAGACCCCAGCTAAGGCGGTGGCGGTGTGTTTGATTAACGCCGTGAGGGAGCAAGTACGTCGCAATATAAGGTATGTAGGCTGTGATGACGAGTCGTTAAGGTATCGGGAGCAGTTCGTACCTGGAGCAAGTTCATACCTTAGGGATAAAGAGGGATTTGCTTACGAGGGAGGACGAACCTCAGTCTGACCGTAAGGTGGATGAGATTCCTGGATGTCTAAGGGGATGAAGAGGCACTTTGTTAACAATGTGATAGAGCGAGCATGTCGCGAAAAAGTTATGTCACCCGAGGAAGTTGTGATGACGGGACGTTAAGGCGCTGGGAACGCGTACACACTGCAGGGATGGTGCAACCATTGCTCACGAGGGAGGAATCTGACATAAGACGAATGGGATTAGGGCCGGGCATCTAAGGAGGTGGTGAGGCACTCAGTTAATGTCATCATAGAGCGAGCGTGTCACGGTACAAGGTATGTCACCCCAGGACGGAGCGATAATGTGTTGTTAACATGTCGAAAATGCATTCACACCTAAGGGATGGGGTAACCATTACTTATCAGGGAGGAGGAAATTCAATTTATTCGTAAGGCAGATGTGATTAGGCTCGGGCGCTTAAGGCGGTGGGGAGGCACTTGGTTAACGTTGTGAAAGAGCGAGCATATCGCGGTACATGGTATGTTTCCTTAGGAGGCAGTGACGAAGAGTCATTAACCAACTGGGAAGCTTTTGCACCTTAAGGATGGGTGACCATTGCTTAGGAGAGAGGATGAATCTCAGTCCAGTCCTACGATGGATGGGATTAGGCCCATGCATCAAAAGTGGTGTTGATCCACTCAGTTAACAACGTGATGAGGCGAGCACGTCGACCATGTTGTCGAGGCGTTATTATTGAGAGGAAAATAATTCAAACGATTATCATAAAAATTGACTTTGCAACATAAAAAGGGGTAAAAATAACTTGCAACATACAGCGGGTAAAAAGTATTTTGCAACATACAGGGGGTAAAAAGGACTTTGCAACGTACAGGGAGTAAAAAGGACTTGCAACATACATGAAGTAAAACAGATTTTGCAACATACATGGGGTAAAACGGACTTTGCAACATACATGGGGTAAAAAGGACTTTGCAACATACATGGGGTAAAAAGGACTTTGCAACTTACAGGGGGTAAAAAGGACTTTGAGTCATACAGGGGGTAAAAAGGACTTTGCAACATACAGATGGTTTGGAAGGGGTAATCAATATGGCCTCATCGGCTCTTAGAATTGTTCAATTCAAGGGCAATATCCTAGGAAGCACCGGTACGGGTACGAGTACCGGGTACGAAACGTATCCGGTACGGCGGTACGACAAAATTTGAAAACCAAGAATACGGGTACGACATGGTACGTTATAACAAATATAATATATATATATCACGAGTGCAATAAATAGTTCTCAAAACATCAAACATAAATCCTAACTTGAAGTACAAGTTCACAAATCAATGCAACATAACATGAAATTTTCAAACATTAAGCATTCGTAAATATTACAAAATTTAATATCTTATATGTTTAACCAAAAGAGATAAAATTAAACTTAAGTTTACTCATCAATCAATTTTTTCTTCTTTATTGTTCGAGATCAACATCTTCAATCTCGGTTAGTCTAGAGACAAGTTAGCCATTTTGTAAATAACTTGCATCATATCAACACATTCAATACACGTACTTGTAATATAAATGTACTAGTACAAAAACATACTCGGTATAGATACACAACTTAATTGGATGTACCAACGCTTCCTAGCATAGAACCAACTTTCGTTTACTCTAGAAAAACAAGCTCCTATCACAATATGCAGAATGATGTGCTAAGTCCAAGTGTGTCCACATATGTGTATCCGTCGAGTACCGGGTGCGTACCGGTACAAGATACGTACCGGGTACGTACCGGATACAATATGCAGAATGGCCGAATGTCTTTGCTCCAACTATTGGCGACTTCGATGTCGTCGCAAGATGAGAGAGCATAACTGTCATTTCTCAGGGACTCCCGCACTATGACATGATCGGTCTAATCGGGATTGCATTTTTCCACAAGGGTCGACCTCTCCATTGTGTCGAACTTCTTCAAGACCGGATCGCCTTCCCGAAATTGTTTGATTTGCACATGCATATCAAAATATCAGGCCATTCTTCTCTCAATTTCATTGTCTAATGATGGCTAGATCTCGGAGTTCCTCTATGATGTTGAGGGACGCCTGCTGGTCCTCATTCTCCATCTGCTATTTGATGCTCTTATCATGTATGGCGACCACATGCAAGCATCTGACTTCGAAGTCAACATGTAATAAGGTTTTTTTATCTGTGTGTGTCTGAAAGGGGTCACCCGTGTTTTTGTATATGATATGGTGCATAAATCCCATAGTACAATAAGTAATTGGTCAAACTCCCCCGGCTCGACCAATCACATCACAAGTCTTTCTAAATGTTCTACTACTTCCAAAATCCCCCGCATGGAATCTGTCTCGCCCTTATTGTATGAGCCTGAACATATGGTCGGTGTATTTTAGCTGAAATGATGTGAGTAGGCTTATTTGCCTAGAATGGGGTATTTAGTCTGCATCCTTCAGCATCCAGTAAACATAGTAGACCGGGACATGCTTCTTGCCCCCTTCTCGTACTATAACCGAACTCAGAGCTTCGGCCCCTACCCCGAGAACTAGGAAAAGTGCCAACCCTTTAGGCGATCTCTGGAGCAAAAATGTTCATGATAACTGCTTCAGTTTTAAAAACATCTCATCGCAACATTCATTCCAATCAAACTTCTTACTGGCCCTTAGAATTTTGAAGAAAGGTGAACATTTTCCACGGACATCGACAAGAAGCGACTTAGCCCGGTGATTCTTCCAGTCTGCCCCATTAGATGCTAAAAGGTGGCTCAAGAACTTTCCTTTAGTAGCCCTGAAAATGCACTTTGCTAGGTTAAATTTCATTTTGTACTTTTGTAGGGTGGAAACAATTTCATTGAGATCATGTAGGAGCTGGAAGTGACCCCGGCTCTTCACGAGCAAACCATCCATGTATACATCTGATAACATATAGAGGACACTTATTCTCATCATTTTACCCCTACTTAGCATATAATATCTATGTATTATTATGTCAAGGAGATGGATTTAAACATAATTGGATCATTAGGCTTCTTTAGAGGGGGGTGAATTAGGATTGATTAAAACATATAATTTTTTTAATCAAAATAAGTTAATATATATATAAGAAATTAAAAATGCAGCGGAAATAATGATATTAAACTTGTACAATCAAAGAAAAGAAAATCATTAACTTCTTCATAGATAATTTTTCATAATACAAAATGATTGATCTTAAGGGCGACACTAAGATAAGACGATGACAAATAATCATTTGGTTTTGTATACCGGCTCTTCTTCCTAAAAACCGATAGTCCTTAGTTGATCCACCCCTAGATCAGCCTCGCGCCCCTAGACATACCATCCTAGATCTGGTTGCCACGCTAGACGTGAATTTTCTTCCCTAGACTTGTGTTATGTGGTGTGTTCGCACCGTTTTATCGTCAATTTCTGCGTATTTATTTTAGCATATTTTGACCCATTGTCGTAAGCCTAAAGGGGGGCACTTTTGTGGAACCTATATATGTGTGTGGTTGTGAACATTTTAAGGTATCAAAAGAAAAATAGAAGTAATTTCCTTTCTCTCTCTTACTCCTCTCCTTCCCCTCTCTCTCTAACCCATGGACCGAAACCCGTGCTTGCCCTGGCCGCCTCCCACACGGAACAAAGCCGATCGCCGCGTCCGCCCCTCCTTCCGCCATTAATCCTCCACCGCCAACTACTCGGTCCAAAAGGAAGGCCCATAACAACTTGGTATCAGAGGCACTCTCCTCCGCTTGGCCGCCGCTGCTCTCCCGCGAATCTGTCGCACAGTCCGCCGTTTCCGCCGATCCTCCCTCCTGCGCACAGGAACACCCCTCAAGTCCACCGGCAACCCACGGCCAGCCTACCCTGCTCGTCGGCCCGTCGTACAGCTCCGGCAACCTCGCTCCGGCCACTTTGGCGTCGTCCAGCTCCGTCGCCCGGCCCCATCGTCCAGCTCCGACTTATTTTCCTTTCGCCGGCCTCCTCCCAACACCTCCGGCAAACCGAACTCCTCTATCACAGATGTCAGATGCTCCTCCCTCCCTTGCCGAGCTCATGGCTCTTTTCCACTCGATGTTCGCAACTCAAAACGCCAAGATGGACGCCTTCAACGCCCGTTTGGATGCCCTACAGGGCATGCCGCCCCCTCCACCGCTGACTACGACCGACCATCCTTCGGCAAGCAGAGCTGACTCCGCCGCCCCTCCCGGCGCGGACTATCCCACGTACGCACGTACTATTTGGATGGACTTCCCCATCTACGAGGGCCGCGACGACCCTCTTCAGTGGCTTACGCGTTGCGATATCTTTTTCGCAAACCATCGAACACCAGATGAAGAACACGTCGGCATCGCTTCCTTCCATTTACTCGGCCCCGCACAATTATGGTTCACTAAACTTCTGCGGGAACAACCCAACATTTCCTGGGAAGATTTCAGCACGGCTTGCACCCTTCGTTTCGGCCCGGCTCTACAAGGCAATCCACTCGGCGATCTCGCGAACCTCAAACAGGACGGCTCCATCGACACCTACCTGGAAAAATTTCAGATTCTCCTGTCTCGGGCGAAGTCCGTCTTACCAGAGCAGCAGGTTTCTCTCTTCACTGCCGGCCTCCACGAGCGTTTACGTTGGGATGTGGAATTCCTACTGCCACCTAATCTTAATACGGCTATGAACCTCGCCAGAGCTTGTGAACAACGACTGGTATTAGACTGTCCGCCTTTAGGACGTCGGGGCTCTCCGGGAGCTTACTCTGTCGCCAGCTTGCCTGACACAGCTCCATTCCAGGACGCTCCACTGCGGCCTACTGTTCGCCGTCGTTTGTCCCGCACCGAGATGGCCAACCGACGCGAGAGGGGCCTGTGCTACAATTGTGATGATCCTTTCACGCCTGGACACAAATGCAAACGCCTATTTTGGCTGGAAGTCGACGACCCACCCCAGGATGACACGACGGGTGAAGTAGTGGCCCCAATGCCTTTCGATCCAGCTTGAGGACAAGCTATCTTCGAACGACGGCGGTGATGTTATGTGGCGTGTTATGTAGCGTGTTCGCGCCGTTTTATCGTCAGTTTCTGCGTACTTATTTTAGCATATTTTGACTCATTGTCGTAAGCCTAAATGGGGAGCACTTTTGTGGAACCTATATATGTGTGTGGTTGTGAACATTTTAAGGTATCAAAAGAAAAATAGAAGTAATTTCCTTTCTCTCTCTTATTCCTCTCCTTCCCCTCTCTCTCTAACCCACGGACCGAAACCCGTGCTTGCCCTAGCCGCCTCCCGCACTAAACGAAGCCGATCGTCGCGGCCGCCCCTCCTTCCGCCATTGCTCCTCCACCGCCAACTACTCGGTCCAAGGGGAAGGCCCATAACAACTTGTATCTAGTCGCACGTGTACAACCCATATTCGTCGAGGGTGGACCCCTCCAGAGCCAGGTCAGCAAGAGTCAAAGTCAATAAGTCAAGACAGAAGTTAGAGTCAATGTGCAAGACAGCAGAAGGCCTGAGCGAGTATTGAGAGCTCAGCTCGCATACTCGTCAGGTAGGCGATTAGGGCAGTTATTCGCCCAGCCGAGCAAGCTCCTCTAAGAAGTTGCCTAGTCTCTAGGGGTGGGGCTATAAATAAGACCCCTCTCCCTTTGGATTTGCCTATAAATAGGACCCCGGGGGTACGAGAAGATGGACTTCGAAATCTCGCAAAAGATCTCGACCACCTCATTTCCTAGACTTCGAGCTGAGCCTTTGGATCCTTTTTTTCAGAGAGACATGTCGCGAGCTAGCGAATATCCATCTTAGTCGCCGCCTTGACTTAGTCGTCAGCTAGAATCTACCTCGTACCCTACTCGGTCATCTTTGGTCGTGGAGGGGAAGCTTCTTCTTAGCATCCGGGTACATAATGGGACCTCCCTGCCGCAGCACCTGAGGTCCTTTTTGTTGTCTGTCTGTTTCTGCGTCCTAACCCGTTAGCCGTCAAGCTTGATCGCTGAACCGATAATCTTAGAGTGCCTTGATCTGAATTTTGGAGTAAGGATTTTCCCGGCTTCAACAGCACGCGAGGCGAATTCCACTCTACAAAAGATAAGAGATCAGGAAGTCAAAATAAAAAAATAGAAGAGATACAAGTAGCCTCAGATAAAACTCCTTCTAGAAAAGATGTCGGAGGAAGACATGGAAGAAGCGCTCAAGATAATTGTTGTAGAGCGCGTTCCCTTCTCTTGAATATCAATGAAACTCGTTGATCTCCCTTCGTATCGATGAGTGTGGAGGCTTAGGAGTCGTAGGAGGCTTTGGAGGTCTCTGGGATATCCTCTCCTCGGAGTATATTCGTGCTGGAATGAGAAGTGGTGAAGATCCCAAATGAATACGATGCATTTATAGCTCTTTGGGGAGTTAATGTGACGCGGTAGTAAGGTACTGTCAGCAATAGTTGAACAGCGGAGGATTCCATCTTTGTCTTGAGCTAGTGCAACGCAATAGACAGACAACGGAGCCTTCCATACGGAAGTTGGAGCTATCGTCATATGGTAGGAAGATATCGCGGACGATAATTGAATAGCTGAATTACTTATTATGCTTGAGCAAGTGTGGCGCGATATTCAGACGGCGGAGCTTCCATATGGAGATTGTAGTTATCGCATAGCAGTAGGTGATATTGTATGGCAGTAGTAAAACTTGATTTTCGTAGCTCCCTTTTCCCTTCAAAGCCCACAACAAACCATGATAGCCAGTAATTGTACGTCAAGTGTTATCGTCGGGCGGGAGAGAGTATCACTGCCGGTAGCCTTGAATTTTGGTTTTGGATTAGGCATGTAAACATCTTGATTCAGTTTTAGGTGAAATCAAAATCTAACCGAATAGGCACAACTTTTATACACCCCAAGTCAAAACCAAACCAAAACTAATCGATTCGGTTCAGTTTTCCGACATGCACATTGCCACTCTACAGAAATTGAGTGTTAAGGTTTCCAATCCAGTACTATATGCATTATGTTGTAGCTAAACTAGGTTGAGCTCAAAGATTTCCAGTTGCCGAATAAACTTTGTTGGCAGGCAATTAGATTATAGCTTTTTACCAGACTAGAATGAGCAATGCAAGCTATATGTAAGGTAGTAATTACAACACTACAAAATAAACTCAGTTGCTCTAAGATCAGTTCTTAACCAAAACAGACTGAAACTTGATTGAATTTCTAATAAGGCCAGTGTACATACACACTGCTATTCAAGAAGGATAGTTCAGAAGTTTACTCCGACCCACGGTTTGGTTTCATCAGCTTACCAAAGGTATGAATAGAAACTGAATTGAACCAGTTTGGTTTCAGTCCCCTTGAACCAAAACAAAACAAAACCGGTTAGTTTGGTTCAAAATTTGGTTTGGTTGGATCGTTTCAGGGTGGTTCGGATAGTTTCGGTTTTCTTCACACTCCACTACTTTGGATTTACCATTTAAGTGTGAGTCTTGTTGTAGCATGTATGTCTTGTACCACTGGTATTTCCAAAAGTTGTGCACGACAAAAACAAATACAAGATGGATCAAATACATGTCGGAATATGTTATTCTCAAACCAAGGAAGTGTCAAACATGGTGTGCAAACCATATTCCAACAAATTCCCACTTATTGATAATAAAAAATCCAAAATTGAAAAATAAAGAACAAATACAATTTGTATTCGTAGTGAAGTGTAAATAATAATCATTTAAGAAGGTCAGGAAATAATATATGATAATCGTTTTAGAATAGGTGATAAATTTTTACTAATGATAGCTCCCCCTAAATTTGATCTCCCCCCTAAAGGTGATATCCAGTATATGTTTTAATTTCAAAATAACTATAGCCATAGAGGAAATAAAATATGGCAAAATAATGATTGGAGAATCATAAGGAAAACAATAAATGAAATAGGTTAACATATGATTTGGAGATTTAGGTTTCATAAATATGAAGGGAGACACCCAATGTATGTGGGTGGGTGGGTGGGGGGGCTAATATGGCGCATGTTGACGGGCTTAAAATGGAGGTTCGCGTGATCCGACATCGACTCGTCCTCAAGGAGCCCAAATGCTTGTTCGGCAAGGGCAGTGTGACTTATTTGGGACACATAGTCCACGCCCAAGGTGTGTCAGCAGATCCTAAGAAGCTTCACAGAGTCGCATCTTGGTCGACGCCTCAATCACAATGCAATCTATGCGGTTTTCTAGGACTCACGGGCTACTGTCGCATTCATCTGCGGTTATAATTCAATTATCGAGCCCAACATTATCCTCCTTCGCCGAAACGCTTTCATGTGGGGGGAGACCACCCAAACCGTGCTCCTCCAATTTCAACAAGAACTCGTGTCCGCCCCGGTATTGCATCTACCCAACTTCAGCAAAGAATTCCAGGTTAAATGTGACGCCCCACCCTAGGGCTGTGGCATGGTTCTACAACAACATGGACACCCGCTCGCCTATTTCAGTAGGTGGACCCGCCCACCAACATCGCGAGCTACCCGCCTATGAGCAAGAGTTGATTGTGCTCGCCAAGGCTGTCCAACATTGGCGGCCCTATCTATGGGGGTGATACTTCGTCGTGCGCACGGATCATTATAACTTGAAATACCTCTTGGAACGTCTTACCACGGTGACTCAGCAACGCTGGGTGAGCAAGCTACTGGACTCCGATTTCTGCATGGAATATAAAGTCGGCATCTTGAACTGGGTCGCAGACGCTCTTTTGCGACGACACTCCGACACGGAAGCGATCATCTGTGCCATCTCCAATCCAACGGCTGACATTTTGGAGACCATCCACCAGGAAATTTCTCACTCCCCCACCCTCGTGGAAATGCTCCACAACATTGACGAAGGCCTTCTGCTGCTGGAATGGAACACGCAAGAAAGGATCATCTTCTTCCGCGGTCGGGTTCACTTGGACCCCTCATTTCACTCCATCTACCTAATTCTACGTATTTTGGAGATTTCAGTGGCAATTTAGTTTTTTGGACTTTTCGGGAGTTCTAGAACTTGAATTCAAGTGATTTCAGTGGCGTTAGAAAAATACTATAAATACGGATCCAATAAAATTCTTAATTCATTTCATATCCATTCAAAGTTTTGAGAAATCAAGAGAGAAGAAGAGAGAGGGGAGAAAGAAAGTATCAGAATTCTGTCAAACTTTTGGGAGAAGTTCTAGAGCTAGATTTCGAATTCGGATTTCACACTGCCAAAATCTCGAGTCGAGGAGCGAGAAAACAAAGGTAGGTGAAAAACAATGTAATATGTATTATTATGTTAGTATTCATTAATGTGATAATTAGCAGTCATTATGTTGAAATAATGCCGAAGTTATTGCACAAATCAGTTAATATGAAATCCAAGCAGTCAACCACTCTCAATCCTGCATTGAAGTACATACACATCCTCCTAGCACACTCACTCTGCGGTCCAGGTGTAATGAAGTGATATGATCTATTCTTTCATGCATCACAGGGTGCACCCTCATCTTGACGTAGCACTCGACAAATTCTTCTCGCATCGGGCGAGACCACTCATACCAGAATGATATGACTTGAACCATATGTCACAAGGTTAGCACATAGTCTAGAGATTTTGAACTTCCTTCAACGGCTCATTTTGGAGAACATGATGGTGCCAATGAGCTACCCAAGTCTTGTGACGATCAAGATCTGCCGCCGCTTAAGTATATTGTATAGGAAGAAGATATGTTCATGAGATGATTACGGAACCATAGGCCGAGGGAGAACAAGGGAAGAAGGGAGTGCAAGACCAGGAGCAATAGGAAGAGCAGCAACAACAGTTTTGGCATGGAGCCAGTTACCCAAGTTAGGAGGTTTTGGATTCTAAATTCCAAAGGTAGAAGGTGAGATCCGCATGAATAGAAGAGACACTCTATGGTGTCACCACACATTTGGGAGCGCTCACTTCTCCACCTGCAGGGCAAGAACACTGCCACCAGCCATAGGAACAACCCTCAATGGAGTAGTGATTGGAGCATACTTTGCGACATTTTTCACCATCACACCACCTTGAGTCAGGAAGGCCGTCTTGGCGACGTCGGCTGGCTGAACGCGAATCTGATGGTAGCCCGCACAGAGGTCCGGCTTGGTGAAAACGGTGTCGCCGTGGAGCTTGTACAAAAGCTCCTGGATCACTAGGATCGGGTACTTGTCTGGTACTGTGGCCTTGTTGAGCTCCTGATAGTCCACGCAGAAGTGCCAGCTGTCGTCCTTCTTCCTGACCAAGAGGACCGGGCTGAAGAAAGGGCTTGCACTGGGGCAGATGAGGCCTCCCATCAACATGTCGTATACGAGCCTCTTGATCTCGTCCTTCTGCACATGCCCGTGGTGGTACGAGCGGACCGAAACTACCGTCACGCCGGGCTGAAGAGGGATGACATGATCGTGTGGTCGGGCCGGCGGTAAGCCGAACGGTGCCGTGAAGAGGTCTGCAAACTCAGACAGGAGATCCTTTATAGCCGGTGGTGATGACGGGGTCGGTGGCGCCGCGTCCGAGATGGACCAGAGTCATGTTGTAAATTCGATGTTCGTCGTCCTCTGGATCGTGCGGGAGGAGACGGGGGAGCGAAGCAGCGCAACATCTCCCATTAGGCAGCACTCCCGTCCGTCCTGGAGAAACCACATCGTCATGGATCCCCAGTTGACTCGTACGTCACCCAGCGTGCTGAGCCATGCTACGCCCAGAATGGCGTCAATCCCGCCAAGACCGAAAACGTAGAAATCTGTTATCACTGAGTAAGGTCCCACTGAAATCGGAACGGGTGGGCAAAGACACTGAATCAAGCGTCGGCGGCCATCGCCCAAGCTGACCGTGAAGTCTGGCGAAGGTTCCATCGGCAGGTGGAGTTGCGGGCCAACTGAGAGGAGAGAAAGTTATGGCTCGCCCCGCTGTCGATCATGATGATGATGTGGCGATCGCCCAGCCTGCCCGCTAACTTCATGGTCTGTGGACCTAAAATGCCGCCCACGGAAAAGCACGGAAGTTCCAACTGGTGAAGGTCTGTGTCAGTAGCGCCTTCGGTGGAGTCCTCGTGGATTTCGAGGTCTTCGAAATTCGCCAAAGTGATCTCCGGTTCGGGGTCACCAATGATGGCGTGAAACTCTTTGACCGCGCAGACGTGGGTCGGAGAGTAGGGTTGCTGGCAGCGTAAGCATAGCCCTTTGCGTCGGAGATTGTTGAACTCGCGGTTGGAGAACCGCTGAGGGGAGACTGGCCGGGATGGCCGAGCGGCTGGAGGAGGGCGAGGTGCCTATGGCTCTGGAGTAGCGGCTGCCATGGTCGGCCCCCTAGCGGGGGTCTGGCTGGAGGTGGAGGGTTTCGCGACGATAAATTTACCTCCACGAGGCGGGCCATGTCGAAGGCCTCAGACACCGTCTGGGGGTGATGAGTGCGAAGCCGGGAGCGGATGTGGGGCAGAAGGCCCTGCATGAAGAAGTCGAGGTAGTGATCCGGCGGTAAGCCCGGAACATGGGTGACGAGGGCCACGAATTCATCTTTATAATCATCCACCGCACTGGTTTGGCGTACCCCACATAGTCGTTCGAAGGCGAAGCTGGAATAACAGCTGTCGTAGCGGCGAATCATCTCCTGCTTAATCTCCGGCCAGGAGATTATTGGATTGGACTGTCGTAACCAGCAGGCCCAATGTAGGGCGGAGCCGTCGAGTCCCACGACGGCAGTGGAAACCTTGTCCTGCTCGGGAGTGTGGTGGAGGTCAAAGTACTGCTCTGCCTTTGCGATCCACCCAATCGGGTCCACACCGGTGAGGATGGGGAGGTCCAAAGCAAGTGCAGGACGGTCGGGGGCAAACGGAAGGGCGGCTTCTGTTACGACCCGTCTCGACAAAAGTCAGAGTGCGCTTCGGGCGGGCCGTGATGCCACAGGCATGGGCGGAAAGAAATCCATGTCTGCTAAGGCGGAAGCAGAGAAGCTGATAATAGTTTTAAAATAGTTACTATTGAGTAAAATAGCTTGATTTTTATGCGGAAGCTTTTAAATTCATCAGTGAAAACAGATTTGATGCACATGTATTTTGTAAAATTCATGATTTCAAGTTCTGATGCAGGTTTTCATGCAAGTGACAAATTTAGATGAATGAATATGCAACTATTTGTAAATTCTAGTACATATAATATTCATATAGCCTAGCAGTTGTCCATGATTCTAGAGAAAATATCTGATTGCAATTATTACATAAAAGAAATATTGACAGTAAAAGAAATGTAAAACCTGGAACTTAAAGCTGATCGGACTCGAGAACCTGGCGGCACTGCACAAACACTAAGGCAATTCCAAAATAGAAAGTTAAAGCCTCGGAACATTAAAGTTAAACCATAAGCAAATTAATCAATTAAATTGTGAGCAAAACAACCAGACATAGTCGAACACTGACATACCTTGAACAAAACTAGTAAACATACCAACATCTAAGTCAAACAGACATTTCTGAAATAATAGCCTACCCCGGGATATAGCCTAAAATTATCCATGTAATATGTTGTAAGTCGTGATCGATGAAGGGTGTAGGTGCTATAGCGGGCAAACATGGTTCACGATCAGATCTGCGTGAAAGTCTTGTCAGAAAAGTAATCCTGCTTGTCGTGACCATAGCGGCAGACGGATACCCAATTAGACGCTATAGTTCAAGGATTTGCTTACAACTACGGATTTGTTTTCGAGTTTCATACTTAGGTGATTATTTATCATATTATTTTATGACAACATTATGAAGGTTCAGATGTTTCCAGAAACACAAAAAAATAACATTTGTAACGGAACCATAAGGAACAGGATGCGGTGACACAAAAGGAACTAGATAGACCTGTATGATTTTGTGGTTTCAAGTATTCGCGGGTGATACGATTACATTTCCTCATTTTCTAGGACACCTAATATTCATTTAGATTGATTCATTCCAAGATACAATTATCTTCTAAGCAAACATGTGTTCTCTACGAGCATGATATAAAAACACCAAAACATATATTTGTTATTCCAGCATTCGTTACAATTAATATCATGACACTTGTTGCTCGTGCTCAATATTTTATCATTCTTCTCATTAATCATCAAGAGAGATCAAACCATTCACCCTAATAAATATCCAACCAAAATCCTTCATCTAAGTGTATATCAATCTAAGACTTGCTCATAATCACAAATTCAAGTAATTTCAAACATATTATAGCCTAAATTATTAACTTAACAGACTGGGTATTCAAGATCTAAACTTATTGACAAACCAAACGTTCCAGGGTGAAATCAAAGAATCGTAAGAACAGACAAAACAGTTAGAATACAAATCCGTTAACAGATCAACATATATCGAAATGCAGTCATGAATCAAAGAACAGAGGCATTAAATTACACACAATGCTTGCAAGAGAGAGAGAGGTCTCTACTCGCCTGAAGGAGGCTGAAACTAACGGTGACGATTGAGCGACACAAGCAAAATCAGAAATCTTATTTAGAACTTGTTCTAAACAAACACCGACAATGCTTGATAATTTGACATGGCGGAAAACCAAACGCTAGCGCAACAATTATATAACGCAAGAATCAAACAAGAGCGGGGTTAAAGATTTTACCTCCCTCAAAGTGAGGGGAGAGGAGACACGCGGAGACGGAGACTTGACGGCGCTTGGGTGGGGGAAACCCTAAATCGGAGAGGGATTTGGATGAATTCCATCACCTGAGCCGAGGAGTTGCACTGGAAATCACAAATACGACGAGATTAGACGATTACGATAGGAGCAAAAATATAAAACACAAGATATATGAAATTGGAGCGCAAATAATTCAAGAAAATTAGGGAAAACTGCAAAGAGAGGTGATGGAGGGGGAAACTTACCCAAAGAGAACAAATCCATGCCAAAAATTTGAATGGAGTATTTGAGCGAAGCCCTAGGCGTAATCAGAGCCCAAGGAAGAGGGAGAAGCGGCTGTCGGAGGGAGAGAAGGCGGTTGTTGCTGATGTCGGCCTCCAGAAACGGAGAAGAAGAAGAGGTTGTCTCCCCTTTGGAGGAGAGGAGACCACCGGCTAGAGCAAACAGAGGATGCGCCGGCTCTAGGGGAGGGAGGAGAAGCAGGAGGAGGCGCCCCCGACCTACGGGAGAGCGGGAGGAGACGCAGTCGGCGGCCACGACATGCGAGATCGGGAGCGGCTTAGGGGCGGGATCGGGACCTGCGGCTAGCGGGAGACGGGCTGGAGCAAAAATCGGGAGACCTAGCCGACGCCTTGTGGTTTGCGGGAGAAGTAGAAGCGGGGCTGGCCGGCTCGGGTTAAGTAGGAGGGAAAAGATTAGGTTTTTAATTTATTCTTATTATTATAACTCAAAAACCGGGTTGTTACAGCTTCCCCGTTGTGCGGAAGAGGTGGCATCCCGAGGATGGACGTGTCATTGGTCGGGCATGCGGATCCGCGAGGGACTCCTGGGCTTCGACACGGCGAAGGAGGGCGTCGTTGGCACCTTCCGGTGGGGTCTCGACCGTGGAGCGGGTCATCGGAGCCATGGTGCAGCGGGAGCTTGGCGGAACTGGTGTGGCGGTGAGCGTGCGGGCTGGGCGTCAGCCCCTGGGCGGCGCAGCGGTTCTGCGGCAGGGAAAGGGCGGCGCGGACAGCCCTGGGGCGCAGGATCATGGTGCGGACGCGGTGCGGCACCGAACGATACGCGGCCCGACAGCGCCGCGGGATGCGCCGCGGGAAGATGGTGCGGCGTGGTATGCGGCGTGGGATCGTGGTTGCTGGGGCTGGTACTCCGGCGGCGGGTAGAAAGGGCAGGTCAGACCAAATTGTTGGGGGCTCGATGGACGAGAAAGGTGGGTGGCTGAGTTGAGACCATGAGAGAGGGGGGAGAGAGAGAGAGAGGTTAGGGTAAGAAATTTAGAAGAGGAAAGAAACATACATTCATCCAACATGACGATTATAACGTTCGCGCGCCCTCTTATAGAGACGAGGAGCGAATATAAAAGGAAAACAATACAAAAGGAAAACCGGAAATACTAAAATTGCGACATCCAAATATAAAATAGAATAAATGTTAAACATAGAATAGAATAAACGTTAAATATTCTCCGTGATCTTGGTGGGCCCATGTGATATTCTCGTCCGGCATGTGTAGACTTGCCATTTGGGCTCGTCCTCATGCAGATTTGTAACAAATATGCTAGATTGGATTGCCTTTCTTGTCATCTAGAATTCTTCTAATTTATTCTCAAAGCTAAGGTTGTAGGAGGATTTCGTTCTAAGATATAATTAAGATCATCTTTGTTTTCACTATATCTGAATTTTCTCTAGCCTATCACATCATGTTACCACTAGTTCCCCTTTGAGCTTAATCCCTTATTTCTTTGACAAACTCATTACATTATTCACTAAAGCCAAATTTCTCATCCTTGTACACATCTTGAGACACTCATTTAAGCAAGGAGTAAGGAGATTGATAAAAAAGAGCAAACCATGTGGGGTGTTTGATTAAAGAAAAGAGAAGAAAATTTTTGAGTGTATGTTTGTATGTGCTATCAAATAAAATTACAAAAGAATAAAAAAATTCAAATGTACATGGAAAGCAAAATATTATTATATGCATGTGTGTGTGGATAGAAGAATAAATGAAATGAAAGAGAGGATGAAGTATCATTGTTTTCATCTATTTATTGTACTGCCCAAGTTGTGTTATCCATCACTACATTTTATTATTATATTCACAACCTAAGCAAACAAAGTGCATCCTAATTAAGTCATCTTGATCTTAGAATGAATTGAATCCTAGGAGTGTGGAGAGAGTACTGAAAGGAGAGCCTATGGATAATGACTTTAATGGATTTTAGATGAGACATTCTAAATGTAGCACTAGGAAAAATCTCATCTAATATGATCATATTAACTCAATATGTTAGTTATGTGTGAATCATCTTGCACATAGAAGAATGGAAAGAAATTTCTTTGAAAAACACCTAGGGAAAGTATGCATCATTCATTATTTTATCTATTTTTTTTTTTTGCCATGGAATAGCAAAGTTCAAGCTAGGAGGTTTTGATAATATCAAATAGGTGACACTTATTCTCATTCTGTGATAAAGTGTATGAAAAGCATATCTAAGGTGCATAAAAAATATCTATGAATTTTTATGTCAAGGAGATGGATTTACATTTTTTTTTATTTCTGTGATAAAGTAACATATGTTGGAGCATTTTGGGGCAATCCGAACTAATTTGGAGCAAACGGGAGCACTTCGGATGAAATGGGAGCATTGGCAAAGGCATGGGAGCAAAAATAGGAAACACACACCAGGTGTACGCCCGTGCGTCAACTTCAGTAATTGTGTTTTGCTCAGATGAAGGAAAATGAAGACGCATGCCTGGCCGTACGCATGTGCATCCAAACACACTCCCAACATTACACAGAGTGCACGCTCGTGCATTACAACCATACGTGCCTTCACAACCATGTCTTTTCAGTTCAAAATGAATGCACGCCCATACACTCTTCAGGATGCACGCACGTTCATATTCAAGCACACTCATGTGTTTGCCCGGTTTCTCCACTATTTTGGCAATTACACTCAAAGGCACTACCGTGAATTTTGGCACACAGTCGTGCATTTTACTAGTTTTTATATAAGGTTATTTTCTCATCATATGGGAGGACATTAGATATTCATTGCAAGACTTTGTATTCCTTTATTTTTCAAAGCATTTTAGTGAGCGTTTATAGGAAATGTAGAGAGAATATTGAAAGAAATTGAAGGAACATCAATTGCAGGGATAAATTAAAGTTTGGATTTAGATCTTCTACAAGATTAACAATCTTTGTAGAGTTCATTTTTCTATTCTCACTTTTATGAACTTATATGAATATTCTTATATCATTCCTTAATTTCAATTCTCCGATGGTTTGCCCAACAACGAGAGTCTAACTCTCTTGTTGGGGTGATTGTGTAGTGCTATGAGTTAATATTTTGATTGATGTGAGTGAATATGTTTTATTTCAATTATTTCTTGAATGATTAGAGTTCTATTCATGTGTCTAATGTGTACTCTAGTTCAGTTAATCACTACTCCAGTTTTGTGTATAAAATTTTGATATCGGAGAATGAATTAATCCAGTGAATAAAATCATAAATTTAAATACTTCGAGTCATGTAGTATTGGTTGATGCAGTAGCTTCATTCAATTGAGTGAAGTTAGTATTTTTCACAGAGTTTTAAGCTTATGCTACAATTGATGGGGGACCATCGGCCCATAACAAGGCGGGGCCCACTTTCGTCTATTCTCGCCGGAAGACTTGATCGGAGGGACGATCCGATCCCGCGGATGCGTCCGGATGCGCACCGCGAATCTTTTTGATATATAAACTTTGTTATTTTAATTTCATTTGCTTATGTTTGGCACGTGGATCCTTCGGCCAATCATAGCCGTCAAATCCGGGTCGCCCTAATGTTAGAATATTATAAATAGGAGTGTTGAGGCTTGGAGAGACTCATTGCTGGTTTTGGAGAAGAGATTCCCGGACCTCCGCGATCACGTCACGGTGCCGACGCCGTGGAGCCCTAGGTGTTGACTCCTAGTGGTGGAACTTCATCCCCAAGGTACTACCCATCCATAACCTTCTTTTTCCCCTCTGAAACCCTCATCCACAACCCCTATAGCCCCCAAATCCCAACCCTACCGCTGTCCAGAAATCCTGAAATTACTGTTCACCCGTACTGTTCACTCGACGGAACTGTTCATACGAACTGTTCGTCCGCTGGCACTGTTCATCCGCACTGTTCATCTACCGTTACTGTTCACCCGCCCCCTTCTTCTCCCCTTCGTGGATCCACTTCCAACCGCTCCGAAAACCCTAGATCTACTTTGATCTAGCGCTACCCTTCACCGATCTACCCTCCACTTACATATTTTCCCTCCGTAACCCGGATCTGTCATAATATTACCGGATCTACCCGTTTCCAACCCTCCGCACCCATCTTCCACCGTGGACAACCACCGTTTCGATTCACCAACCCGGATCTATTTCCGAAACCGCCGGATCTCTCCCGCCTCGGACATCCCTTATGTTTGTGAGTTGTTTGTTGTATGGATTTCTAGTTCTCAGTTTTTGAATATTGTTTGAGATATTTTGTGCTTGCGTAAAATATTTGTTGTGGAATTTTGCCCGTGAAAATATTGATTGTAGGAAGGAACTATTCGCAGCGCGCTTAATTTGGCCCTCCGCTTGGAGGAAAGCCTTGCTTAATTGCCCTAAAAGAATTGTTGTTGTCTAATTTAATTATGCATGGTTGTGAATCATCATTTGGAGTAATTGCCTAACGGGTTTTTGTGCATCTCATCATAGCATTCACGTTTCCACTCACTCGAGTCAACCTAGGTTGCATAATACATAGCCTACCCTACATCAATTGGTATCAGAGATCAAGGTTAGGCCACTTGCATGCTCCGTAGTGGTAGGACATTTAGGACTAGCATGGCTGAACCACAAGTAACCGACGACCGTGCGGGAAGCTCAAATTCGGGCACCGCGTTTGCTGAGTTCCAGCGCCTTATCTTAGATCGTTTTGACACATTAGGCGCCCAGTTTGACGACGTGCGACAGGACCTTACCGAGGTAAACGGACGACTGGACCACTTAGAGAACACTAGGGACACGCCTACACATCGTGACGATCCTTTGGAGGACGACCTTGATGTTTCTCCACGTCCCGACCAACACCCAAGAGTGGGCCAACCACCAGTGGAACGCCGTCGCCGAGACATTCCCTACCGGGTCCCAGCTCCACCGGCAAGGCGAAACCCTGAGCCAGCACGTGCTAGGCTCGCGCCGCCACGTGAGGATTACCGTGTGCCCCGTCAGCCGCAACCGGACCTTAGGGACCGGGTGCCTCCACCTAGTCGCCGCGACCAGCACCGGGATGAGTATTACCCGCCAGATCGACGAAGGTTTGACTACGACTACGAAGACTATCCAGGGGACTACCCCGATCCGCGGAGAGGTGGCCATGCCTTCGACATCACTCGACGGATTCGCCTCGACGCCCCTTCGTTTGACGGTCGCTTGGATCCGAAGGCCTTTAGTGATTGGATCCTAGACATGGATCACTATTTTGACTGGTACGACATGAGAGATGAGCGTTGTGTCCGTTTCGCGAAGATGAAGTTGGTTGGGCAAGCCAAAGTATTTTGGATTAGTGTGGAGAGAGCTGTCGAGAGGGAAGGCTATTATCCCATCTCCCGATGGGATGAGATGAAGGAGAGACTGAAAGATAAATATCTCCCCGCCTCATACCGTGATCAGTTGCTGGATCATCTACAGAACCTACGTCAGGGAACGCTCTCGGTAGCGGAGTACATGGCTCGATTCGATGAGTTGGTCGTTAGGAGTGATATTTCGGAAGAACCCATTGCCACCGCATCGCGATTTAAGGCTGGCCTTCGCTCAGAGCTCCGGAGAGAGTTAATCCCCCATCGCCTCGAGACAGTTGATCAGATATTCCAGCTCGCTTTAGAGTACGAGCAGTATCTCCATACGTCGAGTACGAGGCAGTTCCCCTCGCGCACTGATTCCTCGACATTTAAGAAACCCACACCTTTCCAGACCACCACGGCCACCCCACCCCCACGGATCGCCACTGACATGAAGGGCAAGGCCATCGCCACGGAGGGTCAGAGGCCCGGGGGTATCATGTGCTTTAGGTGCGCTGGCAGAGGACATGTGGCGGCACATTGCCCCACACGAAATCTACTAGTCGAGGGAGAGGAAGAGCTGGGCTTAGAGGGAGCCGAGGATGTTACCGAGGAGGTCGAAGCTACGATCGAGGAGGGATGGGAGAGCGAGGCTGAGAGATCCCTGGAGATGGGAGTAGTTCGACGTCTCCTACATACCCCCCGCACGGACGAGGATTGGCGCCGTACCACTATCTTCTACACATATTTTCCTAGTGCAGGCGGACACTGCAAACTAGCCATTGATAGTGGGAGTTGTGTCAATATCGTGGCCCAGAGAGGTTTAGAGTGTATGCAAGTAAAGGCGGAGCCCCACCCCCACCCGTATCGAGTCATTTGGGTAGACAAGAACGCCATCCAGGCGACACAGCGGTGCCTCATTCCTATTCGGCTTGCTACATTTGAGGATAACGTGTGGTGTGATGTCATTCCTAGGGACGTTGCCCACGTGTTATTGGGTCGACCATGGTTATACGACCGCGACGTCACGAGCTACGGTCGGTCAAATACATACACATTCTTCGATAAAGGTAAGAAGATCACGTTGTCCCCAACCCGACCCAAGGAGAAATCTAAGGGCCCGATTGAGCCCTCCCCGGGCACCATATCGTCGCGACCGCTACATCTCCTGCGGTGTAGTGAGTTCTTGCGGGAGAGTAGGGATGTCGGGATATTTTACATTGTTGCCGCCACTATGGCTTCTGAGAGCCCGACAGTGACCCCAGATCTTCCCCCGGAGATCCAGACCCTACTTGAGGAGTTTACCGACATCATGCCAGAGGAGTTGCCTGATGAACTCCCACCTTTGCGAGATATCCAGCACGCGATCGATCTAGTCCCAGGAGCTTCCCTCCCAAACCTGCCGCACTATCGTATGAATCCCGATGAGCACGCCGAGCTCAAGCGGCAGGTTGACGAGCTGCTTCGGAAGCAGTTCATCCGGGAGAGCCTGAGTCCCTGTGCCGTTCCCGCCCTTCTTACCCCCAAGAAGGATGGTAGTTGGCGCATGTGCATCGATAGCCGTGCCATCAATAAGATTACGGTGAAGTACAGGTTTCCCATCTCTCGTCTTGATGACTTATTAGATACCATGTCTGGTGCCCAACTCTTTTCCAAGATCGATCTGCGGAGCGGGTACCACCAGATCCGGGTACGGGAGGGTGATGAATGGAAAACGGCTTTTAAGACTAAAGATTGCCGGTATGAGTGGTTGGTCATGCCGTTTGGGTTGTCCAACGCCCCAAGCACGTTCATGAGGATTATGACACAGATCTTGCGGCCTTACATGGGCAAATTTCTAGTTGTATATTTTGATGATATTCTGATCTACAGTCAGACCCACGGTGACCACCTAGTGCACTTGAGGCTCCTTTTTGAGACCCTTCGTAAGGAAAAGCTATTCGTGAATCTAAAGAAGTGTTCGTTCTACGCCGAGTCGGTACAGTTCTTGGGGTTTATCGTATCATCCACAGGAGTGTCAGTCGACCCTGAGAAAGTTAAGTCCATCCGTGAGTGGCCCTTGCCTACGACCATTCACGAGGCCCGCAGCTTCCATGGGCTGGCTACCTTCTACAGGCGGTTTGTTCGAGGATTTAGCTCGATTATGGCTCTGTTCACTAGCTGTTTGAAGAAAGGCGAATTTCAGTGGACCCCCGCAGCCAGTCGAGCGTTTGAGGAGATTAAGGAGAAGTTGATCACGTCACCCGTCTTACGACTCCCTGACTTTGGCAAGGCTTTTGAGGTTGCGTGTGATGCTTCTGGAGTAGGGATCGGCGGTGTGCTGAGCCAGGAGGTGTAACACCCCTTCCCAGTATTTCAGAAATCAGCCGTCCGGCCGGGTCAGCGATATAAAGAAAACTAGGAAACAGTATTAAAACTAGTAGCAGCAGGTAATAAAATCTATACTAAGCAATTTAAGACTTACAGCGGAAGTTTAAAAAAAGTAAACTAAGGGTAACCACATACCTGATATCCGGATTCACAGAGCCACTAAACAGGAAAATAGAATTGAATTAACTGAAAATCTGGTTAATCATAAATAATCTGAAATAAATTAGATAAAAACATTAATCTATTACAATTTTCTCATCTACAAGTACATGCTGAAATAAAGTACACTGATTGAGATAAATAATACAAACTGACGCCACCACATGCTCATCCTAGACGTAACTTCCCACCTGGGTCACCTGAAAAACAGTGCCCACGAAGGGTCAGAGTAAGGAAAAATAACCCCTCCTAGTGACACTAAAACCCAGTTTTACATATGAATGCATGTATGCCTTTGAAAAATAATTTTATGCATTTAAAACATTTATGCTATGTGCTATGCATGTCTTCGCACTATTCTCTGGTCACGCATCTACTCGTACTAAGCACGTGACTTTTTATTTTACTAACTCAAGTCCTGGCGTTCACTAACTAGCGTACTGTCTCATGTCAGGTCTATACTTGAGTTCTAGGTGGCTTCTAACCTGCTCATCTATTAGGAAGGCTCTAGGCAGAGTAGCTCCTAACGCGCAACTGAAACTGACGACCCGAGACCATCTTACGAACCCAATTGTTCTAGTGTCACGCGGACACGGTCTCGAATCTACTAGCTGGCTCAAGGGAAGACACTTCCCAAGTCTGTACTACTCATAAGGTTCCATGTGCCTTATGAGAACGGTAGTGCGCCTCTACCTAGCACGGAAGAACTCTGTGTGCTGGCTGACCTTTTTGGTATGTCGCTACTCTGCAAGGGATATCTTTTCTGGTGTACTACTAAGCGACCCTTGACTTTCTTGTGGTCGACTTGAAGGGACATTCACGCCCTTGTTCGGAACAAATTCCAAACCTACGAACACGGTTACCGCTTTCGTACCCTACGTTTCTGTTCATGATCTGACAACTTGGGTCTTAGGGAAATCGTGTCACCCTACACATTTTTCGTAACCGTTTTCCTATCACCACACCTTTCTATGCATGGTCATGATACTTGAAATAAATCTATTAATGTGTATAAAAATACAATACTTGATATATCTAACTAAAAGGAATTTAAATTTCCTTACTGCGGTGGTGCGGCGCTCGTAGACTCGGCGTGGCGACATCTCCTCTTCCGAAGGCAAATCCTACTACTGGGGACCTTCAGAATGCTGCCCCGACCTCACCAAAGTCCTGCAAGAAAGGGCAACCCTAAACTCAAAACTTTTCCTTTTAGGGTTTCCGGTGGAAAATTTCCATACGGCTAGGAATACAAATAATAATGCTAACCTATTATTTTACCTTTGCTTGGGAGTGTTCAAGGCTCACGAAGTGCCCAACTCCAACTTCGTGGTGGATCACGCACGCCAAAACCTAAAATAGGGCAAATAAATCGAAAACCTAGGTTATTTTAGTTTCCAAAACGAAGGATTTCCACAAAGGAATAGAGAGAAAGAGAAAACGGACTTACCGAAACCAAAACGAAACTCAACACCTCCGGCTAGGGTTGAAATCGGCTCTTCCACGGCCAAGGAAGGAAAAGGAATACTCCCCGGCGCCTGCAGAGGAGGGAGGAAAAGTCGGAAATGATTTTCGGAGGGAGATCGGGCGGCGGTAAGCCTTGCGGAAGGCGTCGGCTACGAAAATCGGGAGCGTCGGGCTCGCCTTATGCGGGAGACGGAACAGGACGGGAGGGTTTGCTGCAGTTCGGCCTATTCCCGAGAGAAATAAGAGGCGTGCGGTTTTAAATCGTGCCTTGCGGTTTTCTTAAGAAGCATAAAAAAAAGAGAAAAGGGAAATTACTATTGGCACCTCATTTCCACACAAAAATCACTTATTACACGGCTATCGGCACATCCAACTCTCAAATAAACGGTCGCGACTCGCCCCTACAATTTAAATAAAAATTTTGCGTCAAAATTTACGGATGTTACAAATCTCCCCTCCTAACAAAAATTTTCGTCCTCGAAAATTGAAACCATACCTGAATCGAAGAGAAAAGAATAGTCTGCACTGCTTTTAAGCTCATCCTCTCGCTCCCAAGTATACTCTGGACGGCCACAGTTCATCCAAAGGACTTTGACCATGCGAATCTCTCTATTTCTGAGCTTCTGAATCCTTGAGTCCACTATCTTGACTGGTCTAACTCCAATACTAAGATCTGTCTCGATTGGTGCTTCTTCGGTACTGATGATCTGACTGGAATCTCTGACTGCTCTCCTAAGGTAAGAGACGTGGAATACATCATGTACACCACTCATTTCTTCAGGTAAGGCCAACTTGTATGCAACCTCACCAACTCTTTCCAGTACCTCAAAAGGACCAACGAATCTGGGG
Organism: Platanthera zijinensis; assembly: GCA_039513925.1. Lineage (NCBI taxonomy): Eukaryota > Viridiplantae > Streptophyta > Magnoliopsida > Asparagales > Orchidaceae > Platanthera > Platanthera zijinensis. The sequence continues at coordinate 45,096,788 of CM077082.1, forward strand.
CTCAGTTTCTTCATCCGCTTTATTCTAGAGACTCCTCTGACTGGTCTGACCTTCAGATACACGTAGTCTCCAACACTGAACTCTACTGACCTGTGCTTCTGATCATGATACTTGGCCTGGCGATCCTGAGCTGTCTTCATACGATCCTGAATGAGCTTAATCCTATCCGTGGTCTTATCAATCCATGACTCCCTGATAGAAGATCTTTCCTCACTCTCTGCCCAACATAACGGTGTCCGACAACGTCTACCATAGAGGGCCTCGAACGGTGCCATCCCAATACTCGCCTGAAAACTGTTGTTGTAGGAGAACTCCACAAGAGTAACATACTTCTCCCACTTTCCTCCAAAATCTAGAATGCACATCCGTAGCAGATCCTCCAAAGTCCTATTTGTGCGCTCAGTCTGTCCATCTGTCTGGGGATGGAATGTGGTGCTGAAATGTAACCTGGTACCCAACCGCTCCTGAATATATCGCCACTCCCGGGAGGTAAATCTGCCATCTCGGTCTGAAACTATAGTCTTGGGAACACCGTGAAGTCGAACTATCTCATCTATATACAACTGTGCCAGCTTCGGACCTTGATCCGTCTTCCTAAGAGGAATGAAATGGGCAACCTTAGAAAGTCTATCTACTATAACCCACAAGGAATCATTCCCACTCTGCGATCTCGGCAAACCATGAATGAAGTCCATGGATATATCCTCAAATGTCCACTCTGGAATGGGAAGTGGCTGCAACTTGCCTCCAGGCCTCTGACACTCGGCCTTAACCAATTTGCAAGTCTCGCACTTCCCTACATAAACTGCAACATCACTCTTCAAACCTGGCCACCAGACTGCCTTCTTAAGATCTGCATACATCTTCGTGCTACCAGGATGTATCGAATATCTAGAATTGTGTGCCTCGAACAAAATGTCCTCCCGAAGGTGACTAACATCTGGGATGCACACTCTGCCATCATGCAATAATAACTCATCCTGACTAGAGAACCTCTCTTTCCGACCTGACTGCACTGATACCCAGATCTCTGCCATCTTTGGATCCAACGGTAAAGCTGTCCTGATCCTATCTTTAATATCGCACGAAATCTCCATCCAACTCAACCAAGCTGAACCAAAACTGCAACGGGGCACAACGACGATGTCCAGTCTCTCCAGCTCTCGTACCAACTCCTTCTGCTGAGTGAGAAGATAGAAACACGAGCCTCTACGGCTAAGGGCATCAGCTACCACATTCGCCTTTCCTGGGTGGTACTGAATATCTACATCGTAGTCTGAAAGAAACTCTAACCATCTACGCTGCCTCAAATTGAGCTCTCGCTGATCAAAGATATACTTGAGGCTCTTATGATCAGTAAAGATCTCGCAACGCACTCCATAGAGGTAATGTCTCCAAATCTTTAGAGCATGAATGACTGTTGCAAGCTCCAAGTCATGTACGGGATAGTTCCTCTCATGAACCTTTAACTGTCTCGAGGCATATGCTACGACCTTTCCATGCTGCATGAGAACACAACCCAAACCCTGACCTGAAGCATCACTATAAATCTGAAATCCGTCTGGCCCTGAAGGCAAACTCAAAATCGGTGCGGTCATCAATCTGTTCTTCAAGTCCTCAAAAGCTAACTCACACTCAACTGTCCAATCCAAGCCCTTTCCCTTCCTAGTGAGGGAAGTCAGTGGTAAGGCTATCTTCGAGAAATCCCTGATGAATCTCCTGTAGTATCCAGCAAGACCCAAAAAACTGCGAACCTCTGAAACTGTCGACGGCCTTGGCCAACTCTTTATGGCCTCTATCTTCTTCGGATCAACGCTAACCCCTTCCTGACTGATGATGTGGCCTAAGAATGCAATCTCTGAAAGCCAAAATTCGCACTTTGAAAACTTAGCAAACAACTGGTTCTTCCTGAGTGTGCTCAAAACAATCCTGAGGTGTGCTGCATGATCTTCTGCACTTTTAGAGAACACCAAAATATCATCTATGAAGACGATGACAAAACGATCCAAGTACTCCCGAAAAACCCTATTCATCAGGTCCATAAATACTGAAGGGGCATTGGTCAGCCCGAACGGCATGACCACGTACTCGAAGTGTCCATATCTGGTACTGAATGCTGTCTTCTGTATATCCTCGCCACGAATCTTCAGCTGATGATAGTCCGACCTCAAATCTAACTTGGAGAAAGTGTTCGATCCCACCAATTGGTCAAACAAATCATCAATCCTGGGAATCGGGTACTTGTTCTTTACGGTCAGCTTATTCAATTCACGGTAGTCTATGCACAATCTCATACTACCATCTTTCTTCTTCACGAAAAGCACTGGAGCACTCCAAGGCGAAGTACTGGGGCGTATAAAACCCAAATCAAGCAGCTCCTGCAACTGGCTCTTCAACTCTGCTAGTTCCCTTGGAGCCATACGATAGGGAGATTTGGCTACCGGTGTAGCCCCAGGCTGCAAGTCTATCGGGAACTCAATCTCTCTATCTGGAGGGGCACCAGGGAGCTCTTCCGGGAAAACATCTGGAAACTCCTGCACCACTGGTACCTCTGCCAAAACAGCCTTAGGCTCCGCGCTCATCAGTACTACGAAGGTTTCACAACCCTTACTAATGCACTTTCTCGCTTGGACTGCAGATATGATCATCTTCACTACTCCCTTCAATCCCTGAAAAGAGAAAGAAGTCTGGTTGGGGCCATCGAACTGAATCTGCTTCGCCCTACAGTCAATCCTGGCGTTGACTGCTGAAAGCCAGTCCATTCCAAAGATCAAGTCAAACCCTGCTATAGGTAGTAACAAAGCTTCCACGATAATCTCAGCATCACTAAACTGCACTGATACCCTGCACTTGTCTCTGGTCTGCAGAAGGGATCCATTCGGCATCATGACTTCCAACGGTACTGACTCTGGGAAGACTTCTAAATCCAACTTACGCACTAGAGATTCCGCGATAAACGAGTGCGAGGCACCCGTATCAAACAGAATCTTAGAGGGTAAATTACGAATCATAAGGATGCCTACATGAATGATTTATGAAAGATGAAAACTTTAATGTGTCACTACGGAGGATTTAAAACCAACTTGCAAGCAAACAACACTTACCTGTCACAACATCCTCCTGATCCTTCGCCTCCTGCTGACCCAGCCCATAAGCTCTGGGCTGCACCAAGTCTCAACCCTGCTGTGGTCTCCCATCAGTGAGCATCAACGTTTTGCCCTTATCTACCCTGCTAGAGCCACCAACCTCAAACTTCGACTGCAGGAATAAATTACATTAAAAATCTATCGTAATTACATAAACGTAATCAATACAAAAGGACCTTGATTACCTGATTTGTCCCAGCTTCCTGACAGAAGCGAGCTATGTGTCCAGGTTGTCGGCACTTATAGCATACGCCTGCACTGGCCAAACACTCTCCTGAATGGCGACGTTGACACTTGGGACACGTGGGATAGTCCTTGCTTCGGTCACCAGATTGACCATTCTTCTTAGCATCAGGCTTCGGCTTCTTGTTCCAGTTCTTACCTTGGTCATTCTTGTTCTGCTGCGGCTGATGCGAATCCTGAGATCGCTTCGCACGGAAACTACTTCGCTTCTGAACCTTCTGCTGGTCAGCCTCCAGTCTGCGAGCTGTATCCACTAAGCTCCTGTAATCAGCGTTGACCATAGTCATCAGCGGCTGCCTCAACGAGTCACGCAAGCCATCTACGAAACGACTGCACTTCTCAGTCTGATCTCCCTGCATCACGCCCGCATATCTAGCAAGATGAGTCAGCTCTCGCTCGTACTCAGTAACTGTCCTGTCCCCCTGGAAAAGCCTCAGATACTTCTCTTGGAGACCTCGTCGTGCGGAAGGAGGCACGAACCAACTAGCAAGAGCTCTAGAGAATTCGCCCCAAGTGAACATGTCTGGGGTACGGCCTGGCCAAACAAAAATACGATCATACCATATTAAAATTAACACATTACTTCCTAAAATAAAGGAATTGATCATAACACTTTACCTGCAGGATCATCTGCCCGGTACTTATCCCACCAGATCTTTGCCTCTCCTCGGAGGAGGAAAACTGCCAAAGGAACTTTCTTATTCTCCGGGCACTCTAAAACATTCAGCAGGTCTCTGGTGTTAGCTATCCAATCATCTGTATCCATCGGGGTCTCATCCCCACTGTAGTTCGAAGGCTGAAGTTCTCTGAAATTTCTCAAATAGCGCTCCAGGGTCATCTCCACAGGTACGGCTGCAGGAGCTGGCGCAGGGACTGGTACTTGTACTGGAGCTGGAAACCCTGCAGCCAGTCCTCTCTGAAACTCCATCAAGGCAAAAGTAACCGCCTTGGCAATCTGAGACGCTATGTCAGTGCCCTCTGGAGCTGCTGGAACTGGCGGTACCTGTGGCATGGCAGCGTCTCCCATGGTTGCATTAGGAACCGGGTTCTGGCGTGAAGATTCACCTGGTTCACTAACTCGTGGTGCCTGATAGAAAATATAAAGGAAAACTGGTTATTTATCAAACATCTAAGAAATCTGGTCTAGCAACTTATTTGTACTTTAGCGAACACTAAGGCTTAATCGCAACTTAAAGTACTTTACTAACAAGAGTTTACTCTTATACGCTCCTATGGCTCTGTGAATTCTTTCTAGGGTCCAGGGATCCTAAACCTCCCTCTGATACCAATTTGTAACACCCCTTCGCAGTATTTCAGAAATCAGCCGTCCGGCCGGGTCAGCGATATAAAGAAAACTAGGAAACAGTATTAAAACTAGTAGCAGCATGTAATAAAATCTATACTAAGCAATTTAAGACTTACAGCGGAAGTTTAAAAAAAGTAAACTAAGGGTAACCACATACCTGATATCCGGATTCACAGAGCCACTAAACAGGAAAATAGAATTGAATTAACTGAAAATCTGGTTAATCATAAATAGTCTGAAATAAATTAGATAAAAACATTAATCTGTTACAATTTTCTCATCTACAAGTACATGCTGAAATAAAGTACACTGATTGAGATAAATAATACAAACTGACGCCACCACATGCTCATCCTAGACGTAACTTCCCACCTGGGTCACCTGAAAAACAGTGCCCACGAAGGGTCAGAGTAAGGAAAAATAACCCCTCCTAGTGACACTAAAACCCAGTTTTACATATGAATGCATGTATGCCTTTGAAAAATAATTTTATGCATTTAAAACATTTATGCTATGTGCTATGCATGCCTTCGCACTATTCTCTGGTCACGCATCTACTCGTACTAAGTACGTGACTTTTTATTTTACTAACTCAAGTCCTGGCGTTCACTAACTAGCGTACTGTCTCATGTCAGGTCTATACTTGAGTTCTAGATGGCTTCTAACCTGCTCATCTATTAGGAAGGCTCTAGGCAGAGTAGCTCCTAACGCGCAACTGAAACTGACGACCCGAGACCATCTTACGAACCCAATTGTTCTAGTGTCACGCGGACACGGTCTCGAATCTACTAGCTGGCTCAAGGGAAGACACTTCCCAAGTCTGTACTACTCATAAGGTTCCATGTGCCTTATGAGAACGGTAGTGCGCCTCTACCTAGCACGGAAGAACTCTGTGTGCTGGCTGACCTTTTTGGTATGTCGCTACTCTGCAAGGGATATCTTTTCTGGTGTACTACTAAGCGACCCTTGACTTTCTTGTGGTCGACTTGAAGGGACATTCACGCCCTTGTTCGGAACAAATTCCAAACCTACGAACACGGTTACCGCTTTCGTACCCTACGTTTCTGTTCATGATCTGACAACTTGGGTCTTAGGGAAATCGTGTCACCCTACACATTTTTCGTAACCGTTTTCCTATCACCACACCTTTCTATGCATGGTCATGATACTTGAAATAAATCTATTAATGTGTATAAAAATACAATACTTGATATATCTAACTAAAAGGAATTTAAATTTCCTTACTGCGGTGGTGCGGCGCTCGTAGACTCGGCGCGGCGACATCTCCTCTTCCGAAGGCAAATCCTACTACTGGGGACCTTCAGAATGCTGCCCCGACCTCACCAAAGTCCTGCAAGAAAGGGCAACCCTAAAATCAAAACTTTTCCTTTTAGGGTTTCCGGTGGAAAATTTCCATACGGCTAGGAATACAAATAATAATGCTAACCTATTATTTTACCTTTGCTTGGGAGTGTTCAAGGCTCACGAAGTGCCCAACTCCAACTTCGTGGTGGATCACGCACGCCAAAACCTAAAATAGGGCAAATAAATCGAAAACCTAGGTTATTTTAGTCTCCAAAACGAAGGATTTCCACAAAGGAATAGAGAGAAAGAGAAAACGGACTTACCGAAACCAAAACGAAACTCAACACCTCCGGCTAGGGTTGAAATCGGCTCTTCCACGGCCAAGGAAGGAAAAGGAATACTCCCCGACGCCTGCAGAGGAGGGAGGAGAAGTCGGAAATGATTTTCGGAGGGAGATCGGGCGGCGGTAAGCCTTGCGGAAGGCGTCGGCTACGGAAATTGGGAGCGTCGGGCTCGCCTTATGCGGGAGACGGAACAGGACGGGAGGGTTTGCTGCAGTTCGGCCTATTCCCGAGAGAAATAAGAGGCGTGCGGTTTTAAATCGTGCCTTGCGGTTTTCTTAAGAAGCATAAAAAAAGAGAAAAGGGAAATTACTATTGGCACCTCATTTCCACACAAAAATCACTTATTACACGGCTATCGGCACATCCAACTCTCAAATAAACGGTCGCGACTCGCCCCTACAATTTAAATAAAAATTTTGCGTCAAAATTTACGGATGTTACAGGAGGGACACCCGGTCTCCTACTTCAGCGAGAAGTTAAATGAAGCCAAGCAAAAATATTCCAATTACGATAGGAAATTTTATGCGATCGTTCAGTCATTGCGATACTGGAGACACTACCTCCTCCCCCGGGAGTTCGTTCTCCATTCTGACCACCAGGCGCTCCGATACTTAGACTCACAGAAGAAATTGGGACATAAGCATGCGAAGTGGGTTGAGTACCTTCAGGATTTCCACTATGTTCTCAAACATCGCGCCGGTGTTGAGAACAAGCCCGCTGATGCGTTGAGTCGGCGGGTCACCCTTTTGCAGACCCTGAGAGCCCATGTGGACGGACTTGAGCAGATTATTGCTGACTACCCAGGATGTCCGGACTTCGGCGATATATACGCAGCCTTATCCTGAGACCCCCCCCCCCCGAGCCTGTCGACGGCTTCCAGCTTTGGGAAGGTTACCTTTACCGGGGTTCCCACATGTGCATCCCAAGCACATCATACCGCGACTATCTGATTTGGGAACTTCATGCGGGCGGAGCTGCCGGGCATTTTGGCAGGGATAAGTCCATAGCTATCGTAGAAGATAGGTTTTATTGGCCATGCCTAAAGAGAGACGTAGCTAGAGTTGTTCGACATTGTCGTACGTGTCAGACTGCGAAGAGAACTAAACAAAACACGGGATTGTATACACCCTTGCCGGTCCCACTTAGACCTTGGGAGGATATTAGTATGGACTTCGTACTAGGACTTCCGCGCACGGTTCGAAAGCACGACTCCATTTTTGTCGTCGTTGATCGTTTTTCCAAGATGGCACACTTCATCGCCTGCTCTAGGACCGCTGACACCTCACGTGTTGCTTCCATCTTCATTCGGGACGTCTTTAGGCTACATGGCCTACCAAAATCCATAGTCTCCGACAGAGATGTTAGATTTGTGAGCTACTTTTGGAAGACCCTCTGGTACAAAACGGGCACTACCCTGAAGTTTTCATCTGCCTATCACCCCCAGACTGACGGGCAGACTGAGGTTGTGAACCGCAGTCTAGGGAACTTGCTTAGGTGTCTTGTTGGCGAGCATGTGACGAGTTGGGACTCTGTCCTTCCTGTCGCGGAATTTGCCTACAATAGTTCGGTCAATAGGCCCACCGGGCTGAGCCCATTTCATGTAGTATTAGGGTACGAACCCAAGAAGCCCATTGACCTCATTCCTTACCCATTAGAGGCTCGTCCTAGCGAGTCCGCCGAATAATTTGCACGTCACTTGCATGATTTACATGAGTCGGTCCGTCGGCAAATTATTTCAAGTAATGACAGCTATAAAACCCATGCAGATTTAAGCAGGCGAGAACAGGTTTTCAACGAAGGCGAGCAGGTAATGGTCCGAATCTGGGCGGAGAGGCTCCCAACGGGGCCTGCCAAAAAACTAAGCGCTAAACGAATAGGTCCCTACTCGATCATTAAGCGGATCGGGACAAATGCCTACGAACTAAATATCCCCGCAAGTATGGGCATCCATCCGGTATTCAATATTGAGGACTTGACTCCGTATTACGAACCTCGTGAATATTCGGACCCGAGTCAGAATGATCACCGCCCCTCCACCTCACCACCATCTACAGCTTCGGCCCACTCACCTCTGCCACTGACCTTGCCCCCTACTACCCGCACCCCTGGGAGTCCTTCACCTATGGTGACACCGCCTGCACCCCTGATCGTCCCGGGATCCACTTCACGAGAGCAGTCTGCTGAGAGTATTACAGATATCGTCACCCATGAGTACGTCCCTACCACCACTGGACTTTCATGTCGCTACCTGGTTCGTTGGAGAGGCCGCTCCGCCTCTGATGACACGTGGATTCTACCTACTGAGCTGGACCGACTCGCCCCTAGGCTTCGACGACAGTATGATTCTCTCCATTCATCGGAGATGAATTCTTTTCAGTCGGGGGGAGTTGATGGGGGACCATCGGCCCATAACAAGGCGGGGCCCACTTTCGTCTATTCTCGCCGGAAGACTTGATCGGAGGGACGATCCGATCCCACGGATGCGTCCGGATGCGCACCGCGAATCTTTTTGATATATAAACTTTGTTATTTTAATTTCATTTGCTTATGTTTGACACGTGGATCCTTCGGCCAATCATAGCCGTCGAATCCGGGTCGCCCTAATGTTAGAATATTATAAATAGGAGTGTTGAGGCTTGGAGAGACTCATTGCTGGTTTTGGAGAAGAGATTCCCGGACCTCCGCGATAACGTTACGGTGCCGACGCCGTGGAGCCCTAGGTGTTGACTCCTAGTGGTGGAACTTCATCCCCAAGGTACTACCCATCCATAACCTTCTTTTTCCCCTCCGAAACCCTCATCCGCAACCCCTATAGCCCCCAAATCCCAACCCTACCACTGTCCAGAAATCCTGAAATTACTGTTCACCCGCACTATTCACTCGCCGGAACTGTTCATGCGCACTGTTCATCCGCCAGCACTGTTCATCCCCCGTTACTGTTCACCCGCCCCCTTACTTCTTCTCCCATTCGTGGATCCACTTCCAACCGCTCCGAAAACCCTAGATCTACTTTGATCTAGCGCTACCCTTCACCGATCTACCCTCCACTTACATATTTCCCCTCCGTAACCTGGATCCGTCATAATATTACCGGATCTACCCGTTTCCAACCCTCCGCACCCATCTTCCACCGTGGACAACCACCGTTTCGATTCACCAACCCGGATCTATTCCCGAAACCGCCGGATCTCTCCCGCCTCGGACATCCCTTATGTTTGTGAGTTGTTTGTTGTATGGATTTCTAGTTCTCAGTTTTTGAATATTGTTTGAGATATTTTGTGCTTGCGTAAAATATTTGTTGTGGAATTTTGCCCGTGAAAATATTGATTGCAGGAAGGAGCTATTCGCAGCGCGCTTAATTTGGCCCTCCGCTTGGAGGAAAGCCTTGCTTAATTGCCCTAAAAGAATTGTTGTTGTCAAATTTAATTATGCATGGTAGTGAATCATCATTTGGAGTAATTGCCTAACGGGTTTTTGTGCATCTGATCATAGCATTCACGTTTCCACTCACTCGAGTCAACCTAGGTTGCATAATACATAGCCTACCCTACATCAACAATTCTAAAAATGTTCGGTCCACGACATGTTATTTACTGATGAATACAACTGATTCACCCGGACAAAGGGGTTTCGAATACAACAACAACACTCAAGCCTTTAGGAATAGTGGGGTCGGCTATATGGATCCTTTGTCGCCATTGTGCCCTATCTTTTGTCATAATCTCACAAATGCCTAAGTACGTCATGTCTTTCCTTATAGTTTCATTCCAAGTCTTTATTGGTCTACCCCTCCCTCATTTAACATTCCTAGTGACTAGACTCTCACAATGCCTAACAGATGCCTCTAATGGTCTCCTTTGTACGTGTCCAAACCATCTTAGACGAGCTTCTTGCATCTTCTCTACAATTGGTGCTACTCCTGTCTTATCCCTGATACATTCAGTCCTAACTTTATCCAATCTCGTGTGTCCACACATCCACCTAAGCATTTTCTTCTCCGCAACTCTCATTTTTTGCTCGTGTACACAATTCACTGCCCAACACTCAGAACCACAGAGCATCGCGGGTCTAATTGCAGTATGGTAAAACTTGCCCTTAAGTTTTAGTGGTACTTTACGATCACATAAGATCCCTGACGCGCCTCTCCACCTCAACCAACCCGCTTGAATTCTATGTGTCGCATCTTTATCAATACCTCCGTCTTTTTGAACTATCGATCCAAGATATTTAAAACATTCACTACGGGAAATATCTTGATCACCCAACTTAAGAACGAAGTCATCAGTCCTTCTTATACTGCTAAATTTAAGCTTCATATACTTCGTCTTTGCCCTGCTCAACCTAAAACTCTTCTTTTCTAAAGTATCTCGCCAAAATCGTTTGGTGCAGATTCTTTTAAAATCTTAAGCCATCCGCTTATTTTATTAGTTTTAAAGTCATAGTTAATTTCTTACTATTTTAAATTTATAATTCATTAATCTCAAGCAATTGTTCAACCAAATATGTTGTTTAGAGTCGCTCAATTAGAATCTCTGTTGAGATAACACTTTCTTAGTAATTTTATTACTTACGCGATTGAGTCGCTCAATTAGAATCTCTGTTGAGATAACACTTTCTTAGTAATTTTATTACTTACGCGATTGGTGCACTTGCTGATATATAGCATGTGTGTTAAACGGGCACATCAACAACCAACTTCCTACCCATTTGACTCGCGGTGAACCTATCCATCATCTTTCGATAGATAGCTCCATTGCTTTTTCGCCTGAATAGAAACTTGTAGCAATAATAGGTGTCTTTGGTGATAAGAGAGGCATATAAAATGTCTGGAGGGTGCATCAAGATTGGGTGGTACCCTCCAGAATGCATCAACAAAGCTCATTACTAAAAAAACAACCGTTGAGTCCACCAAAGAGTCGATTCGGGGAAAAGGATAATAGTCTTTCGAATACGCCTTGTTTAAAAGTGAAAATTCTATGCACAGGCATGAGTTTCCACCTTACTTTTCATCATGGCAATGTTGTAAACCAATCCCAAGAACTAAATCTCTTTGATAAAACCCACTTCTAGTAGCATGTTCAGTTCTTCACAAATCGGTCTAGTCAGGGTCGTTGTGACGGCCCTCTTCTTCTATCTGACGGGTTTCACTCCAATGTTCAAGAAAAGGCGATGGCATGCTACGTCAAAGTCAATCCCAGGAATGTTGGTCGCGCACCACAAAAAAATGTCAATAGTTTCCCGAACGTAGGTGAGGAGTCCCCTTTGGTTATCTTCTAAGAGTCACTTGTTGATGTAGATTGTCTTGGATTCATACCAGAGCAAGAGGGGCACTTCTTCCACTTCCTCCACAGAATCTGTAACATCAAAAATTTATTATGAAAATAATTTGATTTCAGGTCCGATCTCAAGCAATCTTGATCGAGCAAGCGTTTCATTGAGGTATGATTTAAGTATGGTAAATTTTGTATGTTAATCAGTTGATTAATTATAGTGGGCAAAAATGTACGCGACGCATTTTAGTGTTCGCACGGGGGCATAACATATTTTTTTATGCTAGAATGGAATGGTAATTTTGTAATAGCATAGAAGAGTCTAATTTCCCAAATGGTAATCGACATTTTTCCCTTTTGACATTTTTTTTACGTCTATCATAACCGCACACCCCCCCCCCTCCCTTCTCACGCATGAACCATTTGATTAAAAACCCTGCACCCCCCCCCCCACACGTTTTGCATAAAACCTAAATCACTCTCTGTCGAGCAATTTCAGAAATCGCAGCTACTCTCTCACTATCTCACAAGCAGCGCTCGTCAACTTCCCGTGACAGCCCTTGCTTGTCGATGACGGAAGTCTGAAGAAGCCACCTCTTCTCCTTCCAGTCGCACGCCAGACGCAGTTTTCTTTCAACTGCAGGACTCTCTCTTCTTTGGCGCCTTTGCCTGTTGAATCCTGCGCTTAGCCCTAGCCGACTCTACTCCCTCGTTGTTTTCCAACGTCGACTTTGGGAGAGGTTTCCCTTTCCCTTTCTGTGTTGTGGACTGTCGTCCAGATCCCCTCTCCATTTCCCAGTCATTTTAACTGCTAGGTAATGATCAGAAACCCTTCTGTGGATGAATTTACGATTTCTCCTCCTCCTATTTCTGAAATCTTAGTCAAGTGACATGGAGTTTGATGTTTCGTTTTCCACAAATTTTTGAAGCCCTCATCGAGACTTCCTAGTCGAGAATTATGGTCAATCAACCATCTCTTCCAATTTTATACAGGTATTATGCGTCCTCTCCTCTTTTCCAGTCAACACGCGTATATCTCCCCATTCAGAACTTCCAAGTAAGGTTTATGAATTGTTGATTAGGGATTTTTTCCATTCAACCGTGGCTGGATAATAAATAGCAAAGCGTTGTCGAGGTCTTTTCGGTTCAGAGTTCGCAACCCTCCACTAATAGGGAAGTCATAAACTTCTTTTCCTTCCCTCGTAAAGAATTAGTGATCTTAAGATTTAATCAACTGTATGTTTGATTTTTTTCATGCTAGGGTTTTGTGGGGATTGTTGAGGTAAAACTTCGTTGGCAATTGGAGAACTGTTTTTGGCCTCCAGATTATAAATTTTAGAAACATGTCGCCGCGTCTTGTGTACGAGCGTCACACTACTGCAGTAAGAAACTCTTATTCTTTCTGGCTAGACTTATCAGATAGCTTGCATAGTATAGTTTTGTGATACAACAATAACAACACTCAAGTCTTTATCCCACTATAGTGGGGTCGGCAATATGGATCCTTTGTCACCATTGTGCCCAGTCTTGTGTCATAATCTCACTAATGTCAAAGTACATCGTGTCTTTCCTTATAGTTTCATTCCAAGTCTTTATTGGTCTCCTCCCTCGTTTAACATGCCTAATGACTAGACTCTCACAACACCTAACAGGTGCCTCTAATGGTCTCCTTTGTACGTGTCCAAACCATTATAGTCGAGCTTCTTGCATTTTCTATGCAATTGGTGCTACTCCTGTCTTATCCCTAATACATTCATTCCTAATTCTATCCAGTCTCGTGTGTCCACACATCCACCTGAGCATTTTCATCTCCGCAACTCCCATATTTTGCTCATGTACGCAATTCATTGCCCAACACTCAGAACCATAGAGCATCACTGGTCTAATCAAAGTACGGTAGAATGTGCCCTTAAGTTTTAATGGTACTTTACGATCACACAAGATCTCTGGCACGCCTCTCCACTTCAACCAACCCACTTAGATTCTATGTTCCACATCTTTATCAATACCACCGTCTATTTGAACTATCGATCCAAGATATTTAAAACATTCACTATGAGAAATATCTTGATCACCCAACTTAATAACGAAGTCATCCATCCTTCTTGCACTGCTAAATTTAAGCTCCATATACTCCGCCTTTGCCCTGCTCAAACTAAAACCCTTCTTTTCTAAAGTGTCTTACCAAGATTCAAGTTTTGTGTTTATACCCTCGCACGTCTCATCGACCAAAACAATATCATTCGCAAATAATAAACACCAAGGTATTGCTTTTTGGATATGTCTGGTGAGCTCATCTAGTATAGTTTGGTGATAATTTAGGAAAATAATTATTATTGTTGCACGAAATTGATTTTATCGTTAGAAATTTGTAGACCAACGATCGTCTAGCTAGTATATGTGGCACATAGATGATTTCTAGATTTCTCAAATGGTTATACCTTTTGAAATAGTGTAAATTATGAACCATATACACTCGTATACATTTATGAAGCAGGAGATAGTAACCTCATGAATATGAATCTAGCTGATTAATTGTTATAATGTACTACCTAAGATACGCAGATAAATTCCTAAGCGGTGTAGCAATAGATAGAATATAAATAATAGGCACGATTGAGACCTCCTCTTGTTCTAGATATAGGCGCACTATCTTTCATAGGGCGTAGTGTACCGTATGAGCCTCGGAGTTTGGGAGATGTTACCTCCTTTTTGAAGATTAGTAGATTCAAGTCTGTGTTCATGAGACACTAGAACACCTGAGTTCGTTAATAGGATTCTAATCGTTAGACTAGAATTGCGTATTAGAAATTACACTGCTTAGAATTTAGGTGAGAACAAATATAGGCCATATATAACTCAAGATTAGACCGAAACTTAGAAACTCTTTTAGTCACCCAAATGTTAGGGACTTAAGGAATCGTGTTTAACATGATAAAACTAGAACAGATAATTAAGTTGCTTATATTATTTTAGAAAAGCATGCATAGCATATCAGCATAGTTTTTTGTGGTATAAAAACTTTATTTTAAAAGTCATGCATTCATATTTTTCTATATATATTTTTAGTGTCACTATGAAGAATTTTTTTTTTTAATCTCCCATTGGGCTGACCCGTTTTCGGACATTTTTACAGGGGACTCGGGTAGGAATTTGCGCCTAAAATGAGCATATATATGTGGAGTTCTTCAAATAGTTTGTTTTCTTTCAGTTGTTTTCCCTTCCTAAACTTTACTATTTTTCTTTCATGAACATTGTGTAGCTTATGTGTTTGTAAGTTTCCATGTACCAGACGTTATAAGGTACTTCAGATGTACGGTTCATTTTATTTATCTAATTGGCTTTGTGAATTCAGCTTGATGAGGTATACTTTTACCCTTAGTTGCACTTTCTACTTCCGCTGTAAGTTTACTTTTAGTATTTTTCTTTTATGTCTGTTATGTACCGGTTTTATTACCGTGGCTTAGTTTACTACTTATCGTGGGCCCGGCCGGACTGCAGATTTGTTGTTAAACTAGGATTGGGTGTTACAAAATCAAGGCAAGTATTTCCTCCTTAGGGGCCCTCATTGAAATTGTGGGAGGTCAACCCCTTTCCTGAAGGCTTATCCAAGCTCCTTTGATTTGGAGAGGTTATGGGGAGCTCGGAGCTTACCAAGGTGTCGATGGCAAGGCCCATAACATTGCCCAATACAATGTGCATATCTCTCCCGGGTGTGTGTAGGAACACAAAGATTGTGGTTTTCATTGTGTCTATCTTCATTAGGGATTGTTGATCTTCTACACTTGGTTCCTTGGCCACTCGCCGCGAAGGCACTGGGGCATTTTCGCTTCTTCATTCGATAAATATTCTTATATTTTCACTCGCGATCAAGATCCACGCTTGCCGCAACAAACTGTTGAGGTTGTGATTTGCAATTTCACCAAGTGGAGAATTTGTTTGGACTGAGATAGCCTATACCATCAAAATGACAAACGAAGGAAAGGATGGAACATGCTTGCGGATGATAGCGAGAGGGAAGACTTTGTCATCGGTGGGAAGAAAGGATCACAGAACGAAAGCACTGCCACTAACCCGTGAGTGTGTAAAACTCCCCCTCTGGAAACTAAGGATTGGGCAAGAGTGACCAGCTGGCGCGTGAGTTCTAAGTTTATGTCCTGCTATATAAAATTCGATCGTCAGTGAAGAAAGAAGAAGCCAAATGTCTTTACACACCTCCCCCCGTGCAAATGATGAGGTATTTTTAGGATTGGGGGGAAGCTGTTTGGCAGGTAGCTTTGCATTTCTGTGGGTAATTCAAAATTGGCAGTTGAGCGAGAGGTCATTGTTGAGAACTCGAGAAGCCACCTGGTGTTAGATTCTGAGATGATCCTCAGATCCATTTATGGCAATGTGTGAGACCCCTCGGGGTTGGGCAATACCTCTTCTAGGTCACGCGAGAATCCTAACGAGTCCTCCCTTGCCATCAACCTTTACGTTCCTCCTCCAATCCTTCAAACTCGACAAAACCGTGATGTACACTGAATGCAAAATTAGTTCCGATGGTTGGACAAATAATTCTCCAAATAATGTATCATTGGTAAGGAAATATATCATTACCTAAAGATTCATTGGTTTGCTTGTTAGCAATCATGAGCTCATCGAGTTCCTGAAGTTGGACATTCACTTCTTCCACACTGATCATGTTCTCCTTGATTGCCCTAGCACCAATTTGCATAGCTTCAGATACCTGAAGAAGGGAGTCCAAATCAAAAGGGAATAAATTTTTTGCTACAACAGAATCAACAGTGGTATGGATCATTCAAGAATCAAATTCTATTTTTTTAATATCAATGAACTTCAATGAAATGATTTCACATGATTAAGCAAATTATCTCAATCATGGGATATGACTGAGAAATAGAAATATGTATTAAAATATTTGATGTGATTCTCTCTTGTATAGGATGAGCGAATCACCTGCTTTAGTGTATTTTTTAACAAAAATAATAATATTCCTCAGTAACTGATCAAGATCTTAGGTCCTATTATCATCATCAAAAAAGAAGGGTTTCAATTTCTTTAAATGAAGGATTAACAAGAGGGGAGGATATACAGTTTTTAAAAGGGTGTAGAATAACAAATCAACTTAGTAATATTACCTTCTTTGTGGATTCAGCGTCTGCAATTACTGCTAGAACTTTTTCTACTCGCTCCAAAAATGAAGTGCACTTGCTTTTATTCTCTGATAATAACTTACCCTGCCGTAAATGTCTATAAGCAGCCTGTTTATTTCCTGATCTCAGAGAAACCACCGCCATTTTTCTAGAACTGATAGAGCATGAAGGTGCAATAAAAATACAATATTTAAGCATACTAAGGTCCTGTCATTATAAACAAAACATTAAGCTAGAGGGAATATTCATCTAAATCCTGAAAATTTGTGGATATAATGCATATGGAATTAGGCTCAGTTACTCGGGGGATTATTTCATCCGGATTCTCGGACAATCCAGTTGATCTCCGCGGAGATCAAGAGTGATCTCCACGGAGATCACCAAGATGGTCCGAGGACCCGGTTCCAAGAACTTCACTAGATACTCGTAAGGAAATATCTATTTGAAAAAATAATTTTCAAAAAGTTAAAAAAAAAGTGCTGTGAAAAAAAACATGAATGTATAACTATAACTTGTGTAACTGCTTTTTTGCTCCTGCAAGTCTGCGCAACAGTATTTCCTCAAGATTTCCTTCAGTAATTTATTTTCCAAGTACAATGAACTCAAGTTTCCCAAGATTTTCTGAGTATAATCAACTGATGTCTTATTTCTTCATTAATTCATTTTCTCAATCTCTCATCGTCTTCTAAGTTAACCTAAAATGTTCTTATCTCTATTTATATTTATCCTAAGGGCTCTATTCAGTAAGTCATTTATAATAAACATATATTAACTCATCCAAATGCAACTTTTCCGTGAATGACATGCTCTATTTCTTATGCTTTGGACCAAATTTTTTAATGTATGAACTCCTATATTATGAAATTCTCTATTTTTTAGGCACCGTGAACCTAAATTATGCAACTTCAAAGGAATTCAGCAACCATGATATTTTTTATGTATTGCTAGATATCACGCAATACATTAAGGTGTTGCCTAGGCATACCGGTTGAGGTGTTGAGGTGTGACCTTGAGGTCATAAGTTCGAGTCCTGGAAGCAGCCTCATGCAAAATGCAGGGTAAGGTTTGCCTACAATTCACCCTTGTGGTGGGACCCTTCCCCGGACCCTCGTTGCGCGGGATGCTTTGTGCACCGGGCTGCCCTTTTTTTATTGCTAGATATTATGCCTCTTGGTATTTATGTTTTGGTTCAACATTGGGTATCTTATAATTCAGTTTCCTCTTCTCCTATGTAAACAGAAGGGTTATGCTGTATAGGAAGGCGATCAAAATTTGAAAGAAAAGGTTTTCTATTTTTGCAAAGTATCAGAGCACTGACCTAGCCACTTTTGTTTTCACTAGCCCTCTTCGTCATTCATCGTTCAGAACTCCTCGACCGTCCAGAGCATATCATCAACTCATCGTCCCATCCAGCTAACCTTGACACACCGTCCAAATCGCCGACTTCATCATCCAGAGCATCTCATGGAGTCGCAAATCACGTTGTCATCTAGAGCATCTGGTCGCCTAGATCTCCTCTTCGTGCAGATCTCCTCTTCGTGCAGATCTCCTCGTCGAGCCATCCATATCTCCTCATAAAGATCCTCATCTAGATCTCCTCACCAAGATCTCCTCAGCGTCCAAATCTCCTCGTCGAGCCGTCAGAGCGACTCGTCGTCCAGGTCTTCTCGTTGTCCAAAGAACCTCAACACTCAGTCCAAATCGTCGACCCCATCATCTAGAGCCCCTCGTCAAGCCACCTAGGGCCCCTCGCCGTCCTGGTCTCTTGATCTGCTCGCTCCATCAAGTGCTTGGTCCTCACAACGGCCAACTATATCATTGGATTATGACTATTCCTTAGAAAATCTACCGTCGCTCTAGCACCGCTAAACAAAGGAATAATGTATCTTAGTTTATCGAGCAATCCCCCCCCCCATAACTTTGGAGAAACTCACATACAAGAATTATATGGGTTGGCAAGCGTCCATCAAAATATGGTTTCTTGGACAAGGATTATCTGACCACTTAATCAAGCAAGTCAAGGAGATACCTACCAAGGATTCAAATCAATAAAGGAAAGAGGAATATCCATCATTATCTTTCTTAAGGTAATCTATTGATTCCAAGTTATTGGTCAACTTCAAAACCTACAAAACATGTTACGACATATTGAGAAAGGCACACACTATATACTCAAATGATGTACAACGTCTTTATGATATCATCCACAAATTTGTCACTCTTCAAATGACAGATCACGATCTTCCATCATATCTCAATAAAGCTTAGTCTACTGTGGAAGAGGTGAAAATTTTTAGCTGATAAAGATCTCCCTTACAGTCTGATAAAAATTGACAATATGTGCATGGCCTTTGTTCTTCATGGCCTAAATAAAAATTCAGAATCTGGCAGAAGTCAAATATTGTGAACCCTAGCATTCTGACTGCTTAGGCTCTCATTAATTGTTTGTTATGAGTTCCCTCTCCTGACAACACATCAGGATCCAATGTCCAATCATATCTTGACTCTTCCGCTCTAACATCTATACGAGATAATCGGGGCCATGGAAGTTGTCTACCTGAGTTCCGCGATACCCTCTATCACCAACAAGTTTGACAAGTATACTAGAACAAGCCTAAAACCCGCCAACCATTGGGGATCTTACAGACCTTCATCAAGGACTCGAAGACCATGTGTCAGAGAACGCCAACTATTTTTCAAAGCTCGCCAACTATTATTTAGAGCTCGTTGACCTCTCTTTACACATTTTAATATTTCTTCTTCGTCTTACCGTATTTGTAAGTGGGTAGCCCGTCTTTTTTTAAGATACCTGCTGACAAGCTCCCTATCTTTATAATTATGGCATGGGCAATAGTTGAAAGGGCATCGAATCCTAGTTCACAATCTCCATAGAGCTCGTGTACGTCTAAAAAATGCTTGCGAGTTCTCTTTTGTAATGTCAGGGAGACCTACAATTTGGATGTAATTTGAACTTTAAATCAATACAATCATGCACAGCTAAAGGTGCGCGTTGTGCGACACTTGGTCTTTCCATTCTCGACATCCTTTTTTCGCTCGAATACTTGTAACCCGGAGTAACCTTCCACTCGTAGTCCCCCCCCCCCACCTTAATCCATCTCATTCTCTCGTGGGTGTGGAGTAAAGGCATTTTCTACCCCAAAAGAATGAACATGTGACCTTTAACTTCTTGGTGGTTGGTGAACAAGCAGTTGCAATGGATAGGAGAAACTCAACTGGGATGTCGCCAGAGTGTTCTCGCGATAACTCGGAATGGACAATCACAAGAGGTGAGTTCAACATGACGTTGACTGCAATTACTCGACTTTCTGAATAAGTCAAGTCCCTCGTCAAGAGTTCTGCAACTCCTGACGTTCGACTTCTTGTTTTCCATATCACGCCTACATTACAATCTGGAGATGAAGTACTTGCTCGCACTCGGTGCAATTTCTACAAGATGAATGTCCACAACATTCAAGATCTTGGATTTCGAGGGAATCACAAAACCTGTGGAAGAAGAAGAACCTTCTCCTTTCTCAAATGCAATTTGATGGGACCTGTCCCAGTTGGATTCAGAGAACCTCATCTTTCTCAACTTATCGGAAGGGAAGATCCAACTCATCACTTGCAGGTTTTCAAATCTACCATTTCTCTCAGAAACAAGATTGTCAGGATCGCGATCCAAATCATAGGATCTTACGATCCTACAATCCAGATTTTGTGAATCGATCCAGATTTTGTAAATCGATCCTGATTTTATAAAGCGATCCTCGTCCGACCCTACTATCAGACCCGATCCTACCTCGAAACGATCTCAACTAGGATCTCGATCCTGACAACCTTAGCCAGAGATTAGTTCTACAAGCTACCCCCCGGGTCCATCAACTCCTTCAGAGAGCTCGGGAGGGAGCTTCTTTTGAGGTTTAATACCTTAAATATGGGAAAGAGTGTCCCGCAGAAACTCTTTCAGATCAAACAAGGGGTGAATGAGACCTTCAGCCACTACATTGACCGATTTTAAGAGTAGATTCTTGGGATCCATGATGTCTATCCAACGATGTATTAAGTGGATCTAATGTGCGAAACTCCAAGAAGGGTTGATCAAGTATGAAGTCCATTGGAAGTCGTCAAGTTCCTTTGGGGACTTATTTAACATGACAAATCATTTCATTGAGAGAGGACTAATCATGGAATTGTCTCTTCCCTTACATAGCTCATACAATGACAACGGGGACATAACACTCTCGCCCAACCTCATGTTGTTCATCCCCCGCCACATTCTGAAACATCGACCATAGTTAGCCCCACCACCGCAATATGGGAAGAACTTCCACCCCCAACGAACGACTCGACCACGCCATTTTCAGTAGATGAAGCCTCCACAATCTTATTTCCCTCTACGAAACAGCCCCGTGCAGCCTCCCCCACAGGCTCTACCACCAACATCACTATTGGCTCGCCCCATCCAATCTTACACTCCTCGAGTAAACAGGCATGATGATTCAGGAGTATGCTAACCTGATTCTTCCCATGGAGAAGGTCGTTCAGATTTTTCGGAAGTAACTTGGCTTCAAAAGACCTCCACCTCTCAAGGTGGAATATGGGAACAAGAATTGGGAACTCTTCTCTGAGTTCCACAAGGATGTCGGACACGACATAGGGAGTTATCGAGCACTCTGAGAGCTAATAGAAAGAATGTTAAAGGCGGGCAAATTGCAGGAATATGTTGTAATGCCTTGCATTTCTCTCCCCTTGTCTATTTTCATGGTGTAGGTTGTGTGTCTAAGTGGCACCGCAATGAGGAGTGTTTGAGAATTAGTTTAATTTGATTTGATCAATACCTTAATTAAAGATAGGTTTAAGGCAATTTGAAGGGTTTAAGATCACTTTTATGGTCATAAATGGATGAGTACTAATCCAAATGGTTTGAGGATGTGTCCACGAGCTTGTGACAATATCGAAAAGGCCAAAAATGAAGTAAAAATATTTTACACACCCAAGGTGCATGCCCTGTAACATGGGTGTGTAGTATGGGAAGGGTAGGGAAGACTTCCCGAGAGCTAGAAGTGGATTTGGCCGGAAAAAAAGGCGATACATACTCTGATAACATGCCCATTTTCCAAGGCACGTTTGGCACAATTTTGCTTAAAATGACCCATTTTCTTTGAATTTGATGGGTGGATTGAGAGGAAAGATGCTTAGGAATATTCTAAAGGGGTCTAAGCTTGGCCAAACAAGAAAAAGCAAGCCATTCCTATCCATTACAAGGAGGAAGAAAGGAGAGGAAAAGAGGGTTTTGTAAGAGAGTTTTGACCAGCGAAGGAGCTTCTGAACTTTGATTGACGAACTTTTACGGCATCAGTAAATTCTCATAATCCTCGTCGTGTACATACCAAAGAACCAAGCTTTCATTGTTGGAGAAAAAACATGGATGATAATGACCTTCTTCCTAGGTTTTAGGGTTTATGATTCCATGTTTTGTTTTGTATTTTGATGTCATGATTGAATTCAAGTCTCTAATTAGAGATTTATGATATCCATAGTTCATTGCGAACCACTGAGGTGTGGGATTACATCATCGGCGTGCTTGCAAGTAAAAATCCGATATACATTTTGGATTAAGCGTGGTGGGTGAAGCCTATTCGTGGTCAATGACACAAATCGGTGATGTTCTTTTGCTATTTGCATTAAGGTTGTTTTTGCAGTGGTTATGACAGACATAACTCTATTATAATGTCGGCTTATCATGTGAATTTAATAGCCAGACGCTAGGGTTTGATTTAATTGAATAAATGGATATGGTAAGTGGTGGAAATTACCTTCGTGGCAAACCCTAATGTGGAGAATTCATGAAAATGGTATGAATATTTCATGGAGGAATTTTATGTGATGAATAATATGATAATAAGGTTTGAAGAATTCTTGAAGTGGCTGGAATAACTCTTTTGCATGTAAAAAATGAGTCTTGAAATGAGGAAATGCTGGAGGCTTCATAATGGCTTCTGTATCAAATCCCAATGGGGAGATATTGAAGGGCTTGTATGAATGTGCTATGAAAATATTTTGTGTGCTAAATGGTATGAGAAAGAGGGCTGGAGGAAGCCTTTATAATGGTTGGAATAAGACCTTTGAAGTAAATATATGTTGGAGGTAGTGGAATGGCCTTCATGGCAAACAATAATACTGGAAATTGGTGATTATGATAATGATAGTTAATGAAGGAATTTTCTATGGTTATTCGCATGTGAGTGTCTGCGACGGCACTTCATCGCTATTATTGATTTTACTGACGGATGTGAGCCTGAATATGGAGTTTATAGTAATGAATTCAATCCTAATTCTGAACCTGAGCCCGAAACTAAGGATGCATTAGAAGGCGAACGCATTGATCGCTTAGTATGCGTCTTCCGTTATAGTCCGATCACCCCGAGTGAGTCCACTGAGGATGACCATGGGAGGCGCGATATTTCTTGCACTACTACATGCATCCAGGCATTGTTCAATTATTATCGACAACGGTAGTATGGAGAACTTCATCTCTCAATGTATGGTGGACACATTAGGGCTTGAGATGCACTCATTAGAACAACCCTACAGCTTTTCCGGAGTTAATTGTCAATTGACTATACATATTACCCATCATGGTTCAGCAAAATTTTTTTATAGGGAACACATATCAGAATAGAGTCGCGTAGTCTTCATAGATGTTTGTCATATCCTATTAAGACAATCTTTACAGTACGACCAACTGTCACCGATATGACATGTACGACGGCACAAGGAACTCTCATTCCTTTAAGCACCATAGACACGGGATTGTTCGTCTTCCCTAAAAGAACTGCTTTATTCCAAGGGCACCTGAGACAACCTCTCCATCATTTAGTTCACCTCTTGGTTACTCCACCACGGTACCCTTTTCCACACTCCCACCTAAACCCCTACCCCACAAAGTAAGTCACGATCTAAATGTATCACTCACCCCACATGACTGAGGCTCAATCCCACATTTCTCGATTTCCGAAGTGTTACCTGGTATTTCTTAGTCTTTTCATACTATATTTGATGACCACTTATTCCACACACCTCACTATGTCGATTTCATATTTGGAGATAGTGCTTTTACTTCACCACGTTATCATTTTGGAATGGGCGGAAATGTTGAATTCTATCAATATATTAGTTGTTTTATGGAGAATTTTTGAAAAGCATTATAACTGACTGAGAACCAAACTCGAGTTTAGCAGCGCTTATCAGTTATCATCCCCAGCCTGATGGACAGACTGAGATAGTTAATAGGAGTTTGTAGACGATCTTAAGTGTTTAACTGAGGAGAATCCAAAGCAGTGGGATCATGTACTTCCACAAACTGAAGTCGCATTTAATAATTCTAAAACCACTCCCCAAATAAATCTTCTTTTGAGATTATCTATGGGTTCTTTATACCCCACCTATTTAACCGTCATTCCCTACCATCTCATGAACGTATTTTCATCGATGCGCAAGCTCATATTGATGATTTAAAAGAATGCATATAAATATTGCTAATCAATTGCGAACTTTTGAAACATATAAATTTACGGTTGATCGTTATCGCCGAAAGTTATACTTTTCTGAAGGAGATTTGGTATTTGTTTATTTCAGGAAACAAAGATTTACTCCGGGAATATATCATAAGCTACAACAGAGAAAGTTTGATCCGTTTCAAATCGGGAAACGTATCGGTGAGAACGCATACCTCCTATAATTGCATGTTGGATTCAGTACATCGCCGATATATAACGCGGCTGATCTGACGCCATTTAATGGAGAGCCGCATAGGTCCAACCCCAGTCCACATGTTGCAACTCCAGGGATACCACCCGACTTCCCACAAGTGTTGACACCTACAATTGAGGAGATAGATCAGCTTCTCGATGTACAAGAATTTCACACTCGCCACGGAATGTACTAGTGCTACTTGGTTTCATGGCAAGGACGAGGCATTACAGACAGCTCTTGAATTAGCATTGACGAGTTACAGTGACGTCGCCCAGATCTCTCTATTGCTAGTCTTTACGGATTCTCGTCGGGATCAAGCTCTATCAATCCCAGGGTAATTGATGTATCTTTTGTCGCATCTGAAGATGCATGATACCATCATGCATCATATATCTTTATTATTTATTTATTTTATGTCATGTATTTTTTTCTCGCACGCAGGTTTGTATTTGGAATTTTCAGCCCATCATTTTGACCACCCAATGAGACCCTGAATAAATGGTCCGGCAATTTTGAATTAGCTATGACGAAAGAGGTAGCCCTAAATAATTAGAAATGTGTGCGACTAAAGAGGAAATATTTGAAGTAGAGGATTTTAAATTGTATTCCCAATAATTAACCATCAATTGAATTTGGAAATAAAATATTTAATAGCCATCAATTGATATTGGAAACAAATTTTGGCAAGAAATTAGTGATATAAATGTATTTAAGCGGATAAAATAATCGGAAAAGGCATCCCGGAATAGTACAGAGAACGAAACCCTTGTTTCGCTCCTGTGTTACCGGTTAACCCTCCTGCACTGAAATCCTTCCACGTTTCCTCGCATATGAACATCATTCATCACAACCGCATCGATCCAGAAGAGAGTCCCCTGGTTCCTGACTCTCGACGCCCACCACCGACTTCCTCTTTCTTTCCAGGGAGCTCTGGCGTCCCCTTCCCAGTAATCGCCAACCCATTTATATGGGTAGCCTCTTCTTCCAGATCACGGCCGACTCCAAATCGCCATTTTCCAACGATATGGTGCCCGGTTTCTCCAACCCCGTAGACGTCGTCGACAACAACAACCTCTCATCCATCAGCTAATTCGAGATTTTTCACTTGTGAACCTCAGTGCTTGGAAGAACCTCATGGTTGTAGCTTTGCATATACATGGGTAATTTTGCACCTCTCCTGCTCTGATTTCTCTAGGCTAGTCACATGCAATTCAATTAATTGTCTAAGAGCTAACTTCAGACGTTCATGCTAATTTCTAAATTGTCGTTATTTCATAAATTATTGTGTGCAGAATAAAATTTGTGGAAAATATAGATCGTCGCTTTTGTTCGAACCGTAAGACTTTCAAATTTCTCACAAATAACAATTAACGACTTTATGACGTGCAATCAATGAGCGTGATTTGCGCGCAAAAATTCGAATATGCTCTCTTGGATTACATAAGAAAAAAGAGGCAGTCAGAAGGGCAGGAAGAAGAAGCGTTGATACCAAGTTGTTATGCTCTTAGCCCGGAGCTTCACGAAGGATGACTGGAGGCGGAGACGTTGTCGGTGATTGATACAATAGAGTTGAGCGGCTACCTAAGCAGAGCTTGCTCGAGAGAGAGCTACCAAGATCTCATTAGGGGCACTGAACTAGAATTTTTTCATTGATAAAATATACAAGATCCCAAGGGTCCCATAAATAGAGCATACAATGGGTATTTATGTAAATCTCTAACATAACCTAATAAGTTTTAATACAACCTAAAGATCGGACTGCGACATAACAATACAATAAGCATAATCAAAGACGCATCATAATAAATGGGCTCGAAGTCTATAACAGTGGTTTGTGTCGATGACATTGTCATCACAAGAGATAATCATGAAGAAAGTATGAACCTCAAACATCTATTCCGTCAATTCCAGACCAAAGATCCTGATTGATTATGTTATTTCCTCGAAATTTAAGTGGGTTAATCAAAATATGGAATAGTCATATGTCAAAGGAAGCATGCCCATAATATTCTTGAAAAATTGGGTTGATAGATTGTAGGCCAACTGACACGCCTATGGACCAAAATATTAAACTTGTACCAGAACAGGGAAAGTAGTACTCTGATCTAGAAAGATATCAACGATTAGTTGGAAAATTGAATTATCTAGCAGTGAGGAGACCTAACATTTCATTTGTTGTTACTGTGCGAGTTAATTCCTTGACTCACCATATGATATTCATTAGGATGTTATCGTCCAAATACTATGATATCTCAAAGGATCTTCAGATGAAAGAATTGTCTATGCAAGCAAGGACACTGCGACAAATTTGCTTAAACTGATGTGAATTGGGTTGGTAGTCCAATTAATAGACGGTCAACTTCTGGATATTGTGTATTAATCGAAGGAAATCTCATTACATTGAAGAGCAAGAAGTAAAATGTTTTTGCTAGATCAAGTGTTGAAGCAGAGTATCGAATCATTACACTAACCACATGTGAACTCATATGGTTAAAACACTATCTAAGAATTAAAGTTTTGCAATATTGACTCTATGTCCTTCAGATGTGATAATCAAGCAATCTTACACATTACATTGAACCCTGTATTTCATGAACGAACAAAACATGTAAATTTAACTGACATTTTATTCGTGAAAGGGTTTTGTTCGGAGAAATAACTGTTGGAGAAAAGAAAAGAAATAGAAGAGATGTCGTATTCATCCTCATATGGGGATTTATATAGGAAATACAGCAAAACTCAAAACACGGATAGTCGGTGTGGGACTAAACACATGGACACTAAAAAAGACATACTTCAACGCTTCCCCTCAAGCTGAAGGGGGAACCTTCAGCTTGGACACATCAAATAATGACAATGGAGGTAGGCGATGTGGGACAAAACAACAGACGAACCACTGGGGAAAAACCAAATCTGGGAATCAAGTCGGGGACATAACCACACACGACGTAGATCCACACACGACGCAGGTTCCACACATGACATTGACTCGCAAGAAAGAAATTAACATACGGGTTACCAGGGATACTCCTACACGATAAACC
Source organism: Platanthera zijinensis (assembly GCA_039513925.1). NCBI lineage: Eukaryota > Viridiplantae > Streptophyta > Magnoliopsida > Asparagales > Orchidaceae > Platanthera > Platanthera zijinensis. Next base: position 45,124,357 of record CM077082.1, read on the forward strand.
CTCGCTGGATAGAAAGGTCAACCAACATCACCTACACACAACATGCAGAAGTTACCAACAATGCGGAGCAAATTATCAAACGGGGGTCGAGGATAATCCAACGGGGATAATCTGTCAAGGATATTCCACACAAAGGGCAGTCCCACGCGACACAGTCCCGCACGACACGGTCCCACGCGACACAAACCGTTGAGATTAGAACACCAATATCAGTCGCATCCCAACACACGACCAATCAAAAGACATATGGGAAGACACATACGACATAAGCCTAGAGGCCGTGTGGAACGAAGGAGAAAATCGGGAAAGATCATCTGAGTCACCCTCATCCCAAACACTCTCCCTCACATGGAACACACGTGCATATAGGCATAAAACACACAAACATTAAGACGACACTAACAACAACACTGTAATAAACCAAATACACTTAAAACACGTAAAGCGACCAAACCATCACTGAGCATCTTTATCGGCGAGAGGAAAACATCTGAGAGGCATCTTTATCGGCGAGAGGAAAACATCCGAGCAGCGGCTGGAACTGATGGAAATCCACAGGGAAGTTGTTGGAGTCATCAAAAATCATCATAAAAATGAGGGTAGAGACACGAAGCGTCCTGGGGGCCGCTGGAGCAGAGTGGATCGATACATGCAGCCTACGGGAGCTCGGCAAAGAGCTTAAACAAGAGCAGTAGAGAGGGACACAAAGATCCTGCGAGAGGCATCCTCACATCTAACCTGAGAGGCAGACATGCACGATTGACAGGAACAACATTAGCTTCGATCGACGAAAACAATAAGAAGACGCAGGCAGACGTGTCGGGGTTCAACGAGGCAGCAAAGGAAAACAATGAGAAATGCATCGTCAACAGAGAGATGCGTCGAGGTTGCCAGCAGTAACAACGTGACATCGTCAATCAGCAGTGGCAGTCGGGAGGTAGAGAAGACGCGGGCATAGACGTTCGTTGAGCAGAGCGTCGTAGTCGAGAGGTAGAGAAGAAATGCTACACGGGAGATGTCGTTGACGAGATCTATTGAAGAAAAGCCCTAAGCCACACGGGATCAGGGGCCGCACCCACCGATGGTCTCAGAAATCGTTCTCAGTCATTGAAGACAAAGGCTCAATGGGATCGAGCCAGCATGAACACCAGCACTGGGATTATTTCGACGGGGGAGAAGCATAACAGGAGAAATAGACTGCAGAGGAGAAATTTAAAAGGAATCGAGAAAGAAATCCACCGTGAAATGTTGTTGCTCGTAATTAGGGCAACCAAATTTCAATGAGTCAATTCCACCTCTGATACCATATTGAAAAAAAAAATATAAGAGATGTCTTATTCATCCTCATATAGGGCTTTATAAAGGAAATACAAAAAGACTCAAAACACTGATAGCCGGTGTGGGACTAAACACATGGACACTAATAAAGACATATTTCAACAATAACTACTTAATTCATTAACTTAAATGATCTACTTATTGATATATTCACCGAGACACTCAGAAGGCCCAGGATATCATATATTCGTAGCAAGCTTGATACATATGATATATATACTCCAGCTTAAGGGGAGTGTTGGATATTTTGCCTCTTTGTATTTATTTTTAAGTCTCACATTGTGGTGGTCAGTGTTGAGATGGTGTTGGGGAAGCTAATTGAGGTGTTGATTGGGGTTGTGTTGGGTTGCGGTGGTTGGGAATGCAAGGTATGGGCTTCGAATATGGGAACAATGGGACAGTGTCGGTGAATCAGTGATGGAAGAAGGGCATGAGGTTGGTTTCTGCTCGGACGATTGGTGTGGTTGTCGGCATCGTGACGGATGGAGGTGCAGAGGTGTCCAAGACATGAGGTGGAGAGTTCGGGGGAAGTGGGGTATGTGAGGAAATTGGATGACCAACTAATCGGGGTGGTACCAGGGTTATCGAGGCTGGGAGTAGCTGATTGTAATGGTTGGCAATGTGTTGTTGACTAGATGAGTTGAGGAACGATGATGAGGAAATGGGGAATGTCAGTGGTGAATTTGTACTCGATTACAAGGATCTCGGCGAGGGCAGCATTCATGCAGTTAAAATTGGTGTGGAGGTAACAGTTGTATTGAACTTTGCAAAATGAGTGCAAGGGGTTGGATCTTGGTGGCCATTAAAGATGGCATGTGATAAGAGGCAGGTCGAACAAATAGATACGAGCAAGATGAGAAAATTCCGAGAGGCATTCTTCCTACAAAATGCAATAGAGGGATGGTTACTTCACCTAGCACTGACTCAAAGACTAGAATATGAGAGATGTCCCTGTAACTAAACTTAGCCACAAGGATGAGGGGATGTCTAATTGGACAAAAGCTGAACAATTAATTAATAGATTAAAAAAAATAAAAATAAGTTCCTCTAAACCCTTCTCGTGAGATGGGACTACACACTTAAGCGCATATGTAACAGATTCCAATTAGGGTTTATGTTGTAGTGGCCTCATGCAAGGCATTCATCGTAGCCATCTCATACAAGATTTGTGTCGTAGTTGACTTCGATAAGACCTGCAGTGCTAGATACACAGCAATCATCTCCAGCAAATCTACATCACAGCCGTCCCCTATAACACAGTATATCATCTCAACTAGCCACCACCAGTAACACCTGAACCACTCTTATCTCAAGCAGGATATACAGTGTATGCATCCCCAGTATAATTGATGTTGCAGTCCGACAAAGCTTGCGCCAGTCATCTTTTATCAGACCTACTATGTACATCGGCCACCATCATGGACAGCAATTGTCACAACATTGAAAGCTCATTTTCTTGCCTTGTTTAATGTTTTATTTGATTATAAGGAGAACGGAAGTAACTTATAACTCTTTTCATACTAGTGTAAGGCTTTCAAATGGGCTAGGCCCTATTTTTTTTTTTTTTGGGGGGGGGGGGGGGGGGGGGTTGTCTTCTATGCAAAATCTCGTGTTAATTCTGGTCATGCAAATTAATGCTTCATATCAAAAACAATACACAATTTTAATTAGTAGTCAATCAGGTTAATCGCATACATCTGATTTTCCTTTGCCAAGGAATTTTTTCCTCCCCATCTCTACTCTTTTTTCTAATATTAGAATCAAGATTCACCACTAGAGTCCACAAGATAAAATTTTGAGGTAATGTTGGGAGTCAAAATCTACGCTTAAGAGCGGTGCCTGTGCCCCTCATTCGGCCAATGTCCAAATGTAGGGCTACGACTCCCAAAAAAGCGCGATGCAGGTTTTCTTGGTTCTGGTTGTGTGCATAGGTGTTGTTAGAAATATGAAACAAACCATTAGATAAGGTAACAAGCATTTGAAGAATTTCCTAAGCTTATCGTAATATAATCTCATGCAAATGCTGTAATGCACATTATAAAAGTGCCAAAAGTGTGACACCATTTCCAACTTTCTCATACTAACCATAATCAAGAGTAACAAATACTTACGTCTCCGATCGTTGATCGACTGTGTCAATTTGTTGTTGCAGCTTCTCTATTGTCCACATCAAGTGCAAAACGTGAGTGTCAAGCTCTGTAACAGCAATAACGGATGATGAATCAAGTGAAAGCTTTACACCCTGAACACAGCCAACAAATTTAGTCTCAACATAAAGAATTATCAGGAATATCAAATAGGGAAGCCCAGTGCACAAAGGCATCCCCGCGCAGCGAGGGTTCGGGGAAGGGTCCCACTACAAAGGTGAAATATAGGCAAACCTTACCATGCATTTTTGCAAGAGGCTGCTTCCAGGACTCGAACCCGTGACCTCAAGGTCACACAGCAACACCTCAACCGGTGCGCCAAGGCTCCCCTTCATCATGAATATCAAATAAACAGGATAAAATGATTACCTCAATAAACGCCTTTGCTGAAAAATAGTAAGCTTTTCTATTTTCACACAGGTACGACAAGATAGCAGATGATTCATCAGGACTTTTACAGAGACTCTCGAAGTTTTTCATAGTAATGACACATGTAGATGTCCAGTTGTTTGCAGCTACAGTTTTGATAACATCAGCAGCTCTTTCCTTTAAGTTGAACAAGCACACATCATAGTGCCTTCCAGCTCATATGAGTACTGCATAAATTTATATATTTTAATATAAGAAATGATGTACCTGAAGTAGTATCCTAATAATAAGTTTATCGTCAGCCTTATCTTGCAGAGAAAATGTTCCAAAAATACCAACAAGCTGCACTGCCTGTCTGAGCAACCTATAAACACGCCCACTTGTAGGATCGGTTAATTCCGATTTTAAATAAATGTCCCCGTTAACATGCATTTCATGCTGGTAGAAGCAATAAAGAGTAAATAAGAGGCAGCCACTCAAAAGAATTTACCAGAAATGTTCAATTCAATTGGCTAAAAAGACTTAGAAACATGCTTTCCTTCTAATGTAGTATTATATATGATGCAACAATTAGAATCACTTTTAGGCATCAACTACATCAAAAAATGTTTCATAATGCAACAGTAAAAGTATCTCCATTCCAGAATATTAGAAGTTTACATAGATAGCTAGAGAAGAGCTTGTAATTAGAACTGATTAATGTGTCCCCAACCCTCCCCCCAAATCCATCTCAGTCAATATCTGAAGGAGCAAATAATGTATATCAAAAAATGTGAAAGCCCGCGGGATCAGATAAACAAAACTACTCCAGCAGAGCCACATCCTGACTATGGCTGACAGTTAATCAGATCTGAGTAACGTAAACACATAATAGCTTAAATCTTAATACAATATAGTTATTATAAGGCCCGGATTCAGTGAATGCAAAGGAACGAGAGGAAGAACATCAAGACTGAAGAAAGGGTGTTGTTATAAGTAAATCACTTTTGGCTATTAGCAAAAATTGGCTATTAGCAAACAATCCTTTTTTGCAAATGGCTATTAGCAAATCTTTTTGTTAGTAGCAAACCATGCAAAAAATTTAAAAATATATTCTAAGCAATTATGCAAATAATAGGGCCAAAAATTTGATGTTTTCGAACAGGATGAGCATTGCAGAAGAAGAAAAAATTCTAAGCAATCCCAACTGAGCAGAAAGAATTCGACCATAAAACAAAACAACAACAATAACAACACTCAAGCCTTTATCCCACTATAGTGAGGTCTTGAAAGAATTCGACCATAAAATATTAAATTCAAAGCAATTTACGTTAACGCTCCCGCCCATCAGTGAGAAAATCAAGCTCATTATTAGTTCTCAGATCTCGTCAGATCATCCGTTCTTCTCTTTTATGTCATATCAAATTTACTCCATCTGTGAACCAACCAAGCTCACTATTTCGAATTTCTTCACCACAGAGATGAACAGCCAATTTACGGTACCAAGCCTCCAGAAATCAGTGTCATGGAGGCAGGGAAAGAAATCAGGAATGAGAGACATACCATGTTTACTGCAAACCAAGTTTTTTGATCCGCAGCATTTTTCATCCCAAAAAACCAGTTATTCTGCCAAGGGGGAGTAACTGGTAAAAGTATCTCCATTCCAGAATATTAGAAGTTTACATAGATAGCTCGGTTATCGCATTCTATAGGGACTAATAATGAGCCGCCACAGCCTAGTTCAGTCGGAGAAGTCCCTCATGAGGGACCTGGTAGTTCTCCATAGGTCAAAGTCTCTCCGAGACCATTCGACCAGTTCTCCCTCCTGGCTTTCCCCTTTTGTCATCTCCAAATTGGTGAAGGGATTAGGAGAGGATGTTGGGGTTCATAGCAAGAGATCTATCAGTGTTGATATTGGAAGGAAGGTTGCTCGGTTATCCGTCTGCTATCCAAAGACCGCCGGTGCAGCAGGAATAGACGACGATCACAGTGTTGGTAAAGAAAGCAGGGATGATAAAATCAGGAAGGGAGTAGATTGAATGCTACGAGGATGATGAAGATGTCAGGGATGTGCTTATAAATACAGGCCATGGCGGAAGGGAAAGAAAACTTCACGAAATGTGCCACGGCCAGAAGCTCAAGAGAACTTTAGTATGGTTTGCTAATAAGTAGAGGGTTAAAAAAGGGATCAATTCATCTTGAACCGTGTTTTCTTAGCTGTTAATAGTCAAACAAGATTTGCTTATAACTACAACACTGAAGAAAGGGAGGTCTTGCTCATAGGTCTCGCCCAACCACCAAGGGGTCTCACACGACACTTCTTGGAGCATCGGAGATCTCAGTAAAATCATTGGAGAGATCTCTCCGAGCGTCCGACAAATTTCAAAGGATGGTCACAGAACCGCGGAGCTTCCCAACAGGGAGTGTACCCCAAATCCTATTAATACCATGCTTTTGCATGAGGGAAGGTCCTTGGTTGAAGTCTGTCAGAGCACACACTCCTGGCCTAACTCTCTCAATCCTAGACCACTTTTTGGTTTTAGAAGGGAGAGTTCTTATACATTCATAGCTTAGTGGCAAGACCTCCGCCTTTGTAACTACCTTTACTTCACTACTAAAAGCTCTCTCTCTCTATATATATATATATTTGTCCCCCCTCTCACGGGTCTTTCGAGTGGAGCATCTCTCGGCCATCCAAGTCCAAACATTTTGGCGAGGCTGCATCGCAGATCATGGCATCAACAACTTAGTCGGTGAATGTAGACTTTGATTGGGAGTGAAAACGTTAGGATGGTTGGAAAGGTGGAAGCGACAACTCTTCGACACAAGGGGATGAACGAGTGCACCAATCAGTTGGACTTACTATCAATCAAGCACGACATGGAAACTCTCACACAGACGGTCGCGTCACTGACTGGGGAGAGTCCAAGTACTCTGCCCCTACCAGCACAAGAGATCATCGAGACTCTACCGCCTCCTTGGGAAAAAGAGCATGTGACGGAAGATCATGAGTGTCTGGCGTGAGTAAGCATTGTGGAGGCATCTCCCAAGGGCCAGTTAGTGTTATATTATGATAATTGTGCCAACTAGTATGACGCCCATGAAGTGGCAACCCTTTTTAGCAATATTACTCTCACTGAACTCCTATCTGTCGGGGTTTGCGAGACCCTCTATCTTTCTTCTCGAGGAAGGGGACCCCGTTCACCACTTGTTGTGGTTCGGGTTGGCGGTCTCTTCCTGCAACTTGACTGATGCGCATAAGTCCAAACTATTTGCCGCCACCTTCGAAGGTTTGGCACTAGTTCCACTGGTTGGTGTCAACTGCTGCAAAGGTTCAAGACATCGAGGAAGATGAAGTACGGGTTGTAGGGGTTCTCTTCAACATTCACCAAGGGGCACGCAAGTTCCTTAACCACATTGTGGATTGTATCCAAGAGTAGATCTTGGATGTGCACGACATGGGTCTTGCATGTACCAAGTGGCAATGGTTTGCGAGTTACAAAAGTGGATCTTCAAGTTCGAGGTGATTCGTAACCCGCGCAATACTTTTGAGGAGTTGATCCACTTGGCCAACTAGTACATCGAAGGGGGGCCTCCAACATGGGATTCATGACCTCGCTCACCCAAATTGGTTGGGCATCCGAAGGAGGCATCCATGACTTCCCATATCACGATGGAGAGAAATATACAATGTGTTGCCTAACCACCAGGTTGAGCGACAAGGCGCCCGGTATCTGGTACTTGATTTCCACAAGTCTGCTTAAGGGACCTCCCACACAACCTCAGAGGCAGAAAGCCGCGTCGAGGCACTAGGAGTCGGTGAGACACTTCAGAAAGAAAACGCTAACTCCATGGTATATGTCCACATGAGATCAATTGTACCTACCAACACTGTATATCAACGCCTGCGCTAGGGGTGCAAGTTGAGTTGAGCCGGCTCGTGAGCTCGATGAGCCGGCTCGAAAAAATCTCGACTCGAGCTCGAGCTCGCATGCTCTTGTTCATGAGCTCGCAGCCGACTCGTGAGCTTTTTTTGACTTTTTATTAAAATATATTTATAATTATAAATAAAAATGGCTAATGAGTTGAAAAGCTCGTGAGCTCGAAAGCTCAAGCTCGAGCTCAATATATTGCTCTCGAGTTCGAGACATGCAAAATGAGCTCGTCGAGCTCGAGCTCGAAATATTTAGCTCGAGCTCGAGCTTGGGAATTTTGCCAAGCTCGGCTCGTTTACACCCCTAGCCCACGCCCAAGAGTTCACTGAGTTGAACCTCCCCATAAACAAGGTGATGGAGATTGCAAACACTAGCCTAGTATCATAGACCCCCGACACATTGGACGCACCAGAACACTCAGGATCGGGGGTAATTCCGTGAGTACCACCGCAAAGGCCACGGCAAGGAAATTTTAACCTCTCTGGCCTGGGGGAAAGATGGAAGACATCATTGTGGTGCGGCCTAGCCCAGTGGAGAACTCCCAACCAGCAACAGCCCATCCTCAGTAAAGGGCTATGTGCAAAGAGCTTGAGGACGTTGGAGAATGCAGAAGAATCAATATGATTCACGGTGGTGCAAGACAAAAGTCCTACAATAAGGCTAGCATTGGGAGGATGTATCTATATCAAGTCACTTCAACTTCTCAGCTCTCTCCTCCCAAAGGGAAAATCCTCTTCTCCCAAGAAGATATGTCGTTGCACACCGATCCTTGCAACAAAGCCCTCATCATCAAAATCGTTATTTAGAACTTTAACATGACCAAGATCCTAGTAGACAATGGTGTTCCATCAATCTCCTCTTTAAACCGTCCTTCGATGAGATGTTGGTAGAACCTCACAAGGACAGGAACAGGGACGACCCATATTTAGTTTGTTGTGTAGAGGAAGGAAGTAGGGGGTGGAACTTAACGTTATTAGGGTAGTACGCCTGACAATGCTCCTTTAGCGTGGTAGATGTCCCATAACAACAATAACGCTATATTTGGCCGACCCTTCTTGAATGGAGCGGTGGTTTCAGCTCGTCATCAATTTTAAAGTTTCATGTCAGAGGAACTCAATTTCGCATTTACACTTACCCAAGGGTCGCTTGTGAATATTATAGCAAGGTGAACATCATTGTCAAGACGGCCGAAGAGTTCTAAAAGGGGAAAATACTCGACCTAGAGCAAAAGAGAAAGCTCGGGGAAGGACTTTCGTAGAGTCTTAGATGGCACCTAACAGGTTGAAGACTTATTCTTGGAGGCAAAAAGAGGAAGGAGCGTGAGGATATGTAAGTCCTCGGAGAAAGAAATTCTCTTGATAAGAAGAGAGGAGGCATACTTGAAAAGGAGTAACTCCTTGGAGGAGAAAACGCCTACCCCCGGTGAAAAGGAGAAGCCTTTACAAATTGGGATAACATGTGTACCTGTCCACACAGCAAGACTACACCAACTTGTGTCCTTCCTACTGGGAGTTGTGAGTACTTCAAAAGAAATGTCTACATTGAATAAAAGTACTCATTTGATGGAACTTGGTGGCAAACAATGGAGTGTCAAAACATTTTGAAAAGAAGGCCATTAGTATCCAGTAAGGAGTTAGAAGAGCGGCTTCATATCAGTGGGTAACCGTAACATATAATGACATATGATCTCCCTAACCCATCGTCTTCTACCATAAGAAGGAAGTTAGAAGATTAACTTGTGACAACCCACCTTGCGAGAAAGAAAAAATGAATATGAATGGTTTACAAGTTGAAGCCCGCAAAAAAAAAGGTTTTCCCAATAACTAGTCCCTCGAAGATAAACAGATGAAGCAAGCATATATGGAAGGGAAGCGCAACAATGCCTCAATACTCTCAGAGCCAAAAACAAAAGACGACGTGCGATAAGGATCATGACTCTCCCGACAAGACGACAATTTCTCAAAACGACATCATGACTCCCAATAGCAAGACAGTTACTCAAAACTTTGTGAAAAAAGATACGACAACACCACCTCATCCATTCAGAGGAGGGTCCCCCCATATGGCAAATATGGCAAGATAAGTATTTTATATTAAAAAAATTGTATTTAGCTAACGATAGTTGTTGTTGAGAACCATGACCATAATGTTCCTGATTTAAAGAAGTCATCAAGTCAATGATAAAGACATTTTGTATTTGATGATCATCTGGTTTGGTATGTGTAGGACCAATATAATATCATATAAATCATTTTCAGAAAGTCAGGAGAACAATAAAGGTTAGTAAACACTCAATCGATTCAAAGAAAAATGTCAAGTATTGGTCAGAATATCATCGAGACAAATCCCAACATCGTTGTGAAGACAAAATCTTGGTTAAACCGTCTTGACAAGGAAGAGCAGAAATATCGTCGTGATAATACACAATTCACGACGGTATCGTCTTCACAAGGATCAATTATACAAATATCGTAGTGAAGCCCTTCATCGAAGAAACAGTCACACAAAGTCAATCATCGTCGAGATAAAGTGAATTGTCGTCGAGAAACTACTCTGACAGTTTTAAAGCAAGTTGAATTGAGAATGTTTTAAGTCCATATCGTCATGATATGGCTCCCTTGCTACTAAAACAAACTCAGGATCCAAAGGCTCAAACTTATCGTTGTGACAAAATGAAAGATCATCGTATTAAGATGAAATATCATCGTGAAAACAACAAGTGTATCTGAGAATAAGTTTTATCGTCATAAAAGCCTCTTGAAGGTTTATGAAGAACATGTATCGTCATGAAGAAGTGAAATATCGTCGCAACAGAATGAAATGTCGTTGAGACAATAAATATATTGTCGTGACAGTTCAAAATTGCAGATTTCAAATCAACGCCAACGCCGAAAGTTCAAATCAAATTAGTCTTTTCAGGAAAGCTATCTGACGTGATTTTTCTTGTTCTCGACCGTTATTTGGTCGCATTCATATATATATATTGAAGAGACGTAGAGAAAAAACAAACATAATCCTTAGATTTGAAAAGGAAAATCAATAGAACATTAATTTTTCACCAAGAACAGCGCCGACAACCAACTTTGAGAAGAGAACTGCTTCCAAAAGGAGTTAATCAAAACAGGAAAATCATTTGTTGCTCCTAGTCTTGCACAGGATCAATTTGCTTCAAATCTTTGAAGAGCAAAGAAGTTCTCTAGTCACAAAGTTCAGAACAGACACAAATTTCTAAAGAAAATTCATTCAAGGTCTATTACTGATTCAATAAATGGCTTTTCTCATCAAAGCCTAAATAAACTCAAATCTCTCAAGATCTATTTGTGTTATTGAGTTTATATTTACTGTAACAAATCATTTAAACTTGTTGTAAGATCTCCCTAAGATCTGAGGTAGGGCTTTGTATGAGCCTGAGTTGTTGGATCCAGTGATTGGATTTAAGGTATGGTTCAAGGGTGAACCTGAGGTAGGGTTTTGTTATAAACTTGAGGTAGGAATCTGGGATAGAATCTGAGTTATAGAATACTGTGTTTGGATCTAAGGTAGGGAACCTAATGTTGTTGCTGAGGTAGGAGTCTGGGACTTAGAGTCGTAAGATCTATTGGATCTGAATTTTCGATGGAATTGGCTTAACCTAGCGCACTGCTAGATAGGTATAGGGGAAAAGTAAATGTACACATATTGGGGAATCACTATAAATATGTGTGTACTTTGTGGTGTGTGATTTGTTTGTGTGCTAGATTAGTAGATAAAATCTAAAATCTTTAAAAAACGCAAACACCTATTCACCCCCCTCCCCTCTAGGTGATTAGAATGCCCTAAACTTTCAAGTGGCATCAGAGGTAGGTTGTTCTTTAAGGAGCTTAACAGCTTGAACAAGATCCTCCAAGGGAAATACAGTCTATCCACCATAACTTCAGGTGAAAACTACAATGAGCTGAGTTCTATGAAACTACCCATCTGCGGGAAGGAGAGCTTTGGAATATGGAAGGAAAGGGTCAGGCTATTCATGGAAGCCTCTGAGCCTAGGATATTTATAACTGTTGAAGATGGACCTTTCATTCCCATGAAAGCTTCTACCATTAATCCTAACCTGCATGTTCCAAAGAGATATGGTGAAATGGCAAAGGATGAAGTGATTTTGGTCATCATGGACAAAAGGGCCAAGAATATAATTGTGAGTGTCATAGATGACTCCTTTTTCCAGAACTTAATTCACTGCCAAACTGCCAAAGATATGTGGGACTCTGTGTTGTCAAGGCGCGCGCCTAGGCGCGCGCCTAGGCGCGCCGGGCGCACCGGGAGCAGCCCGCCGCACCTCATGTCACGACCCGTCTCGACAAAGATCAGAGTGCGCTTCGGGCGGGCCGTGATGCCGCAGGCATGGGCGGAAAGAAATCCATGTCTGCTAAGGCGGATGCAGAGAAAACTAAAATAGTAACCATGCCTGCTAAGGCGCGCGCCAAGGCGCGCCGGGCGCACTCTGACCTTTGTCGAGACGGGTCGTGACATTTGATATCAGAGGGAGGTTAGAGATGTTTGAGAGGTTAGTTTCAAAAGATAAAATATTTTCTCAATATAACTTATTTTGAAACTTATTTTATAAATATATATAAGCATGCATCATTCCTTCACTCAACTTGTCATTATTTGTTGTTCGCGGCTGAAACACGCACACACTCACTCATAAGCATGAGTAGTATGCACACGAATGTTAAGGGGTTAGGGGCAAACTTAACATTTTTGTGCATATGAATTTCCACTAGGATATACAGCGCTTGCGAATAGTAAATTGTATGGACGGTTTAATATTTTCAAGTGCGATGGCATAAGAGTCCTAATATGCATGACATGTTAAGTGATATGGGCCTTCACATGACATGCGTATCCATTCATTTGCATGCATATCATAAATCATTGCACAAGTGTGAAGCCAAAAACAACAATAGTGATTGTACACACATGGATTTTCGATTTGCTTGACATTACACATGATCTCGGTATTGCACTTGCATGATTATTACCTAGCGTTGTCCAATGAAAATGCTGTAATTATTACATAATTTATATACTTGACAGTAGAAAATGCGTTAGAATTTCTAATTTCTAGCCCCTTATATTTGTATTTTGGTCCTTCCTATTTCGCTTGTCTGAAAATTTTATCTGGTCATCCTGTATGTTCTTCTAGATAGCTTCTCAGTTTCAGCAAGAAATGAAATTCTTCTTATTAATTACTCTGCTGAATTGCTTCAGCATTTTCTGGTGATTTTCCAACTCCAGTTGACTCGCTTCCGTCGATATTCAATCGTCATTCTGTTTCTTTTGCTCTTTGGTGATCTATCTTCGCTTCGTGCAAGATCTTTTCGCTCCCAGATTCTCGTATTTTGTCGCTCAATTTTGAGCTGATCGAAGACAATTCCTGTGCTCCCTGAAGTCGATCTTTCGTATTTGTCCGAACTCGCTAAGTCTGAAGAGTTCTCCTGTGAACTTGAATCTGATCTTAGTAAGTCTCCGTGTTTGTTCTTTTTTCTGTTTTTATATCTTCATAGTTAGCTTTCATGCTCTGATTTGCAAATTCTTATTGGAGCATTTGTCATCTGAATCTTCGCTCTAAGAGTCCTCATTTAAAGAGTTTCTCAGGAAAGTTTCGGGACGAAACTTCCTAAGTAGGGGAGAATGTAACACCCCCCTTTTATTATAAATAATAATAGTAATAATAATAATTTAAACCTAACCTAACCCTCCTTTCCTACCTAACCCTCCTTTCCTACCTAACCCGAGAAGCAGCCCACCCCCCCGATATATTTCTCTCCCGCTAGGTTATTTCCCGATCCCGGCTCATCCTGTTCCCGCAGAAGCCGCTCGCTCCTGCTCCCTGCGGCTCTCCGGATCTCGTCGCCTGGTGTCGACTTCGCCGTCTCCTCCTGCTCCAGGCGCCGCCGACTCCTCCGGCTTTTCCTCTTGCCTTGTCGGCGGTATCGCCTCCTCCTCTTACTTCTCCAGCCATGGACGACGACTGTATCTTCCCCTGCTTCTTCTTCCAGGGGCCAGCGACCCTTCTTCCTCCCAGGGGGGGGGGGGGGGGGGGGGGGGGGGGCAGCAGCTTCATCATCCCTCCAGAGCCGGAGGCTCTTCTTCCTTCTCTGATTGGGCCGATTTTGCAAAAAGAGCGCCTAGGGTTTTCTCCCCTCTCTTCTTTGGGCCCGATTTTGATTCCTATTGGTAAGAATCTCCTCTTGTTCATCTCTTTTTAGTTTCCCTAATTTTCCTGGGAATTATTTGCCTCCAAATAATTCTATAAAACTTATTTTTCAGATTTTGCCCCTTTTGTTATAGTCTAACTCTTCTATGCGTGTTTTTCCGGCGCCGCTCCGCGACTCGAGTGATGGAATCCCTCTCCGAATTAGGGTTTTCCCTAGCCTAAGCGTCGCCAAGCCTCTGTTTCTGCGTGGCAGTCTCTTCTCCCCTCACTCATGAGGGAGGTAAATATCTTAGCCACATCTGATTCAATTTTGTAGCAAATATTTGCCGGTGTTAGCGTAGTAGTAATTTGTTATAGCGTTCTCGTCGTTCTTGAACAGGTTCGCTTGAGGAGTGTCAACTTTGCTCGTGCCAGTTGACCGCCTCCGTCAGCTTAAGCTTCTCTAAGGCAAGTGGAGATCTCTCTCTCTCTTGCAATCATTGAATTTCAATTGCCTTGTCTGATCTTATGTTTGTAATTCGCTCTTGTTTGCTTGTTTCGTCAAATAATTTAGACCTTGAATCTCTAATTAAACTTGTTTCAGTTTGAGGTTCATGCGATAGGAATAACACGAGTGGTGAATGTAAATGATGATATTTGAACAATTGGGAGACGTGTTAGTGAACGATAGTTAATTGGATATGTAAATTGATGCATTCTGTCTATTTTGAGGAATAATTTGAAGAATAGTAGAGCGTTAATCACGAGCATCATTGTCGCAATAATAACTATAATGGATTCTGGTTAGCAAGTATATGATTGATGTTTTGATGTATCATGCTCGTAACGCACCTTTTTACGTGGAAAATACTTGAGTTCAAGAATGATTTAACCTAAATATGTACTTGATATCTCCGATTTTCTTCTGTGTTGTCTGTCCGATTTCTGATGTATGCTTGGTTTCTGATGTATGTCTGGTTTCTGATGTATGTCTGGTTTCTGATGTATGTCTGGTTGTGATGTCTGTCTGATTGTAAAACCCGAGTAAAACTTATTTCCAATCTGATCTTTCTCGTTGACGTGAATCTGTTTCATGATCTGAAGTTTCCTCTCATAATGTTGTCATAAAATAATATGATAAATAATCTAGTATGAAACTTGAAAACAAATTCGTAGTTGTAAGCATATCCTTGAATGGTAGCGTCTAACTGGACATCTGTCTGCTGGCATGGTCACGGCAAGCAGGATTACTTTTCCGATAAGACTTGCACTTAGAACTGATCGTGAGCCATGTGCGCCCGCTATAGTACCTACACCCTTCATCGATCACAGCTTACAACATATTACATGAATAATGTTAGGCTACGTTTCAGAGTAGTATAATACATTAACTTGTTATGTTTAGCTCTTTTGTTTGTTTGTCTGTTTTGGTAGCATCGCTTCATGAGAAGCTGGTACACTCATGTTTTTTTGCTTCTGTTACTGTTCTATACTTTACTCTGCTCACCCTGTTTAAATTTCAATGTTTTGAGGCTTTTTCTTTGTGTTTTGGAATTGCATTAGTGTTCGTGCAGCGTCGTCAGGTACTCGAGCCCGATCTGCTTCAAGTTTCAGGTTATATGTTTACATTTCTTTTACTGTCAATTAATTTTTTATGTAATAATTGCAATCAGCCATTTTCTCTGGTATCATGGTCAACTGCTAGGCTATTAAATACTATGTACTAGAATTTAATATTATATGTATGTGCACCCTCTGTTGAATCATAGTTGCATGAAAACTATAATAGTAGCCTGTAAAACATGAATTTTACAAAGTACATGTGCATCAAAACTCTTTTCACTGATGAATTTAAAAGATTCCGCATAAAAATCAAGCTATTTTACTCAATAGTAACTATTTTAGTTTTCTCTGCATCCGCCTTAGCAGGCATGGATTTCTTTCCGCCAATGCATGTGGCATCACGGCCCGCCCGAAGCGCACTCTGACATTTGTCGAGACGGGTCGTGATACCTCAGCACGGCTGAGGCGGGCGATGTGCCCTAGGCGCGTGCCTTACAGGCTCTCAGGCGCTCCAAAGGAGCGTCTGGGCCTTTCAAGGTGTTTTTTTAAAAAAAATTGAGATGGGCAAAAACAAGATCTCGGACGCACCCGAGGCACCCCGCACTTGGGCGCCTAATTCGTTGAAACTGGCCGAATTGGGCCCAATTCGCTGATACTGACCGAATTGGGCCCAATTCGCTGATACTGACCGAATTGGGCCCAATTCGCTGATACTGACCGAATTGGGCCCAATTCGCTGATACTGACCGAATTGGGCCCAATTCGCTGATACTGACCGAATTGGGCCCAATTCGCTGATACTGACCGAATTGGGCCCAATTCGCTGATACTGACCGAATTGGGCCCAATTCGCTGATACTGACCGAATTGGGCCCAATTCGCTGATACTGACCGAATTGGGCCCAATTCGCTGATACTGACCGAATTGGGCCCAATTCGCTGATACTGACCGAATTGGGCCCAATTCGCTGATACTGACCGAATTGGGCCCAATTCGCTGATACTGACCGAATTGGGCCCAATTCGCTGATACTGACCGAATTGGGCCCAATTCGCATATACTGAGCGAATTGGGCCCAATTCGCTGATTCTGAGCGAATTGGGCCCAATTCGCTGATACTGAGCGAATTGGGCGCCCAATTCGCTCAATTTCCTTTTCCCCCCATGTTTGTGCCCCACGTGCCTCAGGCGCGCGCTTGCGTCTTGCTCCTTGCGCCTAGGCTACAGGGGCCCTTTGCGCCTCGGTGCGCCTTGCGCCTTTGACAACATAGGTGGGACTTCCTAATTGTCTACATGGAAGGCACTGAAGAGGTAAGAGATGATAGGAAATCTCTTCTGAACCAAGAGTATGAGACCTTCAAGCAAGGGAAAGACTATAACTGACTGCTATGAGAAGTTCTTCAAAATAGTTAATGGACTAAAGAACTATGGGAGAACATTCTCCAATTATGATCTCAATGACAAGTTCTTGAGATCCATTAACAAAGAATGAGATATCAAGATCTGTGCAATAAGAGAATTGAGAAACTTGGCTAACACCCAGCCCCAAAATTTGCATGGCAAGCTGTTATCCCATGAATTGCAGTTGAATACAAGGAAAGCGGAAGAGAAGAGCAACAAATCCAACAGCAAAGAGAAGACAGTTACTTTCAAGGCTGAAAGCTCAAGAAAAAGCAAAGTGGAGACTCCCACTTCTCCAAGAAGGCATGTTGAATCAGAAGACTTTGAATCCAACACATTTGGATCTGAGCTCACTGATAGAGAACTTTCCTTGCTCTCTAAGCAGTTCAAAAAGCTGCTGAGCAGGAGGAGACAGTGGAAAAATAGACCCTCATCCACCTCCAGGTCAAAGAAGAGAACTACAACAGCACTGACAGACCAAAGCACAATCTTATAAGAAACAGGTATGATGCAAAACTGAATAAACAATTTACAACTGATATAGTGTGTTATTGTTGCAATAGGTTAGGTTATGTTATAGCTGATTGTCCTGTCAAAAGAAAAGGAGGAACGAGATCCGATGAGAAAAGATCTCACAAGGGCAAGAAGCCTGAGAAGAGTCTCTTTGCAAAGAACTCCAAGACATTGAGTGACAGTGACTAGGGGTCATCTGAATCAGAAGAAGAAACTTACATTGGACTCGCTATTATATCATAAGAAGACTGACAGGTTGATTATCCTGTTGTTAGGGTGTGCATAAGGGCACCCCTAACACTATCAGACAGTACGTCAGAAGAAGAGATCAGCCATGGACTGATGGCATTGACTGATGAAGAAAATCAGGATGATTCTCATCCTGATAAAGTATGCATTAAAGCCTCATTATTTAAATTTGGATCTGATTCAGAGACTGGTGCTGAGTCAGAAGCAAACTCATTTGATGATGAGAATGACTCTGAGTTAACAGATCAATATAATGATCTAGTGAATGAAGTATGGTGTTACATTGAAAGCACTAAAGAAAAGCAAAGCACTAGTAAAGTCTCAGGCTGAGGAAATTGAAATCCCCAAGCCTTTCAGATCTCAAGTTGATGAGAAAACAACTGAAATAACTTTCATGAATTCTGAGCTGTTTGAGCTCAAGAAAAAGCTTGAAGCTCAAGCAAGAATCTGAACTAAAAAGAAAAATACATCAAGGCTTTGGAGGATAAGTTCTTTATTGAAATAAAGCTTGTGACAAATTTTTCTAAGCCGCAAACAGTGTTGCCAATCATTAAGAATTTTTATGCACCATATAAAGGTGGTGTAGGATACACAAAGGAGGCAGGAAAGAAAAAGACTTCAAAAGACAAAACTGATTGCCTTCAAATACTTATGATCATGATTCAGCTTATGGATATTTTTCCAATGAATGCTCTACTAGTGGAACAAAGCTACAGAACTCAAGAAATAGAGCAGACATTGGACTGAGTGCCTTCAAGGCACCCATGAGGAAATCCAAAATGAAGAATCATAGATCCTTTGTATTTGGATTTACTGCACCAACAAAAAAAGGAAAGGGAAAAGGCTATTCCTCAAAGGCCTACCCCTAGGATGAGATTCGTGACTGTGCAACCAATCTTCCATCATACACACAGTCACAAGATCAGTCTACGAAATGCTAAAAATGCAGAAATTTACTCTTCTGATCATCAGCATCCTCACCCCACTCATAAGGTGACTCAGAAGAAGAGGTACAATAAATTTGAGTGTTGGTATTGTGACAAAATTTGCCACTTCGTCATAGACTGTTGGTTCAACCCAACAGTGCCTAGGGCAAAGAATGTAAAGCTTGTTAATAATGTAGTTGTGAAGTATCCTGTAATTAAGGCTAACAGGAACCAAAGATCCAAACATAGTTGGGTTCCTAAGGTGAACTAATCTCTTTTTGCGGGAATATCCAAAGACCAACAAAATGTCTATCTGATATTTGGATAGTAATTCTAGACACATGACTGAAACAAAAAGCCTTATAAAAAACTTTACCTCTGTAGAAGATGGAGCCAAAGTAATTTTTGGTGATCTGATAGAGGCATCATCAAAGGCTATGGTATGATCACCAATGATATAGTCTCAATTAGAAAAGCGGCTTATATGGAAGGGTTGCAACACAATCTAATAAGCAAAGTCAACTATGTGATTTAGACTATGTCATTGAATTCCACAAGGATAAGTATCTAATTAAAAATGATATTGATTTTGAAACAGTCCTATCAGACACTAGGAGTGGAAATGTTTACTATTTAAATTTCTTATGCATAGATTCTTCTTCACTTGTATGTCTTGTAAAAAATGAGAGGGCTCTCTTTGTGTTCAGTGGCACAAAAGACTTGCTCACATGAACTACAAAACAATCAGCAAACTATTTTCAGAAGATTTAGTTAGAAATCGGCATATAACCTCAAATGCATTAAAAAGGGTATTTGTCATGCATGTCAGGTGAGCAAGCAAACAAGAGACACCTTTAAGAGCATAGGCTCCAAAAACTCTGAGAGGTGCTTATACTTATTGCACACGGACTTATTTGGTCATATGTCAATTCATAGTTTATGAAGGAAGTTATATACATTTGTGATAGTAGATGACTTATCTAGGTTTGCATGGGTGTTCTTCCTTAAGAGAAAATCAGATACCCTGGACACATTTGTGTCTTGTCAAGAAAATTCAAAATGAAAAGAATTGTACAGTAGTCAAAATCAGGAGTGACCATGGAACAGAACTTCAATCTGAAGCAATGACGGAATTCTGCAAAACACAAGGTATCCTTCAGGAATTTTCTTCTCCAAGAACCCCACGGCAAAATGGAGTTGCTAACTGGAAAAATAGGACTCACACAGAAGTTGGCAGAACAATGTTAAGTAACTCTTCATTGTCAGAATATTTTTGGGTTGAAGCTGTCAACTTTGTCTGTCATGTGCATAATAGAGTTTCTATCACCAAGTATCACAAAAAGACTCCTTATGAATTAATGAAAAGCGGAAAACCAAATATAGCCTACTTCAAGATCTTTAGAAGCATGTGTTTTGTACTAAACAATGACAAATCCTATTTAACTAAATTTATTGAAAAATATTTTGAGAGAATTCTTGTTGGATATAGTGGCCACAACAAAGCATATAGAATATTAAATAAAAAAACTCAAGTTGATGAAAATCCATTAATGTTGTATCTGATGAGACTTCATGAAGGCTTGTCTAGTTCTTCTAGTGTTGCAGGAACAGATCTAAATCTAAAAGAGCTAAGCCTAGAAGACTCAAAATCTCCTGTCATGGTCATTAAGGGTGGAGATCAAGTTCAAGGTGAATCACAGGACTCGGTGCAAGAAATTCAGCTAGCTAAAACAACAATTCCAGATGTTCAAAGAGGGTTACCACCAGCTTAGAAACGCCATAAGGACCACCCAAGCAATCAAATCATTAGAGATATAAGTCAAAAATAAGGACAAGAAGAAGTGCTCAGAATGAGGCTTCATATCTGAGCTTCTTATCTCAAGTTGAACCAAAGAGATTTGAAGAAGCAAATTCAGAACCCCCTTGGATCATGGTCATACAAGAAAAACTAAATCAGTTCAAAAGATACTGTAGAAGGAGAAAAAGGAATCTTGTATATAGGATTTAGTGGTATCAAATACAAATAATGAGTACAAATATATAGGAGGGAGAAAGAGAGAGGAAGGTCCTATACATGATGTGGGACTAAAGAGAAGAGAGAAATAATAATAAAATATACAACATGAGCCTTTGTCAAATGGGCTTCTCTAACACTCCCCCACAAGCTGGAGAGTACAAGTCATATACACCCAGCTTGGACAAACACTGGTAAAATAAGGTACTTAATAAAGCCTTCGTGAGGATGTCAGCAACTTGATCAGTGTCTGGAACATGCTTTAATTCAAGTTTCTTCATTTGAACTTTCTCCTGAATAAAATGACAGTCTACCTCGATATGTTTCGTACGCTCATGAAACACCGGATTCTTTGCTATGTGTATGGCCGCTTGACTGTCACAAAATAGAACAGCAAATGAAGAAAGTTTTACCCCCAGGTCAGCAAGGAGGCTTTCAAGCCATGTGATTTCTGAGACAACTGATGTCATCGATCGGTATTCGGCTTCCGCGGAGGATCGAGCAACCACGACTTGTTTCTTACTTTTCCATGTAATGAGATGACCGCCAAAATAAGTACAGAACCCACTAGTTGACCGTCGATCGTCCAAGGAGCCAGCATAATCGGCATCTGAATATGCAACCAATGCTGGAATAGAGTTGGAGGTTTTGTAAACCAGCCCTTGACCCGGAGCTGCCTTAAGGTATCGGAGAATCCGTTCAACCGCCTGGAGATAAGAAACCCGGGGAGCATGCATGAACCGACTAACAATCCCAACAGCGAACGATATATCAGGCCTCGAGACCGTTAGGTAGATCAACTTTCCCACAAGGCATCGATAGTATTTCGGGTTCTGGAGAGACAGATCATCATCAGAGGCATGAGCACATAGCTTGTGATTTACCTCCATCGGAGTAGTAGCTGGCTTGCAACCAGACTGGTCAGCGTCTTTGAGGAGATCAAAACAATACTTCTGTTGGGAGAGGACAAGCCCATCCGGACATCGCGCGACCTCAAGGCCGAGGAAGTAGCGAAGATGCCCCAGGTCTTTGGTCAGAAACACGGTGCTCAGATGTTGTTTGACCACTTGAATCCCCTTTGAGTCATCCCCAGTAAGTAGGATGTCATCAACATAAACTAATAGAAGGACCGTTCCAGTTGCCCGGTGTCGAGTGAATAGGGAGAAGTCTGCGGAACTCTGAGTGAAACCCATGTCCCGAACCACCTTGCTGAACTTGTCAAACCACACCCGAGGGGATTGTTTGAGACCATAGATGGATTTCTTCAGAAAACACACATGAGACTCCCCCGTGGTCTCAAACCCGGGAGATTGGTGCATGTAGACGGTTTCGTGAAGATCGTCATTCAAAAACGCATTTTTGATATCCAGCTGATGAAGGGGCCAGTGGCGATGCACAGCCACGGAGAGAAGGACACGAACGGTGTTGAGCTTGGCCACCGGAGAGAAGGTTTCCTCATAATCAAGGCCCTGCTGTTGAGTGAAGCCACGGGCCACCAGGCGGGCCTTCAGACGGTCAATAGTGTCATCAGGAGCATGTTTGATGACGAAAACCCATTTACACCCAACGGGGTGCTGACCGGGAGGTAAAGGGACAAGGGCCCAGGTCTGATTAGCCCAAAGGGCCGTCATTTCTTCATCCATGGCAGCCCGTCAGCCTGAATGTTGAAGCGCCTCGTGCACAGAGTTAGGGACAGAAACAGAGGATAATGATGTGGCAAAGTGAAGAAGTGGCGGTGAAAGGCGATGAAGAGCGACATAATTTGCCATAGGATGAGCGGTGGAGGCTGGAGCCGGAGTAGCAGGTCGTGGAGCGTCAGAGGTCGAAGCCGACTGCAGTGGGGCAACGGGATGAGGAGAGCGACGAGAATAGACCCGGATGACAGGTGGCTGTGGACGAACCGGAGGCTGGGCTGGAAGAGGAGACGGTGGGGAATGGGGAACAGGGATGACAGGGCGCACGACGGGCTCCGGAAGAGGAGCGAGATCCAGAGCAGAGAAGAAGGGAAGATCTTCTCGGAAAGTGACATCCGCAGAAACAGTCACCTTGCGGGTAGTGGGAGAGTAGCACACATAGCCGTTTTGAGTGCGCGAGTAGCCCACAAAGATATATTTGGCAGCACGGGGATCCAACTTGTCGGTAGATGGGCCGAGGTGGTGAACGTAGCATGTACACCCAAAAATGCGGGGAGTAAGAGGGAAAGTCGGAGTGGAGGGAAATAGAAGGCTGAATGGAGTAGCATTCTGGAGGACGGAGGACGGTAGACGGTTGATAAGAAAACAGGCTGTGGAGAGTGCAAAGTTCCAGTATGGTTTGGGAACCCGCATTTGAAGCATAAGAGAGCGAGTCACATAAGGAGATGACGATTCTTGCGTTCGGCGACACCATTCTGTTGTGAGGTATACGCACAAGACGTTTGGTGAATAACCCCAAACTCGGAGCAGAGGGTCGCGAAGTCATAGTCAGTGTACTCGCGCGCATTATCATTGCGAATAGTTTGAATGGACGCAGAGAATTAAGTGAGAGTTTCAAGAATGAAGGCCCGAAATACGCGGGGAAGCTCAGAACGATCACGAAGGAGATACAGCCATGTCATGCGAGAATAATCATCAATAAATGTAAGAAAATAATGGTAGCCAAAAATACTAGTAATCTTGTACGGACCTCATATATCGGAGTGTACCAAAACAAAAGGAGCAGAGCTCCGAGTACAATGAGAAGGAAAAGATGAACGTGGCTGCTTACCAAAAATACATGTTTCACACTGAAAAGCAGGAAGAGATATATCCGGGAGAGCCTTCTGGAGGACTGGGAGAGGAGCATGACCAAGACGCTGATGCCAATCCGAAGAGGAGACAAATGCAAGGAGAGTGGGAGAGTCATCAAGAAGGTAGAGCTCGTTCTGCAGTCGCCCACTACCAATGATAGTCCGCATCTGCTGATCCTGTATCAGAAAAGAAGAAGTAAATGTCACGGAGCAATGTAAGTCATTAGTAAGGCGACCAACAGAAAGTAAATTGAAAGGAGAGCCCGGAACATGAAGAGCCGAGCGCAGGAGAAGGGAGGAAGCGAGAGGAATATCAGCACATCCAGAGACAGGGACAGCGGCCCCATTGGCCACAGTAATGTACTTCGGGTGAGGAGAAGAAAGGTACTGAGGCGGTTGAACAGAAGTGATATGATGAGTGGCACCAGAATCGATGATCCATCGCGGTCCGGTGGAGAGGCAGGTGATACCTTCATTGGAGATGGAGGCTGCGGAGGCAACCGAGGCCGGTGGGCGGCTGAGCGGGCCATGAAGATGCTGGAGCTGAAGGTGAACCTCGTCGAGGTCAGTACGAGTGGGAGAGGAGTCGGTGGCAGCAACAGAGACCTGCGGACGAGGAGGACGACCATGTTTGCGATAGCACGTGGCTTCAAGATGTCCGTCTTTGCCGCAAAAGGAACATTTAGGCCGCGGCCGGCCACCCCGACCACATCCCCGAGAATCAGAACGGCCCCCACGAGCTGAAGAAGGGAGAGGTAGTAAAGGTGCAGGGGCCTGCTGGACAAGGGCCGGAGAAGGAGGTCCCGAAAAATCCGGAGGCGGGGAGACCTTGAGAAGCATCGAGCATACATCCGAGAAGGACGGGGTAACTGTAGAGGAGAGAATCTGAGTCCGCACACTGTGAAGGTGATGCGGGACCCGAGCCATCATCATGGCGATACCAACGGCTTTCTTCTGGGCACGTTGGGCAGCAAGGTCCACAGTAGGAGGCTGATATTGGATCCAAGCTTCGACCAGAGACCGAGCCTGGGCAACAAAGGAGGTCAGATCAGCCGCCCCACCACTATCAAGAGCCTGAAGAGTACTGATGATGTCATACAAATGATGGAGACAATCTTTGCCGGAGTAGAGGGTATGGAGCTCGTCCCACATGCCCTTGGCCGTCTTGAGGTACATGGCCAGACGATAAGACTCGCCATCAAGAGAGTTGAGGATCCAGGTCTGAACACGACCATCGTTGCGTAACCAATCGTCAGTAGGAGTACCGGTAACAGCCTGGGTCAAGTGATGAAGAAACCCCTTCGACTGCAAGACTCGGCGAACAGAGTGCGCCCATTCCACAAAATTCTTCTTACCGGTCAGAGAGATAGTAGTAATCCGGAGCTCATCACGAATATCCGGAAGAGAGGTCGGGCGGCCTGCAGGAAAAACCGCCGATCTGGTAGAGTCAGCAGAAGAGCCATGAAGACGAACCGCGGCTAGGAGAAAATACCAGGCGAGGCCGCACGGTCAAGGTCACGGGGTGAAGACAAGCAGGGACCTCCAAGAGGAGAGGCCGCGCGGCTAGGGAAGGCCGACCGACTGGAGGGGAGACCGCACGGTCACGGTGTGAAGACACCAGCGGCACAGAGAAGGCCGCGACCAAAGTGCGGAGGCTGGAAGAAGGAGAACACAGCGAGCAGAGACAACCCGCTCGAGGAGATCGCAGCGGACAGAAACAGGTCGTGCGGACAGACCGCAGCGTAGACAGAAGAGCGTTGCAGCGATCACGGTGATCAAGCACCAGCGGCAGGAGATGCCACGGCCAAGAACGGAGAGTCCGCAACGAACACAAGAACAACCCGCGCGAGGAGACCGCAGCGGACCGGAAAGAGGAGACCACGAGTAAGAGAACTCGAGCGGCTAGAAGAGAAAACCGCGAGGAGAGACCGCGAGCAGAAGTCGCGAGTAGCAGCACTCAAGCGACAAGAAGAGAGGAGAAGGAATCACGGCGAACTGGAATAGTCCGCGGAGAGTAGAAAAGGCAGGCAGAACGGCGCGAGTTGAGAGAGACTGCGGCGGACAGAAGCAGTCTGCGGCGTGAAGAGGGGGGGCACAGTCTGCAGCGGGTAGGAAAGCTGACCGCAGAGAGGAGAGCCCGCATCGGTTAAGTAGAGCCCGCAGCGGACTGAGAGAGAGCAGCGGGGAAAAGTGGACCCCACGGGTCAGAGAGGAAAGTGGCTATAAGAAGCCCGAGGTGGAACCACGGAGAGGAAGAGGGAGGGAAAGGAGCGGACAGAGGTTGCAGACCGCAGGAGACAGCCGGGCAGACCGGTGAGGTTGGCGGTTAGAAAAAAACAGGCCGGATTTTTCGCTCTGATACCATGTAGAAGGAGAAAAAGAAACCTTGTATATATGTTCACTTGTATCAAATACAAAGAATGAGTACAAATATATAGGAGGGAGAAAGAGAGAGGAAGGTCCTATACATGATGTGGGACTAAAGAGAAGAGAGAAATAACAATAAAATATACAAAATGGGCTTTTGTCAAATGGGCTTCTCTACCAGATACAAAGCTTGGAAGCTTGTTCCTAGACCCCCAACATCAAGATGTTACTGGGACAAAGCATGTCTATAGGAATAAGCAAGATGAAAGTGGTGTCATCATCAAGAACAAAGCAAGGTTGTTTGTAAAGGGATACAGACAGGAAGAGATTGACTTTGATCAAACATTTACACGAGTACTCAGACTTGAAGCTATAAGGTTGTTTCTAGCATATGCAGCTCACAAGAGATTCAAGGTATATCAAATAAATGTGAAGTTTGTCTTTCTAAATAGAGATCTCAAAAAGGAAGTATATGTAGAACAGTCTTCAGGTTTTGTTATTCCTAACTTAACTGATCATGTTTATTTCTAAAGAAAAACATTGTATGAGTTGAAACAAACTCCTAGGGCTTGGTATGAAACTCTATCTAACTTTCTATTGAAAACAAGTTTTCAAGAAGAAACATAGATAAGACGTTATTTATAAGGAAAGAAAAGGGCAAGATTCTGCTAGTTCAAATATATGTTGATGACATAATATTTGGATCTGCTGATGGCAATCTTTACAAAATGTTTGTCGACTTAATGCAAGGGAAGTTTGAAATGAGCAGTATGGGATAGCTAAAATACTTCTTAGGCCTCCAATCTGAAAATGAAATTTTCATCTCCCAGGTCAAGTTCATTAAGGAGTTAATAAAGAAGTTTGGTATGGAGAGTGCCTCCACTATGAGAACTCTCATGGGATCCAATGTATCACTGGCCAAGGATGAGAAAGGAAAACATTTTGATGAAATCATATGCAGATGTATCATTGGCTCCTTACTCCACCTAACGGTTAGTAGACCTGATATTATGTTCTTTATATGTGACTGTGATAGATATCAAGTAAATCCTAAGGAATCTCAATACTCTTTTGCAAAGAGGATCTTGAGATATCTCAAGGGTACACCCAATCTTGTCGTATGATACCCTATAAGTAATGACTTTGAGCTAACAGGGTATTCAAATGCAGACTATACAGGATGCAAAAAAGACAAGAAAAACACTTATAACACATGCCAATTCTTACGCAAGAGGCAAATTTCTTGAAGCAGCAAGAAGCAGACAAGTGTAGTCATCTCAACAGCTAAGCCAGAATATATCTCAGTTGGTAGCTGTTGTGCACAACTCCTTTGGATACAACACCAGCTAGAGGATTACAATATTAGGACAAGTAAAACAATCATGTACTGTGACTCATCTAGTGCAATCTTAATTGCTAAGAACCATGTGTCACACAGCAGGACTAAGCATATTAAGATCAAGTATCACTTCATCAAAGAACATGTTGAAAAGGAAGATATCTATTTTGAGAATGTTCTCACTAACAGACAAGTAGCAAATATCTTCACTATGCCTCTTAATGAAGCCAAAGTTAATTTCTTTAGGTTTGAATTAAGAATGTTTAACCTAAAATATGATTAGTGCTAACAAAAATAAATTCTCTTTATCATGCTCAATCCTGCCAAATATTATGTTCTTGAATGCTAACACTGAATGCAGAAAATACTTGAGAAAACTACATAAAACAACACAGACAATCGGACGGTGTCGTCATGATGACTTGACGGAATGCAACTCGTATTGTCGTGACATCACTAAGGCATGGCTTCGACAAACATCAAATCAAGTAAATTGGATCTCACAATCACACCCATTAAATAGTAATCAATTTCCTATGCTTACGCACCCAGGTACGTGCCTCTTAACATTCCAAAGTAGGGTATATAAATTGGTCAAATGTTTAAAACTGGGCTAAAAACTATATTTGCCCTAAGCCGTCACGACTAGTTCGACATTCTCAAGCGCTCACGACGACAAGGTTATGCAGCCTCTTTGTTCTTAAGACAATGGCTCCAAAGAAGAATGAAGATGCTTGCAATGTGGGAAGTGAACTGGTCAGAGGTGGATTTGATAGAGTTGATAATGAGATAAAGTCAGTTATTGGTCTACTAACAGAAGTTGGACTGGAATACGTATTATCTAAGCCAACTATGATCATGCATAAAGAACTATTGGAGTTATATGCTCAGGTAAAAATGAGCACCTCTGGGAAGCACATCAAAACAAGGGTAAATGACACCATGGTAAGAGTATCAGTCAAAGGACTAACAAAAGCACTGCACCTACCCCAGTTTGAAGAAGGTGATGAGGAAGATGAAATCTCTGATGAAGATTTCTCTCAAGCCAAGAATTGGTGTGGGCATCCAAATAAATCTAATGTATCATTGCAGAAGACCCAATTCAATCTTAAAGGAAAACTTCTTGCAGACACAATTGGCTAAGCACTCATGTGTAAGTCTGGATCTCATGAAAGAATATTAAGGGATATGTTTGAACTCATGACAAAAATTATTCCGTGCAAGAAAACCGACTGGGCTCAGTTATTATTTGATAAAATCCAGGATAGTTTCAAGACTCCCAACTTTGGATTCTGTCACTATACCTTTTGCATTGTCTGTTTGTTCAGCTGAACAAGAAGTTGGGTTCACCCATCCACTACATGAAGAGGATAAATATCAGATTTCTGGAAAGGTGGGAAAAGGTAACCTTAATGTTGCTAAGAAATCAAAGGAATCTGAGAAAAGGAAGAAAGTTATTGTGGAAGAGGAGAGTTCATCTGAAAGTGATGACAACACACCAAGTCCAAACCCTGCAAACATTGAGGAGGAGGAAACTCAAGGGACTGCTTCTGGACAGTCATCAGAACCAATGGGAGAGCCCTTGGTTGTTGATATGTCCCTGCCTGAAGAACCAACTGTGATAACACCAAATAAATGAGGTGCCCATAGCAAAAGGGTGAAAAGAACAATAACCGGTTCAAAGAAGCTTGAACCGGCAAATGCCGGTTAATATGCATCGTGGCGATCCTACGTTAAGCGGCGCCCGATAATATCTAAGTCGGAGAAGCCGTGGTTCATTCCAAGCTTTCCCCGATCCCGCACTTACCGCAGAAGGCGAGCGGAAGCCGCACGACGCCGAAACCGCCGAGCCTCACTGGAAGCTCGTTTCTCCTCCGTTCTCCCTCATTCTTCTTCCATTTGAAAGGTAATCTCTTCCTCTCGAGTCCTCTTGTTTCCTTTTCCAAGATTTTTCACGGATGGAAGTTATTATGATTCCTAGGGTTTAGGGTTTTCTGAAACTTTTAGTTTGTTTTGAATGAAAAAGTTTCTGAAAGGGATTTGTAACCTAAATCCATGAATTTCATGGGTATTGATTAAACCCTAGTTAGGTTAAATAATTATTGGAGGTTAAGGCGCCTTTCACTACCCTTATTTCCATAATAAAATCGTTAACCATGGAACCCTAAACGACCCTTGACCAAATTAGGCCAAGTGGGGTCGTCAAGAATGTTTTGAGGTTTTAATTACAATTAAAACATCAACTTATACCTATTCTTAATTATTTTTTTACTAGGAAATGGCGTCGAGAGGTGGTGGGAAACAAGGTGATGACGGTGGTCGAAGGGACAAGGGAAAAGGAATTGCTAATGTGAGTTCTCACATTTACATAATTTCTTAATTGCTTAAGGGTTCAATTATATATTATGTTTATGATATGTGTTGTAAGGATATGCAAAGAAATCGCATAACAAAGAAAATGAATAACATAAAAGACCACGTTTAAGGAAAGAAAATCACTCAGTTAAAGTAAAAAGATAAAGCAGTAACCTGGGCTAAGTTAAGGGTTAACCCAACAGTGGAGGTGGGGTGAATGTCCTCCCAATCATTATGTAATGAAAGTTAACGTGCGAATATGAAAAGGCACGTTAATAAATATGTGCGAATATGAAAAGGCACATAAGCGCGCTATACAAATGTTATAGATTGTTAATATTCCCTTAACATTGCCCGATAATAAAAGGAAAAGTAAAAGAGATGGTGATGAACAAATACAAATCCACATAAAAGAGATTTGCAACGTACCTGGATGAGAAAAAGGATGGACGAAAGAAGAAAAGCTCAATAATAAGAAAATAATGTAAACATATCTATATGACGCAATTATGAGAATAAGTTATAAAATCCTTACAATTAAAACATTTTATTAAAGGGAATTCATTTAGTTTTTGACTAATATAAATGTAACTAAAACAGGTAAAAATGGAGGCTACTCCCGTTAATCCTCCTGGCGCCCCTTCTCGTAAGGAAAAGATGTACAAGATCTGGATGGAGGTCATCACAGCTGTCTTTGGTTACATGGATGCCCACAAGGAAGCTTGTCGCGACTCTGACTGCCCCCACGATGAATTCCAGTTTTATTTTAAGTAGTCTACTCATGTGTGATAGTATAGTTTTGATCTGAGTTACAAGTATAGTGTATTATGATCAGGTTGTAAATCTTTAAATGTAACTCAGATTTTGTGATGACTCCGCTTTTGTGTTCATATACTGAGTCATCTATTAGATATGTATGATACTGTATCAGATGTTTCATAAATAAAGGAAGGTCGTGAGTTGCTTTTAGATTATATTGAGATTTTCTATCTTTCATATACCTGTTTTCGTTGATGTTTAGAAAAAAAAAGAATGAAAAAGAAAGAAATTCAAATGAATTAAAAAGGGCAACGGTAACCTAATAAATTGGGACCGTTACACCAACAGTTATGGATAAGACCAATTCTGGAGCAATCATCAATGAAGTGATTGCAGACATAATTGCTGCTGCAGAAATAAGTGTTGCAGTTGAGGGGGAGTCTCTGAAGGAGTACTCAGCCCAATAGACTGAGGATCTAAGACAGGTTGTCGCTGATGTTGAGAGGGATTCTCACATTGAACTCCTTGCTCAAAAAGTGGATAATATAGTTACTATTCTAGAGATTGAGGAAGCCGCCCACATTGGGTTGGTTATCCAAAAGGAACAAGAAGTCCTGTCTGCAAGTGTGGATGTTGTTGATCTTGTAGAGCAAGACCTCCAAGGCCATCAAATACCGAGTGTTTATGATTGATGAACCAATAGAGAACATCTGCAGAGAAGTTGTTCTTTATGAAGGCCAAGTTAATGCTGAAGAAAATGACAGCCCAATTCATGTGGATGCACCAGACTCTTCAGATACCATGTATGATGATACAGAAATGGTGGACATGCATGAAAACCTGAAAAGAAAAGATACAGGGAAAGAATCAGAAGCTCCTAACACCTACAAGGCAAATCCTTCAAAAGAATTTTCAAGTTCAATTATTGATCAAATGAAGCTGCTGATGGAAGAGAAGAAAAAGAAGTTGAAGCTTTCACAGTCAGAGCAATGCAAGAAGTTAAGCAAGAATTATCTGAAAAAATGGATGCCCTCCAAAAGGAAATGGATCACATTAATGCCCAGATAAATAGCTAGTGTGTAAGGGCAGGAGGTGTGGTGGAAAAGAATGTAAAGGTGATCAAATCTCTAGACGACGGGATGGAAAAATCTACCCAGGACATTCATGACATCAAACAATATATAAGTACAAGTGAACAACTGATAAAGTCCTGCAAAGTGCAGTAAACCATCTAGAGCAATTGATCCTAAACTGCCAAAATGAAATATTGCAGAACCAAGCAAACAGCAAAAATGAAATACTGCAAGATAAAGAGAACATCAACCAAAATATGATAGGTAGAATTGAAGCCAGCAAAGCTGATCTTCAACAGAAAATCTTTGAAGAAGTCAGAAAGGGGGAGAGTGTGGTTGTAGAACAAGCAATATGGATCCTTCAGCATGTCAGACTTTCCCTCAATCTTCCTCCCATTGATTTCACAGATGAACCAACTAGAGAAGATTCAGCTTACAGAAGGGAGGAGAGGTAAAGAAAAATCCTAATCCTTGGATTTTAAAAACAAAATCAATAGAACAGTCATTTTTCTCCAAGAGTAGTGCCGACACCCAACTTTGAGAAGAGAACTACTTCCAGAAGGAGTTAATCAAAACAAGAAAATCATCTGCTGCTCCTTGTCTTGCTCAAAATCAATCTGCTTCAAATCTCTGAAGAGCAAAGAATTTCTTTAGTCATAAAATTCAGAACATACCCAGATTTCTAAAGAAGATTCATTCAAGGTCGGTTGTTGATTCAGTAAAAGGCTTTTCTCATCAAAGCCTGAGAAGACTCAAATCTCTCAAGATCTATGTGTTATGGAGTCTATATTTACTGTAACAAATCACTAAACTTGTTGTTGTAAGATCTCTCTGAGATCTGAGATAGGGCTTTGTATGAGACTAAGTTGTAGGATCCAGTGGTTGGATCTAAGGTATGGTTCAAGGGTGAGCCTAAGGTAGAGTTTTGTTATTAACTTGAGGTAGGATTCTGGGACAGAATCTGAGTTGTGGGATCCTGTGTTTGGATCTGATGTAGGGAACTTGTTGTTGTTCCTGAGGTAGGAGTATAGGACTCTGAGCTATAAGATCTATTGGATATGTATTTCTGGTGGAGTTGGTTTAGTCTAGCACACTGCTAGATAGGTGGAGGAAAGTGGATATACCCATATTGAGGAACCACTATAAATCTGTGTATTTTGTGATGTGTGATTTGCTTTTGTGCTAGATCAGAAGATAAAATCTTTAAAAAGCACAAACACAAATTCACCCCCCTAGGTGATTAGACTACCTTAAACTTTTAGTTGTGTTTATGTTTTGAACAAATAATTATACATTATTTCAAGTGTGGGGGTGAACGACACTTCTACCTTCGACAATGTAAGGGTCCAACTGAACGAGCCTTCAATCAATATGATCTCAGGACAAACTATTCCTACGAGTAAGTTGTCACAAATCGATCACCCGCCTATGAGCACCCAGGACTTAATGCATACACATCTTTGTTAATTCATGACATACATTGGTTACTACGCATCTCCCCAATAGGGTTAACTAAGCGTATCTTCAATGCCTTGGTAGGTCTGACTGAACGAGCCTTCAATCAAGAATATCTCAGGATAAACTACTCTTACGAGTAAGTTGTCGCAAATCGATCATCCACCTACGAGCACCTAGGACTTAATGCATACAAATCTTTGTTAACTCATGACATAAATTGGTTACAACGCATCTCCCCAACAGGGTTAGCTGAACGTAACTTCAATTCCTTGGTAGATCCAGCCTGAGTCTGTCCTCCTTACAGCAAGATTGAGCTTCATCCTCCCTCGTAAGCAATAGTTGCCTACCCCTAAGGTGTGAACATGGTTCAGGTATATTAGCAGCTCACCATACTTAGCTCTGAAGAATGACGAACTTTGCAGCACCTCCTTTACGACGTTAACGAAATGTCTTTTCACCGCCTTAGCAAACCCAGCATAAATCCAACTGCCTTACGACTACATTGAATTTCCTCCCTCATAAGCAGTGATCGTTTAACCATAAGGTGAGAACTTGGTTCAATATTTTAATGTCTCATTGTCTCAGCCCCCCAGGGCAACTTACCTTATAGGTTGCACAAAAGCTTAATTACCAAGCTTAGGCCCCGCGTAGAATTCTTATGTGAATTTCTAGCATAGATCTTTCACACAGAAATCTCCAAACCAAATCTCACCATTATTATTTGGACCCATCAACTCATGCATCATTCATTCTTCTACTAAGAAGCTTTTACCTACTTGCTTAAGTGAAATTTCCCAAGTTAGTGATCTATTCTTTTTTGCTACAAAGATGTCGCAACTATGTGAAGTCTATCAAGACCGGTAAATGCTTTGAAGCTCTCACCCTACTCTGAGCACAGAATGACTTGACCAAAAAATGGAAATCAGATATAAAAAGAGAGACTACTCACAAAGGTAAATATGAAAGCACTATTTGCATATATAATCTCAAAATGCGGCCATCGTCTTATAGGTATCACGCAGCATCCCGCTGACATAAGAACTGGCTCGGGAAATAATTGTTGCTCATCACGATAAAGGTTGCAGAAGCTCTGATCTCACCTCCACCATGGTTGTCATTGCCGCTATCACCATTGTTATTGACATCATTGTTGATGCCTTCCTCACTCAAACTGTCTCTATTGTTTGATGAATTTGAAGAACTCGACAAGCTTTGGATGGGCACGAAGTCCACGGGCTTATATTGCTTGAACAAATCATAGAAGGAGAGATGACGTGACAATCGAGTATCAACCAGTTCTCCTGCAGTTCTGCAACGAACTAGACCTAATTTACAGTTGATATCACAAATGGCCTGGCGAACCACTGGGATCTGCCGGAAACCAAGTCTCACGGTAGCAACAGAGGGTTTTCGCAAAGCACTAGCGAGTTGTCGCTCAAGGTTGGTGATCTGTTGTGTTTGTTCCTTGATCCTCTTCACAGAGGCCACTTTATCTGACTCCCAATGCCTGACAAGATCCTACAAATAGGAAGAAGAAACGATTGATTCATGAAAAAGGATGAAAAGACGTAGCTAAGGATCCATCGTCATATGTCGACAACATAGACTCAACGTATATTGACTTCATCTCAGGATAAGCTTCCCTTTTGAAGCTAATTGCGTAGAGGCTGGATGAAAGCCTTGATATAAAACCTTGCGTCGACTTCTTATACTTTGACTACTCTTACTTATATGTCGATATGTCAAGTACTATAGGCTAGGAATTAGGTAAATTTGTGCTCTGAGCAAAAACCTAAGGGCTTGACAAAAGTATAAAGACAAAAACTCATTCAGTTGTCTCTGCTCCTTTCATGCATGTATCTCATTCTCAACCCTTGCCTGAAAGTCAAGCAGCGAGCTTCCCATGGCGTGTGCCATCTCCATGAGAAGGAGAGCCACATGAGCGTACTTATGAACCATCTCCCTCTCAAACATCTCATGTAAGGCCTTGGCATCATCCTGGCCATACAACATGACAAATACTAAAGTTCGCGGCATCGCTGTTTTCTCCCTCGATCTACGAGAGGAGGTGAGCACTCAGGGAGACAGTGAGATCACGGGAGGACTAGATCATGAAGCAGTCTCCCTCAAAATCCAGTTCCTATGAACCCTGGCTGAATTAGGGATGCAACTCCATATTTTCCTCGTAGAACTCCCCTTCAATAGTTGTGCAAGGCTTAAACACCTCCATGTGTGCATATGTGTCCTTTTTCGTCCATTTCTTTCATTTTCTCTCATTGATGGTTAAGCGGCTTTGCGAGGAGGCCTCCTTGTAATCACCGCAGGAGCCCCAGCAGCAAGTGTGATCACATGAGGATTCCCCATCTCGACTTCGGAGGACCTTGACACCAATACTAGGGGAGTCTCACGTAGTTGACGAGTCCCTGCAAGACGGGAAAAACACTTAGCATATTTCTAATTACGAAAAGTGGGATAAGGTGATACAAAGGTTTGACAAATTCTTATTTTTGACAGAGGTTATGCACAAGAAAAAATCCACAAAGCGTCAATAGTAAACCATACCCAAATGGAGCCCCTTCAACTATCGAAGAAGCTCCGGCTCAGCTTACAAAAGAGGGCACGGTAAAAATAATGCGTCCCCTCGCATATGCGGAGTTGAGGGGATGTGGTCGAGGTTTTGGAGAATCAAGATGAGTCGTTAATCCCAACCTCTCCATGTGTTTCAACTTCATGGCAGAAGTACTGAAGTAAATGGTTCACTGGCCATCACGAGCTTGCACGCACATCAAGGAGCGAGAGAAAACAAGACTTGGGGAACACGCTACTTTTGCACATAGGTAGCGAAAGTGAAGATTAAGGCAAAATAGTTGTCTTAGACTTAGGCCCCCACAAAGTCGTAGTGTCATAAGATATCCAAAACCTCTCGCCACAGCAGAAGGCAAGCGTCGATGAGGAAATGATCTATATAAAAAAAACAAGTTCCATCTCGTAACAAAGTTGGGCCTCTCACCCTTCTCAGGAACGCTCGTGGAATAAACCCACATGAGGGGTTGTTGGTGTAAAAACTGAATAAGCGACTCCTAATTGACAACATATCGCAATAAAGATCGACGAGACTAAAACACTTTAGTATAGAAAAGTCGAACTGGCTCACTCATTTTGAAGGATAAGCGAAGAAAAGGTTTTTCCAATGCAAGTCACACAAAAGATCTCCCACAATCGATAAAGCCTAAATCAAATAGTTGAAAGGTTAGAGAAAAATTTGTGATCCACCCTTTTACAGTAAATAGCATGAAGTCAAAATAACTGGCATAGTGAGGTATCACTCAAACCGGGATGTGTCGTTCAACACTTATGACGTCTCATCATACCTATGACGTCTCTCACATGTCACTTTTGTGTAGATTAACAAGAACTCAATCGGGTAACATTTCCGGACAAGCGCCCAATCACAGCGATTCAGGAGCTTATTAACAAGTTACATGATGCACAGTTCTTCTCCAAGTTGGGTCTTTGCTCGACTACCACCAAATTCAAGTGCACTCAAACAATGTGGCCAAAACAACCTTCTGCACACATAATGGTCATTACAAGTTTTGGGCATGCCCTTCAGTCTTACTAACCTCCAGTCACCATCCAAGTAAGAACTAATGACATCTTTTGACTTCACCTACATAAATTTGTGCTCGTTTTTTATGAAATCTTGTTCTACGGTACTTTGTGGTGTGATCATCTTGGGCACATACGCACAATTCTTAACCTTGTAGACCTCCACCGGCTGCGGGTGAACCACAAAGATTCCTTTGATCGTCACCAACTATAATATTCGGGTCATGTCAACCTCGTGGAGGGTGTAGCTATGGAACCTTCCAAGGATTCGGCGGTACTGGAGTGGCCTACACTGACCTCCAACTATGCAATTTAGGGATTCTTATACCTCAAGTAACTATCGACAATTAATTTTCCATTATGGGGACCCCGTCATGCCACTGACATCCCTGCTTTGGAAGGACTCCGTCAGCACCATTCAATGGTCACCCCAACATTGAGCCTTCCAATAGCTCCAACACCCCTGGTCATTGCACTTGTACTCATCATGTCGAACTTTATGATGTCCTTTGGTGTTGAATGTCACGCCTCAATGGCTGACATTGACGCGATGCTAATGTAAAACAGGCAATCATTAGCTTACTTCAACAAAGCTCAGTCAACGAAGGCACCATACAATCTTGTTTACGAGACCAAACTTCATGCTCCCATCCTGCGAATTTACCACTAAAGCCCATACTTGTGGGACCACCATTTTGTTCTTCACATTGGTCATCAAAATCTGATGTGGTGTTCGACGTGCTTGCCTTTTATTTAATGGAGAAATTATAACCAAGGAGCTTGGCTATCCATATTTGTTAGTCTGATGTCATGTCAATAAAAATCGCCACACAGTGTTATTTCTCAAACGCATTGACTCAATGTGGATGTCATTCCTGTCAAGGTCTGACTGGACGATCACTACACCATCTTCATTGAGGGTGGTGCTCCGTCATGATCCTTCCTTCAGATAGTCTTGTCTCTATGGGGACTGCCTATATTACCAGGACCACCAAGTGATGGTCAATTACACTGTCTTCGTGAGGTTTTTTCAGGAGTTGTTCAAGCTCCATGGTGCTAAGAAGGGCCTTTCAATGGATCGGGAGAACAGAATGACCAACGTGACAGTGTCGGTCCACAAAAATGATGGATGATATAGCTGAAGCGGGAATAGCCAGAGTATAGAGTTCATTAGATAGCCACCCTGTGATTATGAGTAAAACCTCTAACAGGTAGAAGATTAAAATGTGAACCAAAAATATCAAGTACATAATAAAGAGAAATAATAGAGATAAGGGGCACTACTCCGAATCAAATAACCAGGATGGTTCCTCCGTTGAAAATTATAATGGAAAATAGTAATTGTATAGCTCAGGGGCCATTGTGGAGGAGTATGGTTTATGGCACCATAATCGATTATCCAAGAGGAAATATTATAAAGGTAAGATATATCATCATTAGAGGCCAAGAAGATAAGCCTTAAAGACTAAGTATCACACGAAGAATCTGTAGCTCCACTCTCAACACATCAATCTCTAATCAAAATGTGATTGGGTGTCAATCATAGAAACTTGGCGAAGGGTTTTGCTAGCTACTGTTGTTGTGGAGGAAACTCATGCTTCAAATAACATATTTTCTTGGTGTGATTTAGACGGCCACAGTATGTGCCAATGCAGGTGTTTTGTGGAAATTAGCATGGACTCTAGAGTGATTGTTTGTCTGTATAGTCAGCTGCAGAGATCTCTCATACCACCTCCTCGAAAACCAGCGCGAGCTCCCTTGCACCCCACAGTATAGGGGAGTGTTCCAATTGGTGGTTGGAGAAGTGCAAGAGATTGAGTCATGGAGAAATCAACAGGAAAAGTGATCTTTTGCATCATCGAGTAAACGTCGGGTAAGAAAGGTGTCGTGGAAGCTAATCAAACATTTTCCAGAACATAATGTAGGTGTTGTGGAACCCCAGCTATCATCATAGCAATACCTAGTATCTACTTTTGAGATCTCCGAGCAACTAAGGCTCTATTTGGTTCGGCAGTGGCGGGTGCAGACGACGGGTCGAAACGGGACTTTGGAACCGGAGGGAGAGAGGGGAGGGTCGAAACGGATCAGATCGGGTTTGTTCCCTCCTTGTTGCGGGTGCAAACAGAGCAAACGCTGTCGACGCCCGTTTGTTTGCCCGTCGTTCGGCGGCGTTTGCTCCAAACGGAAGCGGCAAAACGCCAAACCAAACGAAGCCTAAATGAAGGGTGTCGGTTGATGTTGAATCTAGACCTCAATAAAGGCCTTATACTAGGCTAAGAATGATGTAATGTCGCCATCTACACTTGACTAAATTGTCTGAAGATTTCGAGATAAGTTAAACAGAAGATGGAGATTATCCTTGCCGGAGTAGAGAAACTTCAGCTCATCCCATATAGCATTGGTTGTCTCATAGTGCATAGTTGAAATAGATAGGCATTCATAGAGTTCAGTGTCCTTGACTGAACATGACCATCATCCTGCAGTCATAATTGAATAGGCTCAATCAGGGGTTCTTTGGTAACATGATCAAGAAGTTGTAGGATCAAGTGTTTACCCAACTGGTACACAAGTGGTATCAGAGCACGATCATGGGTTCGGCGACAATAGGCAACACCTAGGGCGATGGGAGGTTTAATGGTATAATGTATATAATTCAAACTTAAGTTCTTAACTTGTGTGTGGTTCTAGTTATTTATGATGTTTACCTGTGTAGCACTGTGGGAGGGGAATTGTTTGGTCCTCTGAGTGGAATTGGTAGGGGTCTCACACCGTCAGTTATATGTTTGTTTGGTCCTCTGAGTGGAATCGTTAGGGGTCTCACACCGTCAGTTATATGTTTGTTTGGTCCTCTGAGTGGAATCGTTAGGGGTCTCACACCGTCAGTTTTATATTTATATTTATATTTATATTTATATATATATATATATATTGTATTGAGTATTTATGTTTTGAGTCAAGTTCTTATGTATTGAATCGATTCTGAGTTGTATCGAGTTGGGTCAAATTGAGTCGATCATATTATCTTTATTATAATCTTTATTTGTTATGGTTAGAGTCATGGGTCTATTAATAAATTGGTCAATGGATGAGCAAGGATATGAAAAGATTAATCTAAAGTTCTCCTTCTCTCTCAAACTTCTTCTCCTTCTCTCTTTAGTTCCTCTTCTCATCTTCTTCCTCATTCTAAGGTTTCCCCTTGTATATCGACTCCACGACCTCCGACAAAACCTGGAAGGAAACCCGCAACAATTTGGTATCAGAGTCTTCCTTCCTCCTCTCTTTCGCCCGATCCAACTCCACACTCCTTCGACCAGCAGCCTCATCGGTTCTTCGTCGTAACGTGCCAACTATCCAAGCCTCAGCTCTCTGCCAATGCCCTCTCCATTTTCATATAGCTCAGCATTATTTCTGCCATCATTCAACCGCAACTCTATTGGTCGACGCTCCGCCTGCGACAACAGTTGCATTTGCTTCCTCGACGGGCTCTGTCGCGTCGACTCTGCACAACCCCTATTCCCCTTCAGTGACAGACTGCACTGTTCCTCTTCGTCTGCCCCCCCCCCCCTACGCGGCGTTCCACCTCCAACGAGACTGTTTCCCTTCTCCGATCGACCCTCCTAAGGGATCATCTCCTCCCAACTCTCCACGCAGGCCCTCAATGGGGCATTATCGACGTTCCTCGTCGTGATCGCATGTCCACCCGCTCTGATCAATGAGGGCCAACGAGCCGTCAGCGGCCCTTTGCTCCTACCTGGATCGAGCCGCTCGCGCCCTCTGCTTCCACCTGCATCGAGATGTCTGGGCCGTTCCTCTTCGTATCCCAGTGATACAGGAGCTCCTAGATGAGCTATGTGACGCAACTTATTTTTCTAAGATCAGCCTCTGTTCGGGCTACCATTAGATATGGATGTGTGTCGAGGGCATCCCGAAGATCGTTTTTCGAACACACGACGGCCACTACGAGTTCTTGGTTATGTTGTTCGGATTAACCAACACCCTTGCTATGTTCCAGGCCACGATGAACAATATCTTTCGGTCAATGCTTCGTAAATATGTTCTGGTTTCTTTGACGACATACTTGTTTACAGTCTAACGTGGCAGGATCACTTGCAATATTTGGAAACCATTTTGGAGACGCTTTAGCGTCACTCCTTGGTCGCCAACCTCAATAAATGTGCCTTTGCACAACGCACGATCTCCTATTTGGATCACACAGTCTCAGCGCAAGGAGTGGCGATGGACCCCAACAAGATCATCACGGTGTTGTAGTGGCCACAGCAACGCTACTTACGGGAGGTACAAAACTTCCTCGGTTTAACAATCTACAATCGTTGTTTCATCCGCGACTACGGCAAGCTGACATAGCAACTCACAAACCTTTTATGCAAGATGACTAATACCACCTCTGATGGTCCCTCGAGGCGGCCATCGTGTTCGCAGCGCTACAGCATGCTTTGGTGACAGCCCCGGTTCTGGCCATGCCTGATTTTTCCCAGCCTTTCATAGGGGAGTGTGATGCCTTGGGGACAGGCGTCCGCGTTATGCTCATGCAAATCGGGCTCTCCATAGCTTACTTTAATAGGACTAGTGTAGGGTAAGCTACGTGAGTGTGCGACTATTATGCAACCTAGTTATAGTGTGAGGAAGATGATTTTATTACCCTAGAACACTATATGAACACACATGCAAAACTCGACGAGGAAATCAAACCAAACAATAAATAATTAAATCAC
Source organism: Platanthera zijinensis (assembly GCA_039513925.1). Classification (NCBI taxonomy): domain Eukaryota; kingdom Viridiplantae; phylum Streptophyta; class Magnoliopsida; order Asparagales; family Orchidaceae; genus Platanthera; species Platanthera zijinensis. The sequence continues at coordinate 45,165,429 of CM077082.1, forward strand.
ACTTAGATAATTTAATCAAGGTAAAATAAATCTTTAAGCAAGCTGGTTTAGGCTTTCCCCCACGTGGAGGGTCAAAGCAAGAGCATGTGACAACTAAATTCTGAAAATCACAAGAATAATCTAAAGCAAACAACTACAATACTATAGATCCAAGAAAGCATGAAATCTCATAACCATATATTAATAATAAGGATAAAGATCCAAACAATAGAACAATACTCACTAATTAAAGAGGGAAGTCGTGGGCAGTGTCGATCTGATGATAGGAGGTGTTGGTATATTCATCTGGGAGTGGTGACAGTGGCGGATTTGACGCACAAGTGGCTGACGGTGAGGGGTTCTGCAGGAGGTGGAATGAGGTTGTCAGGTGGAGGCCTGGGTAGATGGAGTCGAAGGCCCGAGTAGGGGTTCCTAGAGACTGAAGGGAAGGGACCTGCACGGGAGGGGGAAAAGTAAGGTATCATATAGGGTTTATTTCTTTTGGGAAGGGATGGGTAGACATTATAGGAGGAAGATTGTGGGGAAATAATGAAGGAGTGGAGAAAATGCAGAGGGATCTGTAATTGGCTGGGAAAGTTATAGTGGGTTGTTCCTAGGAGAAATTTGAAGGTTTCAATGGAAGGGTTGACGTGGGTACTCTGGGAGGGGTTTGTGAGTTTTTTGGGTGGCGTTTGTGGGGAGAGAGTGGAGTGGGGGTTGTAGATGGTTTTCGAATGTAGATCCAGTGTGGTGAGTCGGTGGAGGGAGGGTCGTGACATTCTGGAAGAAAACTGTAGCATTTCAGTGGGTCTGCTGCGGGCTGATTTTTGGATAGTTGTTGGATATCAGATTTGGGTGGTTGTAAGATTTACTTGGAGTTGGAGAATGGAAAAGCTACAGTTGTGCTGAGGCTACAATAACAAACCTAAAAGTCGTCACCTAGGGTCCACGAAGTCATGACCACGAGGATTGCCAGATTCCGAGAAGTTTTCTTTCTCCAAAATCTGCAATCCCTTATAACGATTTTTCATACCTCTTATTTATAATAAAACATAACTTAGGACAACCATATTGGATGGCTATGATTGGCCGGACACGATGGTTGTTCGATCTCCCTAAATAAAACAAAAAACAAAACAAAATGAATGCATAATGTATATTGAAATGTCAATTTGTACGCAACCACGAACTCAAATCATCCATCAGGCAGCGCCAAATATGGAAGATGACAAATCAGCTTCGAACGAGCTTAAAACTAATGCTCCATGTTATCCCTTTTGGTTTCACTGTTCAAATGCAAGGAGAGGGGGGAAGAAAGAGAAAAATCAAGGGGGAGAAAACCTCTTGGATCCTCTTGGCTAAGCTTAGGAGCCAAGTCCACTTCAAGATTCGAAGTACAAATATCAAAATACAGTAGAGTTTAGGTATATGAACCCCATATTGCGGCATAAGCGTAAATAGAATGTACAACTTAATTAAAGATACACCCATCCTGGGTCAAAATGAATCACTCTGTAGTCTCGGTCATATGCCTCTTCTTCCTGGAATAGGCTCGCCACACTGTTGAGGCCCCTTCGTGATCCGCACCATCCTCGTCCGTAACAATACCCTGATCTGGGAGATTTGCCTTATCCTCGGGGAAATACCCATGAAATTGACGCGGCAGTCATCGCGATCCCACCAAGTCGTGTCAAAATGAGAGAGTTGCTGGCCTGCTGCCACGATACCAGCAACTGCTCTCAAACCTGACACCGTGACGGGTTTGTGATCCAAAATTACTGCCAAAAGATAGACAGTGGAGCCGTCTGATACGATGTCTGGCGGTGGGATCTCCTCGACGACTTACTCGCCCACCACTCGTTTGAGTTGGGATATGTGTAAGACCAGATGAATTCGACTGTGGGTAGGAAGGCTAAAGATATATGTCACCTTGCCGATGCGAGTGAGCACTGTAAAGCGACCATAAAAGCGGGCGAACAACTTGTGATGGGGTCGTTTCGCCACTGAAGTTTGGCAGTACGACCGAAGCTTGACGATGTTCGTGTCTCCCACCTGGAACTGGACTTCCCGGCGTCATTTGTTTGCTTGGTGGAGCATATTCTATTGTGTGCGTGAAGCTGGGTCTTCAAGACCCTTAGTGTAGAGACCCAAACCCTGGGCTCTTCAAAATTAAGGATCGGACAACAGTTTTGAATAAAAGGGTCACAGTACAAAGTACAAAGAACATCCACCAATTCTTTTATTTCATTTGCTACTTTATTACATGAGTATTACAGACAAATTAACACATACTATATGGACTTTGTACAATAAATACACGTAGATCCAGTACAATGAGCTCTGTGTCAATCCCGAGCTTCGATTATTGCTTTTGCCAGTTCAGTTGCTAGGCTCCTGTGTGTTCCACTTGAGGTTGGTTCCGCTGTCTAAAAAAAAAAGGGTCCACAAAGGGTTAGTCATAAAATTATGACTAAGTGAGAAAAGTATTTCGTGAAACGTTATACATGCAAACAAGGGGAATGATAACAATATGCATACAGTACAAGAACATAATCACTTAAGTATTTTCAACACTAATTCTTAAATTACCCCTTAATTTTAGTTCCATAAAATGGGAAATGCTCCGGTGATGCAAACTTGAATTGGCCACCACCCACTTAAGGGCTTCCCACTTAAGGGCTTTCCGTAGGCTCACCCCTACGTGGTGAATCCATCCGTAGATTCCTTTACTTCATAGGATTCGAAACCATCACATTTCCCCATGCAGCGTTTTAAATGAATTTTATCTTGGCGCGTAATTAAGAGTAAAATAGATCCCCTCAGAAATATATCTATATCGCTTTTATGTTTTTCCCTCGCCCACATTTATTTCTTAGTGATATTTCATTAAGGCGAAACTCATATGCACAGACACTTGTTTATTTCATAAAATGCAGCAGAATAGGAAAGTAAGTGAGTAAACTAATTCAAGAAATAAGAAACTCACAATAGCTTTGCCTTTATTTGCATTTCCGTCACGATTTTCTTGTGACGTCATCCTCTGTTTTTGCGGTCTTGGGAACCACTGAAATTATACGCATGCTTATTGGGTTGCGTCACTTGGAATTCGTAGCGAAAAGCTTTACGAAAAACATATGCTTAAAATCTCGAAAGGTAGAAAAAATATCAAAATGTCCAAAAAGATCTCCAACCCACAAAAGTTCACTTTCGAGACTGAAAATTGGCCGTCTAAACGGCACGAATAGCCAAAAGGCTCAAAATAGCTTTAAATTGTCTCAAAATCATAGAAATTCAAAATTAACATTCCCATAAATACCAAAAATAGCCTAAGGTAGTAAAAAGCATAATTTCATCAACCCAAATTAGTTCCAAAGTCAAAAACCAAATCAAGTAGAGGAGCTAAACCAAGCAGAAGTAAGTAAGGCAATTAATTAAGTAAAGAAGAGCTAAACCAAACCAACCAAGGAGGAGAAAAAGCAAAGGGCACTGTGCAGAAGCTCAGTACAGCAAGGCTGATCGGCACAGCCAACCAACAGAGACGGCACAGCAGTAAGAAGAAATGGAGCAGCAGCAGCCCTAGCAGAAGAAGAGGAGGCAGCAGCACAGTCGGGAAGGAGGAAAGAGTACAGTAACAGCAAGTGCACAAAGGGCTCGGCAGAACCGCACGGGCTCCGACGGAGACAAAGCAGCGCCGTCGATCGCTTGACGAAATCGATTGGCACAGCAGCGTAGGGCCGACGACACCAAACACGCAGAAGCACGGGGAGAAAGAAGAAGGAGAAGAAGATGGAGCAGCTTTTCTTTGTTAGCACAGAGCAGCAAGAAGGAGGTATCGTCGGAAAAATCGCAGAAGCAAGAAGGCAGCAGTGCGGGAGAAAAGTGCAGATGAGCGTGATTTATACAGTAAAAGCAGCGGTTAGCGGCAACATCGGGCCAAAGCACCGCTCCAGGTATCACTTCTTTAACACGGTCAGCACTTCAATTCAACACATGTACTGCCAGCACTTCTATTCAAAGCCCAGCAAGCTCAAATCAGCCAGCAACTTACTCATCAGCCCAAGAATAGCCAGCACAAGTTTATTAAAGCCAATATGATACAGGCAGCCAACAGCAAATCTAATCTACCAAAATCAACAAAGGCAGCAAAAAGAAACCAGCCCGAAGCATTAAGTAGCCCATCAATTGAGCTAGTCCACCTCCAAAGTTAGCAAGCCCACAACAAAGAAGAAAAATAATAATAAAGCCAAAACAAATTCGTCAAAATATGCGAAAAATTCATGTGTCTTTTTCATCATTGGGGGAATTACAAAAAAAAATAAGCGCGCGAAAAATAAATATTTTGTTTTGCGAATTTTGGGCTGTCACACTTAGTGTCTCATCTTTGCCTGAGTGCTACGTGCGCACTGCACCAACATGACATTCCCCCGGTAGGCGCTAAATCACGGATTCACGGTGGGTGGTTGTCCGTAAACATCTTGGAACAGAGTCATGTCGACTGAATGGTGGAAGGAGATGTTATAGGAGAACTCCGCGCAACACAACCATTTACTCCAATCGTGTGGTGGTCGGAAGTGAAACATCGCAGGTAAGTCTCCAAGCATCGGTTCAGGACCTCAAATTGTCCATCCGTCTTGGGCTAGTAGGCAGAACTTATTTGTAGCTGCGTCCTTTGGAGTTCGAACAATTCCTACCAGAAGACAATCATAAAAACCTGGTTTTGATCATTGATGATCAAATGAGAACAGCAGTGCATGCAGACCACGCCAGATATAAACACTTCGGCAACCATCGTGGCCGCGAAGGGATGTCGTAATGGTATAAAATGGTCATACTTGCACAGACGACCCATTATCACAAAGATGCAGTCTTACCCATAGGAGTGTGGAAAACACAATAAAATTCATCGTCAGATCATCCCATATGCGATCTGGGACAGGTAAGGGTTGTAGAATACCTACGAGAAATGTGGCCACATGCTTCGAGCGTTGGCAGACCAGACATGCCATGAAAAATTCCTCCACATGTTGCATCATCCCTTTCTAGTAGAGCACTTCCATGAGGCGGTGGTAAGTGTGGAATGCTTATGTATGACCCACTGACTGTGTAGTGTAAAACTCTGCGAGGAGGCGCAAGATGCTGGTCCGGGATGATGAGAGGACCAACCGCCCGCGATAGAGAGTGCCTGATCCAAAACGAGGGTGTATGGGTGCATGTGGTGGCGCTGCTTATATGATAGCCCGGAGGGATGGGTTGGCCTCCATCTCACTCAATAGGGTATCCGCCTCCTCCCAAACCGAGTGGGAGATGACCGTCAACTCCGTTTAGGCCGCTTAACAGGATAAGTCATTCGCTGCCTGGTTGTCACATACTCCTTCTTTGACCCTCCATGTGGGGGAAAGCCTAAACCAACTTGCTTAAAGAATTATTTTACCTTGATTAAATTATCTGAGTGTACAACAACAACACTCAAGCCTTTATCCCACTATAGTGGGGTCGGCTATATGGATCCTTTGTCGTCATTGTGCCCTATCTTTTGACATAATCTCACTAATGTATATGTACATCATGTCTTTCTTTATTGTTTCATTCCAAGTATTTATTGGTCTACCCCTCCCTCGTCTAAAGTGCCTAGTGACTAGACTCTCACAACGCCTAACAGGTGCCTCAAATGGTCTCCTTTGTACGTGTCCAAACCATCTTAGTCGAGCTTCCCGCATCTTCTCTGCAATTGGTACTACTCCTATCTTATCCCTGATACATTCATTCTTAATTTTATCCAGTCTTGTGTCCATAAATCCACCTAAACATTCTCATCTGCGCAATTCTCATTTTTTGTTCATGCACACAATTCACTGCCCAACACTCAAAACCATAGAGCAGCGCGGATCTAATTGCAGTACAGTAAAACTTGCCCTTAAGTTTTAGTGGTACTTTACGATCACATAAGATCCCTGACGCGCCTCTCCACTTCAACCAACCCGCTTGGATTCTATGTGTCACATCTTTATCAATACCTCCGTCATTTTGAACTATTGATCCAAGATATTTAAAACACTCACTACGGGAAATATCTTGATCACCCAACTTAATAACGAAGTCGTCTGTCCTTTTTTTACTGCTAAATTTAAGCTCTATATACTCCGTCTTTGCCCTGCTCAACCTAAAACCCTTTTATTCTAAAGTATCTCGCCAAGATTTAAGTTTTGTGTCTACACCCTCGCGCGTCTCATCAACCAAAACGATATCATCCGCAAACAATAAACACCAAGGTATTGCTTGTTGGATATGTCTGGTGAGCTCATCTAAGATAAGGGTAAAGAGATAAGGGCTTAAAGATGAACCTTGATGTAAGCCAACAATAATAGGGAATTCCTGTGTTAATCCTCTAGATGTCCTCACCCTTGTCACTGAATTTGTATACATATCTTTGAATGTGTCAATATATGATATATTTACACATTTCTTTTCTAAGACTCTCCATAAGATCTCTCTTGGAACTCTATCATAAGTCTTCTCAAGATCAATAAACAACATATGCAAATCTTGTTTTCTTTATCGATAATTATCAATGAGTCTCCTCAAGAGATGTATAGCTTCCACGGTCGACCTCGTTGGCATGAATCCAAATTAATTCTCTGAGATGTTAGTCTATCGTCTTAATCTTCTTTCTATTACTTGTTCTCATAGTTTCATGGTATGACTCATCAATTTAATTCCTCTGTAATTAACACAATTTTGTATATCCCCTTTATTCTTATACAAAGGTACCAAAATACTTTTTCTTCATTGGTCTGGCATCCTCTTTGACTTCAGTATCTTATTGAAAAAACATGTAAGCCACAAAATTCCTTCATTTCCTAGACATTTTCATACTTCGACAGGTATATCGTCTGCTCAACCGTCTTTTCATTTTTCATCTTATTTAGAGCATTTGTTACCTCTGATACTTGAATTTTATGATAAAACATTATGTTCTTATACTTCTCTGATTTACTTAACTCTTCCAAGTTTAATTCATTATCTTTTGTTTCATTATAGAGTTGATAAACATATCTTTTTCACCGCTCTTTAATATCCACATCAACCGTCAAAATTGTATATGTCTCATCTTTTATGAATTTTACTTGACTTAAATCTTTTATCTTTCTTTCTCTAGCTCGAGCAATTTTATATGTCACATTCTACATCTTTGGTATCTAGTTGCTTGTAAAATTATTCATAAACTTGACTTCTTGCTTTACTTACTGCATGTTTAGCTCCTTTTTTGACGATTTTATGCATGTCTAAGTTTTCATCATTCCTACAAGCGTAGAGTAATTTATAGCTGGCCCACTTTGCCCTCACTTTGTCTTGCACTTCCTCTTTCCACCACTAAGATTCTTTATTTGGGGGCGCATGGTCTTTTGATACTCCAAGTACGTTCTTTCCACTTATCCTTAAATTATCTAAGTGTGATTTAATTATTTATTGTTTGGTTTGATTTCCCCGTCGAGTTTTGCATGTGTGCTCATATAGTGTTCTAGGGTAATAAAATCATCTTCCTCACACTATAACTAGGTTGCATAATAGTCGCACACTCACGTAACTTACCCTACAATAGTCGGTATTTTAGTCATTTGATGGCGTGCTTGAATGGCATTTACATTCATTGCATTTGTTGCATGATTATTTGCATTGCATGTAGGATTACAGCATCGCGCTCCGTCACTTAAGATTCATCTTGTGTCACTAGGCCTTCTCAGTTTTCAGCACAACTATAACATTATTATCTATTTTTCTACATTATTTACAAACAATTTTGATCCATAAGCTGGGTTTTTTTATGAACATGAACTTTATTTGATCTGCTTCATGGTATTCTTCTAAACCTAAAGCTTCCATCAAATTGTCTATATTCAGACACCAAGTTGTGTTCAAACTAGTTATATTCTTAGCTACATTCATTTTTATTGAGAAAATCTAAGATGCCTAAAACAACTATTCATTTTGTTTTTGATCTCTGGTTCAAATCCAATAAGTTCATAAACTATATAGTATCTTTGTCCTATTTGCAGAAAATTGTCTCCAAAAGTTTTATCGATTGATTGGTTTACACTGAATATGTGCATTATCTAACTTGATTATAATACATCATTTACAAATAGCAGCTACAAATTTTCAGTAAAACAATTTAGGGAAAGAAATATATGCAAAGATAAGTAAAATATGGTAGGACATTGGTAGATTGTTTCAGCAAGTTACCATAACTTGGTCCATGCATAAAGGTGTCAGGGCTCCCCGTGAAAACCAAGAACATTTCAGCTAGAGAGAAAATCAGAAGTAAGCATAGCTACACAAAAACTTGAAAATGTCTCAAAAAGAAATTTCAGTAGATGCAGAAAAGATTAGCAGATCCAATACAATTTATGAGAATCAATAGCTTACTAAAGACCAGAAACAGTATTTTTTTATTAGCAGGGGAATGAGAAAGTCCATCACCATCATCATGCATAACCTTATCTCAACTATTAAGAGTTGGTTTTATGAATTTGTATTTTCCATTTGTTCATGTTGAGTATTGTCCAAAATGTTAAATCTAGATTATGTAAATCATCTTCAATAACCATCATTCACATTACCTTTGTACCACCCCTTCTCTTATCTAACCCTTCAAAACTAACTTCATCAACTCGTCCAACTAGTCCATTATTCACCCTTTATTGTATTTGTACATATCAAAACAACATAAATTTATTTTCTATTATTTTACCTTCAATAGATGTCACAACCATTATTTCTCTAATATAAACATTCAAGTTAGAAGCGAGAGAGGAGAAATATTCTTTGTATTATTACAATGAAGAAGAGGTAATCTACTAGATTGATAGTACGTATAGTGCTGTACGTAGGCGGACAGTAAATAAACAAGACAGACAACTAAAATACCAAAAATAATGACAATAGTTCTAACACTCCCCTTTAGACATGATATATTATTCGTACCAAACTTGCAAACAAATTGTACAAACATTTTTTTGCTCAAGCCCCTAGTAAGGACACTTACAAGTTGTCCTTTTGAGTGTACAGAAGGAGTGCATTGCTATGGGTACCCACTATCTCTCGTCAGTTATGTTGAGTATATTTCATTACGGATCTTCATGCATTTGATTTCGAGTTATATGAAACGACTCATTTTGAGTCAAGTCGTAGTTATGAGTCATTAGTCTTAATATTTTAGCGTTTTGTGGATCTCTTTTATATTGAGTTTATTTAAGCTCATTTCATTGTATATCCTATATATAGGGGGTCTTGGAGTCATGCAAAGTAATCAGTCAATGAATGAAGTCTACCATCTTCCCCCTTAAAGAGATTAAGGTTGCACAACCCAGTGTTCGCCAAGTGGGTCCAACAAGGCAGAAGAGGGGCCCTCAATACAACCCGGCCCGCATCCGCCGGGCGGGCGAGCGAGCCGGGACAGCCGGCCCGCATCAGCTCGATAGGTGGGCGAGCCCAGGGGGCAGCCGGCCCGCCTCCGCCATGCAGGCGGGCGGACCGCGCAAGCCGGTTCGCTAGCCCGCGTTTGCCTGAGTGGCCACCAGACTCGGACAGCCGGCCCGCCTCCGTGTAAGGGGTAGGCGAGCCGCAGGAGCCTGGCTCGCGCTCGCCTATAGAGAGAGGCAAGCTGCGAGAGCCGGGCCGCATCCGCCCAGTTGAGTGGCGAGCTGGTCCCGATCCCCCCCCCCCCCATGAGTGGGGTACAGATATCCTATGGTTAAAATGATTTGGTCTGCCAAATGTGATCAGGTCTGCCAATATCCTCACTAGACAGCGGAGTTCGGCTGTTGGCAGACCACTTTGGGCTGCATATAGCCGTTTAGAACAGCGGAGCCACGCTATTTGCAGGACGGGTTTTGAAATCTATAAATAGACCCAAGGGGGTACCTCAGAAGGCAAGCTTTCCAGTTTTCTCATTCCCAGATCTTCTTGTGCTTTTTGAGGTGCTCTTAGCTCAGCACTAGCTAAGGAGAGGAAGTGCTCTAAGATCTTTCGGGTGTGTGGTGGGACCTCCGTGCTGCAGCCTTGGGTCAGTTTTGAGCTCTAAGTCTTTAGTCAGTCCAGCTTGCTAGGAGAAGTAAGTGTGCGGTCACCCCTTCCCCAAGGGTCTGAACTTCACAGAAGCCGGTTCTCGGTTTTAACATTTTGGTGCGGTGAGCGTGGAGTGTGACTAGCGCAGAAAATCCGAGCGAGCTCAATGACTGGAGGCGAAGGGCAGGGATTTGACCAGGCTGACTCGCCACCTCCCCCCCCCCCCACACCTCTCGCCGCCCTCGGCATGTTCGAGGACTTCCGGCAGGAGATGCGGAATCTCATAACATTCGCACTCACGGCTCGCAGCGAGTGCTCGACACCATCGGTCCCAATGGTCGCAGCCCCAGCTCTGGGCGAGAACGCCCCTGCTAGGCGACCTGGGAAGGAAGTGGCGGCGGAAGATAGCGGGCGAGACCTCCCAGGGCGAACCTTGCTCCCTGGCTCGGCGAGTGCGGGAAGGTCCGGCGAGGTGGAGGCGCGAGATCGCCCGGCTCGCCCGGCAGGGGAGGGGAGTCCCTTCAGCGAGCTGGTCTCATCCGCCCCAGTTCCAGAGGGGTTCCGCGAGCCAGAGATGTCATATTACACTGGAAGGGATGATCTGGTTCAGGACATCCAGTGGTTCGAGGATGTGATCTCGATCCGACAGATGTAGGATGCCTTCAAGTGCCGACTCTTTGTCATAACTCTCAAGGAGAAGGTGAGAGATTGGTTCCACCAGCTTCCTGCCAGCTCCATTTACTGTTTCGAAGACCTGCGCCGGGGGTTTCTGCTGAGATTTAAAACTTCCAAGAAGAGGAAGAAGGAGTCAGAGTCTTTGTTCCTCATCAAACAAGGAGTGAACGAAACTCTGGGGAGCTATGTGGATAGGTTCAAGGAGGAGGTCCTCCAAGTCCAGGAGATGCCCGGGCATACCCTCATGGTGGCCTTCACCCTGGGGCTGCAACAGGGATTCTTCAGGATGGAGCTGAAGAGGGTGTCTCCGCGGTCCTTTGAGGAGTTGATGGAAAGAGCAGCCCGGGAAGTCGAGGGAGAGGCGTCAAACCCGGCGTTTGCCAAGAAGCTAGTCATGTGGGCTGTGGAGGAGGAGAGAGAGTCAGGAGGTGGCAAGGGTCAGGAGGGCAGAGCCCAGGCAGCAGCAGCCGAGGTGGGGCCGCCAGGAGCCGAATAATCGGCTAGGCTGGAGGCAGACAGAGTAGCAGGATCAGGGCCCGAGGAGAGGTTTCCACGGAGAAAACCGCCAAGGAGGGCAAGGCCAGTTCAACCCTCCAGGTTGGAGGGAGGGCCAGACGCCCCCCCCCCCCCCTCCCCGATCAACACCAAGCTATGACGATAGCTCTGGGGAGGAGGAGAGGAGTCCAGAGGAGGAGGCCGGGAGGCAGAGCGGAGCTACCCTACTGTGACTTCCACCAAGAGGAAGGGCATGCGATGGCTGCCCCGAGTTCTTGGAGATGAGGGGAGCCAAGGGGCAAGCCCCGCAGCAGCACCTCCAGGAGGTGCGGATCGAAGAAGTTCTGTCCGGAGCAGAGGAGGACAGGTGCGAGGACCGGACCGATATAGGAGGTCGGGGAGTGATCGGGGTGATCCATGGGGGGGTGGGAGTCGCGGCAGCCCGCAAGGCGAGTCTCCACACCATGTACCGCCGGAGCGTCGCCTCCACATCCTTGACTCCACCTCCGGATGAGAAGATCACCTTCTCCCGGAAGGATATACCGGACCACGAGGATCCGTTTTGCGATGCATTGGTAATTCAAGCCGTCGTTGAGAACTTTACCGTCTCCCGGATCCTCGTGGACAATGGGAGCTCTGTCAATAGTGTCTTCAAGAAGACGTTCAACGCCATGAAGGTGGAGGCCAGGAGGGTGTTGGCCTCGGACGGGCCCTTGTTCGGATTCTCCGGGGAGAGGAAGGAGGTTGAAGGAGGAGTGGGGCTCCATGTTACCTTGAGGGGCCAGTCCAGGAACTGCAGGTTCGTCATCGTGGACGCTCCTAGCAGCTACAACGCCATATTCGGACGACCCCTCATCAGCGCCTTCCACTGCGTACCCTCCTCCTTCCACCAATGCCTTAAGTTCAATGTTGAAGGCATCCAGGTCCGGGTCCGGGGAGATCTCAAGGTGGCAAGGGAGTGCTACGTGACCGCGGTCAACTCCATCTCTTGGCAGGAAGGAGCCGAGGAGATGGAGAGGAGGACGGAGTTGTCTGGCCAGGAGGCCGTGGGAGAAACTGAGGGGATGGAGGTAGAGGAGGAAGAGGTTCGCGCCGATGTGGAGGCGGCGGAAGAAGTTCTGGAGAAGCTGGCCGAGGTGATGGCCGTAGAGGAGGCTGAGAAGGAAGTTCTTGCCCCAGATGAGGGGGTCGCGGGTGAGTGGGAAGAGCAGTCCTGGCTGGAGGCAGCGGAGGAAGCGGTGGCGACGGAAGTTCTCACCCAGGGGGGAAGGGTGGAGAAGGTGCGGATAAGCGGGGGGCTGAGCCCGGAAGATCAGAGGAGGATGCTGGAGTATATCCAGAAAAACGTCGACATCTTCGCATAGAGCGCGGCGGACATGTCAGGGATTGATGCGGATGTGGCTTGCCACCGCCTCAACCTTGACGTCGACGCCCGTCCCATCCGGCAGAAGAAGAGGTCCACCACCGACAAGCTGGTCGAGCCCATCCGAGAGGGGGTGGAAAAAGTCCTGAAGGCGGTGTTTGTATCGGAGATCCGGTATCCAGGTTGGGTCTCCAATGTGGTGATGGTAAAAAAGGGCGACGGCCGCTGGAGGATGTGTGTTGACTTTTCTCTCTTAAATAAAGCATGTCCCAAAGATTGTTACCCCTTACCTCGGATCGACACGCTGGTTGACTCATCCGTCGGTTTTTCTCTAATGAGCTTTCTAGATGTATTTTCAGGTTATCACCGGATCAGGATGCACCCACCCGACATGAAAGAAGTCTCCTTCATCACAGGGGAGTGGTGTTACTGTTACAAAATGATGCCCTTTGAGCTGAAAAATGCAGGGGCAACATACCATAGGATGATAGACTGGGTCTTTCGGGAGCAGAAGGGAAGGAACCTGCAGGTGTACGTAGATGACCCCATAATCAAGAGTCGGGACGTAGACTCTCACCTCCAGGATCTGGAAGAGACCTTCAGCACCCTGCGGAAGTATAAAATGAGGCTGAACCCCTTGAAGTGTGTATTCGAGGCGAGCAGGGGCAAGTTCCTAGGTCATCTCCTTACTCCCGCGGGGGTGGAGCCCAACCCTGACAAGGTGAGAGCAATCATGGAGCTGGGGTCGCCTCGGAACGCCAAGGAAGTCCAGCGCCTGACAGGGAAGCTAGCAGGGCTGAGCAGGTTCCTCTCTCGGGCTGGAGAGAAGTGTTCACCTTTCTTCAAAACGCTAAGAGGGGTCGGAAGTTCGAGTGGTCCGAGGAATGCGAGAAGGGCTTCCAAGCTTTGAAGAAGCAGCTGATCAAGGCTCCGCTTCTCCAGGGGCCAAAGGAGGGGGAAGATCTATCCCTATTTCTTGGGGTCAGGCCCGAGGCTTTGAGCTCCGTCCTGGTCCGGGAAGAGGGCAAGAAGCAGTTGTCGATCTACTATGTGAGTAGGGTCCTGAGGAAGGCAGAGCTTCGATACCTTATCTTGGAGAAGTTGGCTTTCGCCCTGGTCATCTCGGCCCGGAGGCTCTGACCGTACTTCCAGGCGCATTCTATCCGGGTGGTGACTGACCACCCCCTTAGCAACATCTTTGAGGGGGTGGAGCACTCTGGAAGGCTCGCAAAGTGGTCGGTGGAGCTGATCGAGTTCGACATTTCTTTTGTCCCACGCCTCTCAATCAAGGCCCAGACGATGGCTGACTTCTTGGCCGACTATGTGGTCGAGGTGGTGGAGGCCGAGCTCACTCATCCGGTCCCTTGGAGGGTGAAAGTGGATGGCGCGTTGAGAAAGCACTCCATGGGCATAGGAGCAATCTTGGAGAGCACTCAAGAGACGAGGATAGAGAAAACGGTGGTCATCCACTTTCCCATTACCAATAACCAAGCAGAGTATGAGTCGGTGATCGCAGGGTTGCGTCTGGCAAGGGAGCTGGGAGTGCAAGACGTGGAGGTGCTAACGGACTCCATGGTGATGTCCTCCCAGATCAACAGCAAGTTCGAAGCAAGGGAGCCCACCCTCCAGCTGTACCTGGCAAAGGTGAAAGGGGTCATCGGCATGTTCCAAACATTCTCCATCAGACATCTGCCGCGGGAAGAAAATGAGCAAGTGGATCAGCTAGACAAGTTCGGACCTCGTGCGGGTGGAACCCTGACCGACTTATTCCGCCCTTCTATTGAAGAGGGGGAGCTGATGGAATTGGATCGGCGCCCCTCCTGGATGGACCATTTCACGACCTTATTCACAGGGGAGTTCCCGGAAGGCTTGGACAAAAAGCGCTTCAAGTATAAGTCAGCTTACTATCTAATGCGCGATGGCAAGATGTATCGGAAGACTCTCTCGGGGCTTATAGCACGCTGCGTGGCTGAAGAGGAGATCCCGAGGATCTTGGAGGAAGTTCACTCCGGGGAGTGCGGGAGTCGCTCAGGGAGCGAGACCCTGGAGGGAAGGATAGTAAGGCAAGGGTACTTCTGGTCGACCCTGGGCCATAATGTCGCCGAGTTTGCAAAAAAGTGTCAGAAGTGTCAGTTGTTCGCCCCTCTCCAACTGCTACCAGCCCAGTGGCTCAGAAGCATCATCGCCCTCTGGCTCTTCGCTATCTAGGGAATGGATCTTGTGGGACCCTTCCCCCAAGCCAGTGGGCAGAGGAGGTTCCTATTGGTCATGATCGATTATTTTTCTAAGTGCTTGGAGGTTAAGGCGCTGGCCAAGGTGACCTCCCAGGTGATCCGGAACTTTGTATGGGGGGGAATTGTTTGCCGGCACGGGTTGCCTCGGGTCATTATCACGGACAATGGGCCACAGTTTGCCAGCACAGAATTCACCAGTTTCTATGACCAGCTCGGGATTAATCTTAGGTTTGCGTCAGTCCATCACCCAAGGAGTGACGGGCAAGTGGAGGCGGCAAACAAGATCAATCCCAACACGGCAACGGGAGAGACCTCCTTCAAACTCTCTCACGGCTGCGAAGCTGTGCTCCCGGTAGAGTTCGAGGTCCGGACACCACGGATAGTGGAGGGAGAGGAAGGTATAGAAGGATGGAGGGTTGAGAACGAGGACGAGTTGCGCCTCTCCCTAGACATGGTGGAGGAGGCGCACGACTTGTCAGCCATTCGGCAAGAAGAGGTCAAGCGGCGGATGGCCAAGTACTTCGACAAGCACGTCAGGATCAAGCAGTTCGCAAGGGGGGATCTGGTCTTAAAGAAGGTCGACGTTGTCGAAAGGTCGGCGGCCGTCGGCAAGTTGAATCCTAATTGGGAGGGTCCCTATGTAATCAAAGAGGTGTTGAAGTCGGGGGGTTATCATCTCCAGAATGTGGAAGGGGAACCCTCAGTCATGCCTGGAGCGGCGATGACTTGAAACGTTTCTATCCATGAAAGTAATAAATCAAGGGTAAATTGGGTGATGTTAATTACACCCCAAAAATGGATATTTGTAACCCAACGATATTTGTACCCAAATAAGCTATTTTTACCCATTTAGGATATTTGTACCCACAGTACATAACCTAAACCATCTATTAATAGCCTCACATATCTTTACCTTGACGCATGTACTAACAAACAAAATAATTTAGGACAAAATGATAATATAGTTAGTGTTAGTGTTCTTTTACATCAAACATTTGATCAAAATGTCAAAATGTCTCCCATATCCTCCCATATCAAAATGTCAAAATGTCTCTCATATCAAAATGTCAAAATGCTATATCCTTCTTTGCCTCCCATATCATTCACCTGCAAGAAATAACGGTTCAAATTAAATGTGCAAATGCAAGTCAACAAATTAATAAGTCTTTTTTTTACCTTGTTTGGAACAAAATGTAGCGGGCTACTTCAAGTAGTGACAAGACAATTTGCACTCTGCAAAATACCAAACAATATGTTGGATTAGTTCTCTAAACATTAGGGTTTAGGGTAAATCGAATATTTTAAATTGACATACCTGGCTAACTAAATCAAACGTGTAATATATGGAATGTCCCACTCTTCGGCTACTTGTTGATGATACCTTCTCCACACCGGAAATACAGAAGGTGGTGGGCATTCTTCCTTCATCTTCAATAGAACAAAGTGGTTATCGTTTATAAATCCCATATGAATTGTGATTCGAACCGCCGGTGGAGCCGAATGAAGAGGTAGAAACGTGAATGATTGGTCCCTAGAAAAATGCACAAGCTGTATGTTGTACCTTGACGCGACAATTAGACCCATGTCGGGCAATGTCATCCACCTATCAAGCGGGGCTGGCACCACCCAACAATCAAGAGAATGCAGTAATTCTAATCTCCTCGATTCTCCGAAAATTTCTATGTATAACAATTTGTTTTCATGCAGTTCTCCCGCCAAATCATGTCTCACTTGCATCCAATTTTCTCCCATATGGAGAGCGGTGCTAATGACTCTATATCCGCAGTGTCCATCGCCTTGTACATCAACAACATCAAGGAGATATGGTTGCGCCATCAGTGGTAGTTGGTTGCGTACATTTTCTACCAAACCGCCCCTTGTTCTAATTATTTTCCTTGGCAATTTCACTTTCTTAATCTTGAAGACCGCATGTTCTTCCTTAAGAACATGCTCGAAATGTGACGGTTCTCTTCGTGTAAATTTATAATCGTCAATGAACTTTTTCAAACTTCCCCTTGGACGGCCTCTCAATTTATTTGGCAATTTAGGATCCTTTGTTTGGCTAGCGTCCGGGGCGACGATTTCACGCAATTTTCTTTTGATTTCCCTTCTTTGGAGATCACTTATACTACTGTATTTTTTCAATATTTCCTCGACATCGTTCTCTATCTCCACTGACTCATGTTGTTCCTCTTTTATTTCCAAATCCGGTTTCTCATGCAACGTTAGAAGTTTCCATTGAGTGTGCACCAACCATAACGGTATAGAATTACAATCTTTCATGTAAGGAACAAGCTCGTGTGCACAAGGCAATCCAAGTGTATACCTGATCTTATGTGTGCACTGCCCAGCTTGAACGACCCCGGACTTGACGGATTCTTCCGTCTTTTTGATTATATCCAAGGCGGCATTAGAGACACTACCTACAAGATTTGCGTACAACACACCTTTGAAACCTGCAAAAACCTGTATTTTACTTTGCCCAAATTGTCGCATGATTTCTGTATGCTGCAAATTTATCATGTTATCAAATGTTTGTCAAACGGTTGTAAGATTTCTGATAGAAACTTCAAGAAATTTCTTAAGTTGGCTATGCCCGCCTTCTACGCGATTTGTAGAGGTGTTTCTTAAATGTAAAAACTTATCAACCCAAGCTGAAACAAACATTTCCTTATATGGTTCAACCCAAGTATTTTTAACATATTCTACCACTGCGGGATACTTGCTAGAGTACGTGCTCAACAACTGATTAAACTGCTTTTGAAATTCATTTTTTGTACTCGAGTTGACTACAAGTTGCCAAATACCGAGGAAAACATCACATTCTTTGCCATGTGTAAAAAAATTTCTGCAGTTCGCCAAGATATTACGGTGTATATGAACTTGGCATAGAAGGTTTTTGGCTTGTGGAAAAACATATTGTATTGCATTCATCAATGCAAGCTCGCGGTCCGTCACAAATAAATTTGGATGCACATTTTTATCAAAAATAAGATTAAAACATTCAAGTGCCCATTTGTAACATGCTTCATTTTCAGCTGACATAAACGCAAATGAGCAAAAAAAAGACTGGTTGGTTGAAGTTACACCAACTATTGAGAGCAGAGGCAATCGATAACGGTTCGTCTTATATGTGCAGTCCACCATATAAACACTTGAGAACATATTAGCCAAACGAACCGCAGTTGGGTGAGCAAAAAAAATACTTTCTAGTTGTAGCGTGCTCTCATTCACTTGTGTAAAACTGACATAACCGGCTTCATTAATACATTTGAACAGGTACTGAATAGGAGTTCCACCTTCCAATTGTGCTCTTAAAAGTTTAGCCTTCGCATTGTAGATCGTTCTTAGGGTTGTACAATTACCAGAATATCTCTTTTTAAGCATTGCCAATATTTTACGGGGCTTACATCCGGCGTTGTACATCTCCTCGACAATTTTCTGTCCATCGACATCTAGTCTACCAGCGTACGGGTGTGCTTCTAGATGAACGAACTGGTGATTGTGCACACCGTGTATAACTACTAGTTTCCATTCATCGGACTCATTTTTATGACCTTTTAAAGCAAATTTGCACCCGCAACGCTTAGAACTAGATTTTCTGATGTTTTTCTTCACGTAACCTTTCGATTTCTCAGGATCTGTAGGCAACCCACCCCTATCACAACAAAGAATAACTCTTGGTGTGGCTCTATCAGTAAGCTTGTCCGAGCGTTTTATAATAAGCACAAACCCCAAATCTTTGGCAATATTTCTAGCCCAGTCTATCAAATTGTCTTTACTTTGAAAACGTATGGCTGTGGTGAAGTGCACTCCAACATCTTCATAAAATTCAGAATTTTCAAACAATACCAACTCTTTGGAGCTCATGATGAGGTAGCTGACTCCTAGACACATTCATAAAAAAAAAGTTTGGAACATTCATGACGACTCGAAAAAAGTTTGATATAATCAAAATAGAATACATCTGATTAATAACTGAAACAATAGAGCTTAGAAAAATCAATAAAGTGAGTAATTGAAGACAAACCAAATGATGTATAGGAAAAGCAAGTCAACAATTAGTGTGCCAAAGCCCCCATTTATGCGTCCAACAATTTCATGAACTTGGCTAGTGAGTTTTTGATCTGCTTGACAGGAGAAAAAAGGAAATGACTAAAAAACAGTCCAGAAATCTCCAACTTTTATTCTTTGCACACCCATAAAAAATTCATAAAATTCAATTTAACCTACCTATTAGCTTTACTAAACACAGCCAGATTTCTGGACTGAAATCAGTCCAGAAATCTCCAGATTTCTGGACTGATTTTTCAGTCCAGAAATCTCCAGATTTCTGGACTGATTTTTCAGTCCAGAAATCTCCAGATGTGCAGAAATGTGCAGCAGTCCAGAAGTCTCAAGAAGATACCAAGCGGGAACAGCGACGGCGGGAGCATTTTCAGTCCAGAAATCTCCAAATGTGCAGAAATGTGCAGCAGTCCAGAAGTCTCAAAAAGAAGAAGAAGAAGAAGAAGAAGATACCAAGCGGGAATAGCGACGGCGGGAGCACCTGGACGGGCACGAGAGCACCTGGACGGGGGCGCGGGAGCACCTGGACGGGCACGGGAGCAGCGACTAGGGCGCGGGAGCACCTGGACGGCCACGGGAGCAGCGACGGCAAGGGCTGCGGGCGAGGGTTTAGGTCGGGTACAAATATCGGGTCTGAAGAGGATGGGTTTGGCTATATTATTGAATTTTTTATGGGTTCAAATATCCCCTTTTGGGGTTTAAATAACAACACCCTAAATCAATCACTCTTCATATTCTTGGCTGTTATTGGCGGATCATTTGCTCAACCTCTGGAATGCAAGGTGTGGTTGGCCAAAAGGAAAATCCGGTTGATGCTCAACACCCGCCGTCAGGCTCCAACTAGCTGATTGGGTCGGTGGTAGCGCCCGGTGGTTGGGCAAAAAAAAAGTCCAGTTTATGCTCAACACCCGTCGTCAGGCTCCTACTAGCTGATTGGTTTGGTGGTAGCGCCCGGTGGTTGGCCAAAAGGAAAGTCGGGTTGATGGTCAACACCCGCCGTCAGGCTCTACTAGCTGATTGGGCTGGTGGTAGCGCCCGGTGGCTGGCCAAAGGGAAAGTCCGGTTGATGTTCAACACCCGCCGTCAGGCTCCTACTAACTGACTGGGCCGGTGGTAGCGCCCGGTGGTTAGCCATAGGGAAAGTCCGGTTGATGTTCAACACCCGTCGTCAGGCTCCTACTAGTTGATTGGGTCAGTGGTAGCGCCCGGTGGTTGGCCAAAAGGAAAGTCCGGTTGAAGCTCAACACCCGCCGTCAAGCTCCTACTAGCTGATTGGGCCGGTGGTAGCGCCCGGTGGTTGGCCAAAGGGAAAGTCTAGTTGATGCTCAGCACCCGCCATCAGGCTCCTACTAGCTGATCGGGCCGTTGGTAGCGCCCGGTGGTTGGTCAAAGGGAAAGTCTGGTTGATGTTCAACACTCGCCGTCACGCTCCTACTAGCTGATTGGGCCGGTGGTAGCGCCCGGTGGTTGGCCAAAAGGAAAGTCTGGTTGATGTTCAACACCCGTCGTCAGGCTCCTACTAGCTGATTGAGTCGGTGGTAGCGCCCGATGGTTGGCCAAAAGAAAAGTCTGGTTGATGCTCAACACCCGCCGTCAGGCTCCTACTAGCTGATTGGGCCGGTGGTAGCGCCAGGTGGTTGGTCAAAAGGAAAGTCTGGTTGATGCTCAACACCCGCCGTCAGGCTCCTACTATCTGATTGGGCCGGTGGTGGCGCCCGGTGGCTGGCCAAAAAGAGCATGGCTGGTGCACGTCTCCCATTGTCAGACTCCCATCTGGCTGACTGGGCAGTTGGGCCCTCGGTGGGCGTTGAAGGCTTCGAGGAGTTGCTCCAAGAAACGGTGTTCTGAGAACATGCCCCTCTCGACGTAGCCCGCGTGGCCCTCTCGGCACAGCTCGGCATGGTCTTCCCGGCGTAGCCCTCTCGGCGAGATGGGTCCCGCATAGCCCTCTCGGCGAGATGGGTCTCGCCCCTCCTGACGGGCTAGGTCTCGCCGCCCCCGCTCGGCAAACATCTCCAGTATAAGCAAGACGACCCAAATTGCGAGGGTCAACCGCGCGAGGCGCTCGCGAGCCTTCAGATCGCGGCAAATGAGACCCGGTTCGCGCAGGCTGAACACTCAGGGTGCGGGCCGAGAGACACCTAGACCTAGATCTCGCGAGCGCCGCGGGGAGGCTCTCTGAATGAAGACGGTGGATCGCCGCTCGCGGGCCGACTACTTAAGGTCTTATTGATTTCCTAAGCTAAGTCCTTAAGAGTCGCGCAACCTCACTAGCGAGTGGTGGATCCAGAGGCGGCGAGCGAGAAGGCTAAACAAGATCGCGAGTGCGGGAGGAGAAGAAACAACAATTGAGACCATTTCAGGAAAAAAAAAGCATATACATTAATTGCCAAAGGATTACAGGATATGGGCGCGGCCCGCATGTACAAGACTAGCGACATGAAAAAAGAAATACATTGCAAAAAAGAAGAAGAAAGAAAGAATGCAGCGCGCGGGCCCTTCAAGGCGAGCTCTCGGGCGGCGAGTTCTCCCAAAGGGGTTGGAAGGACTCGTCGCCCGGCTTCGGGACCGGAAGGAACAGTTCCGTGACCACGTCGCTCGCCGAGAGTCCCGTGCCTTCGCTCGTCACTAGGTCGGCCCGCTGCATAGTCTGGAGCGTGAACTTCACAGCCTTGGCAGCATTCTTTTGCATCATCTCCTCTAGCTCGTACTCGGAATGCTGGACGAGCTTGCCGCTGCTGCTATGGGGTAACGAGAGAGTCGCGGACTCCAGCTCGCTCACTCGCTTCCTCAGCTCCTCATTCTCTTTTTCCAGAGTGGCGATTCGGAAGCCGGGGCGCTCTGCCGTCGCCGCATCCTGCGAGAAGAAAAGCGTTATGGCAAGGCAAATCTAAAAAAAAGAGGAATCTTGTTTTCAAGTTTCGGGACTTACCACCCCCCAGGTATCTAGCAAGAGTAGCATCGGACGCGTCCGTTCGCTTCTTGTGCAGCTCCACCTCCTCAAGCGCGAAGCGGTGGGCCTCTTCCTTGTCGTCGGCGTGCTTCTGGAGCGAGGAGTTCCACTCCATCTGCGTGCATCGACGGCCCACCAAACGATCCAGCTCCAGGCCACGAAGTTAGGCCCGCGCACTCTCATGCACAAGGGCTCGCGTGCCTCCTCGTCGAAGATCACAGCATCCTCCCGCGCGTAGAGGCCGAAGAAGAAGGCAAAGGCCTCCCCGCTGATGGAATCCTACTCCAACCAGCTCGGCAGCAGGGTCAAGATGGAGGCCCGGTTCTCCTCTTTGTCCCACTGCATGAGGGGCTTGCCGAGCTCGTCCAGGTGCTGCTCGCCGTAGCCAAAGTTGCAGTGCCCCCTCGGCACGGGCTTGGCGGCGAACACCTGCTCTCGCGCCTTGGAGGTGCTGGCCGCCTCGCCAGGAGGCCCACCGGTGGAGCCCCCGAGGTGTCAGCCTTCTCAGGTTGTTGGCACGCGGGAGCCTTGCCCTTCTCCCAGAATGCGGGAGGATCGCCGCCGGTGGTCCTTGGCTTCTTGAACGGAGTTGGCGGAGGAGGCTGACCGTGAGTAACCCGCTTCTGGGAGGCGAGGGTCGGGACCTCGCGATGCGCGGCAACAGCAGCCTCGGCATGAGCGAGCTCGCCGAGGGCGACTCGCGCGCTCTCATAAGGGGGGTGCAGGGTGAGATCTCGGTCGCCTGCAGCGACAAAGTTAGAACAACAAAAAAGAGAGCAGGTAAAGAAGGGATCGAGTGCGAGTAGCATACCTCCCACAGGCAGGACGGGGTCGAGGGAATCGACGTTCCTTCGGAGGAACGCGGCCTCGAAGTTCTTCCCCTGGAAGAACCCACAGAGTTCGGCTTCGTGGCCCCCCAGGCTAGGAGGGCGGTAGCTTGCCTCGCTGAGATGGACGGGCGAGAATGGGACGTTGCCGAAGTCGCCCCTGACGAGCACGAATTTCCTTAGCCAGTTGTGGCTCTTGTTTACTGTCTCCCGCACCTTCACGTGATTGCTGGAGAAGTAGACGATGCCATCCTTTTTCGCCCTGAATGAGAACAGCTTGCGGAAGACCGCAAGGCTGAACTCGATCTGCTCTTCCCGCAAGAAGCAGGCGAACGCGGCCACGACGGCTGTCGAGTTAAGGGTCAACTGGCTGAGAAGGTCCACGCACACTTGCTCCTCCCCTCAACGTCGCCACCACTTCCACCCATCTCGCAATCCGTTAAGCGAGCGGGACGCTGGAGTTCTCGCGGAAAGGGACGAGCTGGGAATCGGACGCAGGAATGAAGAAGACGCGAAAGGGTTTAAATGCGATAGGTGGGATGAAGGATCGGGGATATTTATAGAAAAAGAAAGGGGCGGGAAAACGTCCCATCGGCGGGAAATGTGCGGATAGCAAATATGTGCCCTGACGCTTCGATATTCGAGCCCGCCACTAGCTCCAACCTACTCGCCGCAGCCCTACGAAAACTATGCGGTAGTGGGAGAAGGGGCGAGCGAGCCACGCTGGCCCGCGTCCACCCAAGAGGCGAGCGAGCCACGCTGGCTCGCGTCCGCCAGAGAGGCGAGCGAGCCAAGCTGGCTCGCACCCGCCTAAGAAGGGGATAGGCGAGCAAGGTGGCTCACCCGCGTTCGCCTAAGAAAAGCTAAGCAGTGACAAGCGACAGATGAAAATGAATTAATATACAAACATAGGCCCTTGAACGGGCGAGCAGTCACAAAATGATAAAAAAAGAAAAGAAATAACAGTTCACGACGGATCCATGCAAGTTGATCTACAAAATAGGTGCGACCCAGACCTGCAGGCTGAGAGCGAGGAGGGGGGTGGCTCTGTATTGAATCTATTTCCACCTACCCCGCCCACGCGCCCCGGAACGGGGCGGTAGGCGAGGGTAGAAATACTCGCGAACCGCCAACAGTTCCTGCTGGGTCAGGTTGACCTGTTCCGTGGCATGCCTAAGTCGCTCCTCTACTCACATGATGTGTACTCCTGGAGAAGTCGTCTCATCGCCGTCTTCTGGACGCCTCACGCCTTCCAGGACCACGAAGTGCGCCTCCGCCTTGTCCTCGTCCACCCTGTCGCAAACCTCCCGCAGCATCAGGGAGTGTTTCTGGAACAGCCGGGTCATCCGCCTCTTCATTTCCTCGGCATCTAGAGAGTCGCCCATGTATTCGGAGATGCGGTCCGGGGAAGGGGGGAGGCGAGTACCCCTCAGTGATATCAACATCGGATGACGAGATCGCGTTGAAGCCTGCAGAAATGGGAAAGGTCAGAAAAGGCAGGCGGACGGTCATAAGCGAGCGAACACGTAAGCTCACCCGGGGTCGCCACGTTTCCCGCGTCGGCATGCGGGCGGGAAGTGCCCGGTTGGCCCAGGAAGAGCTCACCTTCAAGAGCCGCAAAGGACATTCCCATCCCGGTGCAGGTTGGCAACTGAGGAACCTGCGGAGGCAGGTCGGCAGCCCCTGGGGTAAAAGCAGCAACGACAAAGGATCAGGTAAGGTGTGAGCAAACGAGGAAGCGAGAAAGAAGTCGAGAACTCACGAATGGCCGTAGGAGGAATGGTCAGGACCGCCGGAAGGGCGGGTCCAGTAGCCGAGGGGCTGGCGACCCGCTCGGATACACGCGGGGAAGAGTGCCTCGGCTCCATTCCCCGACCTCCATCCTCGCGGGGCACCTCCTGCGAAGAAGGAGAAATCAAAATCGGAATAACAATGATGGCCTGTGTACCTCATGGATGGCCCCGGCACCGGCCGCCGGACTGGACGCAGGGGCACCATTCGGGGGAGACCGCCTGATCATCTTTGTCTTTTTCGGCCTGAAGGCAGGACTGAGCAACCCTCGAGCCAGCCAGGGGGGCGGCATCGATAACCTGCGCCTGCGTGCCCTCTCTCGCGGCCGCTAGGCGAGCACGCATCTCTTCTGATATGGGCATCACTCGGCTACAGTAGTTCGCAAAGAAAAAAGAGAGAGAAGCAGAAGGTCGGGGAATCCCTTTGAGCTTGGTGGTGTATATATAGCACGAAGGTGGGACCCACCAAAAGATTCCCTCCAGCTCAGCAGGCACTCACCGAACACGTGGGGTTGGATGATCCTTTCCAAACTTTGCGAAAGCCCAAAAAGAGCGGGAATTGTGTACAACCCAGTGTTCGTCGAGTGGGTCCAACAAGGCCGAAGAGGGGCCCTCAATACAATCCGGCCCGCATCCGCCAGACGGGCGAGCGAGCCAGGATAGTCGGCCCGCATCAGCTCGATAAGCGGGCGAGCCCAGGGGGTAGCCGGCCAGCCTCAGCCATGCAGGCGGGCGGACCGCGCGAGCCGGTTCGCTAGCCCGCGTTTGTCTGAGTGGCCACCAGACCCGGACAGTTGGCCCGCCTTCGTGTAAGGGGCAGGCGAGCTGCAGGAGCCCGGCTCGCGCTCGCCTATAGAGAGAGGCGAGCTGCGAGAGTCGGGTCGCATCCGCCCAGTTGAGTGGCAAGCTGGTCCCGATTCCCCCCCCCCCCCCCTCATGACTAGGGTGCAGATATCCTACGGTTAAAATGATTTGGTCTACCAAATGTGATTAGGTCTGCCAATATCATCACTAGACAGCGGAGTTTGGCTGTTGACAGACCACTTTGGGTTGCATATAGTCGTTTAGAACAGCGGAGCCACGCTATTTGCAGGACAGGTTTTGAAATCTATAAATAGACCCAAGGGGTACCTCAGAAGGCAAGCTTTCCAGTTTTCTCATTTCCAGATCTTCTTGCGCTTTCTGAGGTGTCTTTAGCTCAACACTGGCTAAGGAGGGGAAGCGCTCTAAGATCTTCCGGGTGTGTGGTAGGACCTCCGTGTTGGAGTCTTGGGTCAATTTTGAGCTCTAAGTCTTTAGTCAGTCCAGCTTGTTAGGAGAAGTAAGTGTGCGGTCACCCCTTCCCCAAGGGTCTGAACTCCACAGAAGCCGGTTCTCGGTTTCAACAAAGGTAGCTCTCTCTTCCTGGGCACATCCCACGTAGGCAACAGCGGTTTCGGCTCCATTATATCCCTCTTCCTCCGTCATCTCCGCCTTTGGCCGCTCCTCTAACGACTCTCTGACATACTATGGGTTAGCCCATAACAACTTGATATCAGATTCATCGCTCCTCCATCTTCAACACACTCCGCCGCAAAGATCTACGCTCTCACACAAGTGTTTACACGAAAAACAAAGATATATTTGTTGATCACCGTCCAATCGCAACTATCATATCTCCTCGTCATCTTCGATCGTCCAACAACAGCAACAGCTCCTCCACGGGAAGACTATAGAGAGATACACTCCAATTGCACTTAAACAAAGCAATAGGTTTGCGTACTTTTAGGCAAGCGCACATATCGTTGGTAGTATATTGATAAGATGATATCAAGGTCATATTTTTGAAGGGCATGTCATTAACGACTATACTTTGTTCCTCTCTTGTTATCTTATTAAATGATTAATTGATAGAAATATTGTTGCGAAAATTCGAGTAGAATGACAAACGAAACAGAAAATAAACAATCGCAGACGACACATTTACGTGGTTCACTCCAAGATAGGCTACGTCCACGGGAAGCAGCAGTAGGATTTTGACTATTCAGAACAGAGACGGCTACAGACAAATGGGCAGATTTCTGAATTTTGATGAAATCACAAACCCCTAGAAATGCCTTAGAACTGCATCGAAAATTACCACACAGACGACGGAATGACCAAAAGTTTATATAACACTCCATACGAGGAAAAAAGAATTGACACGCCATTGGCACACGCCCGTGTTCCTTGGGCATGTGCCCCC
This sequence comes from Platanthera zijinensis, assembly GCA_039513925.1. Classification (NCBI taxonomy): domain Eukaryota; kingdom Viridiplantae; phylum Streptophyta; class Magnoliopsida; order Asparagales; family Orchidaceae; genus Platanthera; species Platanthera zijinensis. Next base: position 45,192,102 of record CM077082.1, read on the forward strand.
AATGAGTGTCTTTTCATCGACAATCATCTAGCAACTGTCCTAGAACCGTCAGATGGCACACGTCGTGTGGTTCAGGCATGTGAATCGAAACATCGCGTCTCCTTCTGTATGATCTATGTTAAGACTTCTTGCTCATCAACCTTCCTCTTTATCGATAATTTCTAATTTTTGGCTTACTTGATTTATTTTTACATATTATTTGCATTGCTACGCTTGTGGGTTGATTAAATTATTGTTTGGAAAATCTTGCCAAGTACTTAATTAAACTTTGTCCAACACATCGAAGTTAATTATTAGTATTTAGTATCGGATGTGACGATTAGCAAGAATAAAATTGATTTTGGAAACTAATTTGAAACTAAAAAAATTTAGCCTACATCAACAAGGAAGGGAGGTGGCAGGTAGTGGGGCAGGGACGTTGGTCGGGGAAGGGAGGGATGGTTGTGGGTGGCTGGATGGAGGTGACATAAGGGGCGTTGGTGGGATACTGTAGAAAAGGCATAATCATGGAAAGAGGTGGAAGCTAGGGTTGGCGTCAGTGGTGGCAAGGGTGTCGTGTGCCACTAGGGATAGGTTGGCTGATCAGTTGTGTCATCATGGGAGACCGACCATCAAGAGGAGGAAGGGGGAGATCTCCCATCATGGGAGATGGTGGGAAGCCCGAAATCACGCTAGAGGGAGGCGGAGTCACACCATTTAGATTGAACAAATTTAGCAATGATTTGATGCCATTGAAATAGAATTTATGTTGCTTGTCTAACAAAATCTAGGGCAGGCATCATCGTGAATGATCTAAATCCACAATTCTAAATGAACAACATGGGCAAACAAGCTCAAAAAATACATAGAAATATATAGACATCGCTCTGAACATGACTACAGATTCGGATCATCCACAATCAAACCGGCGTATGCGGCATGAATAGACCATAATCGGCCCTGGATGACAAACTGCACGATGGCGATCCCCATCAATAAGGATATAGATCAATTATTATAACAAAGCATGGTAAGCATAAGATTTTTCATATATTGAAGAAAATTAGTGAAAGAGAACTCGGGTAATGTAAAATGGATAACAAAATATGTACCAATAAAGCAAATCTAATATATACAGATGGAAGATGACTTAAAGGAGTAGACCAAAGGTGGCATGATTAGAAGTTACTACTAAAGAGAGCTTAAATCAGATTGTATACCTCTTAAAGTACTATAAACAAAATTGAATGGGGGAAACATAAAATACATTACAATGTTTGAACTAATGATGAGTATAATATACCATAATACAGTGCGAAGAAAAATCACATAACCAAAGTAAAAGAACTCAAATTGTAGAGCCATAAATTTATTAGTCTTACAGACTCATTTGGTAACTTATAGCTGGAAACATGTTTTAAAAAAGGATGGTTTGAATTACACATTTTGTGAGAAAAAAAGTGCAAACCACAAGGGTTTGAAGTCTTAAAACATGTTTTCTAAACTCAAGTAACAAAAACTGACCCTAAGTATAAACAAACTCATAACAAAGTAAATCATAGCAATTTAGTAATTTCATTTCCATTGATTAACAGTAAATTGTTGGAGACAGCATTTCACAGTCAAGCTATTATACTTTCAGGACAAGATTCTAAATTGAAATTAAAAAAATAACTCATCAAACTAATTTACTGTTAGTTGCTCGTTGCTATTCGAAATATACCTCAAAAATCAGTTTTAAGTAACACGAAATAATTTGGATATAGCATGAATCAGAATTTTTGAAGGTTTTAGATCAAAACAGAAACCCTAAATACGTATTAGTCGCCACTGAGAGGGAGACAGAAAGTGATCGCAAACCTTAGGAGGAAGACAACGGAGCCCTAAACTGAAGCGAATTTTCAAGGATAATAGCCCATATTAAGAAGAGAAATTGCAGACCTCTGAAGCTCGGACGACGCAAACACCGAGATTGCGAGCAACCTTGAGGATGAGATCCCTCCAGAAGAAGAAACATGGCTCCCAATCCGACCTCTGGCCGCTAAATGCTTTGAAGCGTGCAGTGGCCACAACCTCATCGTCCCAATCCGGCACTTCTCTCCTCACCACTTCGCTTACGGGCATAACCGAGAAGACGGGAGAGGAAGAAGTTGGCATTTACGACCTACTTCTTTTCGTAAGGTGCGGGAGACCGGGAAATCTTACACAGACACGGTGAAAAACTGCAGAGATTATCTCAACGGGAAACAGTTCAAAATGAGATTTTGCTTCACATTGGAAGATTTTTTTTTTTTTGGGGGGGATTCTGAAAGTCAGCATTTATTTGACTAGTGGCAGCTCATTTATAATGGCAAATCAAGTTTTTATACAAGCAGGTCAAATTGTTAATGACAGCCCAAAATTTTTTTAAAAAAAAACATAAATTGGGAAGAGTGGATGTCTTTTCCACTGCATGTCAAGGGATCGGCTCACCGGCGGCGGGAGAGGCGGCAGCGGATGAGGACAAATCAGGATCCAGTGGGTTGGGTAGGACTGGAAGAGGGGGAAATGGTGCTTGGCCATCTCCTCCGGCGGCGACGGCGGCAAGAGAGGAGTTGCTGGAGAAGTCGGGCGGCGATCTAATGGCTCGGGTAGGACTGGAAGAGGTCGCTGCACCTGGGTAGGTCGGGTAGGGAGACAGAAGGAACATGGTGCTTGGCCATCTCCTCCGACGGCGGCGGCGGCGAGAGGGGAGGCGGTGGAATGAAGTCCGGCGGCCATGGCAAGCTGAATGCGTTGGGCGGCTAGGGCGAGCGGGAGTTATCGGGCAGGGAAAGAGGAAGAATAGGAAAAAAAACTGTCATTAGGGTTAAATGATAGACCTAGGAAAAGAGAAATTTAATTAAAAACTTTGGACTGCCACTAGTCAAATAAGGGCTGCTTTTAACAATCCCTTTTTTTAATATGTGTATATATATAGGAAAATTATAGGAAGAGAATTGATTCTCTGAACCTTAGGGAGAAAACTTTTATATTTGATTCAGCGTTATTTTTTTCATAACTCAAATCGGTGATTTAAACAGCTTCAAATTAAAAAGTGATCAACATGAAAGTTATTCGTATCAATAAGATCTGCAACTTTTGTGTTGATTATTTTTTAAAATAAGATACATTTGGTTGGTTTTCTCTCTAAGATTCAAAGAACAGGTTCTCTCTTCATAACTCATCTATATATATATACAAGTGACAGGCACGGGCCTTCGGCTCTGGGGGCATTCGGCGGGGGTGCGACATTCGGCGGGGTGCGACATTCGCAGGGATGCGACATTTGTCATGGGGACGAAATTTGTCGTGGGCGGCGACATTTGACGTGGGTGGCGACATTTGTCATGGGCGGCGACATTTGTCGTGGGCGGCAACATTTGTCGTGGACAGTATCCGCCCCTATTGCCTCGCGTGACAGTACCCGCCCGCTCCCGGCGGGCTCTGCCCGCTCCGCAACATATACATATGAGTACTCAAAATGACCGTAAAAAAATATAAATCAAGAATACAATTTTTATTTTGAAAAACAAATTATATTTTAACGTTAAAACATTAATTTTTCTCTTGTCATTCCTAGCTATAGGCAATAGGTTTAGGGTATCTAGTGTTTTTATTTTTTGTATTTTAATATTGTAAAGTTGTGTAATTACCTAAAAGGATATTCTCTTTATAATATATTAATATAAAGTTTGGTATAATTGTGTAATTATGAATACAACTATAAGGGCAATATAGAGACATCAGACAATGTTTCACCAAAGAGTAGTTTTTGTATATTAGTAGAGATATATACTAGCATGTAACATCCCAAACTTCAAATAACTTAGATTTGGGTTAGGCATATGATGGATGCTAGGGCTTAGCTAGGTTTGACCCTAGGAGGAGGATTTAGATCATGTGGGGCCCACTATGGGGCCCAAGTCAACCTAGGTCAAACTAGGCTAAATACAAACCCTAGCCACACCATGACCCCACCACATTGCCCTAACCCTAAATACAATCTAAGTGGACCCCAAGGTAGGCCATGGGGTCAACTAGTTGACCCATGTTGGGTCAAGCCAACATGTTGACCTAAATAGTGAAAATGGTGCCCTAGCCCATTTCACTAGGTTGGGTCCACCCAAACCAACCCAAATTCATCATGTGAGCCTAAAGTGACCTTATAAACCCTAGGGGAGAGAAAAATAGGGGCATGCAATGGTAATTTTGGGAATTACCTAGGAGAGAGAAAATGTGATAAATATGAGAGAGAAAGTGTTAAGGAAGTGGTGTGGACCATTTGGGCTCATCCCACCAACCCATGATGGGTTGGCTGACCATGTAGGTGTATTAGGAGGTGTGAGGACCCACCATGCAGCCTTGGGTCAAGCCCAAGCCCAAACCCGACCCAACCTAACCTATTTCATTAGGTGAACCAACTCCCCCTCCTCACCACCCACCCACCTTGGCCCCAACCATGAAACCCGACCCTTAGGACCTAATTAAACCAGCTGGAGTAGTGGGGCCCACTCCCAAGCCACCTAGCCGGCCAAGATACCCAACCCGAGCCCTCAACATTGTTGAAATCGCCCTCCTTGGTGAATCCGCCCCAAGCCTTGGTGAAGTCGCCCCCCCTCTCTTAACTCAGCCTAAACCGACCTCACACACTCACTCCCACTTCATCCCTACCCCAGAGAGAGAGAGAGAGAGGAAGGAAGCCACCTACAGCCATGGCAAGCCAAGGAACTCGCCGGAATGTTCATGCTAGGGGAAGCCGCCGCCACCCTCAACCACAACCACCACCGGTCCGTATCCCCTCCCCTCTTACTGTACTAGATTCCTAGATCTTCTAGGTTAGTAGTCAATCTCAAAAGAGCTCGACTGTAGGCCTCTACAAGCTTGGATAAAGCTTCAAAAATGGCGGTTTCTTGGTTTTTTCGGTTTGGTTGCGCCGCCGCCGTCCGCCGCTCTCCGCCGCCCAGCCGCCGGCCAGTTCAAGCCCCGACCACCGTGAGGCCGGGGGATGACTTGGCCGGAGGCCCCGCCGCCGGCGATGGCCGGAAACCACCCCGCAAGGGTGGCCTGCACGGGTTGGCCTGCATGCATGTGCATGGAGAAGACGCACAGCCACCGTTCGATTGGCTTCTAGATTCGTGCAAATTTTAATATTAATTCTGCATCATTTAATTTTATGTATAAATGAAATAGTGTCACATGGTAACAGTTATTTTGCATGCTGTTTATGAGGTACTTAGAGGCCCCACCTTAGGTTGAACCCTGAATGAAATATTTAGGTAGATGAGTTAACTTTAAAATGCCACAGAAATCATAGGTTTTGGACCAGTAGGCTGCCCTGTAGGGCTGTTTTACTAGGACTGCTCTTATGGTAGGACAGAAATTAAAATATTTCCTCAGCCCAAACCCTTGGTCCAAATGGGCTGAAATTTGGGCTAGGTTACTAATTTAGGTTTATCTAGGCCCTCCCCAAAAATCAGAATTTTTGGGGAACATTTTGCTATAGTATTTACAAAAATACCCAAAAGTGAATAAATGTGATTTTTGGAGTTTCCTAACTCCAAATGGCCCCAAATTTTGGTGGCACCCTCTCATGGGTATATTAGACCCATGGTTAAAATTTGAGCTAAATTGATTCACTGCATGATGAGGAATCTCACTTGCATGTTTGAGAAATAATATTTGACTTGGGCTGCAAATAGCAATTTTGCAGAATTTCAAATGGCTGCCCAAGCCAAACCAGAAGTCCCCTTGACCTGAGATTTTGGTCAGAGGTGTAATTAGGGCACCTTTAGGCCCTGCCCAAAAATGGGCTTGATTGGAAAATAAAATATGAGGAAATTACCAAAATACCCCTAGGGCTTAACTAGGTGATTCTTGGAGTTAGCTAACTCCAATTGGCCCCAAATTTTGGTGGCCCATCCATAGGGACCATATAGACCAGAGGTAGAAATTTCCCTGAAATTGGAACAAGGCATGTTGACTTAACTCACTTGTAAGTGTAGGCTAATTTAGGCCTTGGTGTGCATTTAGCAATAATTTGTAGTTTGTGAATTTAGCCTAGCTGAGGCACCCAAAAATCATGCAATAGATTCCAATGATACTTTAGGGCATGTTTCACCCCTAGAATTATTTTTGGGATTTTTGGAATTAAAAATACCACTTAATGGGATTTTTCAAAATATAGGCCTTTTTGGGAAAATAAATGGGAAAAATAGAAATTGGCTATAGAAAACTTTCATATTCAGCCAAGTCAAAGTATGGTGTCTTATTTGACTTAGGAAAATTTTTGACCTCTGTTTGGAGATTATTGGAACAAAAACCTTGGAATTACTATTTTACCCCTTTTTGTATTTATTTATGAATTGATGGAATTACATGTGGGGAAATTGTAAAAATATTTCTATAGATGTATAATAGCAATAGTAGTGTTGCATATTTATTTCAGAATTTTTGTATACATTGATAATTATTAAGGTAGGAAAATGGCATTTTGGTAAATAATTAGGAATGAATTTTGGTAGACCATTACACAGTGGAAATAAATGAAACTCTGTCATTAGCCATAAAATAGTAATATGAATGCTTGGTAATTTTCCTGGAATTTTGGTGAATACATTTCTTGTACTTCATTTGGAAAATGACACTTGTGTAGGAATTGTATTAATTATGGGATGAATAGATATAATAAAAGGAAAATTATGAAATCTTGTAGACAGTAATATTTTTCTCCTATGCAATTCAGGAAAATTCCCATAAGTCAGAAGATTTTAATTGATGATACTTCATGCGTAAAATGACCTAGGGAATAATTCTAAAAGATTTAATTAAAGGCCTTAATGACCTAGGAAAATTATGAAAATCAACACACTCATTTTATTAGTCCATACCACCCTAGGATAAATACTTGGGGTCAGCTGGATCAAGAATTTAGAAGTTCGATTTCAGGGTGGCAATAGGTCATGGGGTGCGCTTAGTAAAGAAGGTTGGACTATAGGCCGCCAGGGGATGAATCAACAACTGAGTTAGGGTCTAAGTTCGGAAGTATAACCCTGGGTGGCAGATGCATTCTAGAGACGAGAGTAACAGAGCGACATAAGACTTACCTAGAAAGGGTTGACGGAAGACCGCCACTCCTTAACCCATACCTTAAATCACTAGGTCATTCTATGTAACAGGAGAGAGAAAAGGGGGTTCGGGGTAGGCAACAACTAAACTAAATATCCTTGAGAAAGGGAGCTTTGGGATTCAACCCATCATAGCTCCTAGTGCCCCTGAGAGCCCTTCACCGGGAATACCTTGGACAGTCCTGGGATTAACCTTAAGATTTTAAGTATGATAAACTGTAGACAAGAGTAGTCTATTAGGTTAGGTGAACTGGACATGTGCTCACTCGTACCGGTTTGGAGGGACTTGGAGTCTTTGACTACTTGCTCGCCCGTGCAGAGTGGGAGGATGAAATTGGTTTTATATATATACTCACCCGGGCAGGGTTGGGGGTTTTGTAGCATACTCTCACCCGTGACGGGTTGGAGAGTTTTGGGACTGGTTAGACTTTCGAGCTGGAGGCTCAATATACTATACTTGCATGTGCATATACTAGTGGCGGGCCATGTGGTACTGGCCAGTCGTCACACCGACGGCAGTACGGTGGACCAGGCGGGTGCGAGGGTTAGAAGGACCAGTAGGATGTTTACACTGGAGTCTGGAAGGCTTTTCCTAATAACGCGCACCCAGCCCAACAAGACTGACAGGTAGTCAGCAAAGTTGTACGCAGAGACTCTAGAGTGCACTGACGGTGTACAGAGGCGCACAAGAGAGGTCTAGGCCTGGTAGTGTGTATACCCGCCTAGAAGGCGGAGACGCCCGCTCCGCTGCTGCCGTAGCCACAACGGTGGTACCTGAGAGTGATGTTAGCTCTCGAAAAGTGGGAACTAAAGGTCTGTGATCACGGAGTCGTGTGTGTGTGTTGCACTGCATGTTCATATCATACCCACCATATAGATGCATAACATTAACCTTCATAACAACTTAAGTCACCTAATGTATAAGTGGTATGGGACGCTTATACATTAGGACCTGCTATACGATCCCTTAGCCTATAAGCCTGAGTGGGCATGTTTATAGGTTGAGGTTATTTTTACTTTATATATATGTTTGTGACTCTGACACCCCATTGTATAAATGGTATGGGATATTCTATACAATGGGAGTCTTGCAAAAGATCTCTTGCTTATGCGTACCCGCATAAGTGGAGGTTACATTTCATCATTTTCTTGATTATATACCCTGTCAGATTCTTGTCACCTGCTCTCTTTTACTACCCCTTGTTGTCCTCCGCTTCGTCCTCCCGCACGGTGCCCAGGAGTTGCAGGAGGAGGTGCTGAGGATACGACTTAGTCTGTTTGACTAATGGTCGTTGACCTTACTATTTTAGGAGCTCGAAGAGGTAATCCAGCACGTCGAGGAGGCAGGGCTTGAGGAGCAGATACCGGCCACTACTACTGGAGCACATGTTCAGGTGCGATGATTCGAGATGATAGATTCCGCTGCTGTGTATGAGTGAGAGAGAGATTATGATGTACTGGGCATAAGCCCTATTTACTTTCACTTCTGTACTCATTATGGACTGGCTTTTATTTCATTTGATATATATATGTGATGTGGCTGTGGACTTGTTTCTGCTTTTACTCTGATTTATTATGTAATTACTCTCATATTGACCGAACAGGTTATGATCGTACTAGCCGGCAGAATCGGCGTCTTGCGGTGACGACTAACTCGTGCGTTAGTGTCACCGTAAGGCGGCGGTTCTGGGCATAAGATCCGGGTTGCCTCGAATTTGAGGAACAGGATTTTACAAACTGGTATCAGAGGGAGGTTTCGATCCTCCGACCTGTGGGTTATGGTATCACTTGAACACACGATCATATGAGAATACAGTCCACCACACTGGAACACCCCGCTCGGGCATTAGTTTGCGGACAAACTATGCAGCGGAAGCAATGGTGTGCCCATGTGTAAAAGCCACATAAAACAGTCCATTAAACGATGAGTTAGGCCAATTTTGACATTACCTTACCTTTATGCAGCCTCCACAGGATACGGTTCCTCCCCCTCCGGCTGCCATTCCGTTCATGCAGACAGAAATGGGACAAACGCTGACGGCGATCCTGGACGCATTCAGAGATCAGCAAGCCCCGGTACAGCTACCCAACCCAGGGTCGAACTGGCTGAGTGCGTTTAAAAGTCTGTCTCCGCCACTGTATCGCGGGACAGAAGATGCCGTGAAGACAGAGGAGTGGTTGGAGACCATCCAGGAGCTGCTAGCTGGCATCAGCTGCCCCGTCAGACAGGCAGTTCCCCTTGCCACCTCGGCACTAGACGCTCATGCAAAGAGGTGGTGGAAGTCGGTGCGGGACTCTACATTCGCCGACCGGGAGCTGATGGACATATCTTGGGAGGAGTTCAGCGACGTCTTCTTGGAGCATTTTGTATCTTCCACAGACCGAGATGCCTTGGAGGCGAGGTTTCTGAGCCTCCAGCAGGGGAGCCGATCAGTTATTGAATATCAGAGAGAGTTCTCCCATCTGGCGAGGTTTGCAGGCTTCCATGACTGGGACGACCAGAAATACGCGAAGAGATTCTATCACGGGCTCCGCGACTCTTTGAGGCAGCCCTTGCTGTTCATTGCCCACGGTACCATGGCGCAGATCATCGAGATGGCAAAGAAGCTGGAGGCTGACCAGCTGTTGGTGCAAGGCAGAGGGAAGAGATCGTTGGATGGACAGTCGTTTGGGGAGAGCAGCAGATCGTCTCAGAGGGGCAAGACGATTGGATACAGGAGAGGTGGGGGACGTCGTCATCCCAACTATAGGCAGGATCAGGGGCCTCCTCCACCTTTGGCTCCCCCACCTATGCAGATTCCCGGACCGATGAGACAGGATGATCGAGGTCAGAGGCAGATCACCTGCTTTGGTTGCGGCCAACCTGGGCACATCAGGACGCAGTGCCCGCTTCAGGCCCACCCTCTTCCTCCTCCTCCACCTCCAGTGGCCCCTCCAGTTCACCAAGGCCGAGGACGAGGACGAGGACGAGGACGAGGCCGAGGCCGAGGATATCACGGCCGAGGCCGAGACCGGGAGCAGGTATACGCGCTGGATCTCACGGAGCAGAGGGACCCAGAGGAGGTGATTACAGGTACTTAAAATTTTTTTTTTTTTTTTAGGATTTATAAATTTTAAATTTTAAGAGTACCTTAGACATTAAAAGTAATACTATTCTTTGAACTCAAACAAACCCAGACATAGTGATGATTAGCGGCAAGCCCGCTCACACCCTCTTCGACACGGGCGCGTCACACTCCTTCGTGTCAGACTCGTTTATTGAAGGATTAGAAGGAGTGGAGAAGTTTTCCGGTTTGGAAAAGAGAGTGCGACTCCCTGATGGTACGGAACTTCGAACCACAGACTGCTGCAATATGGATGTCGAGGTAGGAGGCAAAGCGTTTGAAGCTCCGGCAACAGTTCTGATCCTACCGGATTATGATCTGATCCTAGGCATGAATTGGCTTCATTGGAACTACGCGCAGATAGATTGCCCCTCGAAGAGGATCACACTCAGACACGGAGACTCCTACGTCATCATTGAAGGTATCCGTTCCATTCCCCGACTCTCTTTATCTTCAGTACAGGCCGTTAAGGCCTATGAACAGGGAGAAGAGGTATACCTCATTTGTTTCGAGATGGCTGTGGTAGAGGGTTCCATAGCCGATGTTCCAGTGGCACGAGATTATGCTGATGTCTTTCCGGAGAAGTTACCTGGACTACCACCATCACGAGACTTGGACTTCAGGATCCAGTTGGTGCCAGGGGCGAGACCAGTGTCCCGAGCACCCTACAGAATGGCTCCTAGGGAATTGGCAGAGTTCAGGACTCAGCTACAGGAACTTGTGGAGTCAGGATTTGTGCGGCCAAGTTCATCACCGTGGGGAGCACCGGTTTTATTTGTGAAGAAGAAGGATGGATCCCTCCGACTGTGTATAGATTACAGGGAATTGAATAGGTTGACGGTTCGGAACACCTACCCATTGCCCCGGATAGACGAGTTATTTGATCAACTTCAGGGAGCCTTCTGGTTCTCTAAGCTCGATTTACGATCCGGCTATTACCAGTTACGCATCCGGGAGGAAGACATACCGAAGACCGCATTCAACTCACGTTATGGCCTATATGAATTCACGGTGATGCCATTTGGGCTCACGAATGCCCCCTCGGCATTCATGACGCTCATGAACCGTGTATTCGAGCCTTATCTAGATCGGTTTGTCATAGTTTTTATTGATGATATTTTGATTTACTCACGGTCTCGAGAGGAGCACGCAGAGCACCTAGCGCTGGTATTGCAGAAGTTAAGAGAATTCCAGATGTATGCGAAGTTCTCTAAGTGCCAGTTCTGGCTTCAGGAAGTGGCTTTCCTTGGACACACGATCAGTGGAGCTGGATTAGCAGTGGATCCGGCTAAGATTGAGGCAGTGCGGGATTGGCCACGACCAAAGACAGCGTCGGACATCCGTAGCTTCTTGGGCCTAGCAGGTTATTATCGCAAGTTCGTGGAGGGATTCTCGAGGATAGCCCTCCCCCTCACGTCCTTGACGAAAAAGGATGCCGCATTTGACTGGACAGAGCGGTGCGAGTCAGCATTTCAAGAGCTCAAGGACCGGCTCACTTCATCCCCCATCCTTGCACTTCCCTCTGGGAGCGAAGGATTCCAGATATATACAGATGCCTCTTATCAGGGGATGGGTGCAGTCCTGATGCAACATGGACATGTTATCGCTTATGCTTCGCGATAGCTGAAGAAGCATGAGCATAACTACCCAGTACATGACCTCGAGCTCGGGGCCGTAGTCTTTGCCCTCAAGACATGGAGACATTACCTCTACGGGATTCATTGTGATATATACTCCGATCATAAGAATCTCAAATACATCGACACGCAGAAGGTTCTGAACCTGCGACAGAGGAGGTGGCTTGAGTTCCTCTGCGATTACGACTATAAGATGCACTATCACCCGGGAAAGGCGAATACTGTAGCAGATGCTTTGAGCAGGAGAGCCGGCACTTCTGGACCGGAGCCCCGGGTGATGTCTATGGAGCTGTTACGCATGATGGAGGATATGCAGATTACCATGGTTTCGGAAGCCGAGCCAGTGCTCTATCGAGAGTACCTGAACTCTTTGGTCAGCAATGATGATATACAGAAACGCATTCTTACACATCAGAGATTGGATACTGATCTAGAGCCTATCTTTGACGCTCTAAAAGGAGGCAAGCATGGGGATTATACGCTGGAGGACGACCTTCTTCGATTCCGTGGCCGAGTGTACATTCTAGCAGGAGGTGAGATCCGGGATGACATCCTCAGAGAGGCACACTACTCCAGATATTCAGTGCATCCCGGCATCACCAAGATGTGGGCTGACTTACGACGGACCATGTACTGGCCAGGAATGAAGAGGGAGATCATATACCTTGTGACACACTGCGAGACTTGCCAGCGAGTGAAGGCCGAATGCAAGAGCCCAGGCGGTATATTACAGCCACTGCCAGTCCCAGAGTGGAAGTTCGAGGATATCTCTATGGATTTTGTTCACGGACTCCCTCGCTCTCATTCTGGGCACGACTCCATCTGGGTCATTGTAGACAGGTTGACTAAGGTAGCGCGATTCATTCCAGTCAGAAAGGATGCCCCGGTTGCTGTTTTGGTGAAATTATTTGTGGAACAGTTCATCAGGTATCACGGAGTTCCCAGATCCATTGTTTCAGATAGAGACGGTCGCTTCACCTCCAGGGAATGGAGGGCAGTACACGCTTACTTGGGATCCAGACTTTCCTTTAGCACTGCCTTCCACCCGCAGACCGACGGTCAGACGGAGCGGACGATACGCACTATGGAGGACCTGCTCAGGTTATGTATTTTGGATACAGGGAAACCTTGGGAGAGGCTACTGCCGTTGATCGAATTCTCATACAACAACAGCCACCAGGCCAGCATCGGGATGGCTCCTTACGAGGCGCTTTATGGGAGAAAATGCCGGACTCCGCTATCCTGGGTGCAGGATGTGGATACCCGAGCCCTTGGGTCAGAATTTGTAGAGGATACGGAGGCTCAGATTCATTTGATCAGGGATCGGCTTTTGGAGGCTCAGAGCAGACAGGCAAAATATTATGATGCACGACACCGGAAGGTGGAATTCCAAGTTGGGGACAGGGTTTTCCTGAAGATCCGACCGGTACACGGTATTTCTCGGATTCGAAGACATAAGAAGCTCAGCCCCCGGTACATGGGACCATACCTGATTCTGGAGCGTGTGGGCCCCTTGGCTTATCGGCTGCAGTTACCTCCGGAGCTGAGTAGCCTACACGATGTGTTCCATGTCTCTTCTTTGCGAAGAGCTCTCCTTCGCCCTGAGCAGCATGTCCCTACTGCAGCTGGACCGGTCGGGCCTGACCGTTCAGTTAGATTGGAGCCGATCCGGATCGACGATTCAGCAGTCCGAACGTTGAGGAAAAAGAAGGTTCCACTCGTAAAGGTGCTGTGGTCCAACCATGGACGGGAGGAGCACACCTGGGAACCTAGGGATCTGATGCTGGAGCGTCATCCAAAACTATTTACATCAGGTACTTTTTGTTATTTTCTACGAAATTTCCTTAACAATTTCTGCAATTGGAACCCGTAGACCCAAACTTAAATTTCGGGGACGAAATTATTTTTTTTTGTTTATAGGGTTTGTAACATCCCAAACTTCAAATAACTTAGATTTGGGTTAGACATATGATGGATGCTAGGGCTTAGCTAGGTTTGACCCTAGGAGGAGGATTTAGATCATGTGGGGCCCACTATGGGGCCCAAGTCAACCTAGGTCAAACTAGGCTAAATACAAACCCTAGCCACACCATGACCCCACCACATTGCCCTAACCCTAAATACAATCTAAGTGGACCCCAAGGTAGGCCATGGGGTCAACTAGTTGACCCATGTTGGGTCAAGCCAACATGTTGACCTAAATAGTGAAAATGGTGCCCTAGCCCATTTCACTAGGTTGGGTCCACCCAAACCAACCCAAATTCATCATGTGGGCCTAAAGTGACCTTATAAACCCTAGGGGAGAGAAAAATAGGGGCATGCAATGGTAATTTTGGGAATTACCTAGGAGAGAGAAAATGTGATAAATAGGAGAGAGAAAGTGTTAAGGAAGTGGTGTGGACCATTTGGGCTCATCCCACCAACCCATGATGGGTTGGCTGACCATGTAGGTGTATTAGGAGGTGTGAGGACCCACCATGCAGCCTTGGGTCAAGCCCAAGCCCAAACCCGACCCAACCTAACCTATTTCATTAGGTGAACCAACTCCCCCTCCTCACCACCCACCCACCTTGGCCCCAACCATGAAACCCGACCCTTAGGACCTAATTAAACCAGCTGGAGTAGTGGGGCCCACTCCCAAGCCACCTAGCCGGCCAAGATACCCAACCCGAGCCCTCAACATTGTTGAAATCGCCCTCCTTGGTGAATCCGCCCCAAGCCTTGGTGAAGTCGCCCCCCCTCTCTTAACTCAGCCTAAACCGACCTCACACACTCACTCCCACTTCATCCCTACCCCAGAGAGAGAGAGAGAGAGGAAGGAAGCCACCTACAGCCATGGCAAGCCAAGGAACTCGCCGGAATGTTCATGCTAGGGGAAGCCGCCGCCACCCTCAACCACAACCACCACCGGTCCGTATCCCCTCCCCTCTTAATGTACTAGATTCCTAGATCTTCTAGGTTAGTAGTCAAGCTCAAAAGAGCTCGACTGTAGGCCTCTACAAGCTTGGATAAAGCTTCAAAAATGGCGGTTTCTTGGTTTTTTCGGTTTGGTTGCGCCGCCGCCGTCCGCCGCTCTCCGCCGCCCAGCCGCCGGCCAGTTCAAGCCCCGACCACCGTGAGGCCGGGGGATGACTTGGCCGGAGGCCCCGCCGCCGGCGATGGCCGGAAACCACCCCGCAAGGGTGGCCTGCACGGGTTGGCCTGCATGCATGTGCATGGAGAAGACGCACAGCCACCGTTCGATTGGCTTCTAGATTCGTGCAAATTTTAATATTAATTCTGCATCATTTAATTTTATGTATAAATGAAATAGTGTCACATGGTAACAGTTATTTTGCATGCTGTTTATGAGGTACTTAGAGGCCCCACCTTAGGTTGAACCCTGAATGAAATATTTAGGTAGATGAGTTAATTTTAAAATGCCATAGAAATCATAGGTTTTGGACCAGTAGGCTGCCCTGTAGGGCTGTTTTACTAGGACTGCTCTTATGGTAGGACAGAAATTAAAATATTTCCTCAGCCCAAACCCTTGGTCCAAATGGGCTGAAATTTGGGCTAGGTTACTAATTTAGGTTTATCTAGGCCCTCCCCAAAAATCAGAATTTTTGGGGAACATTTTGCTATAGTATTTACAAAAATACCCAAAAGTGAATAAATGTGATTTTTGGAGTTTCCTAACTCCAAATGGCCCCAAATTTTGGTGGCACCCTCTCATTGGTATATTAGACCCATGGTTAAAATTTGAGCTAAATTGATTCACTGCATGATGAGGAATCTCACTTGCATGTTTGAGAAATAATATTTGACTTGAGCTGCAAATAGCAATTTTGCAGAATTTCAAATGGCTGCCCAAGCCAAACCAGAAGTCCCCTTGACCTGAGATTTTGGTCAGAGGTGTAATTAGGGCACCTTTAGGCCCTGCCCAAAAATGGGCTTGATTGGAAAATAAAATATGAGGAAATTACCAAAATACCCCTAGGGCTTAACTAGGTGATTCTTGGAGTTAGCTAACTCCAATTGGCCCCAAATTTTGGTGGCCCATCCATAGGGACCATATAGACCAGAGGTAGAAATTTCCCTGAAATTGGAACAAGGCATGTTGACTTAACTCACTTGTAAGTGTAGGCTAATTTAGGCCTTGGTGTGCATTTAGCAATAATTTGTAGTTTGTGAATTTAGCCTAGCTGAGGCACCCAAAAATTTTTGTAACGGTCCAGGCCTTGGTGTGCATTTAGCAATAATCTGCAGCTCAATTGGTGATGAGAGTTGAAAGAACTCCATAGTTAAGCGTGCTCGGGCTGGAGTAGTACTAGGATGGGTGACCTCCTGGGAAGTCCCCGTAGTGCGGGCTTGACTATCGAGTTTGACTCATCTAAGGGGGGCTACGGCCACCAACAACCCGCCTGGATGGAGAGGGGTTGGGGTGCATTGGCCTGCAGGCTTGAATGTGATAGGCTTACTGCCAGTAGTGGGCCCGGGTCTGGACTACTGGTGGGCCGGCGGTGCCAGCTGGGTCCCGCGGGGTTGGCGGGCCTGGACCGTTACATAGCATCTTCGAACGGGCTTCGCCCGTTCTCGATGCGGCGCTGCGGGCTTCGCCCGCTTTCAAGCGGACTTCGCCCGCCCCCGATCGCCCACCCCCGATCGCCCGCCCCCGGTACCTGAACAGGCGTTAAGTGCCTGTTCAGGCGTTGAGTGTGCACTAACCGCCTGTTCTAGGCGTTGAGTGCACACTCAACCCATGGAGCCCCCACCCCCCTCCCTTTCGCTTCCGCCTTCCCGCGTTTATTCCCGACGCCGCCGCTGGCTCATATTTGGTGAGATGAATAGTTTCGGTTTTAGAGGAAATGCTATAGGCAGTTCTCTTTTTTTGTATCCAACGGCCTATATTTGCAGATGCTTGATCGGACTGTTCCTGTTCGTTTCTTGGTGTGCTTCAAGATATGTCTATTATTTTATATGATAAAGATATATATCTTTATCATATACAAAAAAAATATTTTATGTCATGCCGCGTAATCATGTCATACCATCCAATGAATCTGGACTATCCGATTTGGTTGATCATTACATCTCAGTAATTCATCATTGACACACCATCAAATCAATTAGGACCATCCAACTAATCTTTCCTATGGCTCGTAAACTTTGGATAGTAGGATCCTAACCCTATAATTTTAATAGGACAACTACCCTAAAATGAAAAATTATTATTTTACCCTGACTGCTTTTGAAAAAAATTGTATTAGATTCAACTAAAGCAAATCATCATCTGCATAAACCTAGGATAGTAGAGGATCCTAAACCTATAATTTTGATAGGATAATTATCCAATAATGAAAAATTACTATTTTACTCTTTCAACTTTTGAAAAAAATTCTATTAGATTCAACTAAAGCAAATCACCCTTTGCATATAGTCCATTAGTCAAGCCAGCATGTCATGCATAATGGGCCCAATCTGTATGCATAACCAACTTACTCTATATTAAATGTCAAACAAGCATTCTCTCTTCTATTATTTAAACACCTAAAAATAAAAAAACCTGTGATGTGGAACTATTCGTAGCCAAAACAAAACCTGACACCCGCTTATTAATAAAAAAAAATCATGCTGCTTATTGATAAAAATTCACAATAGCTGACTTCGTTTCTTTTTACGATAGTAGGAAGCCCTCTGATCAATCTCCTATCAAAAGAATATATCACGGTAGTCGGAAGCCATCCAATCAATCACCAATCACGATTCACATCTGCTTATTGATAAAATAAATCAGCTTTATTTATTTTTTTACTTTTTTTTAAGGTTCAAAATATATACAAAAAAAAGATAATTTAAAAAATAATTAAACAAAAACATTTAATCAATATACATATCTATACTATATTAGACGGGAAAACACCATTTTGTTAAACATTCTTTTCCGATTTTATCCATTTTTATTAAATAAATTTCAGTTTTTAAAATTTATGCATTTTCTTTTATTTTTTTTAAAAAATCTCATATAAACAAAATTCTCTACTACAGTAAAAAATGTGTTCTCCCTGCTGCTCGCAAATCCTATGAACTCTACAAAAATGAGCGACGAACAGAGTATAACACTCAAGAGTTTACGAGCGGTGGGGGTGCTGTTGGGCTCGAACAATATCGTGGCCAGGATAATGTTGTGCGGGGCACAGGGGCACCTTGTACACTATCGTTGTTGAGGTACTGTCGCGGCTGGCCGTAGGAGCGGAGCCCCATACCTATCGCTCATATATAATAATTTAAAAACCTAAAAGAAAAACAATTAAACAAAAAATTGAATAATTAAAACATTCCCACCGAGGGCGGACAAATCCTTTCGCAAGCCCAGTAATGTCGCGCGGGGGGAGAGTGCACTTCACTGCACGGAGCTCCGCCCCTACGGCCAACCGCGATAGTACCCTAACTGCGATATATATATTATATTAAAAAGAAATAGCGAGGTCTGGAAATAGCATGAGTTCAAAAATCCAGTAAATAATATGGGACGTTGGATATGTCTCGGTAAATCCAAAGTCGTCAGATCATGGAAGAAGATGACCTGCAAATAGCCAAATCTTTTCAAAACTCACGACATCGAAAAGGAAAAATCCTGATACATGCGATAACATCCTGAAACCTCACAGGGAGACTCCGTCGTCAGCGACCTGCCCGGATCCCACCGGCGGGGTAGCAGGACCCTAATAAACCCGCTAGGGATAGTTCGGCTGGGCGGCGGTGGACCTGACCTTGAGGGCCCGTGAGGTTTCGGGATTTTTTAAAGTTTTTTTTAAAAATAATGTGTTTATGTTATTTAAAAATAGGGGAAATTATTAAAAAAACACTAAGATAATCAAAATAAATAAAAAGTTCGGGGCTAAAATAATTAAAATAAAGAACAAAGTCAGACTTGTAGCATAACGGTACAAACAAGAAGAAGGGATCGACTTCGATCAGACATTCGCTCCAGTGGCTCGACTTGAAGCGATCAAGATGTTTCTGGCGTATGCTGCTCACAAAGGCTTCAAAGTCTATCAAATGGACGTGAAGTCGGCATTTCTCAACGGGGATCTGAAAGATAAAGTATACATAGCACCGCCCCAAGGTTTTGTCAACTCTACTCTCTCTAACTATATTTATTTTCTTAATAATGCTCTTTATGGTTTAAAGCAAACTCCCCGTGCTTAGTATGAGATGTTGTCTAGCTTTCTTCTGTTAGATATTTTATAATATGTCCGCACGTGTGTTAGCCCGACTCGGAATAGGTTACGGGTTCGTGTCGTTCTAGGGTTAGGCTCTACGCTGGAAGTACTATAAATACCCATTCCATACATAGATGAGGTATTGTAGAATACTTTGAGCGGAGCCTTAACATTCTCAAAGTAGCCTAGGGTTTCTCCGCTTCAATTTTTCTGCGTTTTTCCCGAGCGCCGCTACGATCGTTGCACCCATTCGCGATTCAGCCGCCTCTTCCGATCGTGAAGGTAGAAGGCCTCTCCGCTCTTAATCGAGCTATGTGAAATCTCCGGCGTTGGAGGTTTATTGAAGCACAACGTGCTTCTTCTTCCCGTCAGTGGTCCCGCTCCAAGATCGTTGATTCTACAGGCATCAGAGTGATCCGCCGCAGGTTCTTCACACCGGCGCCGCTCCTCCACTGCGCAGATCGACCACCGCCGCTGGTTCGTTTCCGGTCTCGCTAGGCCAGATCCGCCGCTCCCGTAGAACGCCGACGATCGAGGCTCTGTAGATCGGGATCCACCGTCTGCCAGATCCTCTGTGCAGTTTCGTCGGCCTTGCCGAGAGGTTCTCCAAAGCTGTCCTTTCCCTCTGTGTTGGATGCACCTGGAGATCTACAGTTTTAGGAGGAGAAGTCATCCTATTTCCTGATCACCTCTTAGTCAAAGGACTGAATTTTTTTTTGCAGATCTCTAGATCTGGGCTGGTTGTCCAAGATCAAAAGGAAAGTAGATCCTGTTTTCATGTTCAAAGGATGTTCATGATCTGAAAATTTCTAGATCTGCAATTAAACTTGGACCTTGGATTTCTCTTGATCGAGGAAGCTGTTTGTTGTTTGAAAGAGTGGAAGTTAGTTGATCAGACCTAGAATTTGGAGACTGTGTTCAGCCGAAGAGGTGCAAGCAAACCCATTTCTTGGATTGGATCCGAAGACTGTGTCTCGTCTCCGCGTAACTCAGGTGACTTCTTTCTGGTTTTACTGTTCTAGCTTTAGCGAGATGTCGAAGGTTACCTCCTACGACATCGTCAAGCTTCAGTCGTTCGACCTCTCCGAGTTCCACGCTTGGAAGCTGCACGTCCAACTTGGTATGAAAGAACGTGAGATTTTCTACACGGTCCTGAGTGACTTTGCTACTACCGAAGAGGACGTGAATGAATTACAATGGAGAAAGGACGAAGATTTCTGCAGGGACTACCTCCTAAACTCACTGAACCCTAGGCTCGCCCTGACCTACAGCAGTCATAAGACTGCAAAGGAAATTTGGGATCACTTGAATGCGCACTTCCAGAAGGAAGAGGGATTGTCGAGGACTCTCCTTGGGGAGAGACTCTTTACTTCAAAATTCAATTTGAACTCGTCAATCACCTCACAAATAATTGAACTAGAGAGTCTGCGCCTCAAGTTGGCGGACGATAAGTCCGATATCTCGGATAATCTCTTTGTATGTCTTGTTCTTAGCAAGCTACCTCCTGAATGGTTGACCTTCAAGACTGAAATGCACAGGCTGAAGGAAAAGATCGCATTAGATGAACTCAAAAGGTTCATTCATATCGAGGATCAAAATATTGCTGGCAAGAGCTTGGAATAAGTTGTTCAGCCCTCACAGGCTGTCAATTTCGTTTCTCGACCCAGTAAGCCTCGCAGGAAGCCACCAGCACCCAAAGGTGAAGCCTCTGCACAGTTGGCGCCTAAAAAACCCTCTTTCAAAAAGAAGAGGGGCAAGTGCCACAACTGCGGCAAGTGGGGACACTGGGCGGCTGATTGTAAGGCTCCGAAGAAGAAAAGGGAGGATGCCCCACAAAACGTGGCGAACATGCTGGCTGATGCCTCCGATCCCAGGTCCTTTGTGGCTATGGTCGGGAGCAGTCACCGCAGCTCGTCCTCAGAGTGGTGGCTCGATAGCGGTGCTACCTGTCATGTGACGAATGACAGAGCTTTACTCACCGAGGTCAAGGCGGTCCAGGAAAAGGTGGAGAACTGCAATGGAGGAGAGACTCAGGTGACCCATGCAGGGACAGCCGAGCTGGTCCTCTCATCAGGTAAAATTTTATTTTTGCTTAATGTAAAAGTAGTTCCAAATTTAACCAAGAACTTGATTTCCATTAGTCTATTAGATAAGGCTGGGATGACCTTCACAACTCAGAACGGTAGAATGACCTTAGCAGTCAATTCACATTATTTTGGGTGTGCGTATTTGATCAACGGAATGTATAGACTTAGCTTAAACAATGATAGCATTCACCAAATTAGTTCAAACCTTATTGATCCTAAGTTGTTACACAACAGACTTGGACATGTAAATTATAGGAAAATGCTAGAGTTAGCTAAGAGTCATAACATCCCCTTAGATCTGTCGATTCGATTTGACAAGTGCGAGGTGTGTGCTCAGACCAAGATCACTAGAAAGCCTTTTAGATCGGTTTCTAGGAGCACGAAACTTCTTGAGTTGATACATTCAGACCTCTGTGATTTTCGTAGTCACGTCACTAGAGGGGGAAGGAAGTATCTGATTACGTTCATAGACGATTTTTCAAGATTTTGTCATGTATATCTGTTAAAATCGAAAGATGAAGCCTTTGAGACGTTTAAGACTTTCAAGTCTCGTGTGGAAAATCAGTTAAACTTGAAAATCAAGAGATTTAGAAGTGATCGAGGAGGAGAATACACTGTTACTGGGTTCAAGGAATTTTGTGCCTCTGAGGGAATAATTCTTGAAACAACAGCTCCTTACTCACCCCAGTCGAATGGTGTTGCCGAGCGTAAGAATAGAACTTTAACAGAGATGTTGAACTCTATGCTCCTAACAGCTGACATGCCTAATTCCTTTTGGGGAGAAGCAGTTCGTGCTGCAAATCACATTCTGAATAGAGTGCCTCATTCTCAGCTCACGTCTACCCCGTATGAGCTATGGCACGGTCATCCTTGTAGATACGATACTCTAAAGACTTGGGGTTGTATTGCCTATGTGCGTATACAAGACCTTAAGAGGCCTAAGGTGGGACCTAGAACAACGACATGTGTCTATCTAGGTAGTGCAGAAGATAGTGCAGCAGACAGATTTCTCGATCTATCCACTAATACCGTGATAGAGTCTAGAGATGCTATATTCTTTGAAGATAAATTTGTCAAAGATCATGGTTTATCTGTCTCTGGGTCTAATGATATGATTTCAGAATCTATCGTAGAACCTGAAGCTGGCCCCTCTGGCACTGCTCCTCAACCGTTAGAGGTGGAACCTGTTCCACTTAGAGCATCTACAAGAGAGAAGATCCCTAAGAACTTTGGTGAGAATTTCGTCACCTATCACTTAGAGGATGATCCATTCTCCTACCAGGAAGCAATGAGATCTAGAGATTCGTTGATGTGGGCAGAAGCCATTGATGATGAGATGGACTCGCTGCTACATAACAATACTTGGCATCTAGTTGACTTGCCGAAAGGCGCTAAAGTCCTAGGATGCAAGTGGGTGTTGAAGAAGAAACTTCATAGTGATGGGTCTATAGCCAGGTATAAAGCACGTCTCGTAGCTAAAGGTTATAAACAACAGGGGGGAATAGACTATTTTGATGTTTATTCACCTGTGTGTCACCTATCGACTATCAGGATTCTTCTAGCCTTAGCATCTATCGAGGACTTTATAGTTCATCAGATGGATGTGAAAACAGCCTTCTTAAATGGAGAGCTTGATGAAGAGATCTACATGACACAACCTGAAGGTTATGTGCAGAAAGATCAAAAAGATAAAGTGTGCAAACTGGATAAATCAATCTATGGGCTTAAACAAGCGCCTAAGATGTGGCACATGAAGTTTGACCAGGTGGTAAAGAGCCTCGGATTTCAGTCCAGTCTCTCAGATAAATGCCTTTATCACCGCTCATTATCGAATCAGACAGTCATCATATGCTTATATGTAGATGATATGTTGATTTTGGGGTCTAATCTTGCTGCAGTTAGGGATATTAAATCCACTATAGCAGAAGCTTTTGACATGAAGGACCTCGGTCCTGTAGATACCCTGTTAGGTATGAAGGTCAGAGTTGACAAGGGTCGAGTTACTCTTAGTCAGGCTCATTATATAGAGCAACTTCTTTCTACCTGGGGATATGATAACTGTAGGCCGGCTGAGACACCATTTGATCATAACGTCAAGTTGAGTCCTAATGAAGAGACCAGCATTGATCAAGTTAAATATTCCAAAATAATTGGTAGTCTCATGTACGCCACAAGCTGTACAAGACCAGACATTGCTTTTTCGGTTAGCATGCTGAGCCGTTTTACCAGTAATCCAGGCAAAGAGCATTGGGAAGCTCTAGACAGGCT
The DNA here is from genome assembly GCA_039513925.1 of Platanthera zijinensis. Lineage (NCBI taxonomy): Eukaryota > Viridiplantae > Streptophyta > Magnoliopsida > Asparagales > Orchidaceae > Platanthera > Platanthera zijinensis. Next base: position 45,215,527 of record CM077082.1, read on the forward strand.
GTTAAGATACCTGAGAGGTACTAAAGATCATGCTCTGTGCTACACTGGTTACCCACCTACTGTGGAAGGACATTCTGATGCCTCGTGGTGTTCAGAAGCCGGGAATAGCAAGTCTACCAGTGGATATATATTCACCTTGGGTGGAGCTGCTATTACTTGGAAATCCAAAAGACAGACCTGTATAGCATTGTCGTCTATGGAAGCCGAGTTGATTGCCCTAGCCTTGGCCGATGAAGAGGCAGATTGGATCAGGAACTTGATTCTAGACATTCCCTTGTCTAAGCTACAAGTCAACTCGTTGAGCTTGTACTATGATAATCAAGCAGCAGTTCAAGTCGTTAAGAATGCCCTCTATAATACTAAGAGGAGACAAGTACGACTGAGACATGCTTTACTGAATTATCTGAAAGAACAAGGAATTATCACTTTGATTGATGTGCGTTCAAAGGATAACCTGGCTGATCCATTGACGAAAGGAATGCCAAAAGACCGACTAATCAAAACAGTGGGGGAAATGGGACTAAATGCGATTTAGTTCAGTCTTAGTTCAGCAATAGGCGATTTAGTTCAGCCTTTTGTCCAAATGTTTTGACTAGTCTGATTTCCTTTGTCAAAGCAAGCATGTTGTGCTCCGTTGATGCTCTTGGTTGCTGAGCTCGGATCTGGTAAGTTGTTTCATTCCAAACTTGATGCTAACAACTTCACCTGGATTCGGCTTTTACCTTGGAAGAGAGTGTTATTCCAAACTTGATAACACAATCTGACTTGGTCTTGACTCTTCTTCTGGAGATTGGTTCCATTCCAAACTTGATGAGTTCCAATTAACTTTAGAAGGGCAGTAACCGTGACATTCCATATAGGATCACAGATATAGCTGCGGTGTCCAGAAGTCTGAGATCGTTTCGGTTGAAACAGATATCAGGTTCTGAGGTAAAACTATAATACTCTGTGAACGTGTCCTCCCAGCCAATTAAAATGATTAATACTAAGTTCTTTTTGTAGAACTAGATATTTGCAAATTTGCAAAGGATAGAATTCATTCTGAAATGAAATTCTGCGTTGAAATTGCAGGAGCTGCTGGGATAGGAGGAGCACTGGTTGACTGGAATCCGGATCAGGATGATCTTTTGGATGATGAGTTTTAGAGCGTTATTAGTTTCTCTCTTGCTACTTCTGTTTAGAGCACTGTTTAGCTCTTCTTTTATGCACTGTTTTGTTTAGACTTTCTAGCTCTCTGTTGATTCGTGACGTCAGGCATATAAGGCCTGTGTCTTGTTGTACCTGAGACTATTTATGTGTTGAGGCTGAGTTTTGTTTACTTATGCATGCATACTATTTTGTGTCTAAGTCTAATTTTGTTTGAAACAGGTGCTGGACACGGTTGTGTATGATTCACGGTTTGGTTGAACTTTACACAAACCACCCTCTATCCGAAGTCTGGGTACACGGCGGACATAGGAGGAGATTGTTATATATTTTATAATATGTCCGCACGTGTGTTAGCCCGACTCGGAATAGGTTACGGGTTCGTGTCATTCTAGGGTTAGGCTCTATGCTGGAAGTACTATAAATACCCATTCCATACATAGATGAGGTATTGTAGAATACTTTGAGTGGAGCCTTAACATCTTCTTGAGAACAAGTTCACAAGAGGAAAGATAAACAAGACATTATTTTTTAGGAAAGTAAAAGGCAAGATTTTGCTAATGCAAATCTATATCGACGACATAATCTTTAGCTCTACGGAAGAAGTTTTCTAAACTTATGCAAGAGAAGTTTGAAATAAGCAATATGAGAGAGCTGAAGTATTTCTTATGACTTTAGGTGAAACAATCTGAAGATGAAATTTTCACCTCTCAGACGAAGTTCGCCAAAGAGTTACTTAAGAAATTCGGAATAGAGAACGCAACCTCGATGAGAACTTCAATGAGTTCAACTATGTCTCTGGACAAATATGAGAAAGAGAAACTTTTTGATGAAACCAAGTACAGAAGCATAATTGGATCATTGCTCTACCTTACTGCCAGTAGACCCGACATAATGTTCTCAACATATGTGTACGGTAGATTTCAGGTGAACTCTAAGGAAACTCATTATGCTGCTGCAAAGTGAATTTTAAGATACCTTAAGGGTACATCAAATCCTGGCTTATGGTACCCAAGAAATAATGATGTCGAGCTAATTAGTTTTCAGATGTAGATTTTGTAGGCAGCAAGGATGATAGGAAAAGCACATCTGGGACGTGCCAATTCCTCAGAAGAAGGCTTATCTCTTAGAGCAGCAAGAAGCAGAATCGTGTAGCAACCTCTACTGCCGAGACAAAGTATATCTCTACTGGTAGTTATTGCGCACAACTTCTTTGGATCAGGAATCAACTTGAGGATTGCAACCTGAAGTTCAAGGAGATTATGATGTTTTGCGACTCCTCCAGTGCAATAGCGATTGCAAACAATTCAGTCTCTCTTGGAGAACCGGTAAATACTTCTGCAACAAAGAAGGGTTGTGATAAGAAACGCTCAATCTTTCGTGCTCTTGCTACGGTTAAACGATCTTCTTCGGATAATTCGTCCAACCCAAGGATAGATATAATGTCCTGAAGTTCTTTGTAACGTTGTGAAGTTTGCTTAACCATTTGCGCAGTTCCATACAGCCGGACAAAGCACATCTCCAGAATTGCAGATCGGGGATTTTTTTTAAAAGTTTTCTTTATATATATATAAAGAAATATTAATCTTCACCGTATACAAATAAATATTAATCTGGACTATCCGATTTGGTTAATGTTAATCATTTCCTCTCAGTAATTCATCATTGACATACCATTAAATCAATCAGGATCATCTGACTAATTTTTCCCTATGGCTCATAAACTTAGGATAGTAGAGGATCCTAACCCTATAATTTTAATAGGATAACTACCCTAAAATGGAAATTACTATTTTACCTTGTCTGCTTTTGAAAAAAAATCTACTATGACCCGTTCGTTTGCAGGTATTTATTGGAAGGTTTTCGTTTTGATCCAAAACGAAAAAAATCATGCGTTTTCGTTTTGGGGTAAAACAAAAACTTATGTTCGTTTGAAGAATGTTTTTCGTGCCCGTTTTAGACCAAAATAAAAATTGATGTTCATTTGCAACATTCACGGGGCCCAAATGCTTCTTCAAATCTTTTGGCTTTACAGAGCCCGTTCATCAAAATCTCTCATTCTACTCAATGAATCAATCAATACTGTGTACATAAAGGTATCTGGAACAAAATCAAAGTTTCCAGTATGTAAGAAGCGGTGGAAGGACGGAAGAGATGACGGAGAAAGCGTCGGGTGACGAGGGCGATAGTTCGGGATGAGGAGTGAGGGAAGCGGGAGGGGAAGTGGTTAGGGCGACGTGAGAAGGAGGAGACGGCAGAACAAAAGAGGGAGAGATAGTCGGGTCGGTTTAGGGTTTAGCCATGGCTTTCTCCTGGAGCAGCGGGATCGTGAGCAGACTTTGTTCGGGAGTTATCTCCTGGAGCAGCGCAGAAATCGGTGATAACCGCAACTTCTCTGGAGGAACAAGGGAGGAAGATCTCAATGGAAAAATCTCCCGCCGAGGAAGAAGGGATGAAGCGACCGTCTATTCTCAAAACTAAGAAAAATGGACCTCGTGAGGTCTGTTTTGGGGCGGGCCAAATTTAGAAATAAAAACAGAGCTTTTTCAACTGAAAAACAGAACCGAGCAAAACATAGCAAAACGAACACCTACGTTTGGACCCCGAAAACTAGAAAACGAAAACCTAGGATAGTAGAGGATCCTAACCCTATAATTTTGATAGGACAATTATCTTATAATGAAAAATTACTATTTTATTCTTTCAACTTTTGAAAAAATTTCTATTAAATTCAACTAAAGCAAATCACTCTCTCCATATAGCCCATTAGTCAAGCCCAGCATGTCATGCATAATGGGCCCAATCTGTATGCATAACCAACCTACTCTATGTTAAATTTCAAACAAGCATTCTCTCTTCTATTATTTAAACACCTAAAAATAAAAATAAAAACTGCGATGTGGGACTATTCGAAGCCCAAACAAAACCTAACACCCGCTTATTGATAAAAAAAATCATGCCGCTTATTGATCAAAATTCACAATAGCTGACTTCATTTTTTTTACGATAGTAGGAAGCCCTCCGATCAATCTCCTATCAAAAAAATATATCACGATAGTTGGAAGCCCTCCGATCAATCATCAATCACGATTCACATCTCCTTATTGATAAAAAAAATCAGGTCTGCTTTATTTTATTTTTACTTTTTTAAGGTTCAAAATATGTACAAAAAAGATAATTAAACAAAAACATTTAATCAATATACATATCTATACTATATTAGATGGGAAAAACATTGTTTGGTTAAACATTCACTTTCTGATTTTACCCATCTTTATTAAATAAATTTCAGTTTTTAAAATTTATGTGTTTTCTTTTATTTTTAAAAAAAGTTCTCTCATATAAACAAAATTCACTACCTACAATAAAAATATGTGTTCCCCCAGCTGCTTGCAAATCCTATGCACGCTACAAAAATGAGCGACGAACAAAGTATAACACTCAAGAGTTTACGAGCGGTGGGGGCGATGTCGCGCTCGGACAATGTCGTGGCCAGGATAATGTTGTGTGGGGCACAGGGGCGACTACACCATATCATGCATATCGTAGCGCTCAAAAACCGCTACTGTATATGAAAAAACCGCAACTGTAGGGCTACGATAGCGGTTGCGTGTGTGTTGCATCTGCTGCCGTGGTTGTAGGGTATGGTAGCGGTTACCCAATGTATTGTGGCATCCTTAAAACCGCTACTATAGGTACATCTATTGTAGCGGTTATGATTTTCAATGGTTGCGATTATTTCATTTTACAACAACAATTACGATACTCTATGGTAGCGTTTATGTTTTCAAGCCACCGTTTATCAAAAATTGAAATACCCAATCAATGCTGAAGAAAATGCATAAAATGTATCCGTTCAGAGTCAATATCCATACATCATCATATATATATATACATATATACATCAAATTAAAAGATGGACCCAATCCAAAAAGTACAAAATCAAATATTCATATATAACTGTTCCAACATATTAATATCATTCATACAAATTAATATTGATCTAGAGTCAAATACTCACATATATGCACAAAAATATCATCCATATACATCATTACTCCTGTTCTCCTCATGTGCATCCTTCAAATACTCTAATGCACAAAAAGTACAAAAATATGATATCCATCTGCATCATCACTCCTGTTCCTCATGTGCATCCTGCAAGTAAAAGAAAACCATCAAAAATATTAACTAATCAAGCTAAAAACATATAATTTTATGTTAGTTAATGACATATAATTTTATATTAGTTATTAAGTGAATTATAAATTTCAATTAATTTTATCATCATGTAAAAAGAAGGTATAGAGATTAGTTTCAAAAAAAATTCAAAGTTTACGGGCTGATTAAAAAAAATCAACTCTAAGAAGTGATTTCAATTACAGCATAAGGCACACACGTATTTTAATAATTTTTCTAATGCTCAAAAGTTTATATAGATTCATAATCCATAGGGAAAAACAGTCTGAATGATTACTTCTAAACAACCAGTAATCCAGCAAGAATAGAATCGGAATTACACCTACTTTTTTTGTTCGAATTACTTATGTTTACAAAATAATTTTGGGGGACAAGATCAAATTAAATCTGTTAATTAACACAGACGCACATATAGATCCTAAAAAAACTCAAGTCACATATAAAATGGAATCAATAAGCATGATTGAGGCGGTCATTCATTAAGGATCAAACACATGGGTTAAAACGTCATTCATTAAGGATCACTTAACAAACATCATCCGTTTGAACATAAAAGTGAATGAAGTTTCTTAGCTGGGCGTTAACAAATAACAATTCAACCCCGTGTCCATGACTGTCGCCACTGTGCCAAATGGAGCCTAAATCAAGACTTTGTTTGGCACCTCAATGAGCGCCCATTAATTTGATGAAGGCAATTTTATTCAGAAACTAGGGCAGTGGTCCCCTTGAATAAATGTTTTTGTTTAATTTTTTGTGACAAAATCAGATGTTTTGTTGAGCGATCATAAAATGATTGAAACTGTTTGACATAACTTCATTTGCAAGATTATTTGAAATAGAGAAACTGATTTTTTTTTGTTTGGCAAAATAATTGTGCATGATTCTATGATTATTGTGTTTTAAAATGTAATAGTTATGTGGTTGTTGAGTATTAAAAAAAATTAGAGATTGGAATAGAACGCATAATCAAAAGAACACAAACATAATTATCAGTCTAGTGTAATACTCATAAATTGAAGTCTGAATGAAATCTAACTGCGACTAAATCAAAACAAAATCTAAAGTCTGAATGAAATCTAACTGCGATTAAATCAAAATGGGAAAACAAAAAAAAATCAAAATCAAAATCAAGAAAAGGAAATTAAAAATAAAAAAAATGCAGTCTGACCTTGTCCAAAACGAAAACGGAGCTCTCCACACAGCAATCAAAATTGAAGGGGTGAGGGAATGGAATCAATAACTAATGCGGTGGTCGTCGGCGATGCTTGATACCGCCTAGCTCTGCGTGGAGGGTGCACCGCCGCTCAGGCCTTAGAACGCCGACATGAAACGTCGGAGCTGGAAGGGCTCAAATCATCCTACTAAGCCGCAGAATAATTAGGGCTTGAAATGAACATAGAGATATTAAGGGATGTCACCTGCTACAAAATATTTGGGCATGTCGGATGGCGTTGTTGAGACTGTCGGCTGCTGGCGGAGGAGGCATGAGATCGTGGAGGATGAAAGGAATATGCATCGTCGACAACGAGCTTTTCTACTAGCGTCGCCAGTCGGGGTCGTTGAGCCTGAGCGCGGCGGTTTTTGTTTTGGTAGGAGAGAGGGATGCGGGGAAAGTGAAATAAACCCTAGATATAACTCTTTTGCACCACTTAGGGTCTGTTTGGTTGGGCTGTTGCTGATGGAAAGCTGCTGATGAGAAGCTGCTGATGGAAAAAGTGCTGATTCTGGAAAACGGAGTTTTGTTAAAAAACTGTTTGGATGAAATGGAGTTTTGAAAACAGAGTTTTGAATAAGTTGTTTGGATTCAAAACGGAGTTTTGAGTTGAAATTTTTTTTTCAAAAAAAAAAAAACTTTAGTCTAAATAAAAACATAACACAACAAATCCGAGTACACCCGCAATCTCGAGCTATGCTCTCGATTCATACAACTGATCCGCTATACTATCACGTAGCGCGATCATCTCCTCTACTCCACCTGCAGTGTCAGAGCAGGTTTCTTGTCGCCCTTGCGAGGCCACCCTAACTTCTTGCCCTTCCTGCTCGCACTCATTGAAATCTATATCGTTGCGGGAAGGGTGTCGGCGAATGAAATTATGTAATGCCATCGTGGCCATCACAATATCCGCCTGCTTCGCGAAGTTATAGCTCGGCATGTCACGCAGTATGGCCCATTTCTTCTTCCAAACGCCGAACGATCGTTCTATCACGCTCCTTAGCGATGAGTGTGCATGATTGAACATCTCTCGACGTCCCTCTGCTCGACGGCCACCACGTGCAAAGTCTGGCAGATGATATCTGGTATCTTGATAAGGTTTCAAATATCCTCTCTGCAACGGATATCCAGAATCGACCAAGTAATACTTTCCTGTTAATTTGTTAAAAATTAATTAACCACCCAAATTAATTAAAGCGAGACATACAGTAAAGGATCAGTTAACATTACCTCGAGGTGGATGAGGAAATTTATATTGAGGATCATTTAACGCATAATTGAATATGCGGCTATCGTGTGCAGATCCCTCCCAACCCGCCATGACGAAAGTGAAGCACATGTTGAAATCGCAAGCAGCCATGACATTTTGTGTTGGATTGCCCCGTCTCCCAATATAGGGTACCTGCTGTCCAACTGCTATGCACGCGTCAACATGTGTCCCGTCTATAGCTCCAACACAATCTTTGAAGAAAGGCATATAGCGTCTGTCGTACATAATTTCTGGTGGTGTGCTTCCGAAAGACCTGTCTAATGGCTGGATAACTTCCTCCCCTAGCCGCAGCAAAGCACAAATACCCTGAGAGAAAAATCGGCTAGCAGTCTCCGTTGAATGTTGAAAGCGCTCTATTGTTTTCCTCATCGATTCATTGTGCGACAATATGTATAAGGTCAATGCTAGGACTTCTCTGGAAGCTGTCCTTCTTGTCCCCTGGAGTCCACACCTTGCCTCCAGGTAATGTAGTAGATCGAGAAATACGTCTTGACTCATCATGAAGGAGTCATGGAATCTCACAGTAGATCCTCGAAGTATCTCTCCAACCCACTTATCGTCTGTCTGCTTCGAAGTCATGCGTGGGACTCGACTCTTTAATGAAGTGGTGTGTGCAGCGGCCAAACATGCTGCTGCTACTATAGTCTGTTGAGTAATAACACATTTTCTTCTAGCTATTTCATACTGCTCCGTGGAATCGTCAGAGTCCTCGCTCGACATATTCTGGGATAAACAAATAAAACACTAACATATTAATCATCCAGATATCAATAAGCATTCAACCATGCAGATATCAATAATCAAATAAAACATCATAATGTCCAGTCAAGTGCAGTAAGAAACATAATAACATCCAAAAAAATAACATAACAGTCTCAAAAAAAGAAGATAAATGTCTCAACTACACGCCACTGGTATAGCGACTACGAAGCCACTCAACATTCAGACCTTCTGGCAGGCACATGAAGGTCTCCCTGTGATTTTTGTCCATCAGATAAGTGATGGCAAAAAAGTGGAATGCCTTATCTGACTGCACTTCATGGTAAGTTCCTAACTTCTCAAGCGCCTGTGCAATGGGGAACGAGGAATTGCTCTTCGGTGGCTCCTGCATGAATCGGCACATGGTCCTAGAAGACTCTGCCATATCCTCTAACACCGATGTAATGTCTTTCTTCTGTCCTTTCCTCCTTCTGTGGCCAACCTCGGATGTTGCTGTGTTCTCAGGTACAGGAGGTACTCCAGTGACATCAGCGTCTTCTTGTCCGCCGTTTGACAATGCTCTATCCTCCGTAGACTCGGGGCCAACATTCCTCGAATGAGGGGTGCAAGCATGATGTCCAGTCGCTACAACAGAGCTGAACATCATGTTCATTTTCTCCTCCAATTCCGGCTGTATTCCGGAATAACGGAACTTCTTTGCCGCAGGAACAACCTGAAATATCAAAATCAATTATTTAAAACGGGTATATAAAAGATATTTAAGGGAAATAATTGAATTTAAACACACACAAATACCTTCAAGCGCTCGTCCCACCACTCATCCGAGGCATCTATCGTTTTCCTTGAAATGTGTTGTCGGACATTACAACAAATGTCGCCCCCACAACAAATGTTTCCCATGAGGACAATTGTCACCCCACCACTCATCCGAGGCATCTATCGTTTTCCTTGAAATGATGTCCTAATTTTTTGTGACCTGTGTGTGTGTAATGTGTTTAATCTGTGATTGTGTGTGTGTATGTGTTGTGTGTGTGTAATGCGTTTGGTTTGTGATTGTGTGTGTGTGTGTGATATGTGTGAGTGTGTGTGTAATGTGTTTAGCTTGTGATTGTGTGTGTGATGTGTTTGGTTTGTGATTGTCAGTGTGTTGTGTGTGTGTAATGTGTTTGGTTTGTGATTGTGTGTGTGTAATGTGTTTGGTTTTTGATTGTGTGTATGTAATGTGTGTGAGTGTGTGTTTACTGTGCTTAGTTTGTGATTGTGATTGTGTGTGTGTGTGTGATGTGTGTGTGATGTGTGTGTAATGTGTTTGGTTTGTGATTGTTTGTATGTGTATGTGTTATGTGTGTGTGTGACGTGTTTGGTTTGTGATTGTGTCTGTGAATGTGATGTGTATGTGTTGTGTGTGTGTGTGTGTTTATGGTGAATGTATGTGTGTGTGTGTGTGTGTGTCTTCAATGTAATGTGGTTTGTATGTGTTGTGTGTGTGTGTGTGTGTGTGTTTAGTGTATGTATGTGTGATGTGTGCAGTGTGTTTGTGAGAGTGTGTGTGCGCTCAGTGTATGTATATATATATATATGTGTGTTGTGTGTGTTTGTGAGTATGTGTGTGTATGTGTGTTGTGTGTGTGTGTTGTGCGTGTGTGTGTGCGTGTGTATGTGTTTGTGTGTGTGTGTATTTGTGTGTGTGTATTTGTGTGTATGTATTTGTGTGTATGTGTATTTATTGTAGTTGTGTAGTTTTGTTGTTGTTATGTGTAGATTTGTGTAGGACTGTGCACTCTTTTTTATGGTAAATGTATGTATAATGTGAAAGTGGTGATTGTGATTATGTGTAGAATTTTGTAGGCTTATGAGAAAACATAAAGAAGGCGGTGTTAGTACAAACTTGGAGGTCAACGATGATGTATTTTTGTGACTTGTGCTTGAAAGAAATAGAGTTGGGTAATCGTCCAACCACCCACTTTAGTAGGGATGAGTGGACAAACCTAACAACAAATTTCTTTGCTCGCATGGGTAAGTCGTAAGATCGGAATTAAATGAAGAATAAATGAGATCAGCTGAAAAAGGATTGGAAGTTATGGCGAGATCTTTAGGGCCGTGAGATGGGTTTGGGCTTGGATCTAATTCGTAAAATTATTGCTGCTTCAGAGGATTGGTGGAAAGAACGCTTAAAATATGAATTTTTAAAAAGATTGATTTTTTACTATACTATTGTGGATGTTATTTTTCCTAATATATATTCATTTTCATGTCAGGTTGTTCTGAATGTTAGAAAGTTTCAGTTTTCTGGAATATCCCCTGAGTTAGAAGAGAAACTACATATGATGTTTGGCCATGTCATAGTAGCTGGAGATATTGCTTGGGCTCTAAATTCTAGGAATTTTGAGCATGAATCAATTGATGAACATGACTTGTCTACTAGAGATGACATACAAAACATTAACGAGTCTCCAAATTTTGTTGATGCAATGGGAAAACGGACAGACAAGGGAAAAAGCAAGATGAACAACAAGAAGGTGAGGAGTTCGACGATGGATGAGATTGCTGAAACATCACACATTATTGGGCGTTGCATGATGGAGCATCCGCGCATCTAGATATCTTCATCATTATACACCATTCCTGAGATTATTTTAGAGCTCGAAACTATTCCAGAGGTTTTGGATGATTCGAACTGCGACTTCTACCACTATTGCACCATGTTTCTGAGAGAGAAACAGAATTGCGAAACTTTTATGAGCATTCAGCAGAATCGGCGTCTAAAATGCTGCATGCTTGTTATGATAAAAAATCGGATTAGTTGGTGGACATCCTTTCTCTGTGATCGGATTACTTGCTGGACATTTATTTTTATGATCTTGCACTTATTATTATTATGTTGTTGCATAACTTGACATTTACTATTATTACAGTGTTGCACTTTTATTTTTATGTAGTAGCAAATGATGTTGTATGTAATTACCACAGATTTATAATGTCTTTCTTGGATAACACTAACAGTTCTAATGAGGAGACTCAACAGCAAGTAGCTGACTGGTTTTATCATAATAGAGCACTGGCTGGACAACAAATGTTAATAGCAATGGGTTATCAGTTAACCGGGTCTAGTGGATCTTCTTATTACAGCTTGCATGACATCAAGCCAAACAGGAGCTAGATGGATTGGTGAACTTTTCAATGGACACCCTTGTAGGTTTTTCAGTGCCTTCTAGAATGTTGAAGATAATATTTAATGATTTGCTAACAATACTCACACAATAATATAGGTTACAAGGATCTAGGAGAACTCTACCACGCGAAGTGCTTTCAATTATCTTGCATATTTTAGAGCATAACGTATCAATGCAATTTACAAGTGAGTGATTTTAGCACTCTACAAAAACTATAAGTAGAATTTTTGCAAAGGGTATCACTGCAATTAAGAGACTATCTTCTGATGTCATTAGGCCTTTATATCATCTTTTCATTGATATTCCCCTACAAATCTTAAATGATGCTCGATACATGTCATTCTTTAAAGACTATATAGGAGATATTGATGAAACACATGTGGACGCTCGAGTTTCTGCTGATCAATAAGTTTCTTATATTGGTTGTCTGGCACAACTACGCAGAATGTCATGGCAGTCTGTGATTTTAACATGTATTTCACTTTCGCATTAGTAGGTTGGGAGAGTTCTACTCATGATAGCTGTATGTTTCAGCGTACTCTTATGGACCATAGTTATAATTTCTCATATCCACCACCTCGTGAGACTTTTATATCCCGAGACACTTTTTTTATAAAAAAATTTTAAGATTATTTTAGTTATGATCATTATTATTCACATATAACGTACAATATATAACTTTGCAGACAAATATTACGTAGTAGATGACGGATATCCACTAAAATGTGGTTTTTTAAAACCATATTCAAGTATACAGTATCATTTATCAGATTTTAGAAGGGGAAGTATGCCTAAACAAGGGCATCGGGAAATATTCAACCAGGCTCAGTCGTCCTTACGTTGTGTCATAGAATGTTCATTTGGAGTATGTAAAAAGAAGTGAAAGATATTTAGAGATATATCGTCATACAGTTTGACAAAGCAACAAGACATTGTGATTGCAACAATATTGACTTCGCATAATTACATTCACAGACACCCACCTCGCTCAGACACTCATTTTTATGCTTGTGATGAAGACGAGCATTTCATTTACCTCGCGGGGCTTCAAAGAATAACAGGACATATTAATGAAAGCTCAAGTGAAAACCATGTTAGAGGGATTCAGGTAGGGGTGGATGAGATGGTGGCAATGCGTGACTCCATTGCCAAACAACTACATAGAGCTTGAACTGTTTGCATGATCTGCATAGTCACCTATTGTATTTTGAGTTTTGGATATTTTGATGTTTACAAGTATTTTGGAGTATTTGAAGTTCATGCATATGTTTGAACTGGGTCTCACAGTCACAGCCACCATCGAAAGTTAATTATAAAATAATAATTTTTTTCTAAATAATTATTTTCAACATTTAGATATATGTATATATATTTTATAATTTTTTTTAAAAAAACTACATAATAATTTTTTAAATAAATAATATATACAAAACGTTACCGCAATTTTTCCAAACGATTCTCTGTTTTGAATAGCTTTGTAAACACAGACTATCCAAACAGATCTCCGTTTCCAAAAACAAATTTCTAACAGCTCTATTTACAAACTTGCATTTACAACAGCTCCTTTTACAACCGTAGCCACTCTACTAAATGAAGCCTATTATTGAAATTAGTAATTTCAACCACCAAGTCGATGACCTCTGCCCTTCGTCCTTATTAAAAGATGCCTAAGTTCTTAAGATTTTAAAATGAGTAAAATTAAGATTTTAGTGCCTAAGTTCTTATATGAAAACATTACATGAAAAGAGTTAGTTTAAAGTTAAAATCTCATGTTTTATATTGGGAAGAAAAAGATGAATATGATGAGAACTTAAAACTTTTAGATATAAATAATACCAGTAATTTTTAATATAATGTTTGGCATAATATACAGTCAAGCATTCATTGATAAGAGAATCTCCCAGGAAGTCAGTGGAGATGCTCCTGAAGAGGCATAATATATTTCTTTTGTGTGTTTCTCTACTGAATTGTTAAGGTTCAGTAGAGAAGTGCAATGTATATAGATTGTAATTTTACTTTTTAGTTAGAGAAGTGCAATTGTTAAACATTCTATATTGTAGTTTTTTACTTTTTAGTTAGAGAAGTACAATGAATAATTCCAATGTGCACCTTGCATTAGGCATTGAGTTTTTCCAATTCAATTTTGTTTATCAAAAAAATGTTTATATTTTTGTATAACATAGAATAATTGTTTATATATTTTTTTAATTTACATATCAGAAAATGGAATCCCCTTCCCAACAATATATCGTTTCTTTACAAGTTATTAGAGAAAAAATGATCTCAATTGAAATTATTTTAGTCTCATTCAAAGTACTGATGGTAAAAAAATATTATAAATGTTTACATTGTGGAGTGACCTTTAAGGGTAGAAGAATAAATAGAATGAAGCAACATCTGATCGAATTAAAAGGAAATATTGATGCTAGCAAAAAAGTTTCACTTGACATTCGACATTATATGCAAAAAAAATTTAAAGGGATAAGTGACAAAAAACAAGAAGCACAAAGTCCTTAGATGGTGTAAACTCATGGTGATCACATGAATGATGATAGAACTTCACTTCCTAGGTCTCAAAATTCTATCGTTTATGATAAAGATAAAAGGAAAATTCATCACGTTAATAGCTTTTTTGCACCTAGAACATCTACAAGATTACAACCATCTTTGAAAAGTGTCTTGGCATCAAAAGAGGTAGTATACCGTGCTGATATGCTAGTAGCTAGATGGTTCCTTGATAGTTGCATTCCTACAAATACTTTGAATTCAGTATTTGCACAAAAAGTTATTGATTCTATTGCTTCAATTGGTCCTGATTTTAAGTTGTCTTCTTACCATATAATGAAAGTTAATTTGCTAAGAAATTGCAAAGAAGAATATCGGCTTCATATAAATTCATATAGAAAAAATTGAAGAGTAATTGGATATTATGCCACTACATGTGCTTGGTGAAGGAATGCAACACGGTGAGTGCAAAAAAATAAATTTGATTTTATTATATTGTTTTTAATCTATTTTTAAACTATTACATCATATTGATCCTTCATTTTTCTAAATGAATGGAGGAGGATGTTTGATTTTAGTGTTTCTCAATTATAAAAACTGTCAAATTTCTTCTTCCTTAGGGGGGAGTGCACTCTCACTACACGAAGCTCGGCCCCTACGGCCAACCGCGACTGCACCCTAACTGCGATATATATTCATACAATATTAAAAAGAAATAGTGAGATCTGCAAATAACATGAGTTCAGAAATCTAGTAAATAATATGGGATGTTGGATATGTCTCGGTAATTCCAAAGTCGTCAGATCATTGAAGAAGATGACCTGCAAATAGCCAAATCTTTTCAAACTCACGAAATCAAAAAGGCAAAATTCCAATACAGGCGATAACATCCTGAAACCTCACAGGGAGACTCCGCCGTCGGCGGCCTGCCCGGAGCCCACAGGCGGGATAGCAGGACCCTAACGAACCCGCTAGGGGTAGTTCGGTCGGGCGGCAGTGGCCCTGACCGTGAGGTCCCGTGAGGTTTCAGGATTTTATAAGCTTTCTTCAAAAACAATGTGTTTATATTATTTAAAAATAGGGGAAATTATTAAAAGCACTAAAATAATTAAAATAAATAAAAAGCTAATGTCGTACGAAGCCCACCGATCAGCACATGCGGAGTACTGTCGCGCGCGGGCAAAGCTCGCCGATTAGCGCAGGCAGGGTACAGTTGTGTGGGGCACGGTATATATATATACACACACATGAGTGCCCGACACGGGGCTCCGCCCCTACGACCAAGCGCGATAATACCCGGCCGGCGACGACGGGCTTCGTCCGCCTCCCCCCCCGGCGGGCTTCGCCCTGCACGACAGTACTCGGCCCGCGGCGGGCTTAGCCCGCACTCGGCGCGCTTATCATATAATTTCTTCGCACGCCCCCAGCAGGCTTCGCACGCCCCCAGCAGGCTTCGCACGCCCCCAGCAGGCTTCGCACGCCCCCAGCAGGCTTCGCACGCCCCCCGGCCCCGCGCGATAGTATCCGGACCGCCACGACGGGCTTAATTTTTTGTCGCCCTGAGCGACAGTACTCGGCCCGCGGTGGGCTTATCATATAATTTTTTAAATTATATATATTTAAAATTTTGGTTTTTTTTTGTAATATACTTTATTATTTTAAATTTTGAAATTTATTCATTAAAATATTTTTTTAAAAAAAATTTGAAATCATTATTTAAAAATAAAAAAGAACACCCGTGTGGCCGTGTCTTTGAGCCTACCCGGGAGTACTCACTGGAAATGTTTTTCAAAATCATTATTGAAAAAAAAAACTGTATCTTTTGTCTCACATTGCAGAATTGGATTTTCTTTTCATATTTAAATAGTAGTAGAGTCATTGTCTGTTCGAAATAAAAGAGTTTGGGTGACGTAAAGACTATGCTTTGCTTGTCAGTTGCTTATTATGCTGCAGGCCCCCGTAGGTGATCTATATGCTGTATGTTTTTTAAAATGAATATTTTGAATATTTTAAGGAGTTTGTAAAGGTAAAGTATTAAATTCACATACGTTTAGGACATCCTAGGAGTAGGTTTAGGAGATCTAGTAAAATGTGGAGAGAAAGTATGGTTTGATTGAGCTTGATCAGAAGACAGCAGAATTATCAATCCATGATCAGACGGCTAATATACTTTCGAACTCATGAGTTTATACTTCATTTATAGTGATTTAGATATATACATATATATATATATATACACACACACACATATACACACGAGTGCCCGACACGGGGCTCCACCCCTACGGTCATGCACGACAGTACCTGGACGGTGACGGTGTGCTTCGCCTACCCCCAGCGGGCATCGCCCGCAACATATACATATAAGTAGTCAAAATGACCGTAGTAAAATATACATCAATATTACAATATTTATTTTGTAAAAAATTATCCACATATACGCAAAAAACTATTTCTTTTTCCTCTATTTCTCTCTCTCTCCCCCCTCTCTCTCTCTCTGCCACACTCTCCCCCTCTTTCCATTCTCTCTCTCTTTCTCTCTCTCCCCGCCACATTCTCTCTCTCTTCCCTTCGCTGGGTATAGGTTTAGGAGGGCTAGAGTTATTCCTTTTTTATAATAAAAGAACAAACGGCTAATGAATAAAACACACAGATCTAACAACTGCAATCAATCCAATGAATTTTAAATTCATACAGTTTATATTTCTTTTATAACGGTTTATATATATATATATATATATATATATATACTATATTAAAAAGAATTATAAGTGACTTTAAAAAGCCATGAATTAAAAATCCATCTATTCAATCGTGGCCCTCCATCGTACGATTAAAAAAAGCGCCGCATCTCAGGCTTCAAAACGGCGCAACCGTATCGCAAACTCTCCTTCCCGAGCTGCCGCCTTCAAAACCATGCAACCCTAAAACAGCGTCTGTCTCCTCATCTTCGTTCCAGCTTCCAGCATCCTCCACCGGACCACCGCATCCCTCGATCCAAACCTCTCCTCCACAGGCTTTCACGAAACATTCTGGGAAAGACTTCTCCTCTCGGCGCCCGACCCGACAACAGGATTCCCTCGATCCAAACCTCTCCTCCGCAGGCTTTCGCGAAGCATTCTAGGAAAAACTTCTCTCGGAGACTGACCCGACAACAGGAGCTTCGTATTCAGGCGAGGGAAGACCTCTCAATCTTCGGCAAGGGAAACCTCGATCTGAAGCGCAACCCTCCTCCTACACAATTTCTTAAGAAGGTTCATCGGCCAAGGTCTTCCTCTACCCACCTCTCCCTCCTTCCTCTATTCTTCCACTCACAGTAGGATATTTCCACTTCTTTCTTCTATCTCTCTATCTCTCCCTCTTCATCATTCCCTTTTTTTTTATCAAATCTAAGATGGTTTGGAAAATCAGGAGAGGTATCTTCTTCTTATCCACTGAAAATGCTATCATAACCTTCACTGACAAGTTACAGATTGCATTGAACAAATACATCCGCGATACAATATTGATTAGTTGGGGGTTAGATATCTATCACCAATGTGATTTTACAGGTAATAACTAGAAGAGCCCATGAGGATATAAAAGATTTGGGTATCACCAATGTGCACGTGGGTAATATCTATTACCAAGGTGCGCATTTTCTTTGAATTTGAGTTTGATGATAGGATATAAAAGCTCTTTTACATTTCATAAAAAATTAAAAGCCACGCCACCTCTGAGTAAGATATTAGTTCTCTTATTGCATTTGTTTTTAAAATCTGTAAGATGGACCCATACTCTGATGTTTCCAATCAAACTGCAAGTTCTCAGTAGCCAAAATCTTTTGTAGGAAAACCTTGAGGTCAACTAACTCCTCAACAATCAACATTCTATAAGGTATTTAGACTCACTGGGAAGAGCCGGAGTTTAGTTGTACAAATGATCATCATCACTTAAGATTCCATTGTTATGACTGATTTTATGCATATTAATGAAGAAATTTTAATGTTCTTTCTCAGGTTACCGTGGATAATCAAACTGTCCTAAGTTTAACAAGTAAGCCTATTTTATGGTTTGAACAAACATGTTTTCTCCTATCTTTATTAGGAGAAATTAGACACAAAAGAAAAAATATCTCTCTTTTTAAATTCACATCTGATGATTCACGAGGTGTATTATCACCGCAGAACCACCTCTTCTTCCCTGGATTTGCACAGGCCGACACAGATCCACCTCTAACCCATTGAGATCCGTCCCCTTTATCACTGCAGTGCAGTTTGCACTGGAGCAAGTTTGCTGGACTGCTGCAAACTGCACTGCAGTTTACACTGCAGGAAAATGCAGTGCATTTAAAAGAAGATTACTACAGCATATTACATGGTTGTCTTACAAAAATATATTACTGTTCACATAAGGTGATAAAAGTTTTTACTTTCCAAAGTTAATTTTGTTGTGCGGTTCACTAAGGACCTTTATTTGTGTTTAATATACTCTTTAGAAAATATGTTCATTTTTTAATCAAATTTTCATGATTGTGATTTTTTTGATAAACCATTGTATTGTTCTTTATAGTACCACTATTATAGTCCAGAAAATGTTATTAGCAAAAATTGTTTATTGAATACATATTTTTTGCTGCGTTTTTGGTAGGGCCTACTCATCTTCTACCATAACATCATTTGGTAATGTCTTCACTACATTTTAAAGCTTTGATTTGTATTAAGATTTATGCATCAGCTTTAATAAGGGAATGTATTCATATTTGAAGCTTTGGTTTTTATTCAAATTTATGCTTTAGAGTTCTCATCCTCCACCAAAACAACAAAACAAATTAAGTATGAATACTTCGAGTAGATTTACGGATGATCTATATCATTTTAGTTTCCAACTTGCTTTCATCAAGGGTTATACTTTACATATTAATCAAATTTAAAGTCTAAATCAGTTTAGCTTTTGTGATATTCAATTTTTATAAAGGCAGTACACCTAAATTAAGTATACTTTACAAAGCATGTCGAGCACAAACCAAAACAACGAGGACAGTGCTGTCGGCAGTCGACTTTCTCTATAATATTCTCTTAACCATCATGAACCCCCTACAGAACATCGGACATTCGTAACAAGTTCCAACAACTTGCACACCAGAACAAATCGTCGGCGAGGAAGACCACCTACGCACGCAACCTCTCAACAGAGACGCGAGGCAACAAATGCCCGAAGAAGGGAACTCCGTAGAAATCAACAGAGCAATGACACATCTACTTCAGGTGAATCAAAATGTATCTTACAACTACAATAATCCACCAATTGGACAAGAAGAATTCGAAATCGAATAGTGGTTAGGCGTATGTATGCTGTATCGCCAACCGAGGGTGAACGCTTCTATTTACGTCTTCTGCTTAATCATATTCCAGCGCCAACATCGTTTAATTATCTATATACTGTCCATGGAATTCGTTACACCACATTTAAAGAAGCTGCTGAGAAACAAGGCCTACTTGAAGAAGACAATAGCATTAGAGAATGTCTAGGGGAAGCCAGAAATTTCAGAATGCCTGCGGCACTACGAAGATTATTTGAAACAATATTACTGTACTGTCAACAGACTGGGGTCAGAACCCTATGGGATGAAAACCATGCTGCGATGATCGAAGATTACGGTAGTACAAACACTGCAAACATTGATTTTTTAATAAACAGATTACTTTGTGAGTTAAACAATATCTTTGAGCAATATAACAAAAGTACGAAAGATTTCGACTTACCAAGGTTAAGTGAAGACATACAATACTCAGGAGACTTGTCAGGTTTGATTGATAATGAATTATCAATTCCAATATCGACAACGGATCTAAATTCAACTTCTCTACTAAATCAAGGACAACAAAAAACGTACAATGCTATATGCACTTGCATAAGAGATGGAAATGGAGGTATATTCTTCGTTGACGGCCCTGGTGGAACTGTTAAAACATTTCTTTATCGATGTATACTAGCAACTTTCCGCAACGAAGGTCCTATTGTGATTGCAACTGCAACTTCTGGAATAGCAGCGAATTTACTCCCAGGCGGATGCACGGCTCACTCCAGGTTCAAAATTCCTATTAAACTTGAGAATGTACTAAATTGCGGCATTAGTAAACAATCTGATCTACGAAAATTGATTGAACTTTCCTCCGCAATTATTTGGGACGAGGCACCCATGACCAACAGGAAAACATTTGAACTTTTAGACCATACATTACAAGATGTATTGGAAATAAAAAAGCCGTTTGGTGGGAAGGTCCTTATCATGGGAGGAGATTTCAGGCAAGTGATGCCAGTTGTTGTGAATGACACGAGAATGGAAATAATTCGCTCAAGCATCGTTGAGTCTTACTTATGGTCATGTGTCAAGTTACTTAAATTAAAAGAAAATATGTGAGCACGCAATGACATCGAATTTGCTGAATTCTTGCTGAGGGTAGGAAATGGGGTGGAGCCAGTCATAGAAACAGACATGATTCGCCTTCTTGACTCAATTGTTCTGCCTTGGGAAGGGGAGCAATCAATCGATAATTTATTAAATTTTGTTTTTCCAAATATGCAAACTTATGATGTCAACAGTACTGATGTTGAGTATATGGAGACAAGAGCTCTAATCACTCCACTAAATGAAGATGTTAACCAGTTGAATGAAAAATGCATGGAAATGTTCCCGGGCGATAGCACAACTTACTACTCTTTCGACTCAGTTTCAGATGATGACCATAACTTATATCTCCCGGAATTTTTGAACTATATTAATCCAGGTAATCTGCCAACACACAAGCTAACACTGAAACGTGGCTGTCCAATTATGCTCCTCCGAAATATAGATCCCAAAATTGGATTATGCAACGGAACAAGACTAATTTGTCGTAGATTTGGAAGAAATATCATTAAAGCAACTATATTGGTAGGACATTTCAAGGGTCTCAGAGTTTTCATTCCACGCATACCACTAAATGTACAGAAGATTATAAGATGCCGTTCGAACTTATAAGAAAACAATTTCCTGTCAGACTTAGTTTCGCATTAACCATTAATAAGTCTCAGGGTCAGACAATTGGAAACGTCGGAATTTATCTTCCAAATCACGTCTTTAGTCATGGTCAACTGTATATTGCTTTATCACGGGGGGTTACATCGCAATCTACAAGAGTTTTAGTTAAAAACTATGCTATCGAAGATCATGAAGGTGTGCACACGAAGAATGTGGTCTTCAAGGAGATTTTTGATCGTGTAGACCCGACGATGACGACAAACACGGTATGACATTAAGTACGACCAAGCAACAGTTTAGTATATTCCATTTAAGGGATGACTTTTTTAATTCCCAAACTTGTTGGATATTGTTTATTATAATTGAGGTTTCATTTGTTCCCCAGGTTTCATAAACTCATAGATGATCACCATTGGAAAGACAAAGAGGGAAAAAGGCATGCGAAGAATACAGAATGAATGTTTAAGAAGATACATGGGCAGAGTGGGAGTTGGATGAACATGAGTCGATGTTTTATAATTTTTCTTTTAACAATTATTTTTTGTTCAAGCTCAGTTGTTGTCGTTTGATAAATCGAGATTGCTAGCATTAATAAATATTTTGATTTCAGAACATAAGCTTTTTCAAATTTTACTTTCCCGTTGAAATCTTTTGAAATCATGAAAACAGATGAACCATTACAACAAATGTCGCCCCCACAACAAATGTTTCCCATGAGGACAATTGTCACCCCCACGACAATTGTCACCCCCTACGACAAATGTTGCCCCAAGGATAAATGTCGCCCCACGACAAATGTTGCCCCCACGACAAATATTTCCCGTGAGGACAATTGTCACCCCCACGACAATTGTCGCCCCCCACGACAAATGTCTCCCCAAGGATAAATGTCGCCCCACGACAAATGTCGTCCCCAAGACAAATGTTGCCCCACGACAAATGTCACCCCCACAAAAAATGTCGTCCCCACGACAAATGCCGCCTCCACGACAAATGTCGCTGCCACGACAATTGCCGTCCCCATGACAAATGTCGTCCCCACGACAAATGTCCCCCCAACGACATATGTCGCCCCAACGACAAATGTCGCCCCCACGAAAAATGTCGCCCCCACGACAATTGTCGCCCCCACGACGAATGTCGTCGCCCCCACGACGAATGTCATCGCCCCCACGACAAATGCTACCCCCACGTCAAATGCCGCCCCCACGACATATGTCGCCCCAACAACATATGTCGCCCCAACGACATATGTCGCCCCCACGACAAATGTTGCACCCACGACAAATGTCGCCCCCACGACAAATGTCGCCCCCACGACAAATGTCGGCCCCCACGACAAATGTCACACCAACGACAAATGAAGCACCCACGACAAATGCCCTCGGGCCGAAGGCCCGTGCATTTCACTCGTGTATATATATATGTATATCTCTACTACATATAAAGAAATATGGATAGTTTTTAAAAGCCATGTTTTTAAAAGCCATCAAACAATTCCAGCTCGTTGATCTGGTTAGATCAGAAGTTCTCAACCGTTCGATCAAATCAATGAATCACGACCATCAATTTACATTTTCATAGGGCTCCTAAACCTAGGATAATCAGATGTCCTAACCCTAGGAATTTAGTAGGACTCCTACCTATAATGTGAAATTACAATTTTATCCTCTTAACTTTGAAAAAATTACACACACAGAAATTTTAAGCAAAGCCTGCAATACATCCCTCCGCATAAACCCCTATAATTAGCTTTTCGCAAATCAAGCAAGGGCCACTCTAGAAAGCCAACGTCTTTTGCTAATTTTCAAACAGGAAGCCTCCCATTAGTATTTAAACACTGGTAAAAATGTAAAACGGGCGATGTGGGACTAATTTAAACAGTCGTGAACAGTATCCGAGAGCGCCGACTATTACCGCCTGTATAACATTTAAATATATTTTCCCTATTTAAATATATTTAATAACATTTTAAATACATTTGTTCTAATAAATATAATATATATAAGGCTAAAAGTTGGCAGTTAAATAGTGGTGTGACATCTGCCATCAATAATTATAGGGCGTTGTTACGTGCACACCACTTTTGGCTATGTGCACACCAAATTCTTAAAATAAAGGGAGTTGTTACGTGCACACCACTTTTGGCTATGTGCACACCAAACTCTTAAAGTAAACAATATCATTACTTTTTTTTTCAATCCCACCCATATTAAACCTAAGTGCACACCTCGCTCCTATTTTCTCCCAAAAGCCGAAACCCTATCCTCGCCCCAGCTTCAGCCTCGCTTCACATGACATACAAGTAGAGATGGATGAGATACTCCAAAAATACAATATATCATCGGCTATTCAAAAAACTGAATTGAAACAAAAACTACAGGAGCTATTGGATCTACAGCAAGCCAAACTGTAGAACTTTTGGTTTCAGTTCGCTTAATGGGGCGACCAAAAGAAAGCTTGAACAAACAAAATGATCGTGCAGGTAAAAATATTTAATTTTAAGTAACTTGCAAATATTTTATTTATTTAAGACAACTAATATTCATATCTTTATGTTCGTGCATGTCTACATGAACTTAAAAATGGACCGTGCAAATTTTTAGTTATATCGGTGATTTTTGTATTTTATTTTGCTTGTTTTTGTTACTTTAAATGTAAAAGAGAAGAAATCTTTTGTATTTGAAGTAAAAAAAACTAATTACTTTATTTTGATGTTCATGTAACAATTTGGCATGCTAATAAAATTTATGACATTTACTTGACATTTTGGTCTGCAAATAAAATTTATGGTGTGCACATATCAAAGGTGTGCACATAGCCAAAATTGGTGTGCACGTAACAGCGCACTAATTATAATAATAGCATTTCTTTTATTTAATAATAATATAATTCTTTTAAATTAATTATAATATATTTTTTAATTTTTTAGATTGTTACATTAATTTTAATTATATTTTTTTAAACCTGCGGAGGTGGGCGGAGCCCGCCGCCGCAGCCCGGGTGCTGTCGCGCGCTGCACGGATTACCCCCCGTAGTAGGGTACTGTTGCACGATGCACGAAGGCCGGAGGCCTGTGCCTCTCACTCTTATACAATGGAAAATGCGGCTGGGCCGGGCGGGCTGGGGCAGGCTTCGGGCTGGCGGGCGGGCGTAGCCCGCCGTTTGCGGCCGGGTACTGTGGCGCGTGGCCATCGGACCGTAGGCCCGTGCCTGTCACTCGTATATACATATATATATATATATATATATATATATATATATATATATGTCAAATTAATCGTTTTACATGTAAATTGGGCTTCATTTTTTCTAACTTTTCGCTCCATTTTATTTTCCTAAAACACACCGCCCGAATAATTAAGCATTTGTTTTTCCGCCCGTGTTTCGATCAGCCCTCTGTTTTTCTCGGCTCAAAACATCGCAGGACGAAACCCTCGCCAGGAGCTCCGATTTTTCGCGCTTGGAGAAAAAAGCCAAGCGCGCTAGGGCAGTCTCGCGACCTCCTCTATCGTCTCTCCCGGTCGCCGCGAGGAGAAGATCTTCCCGCCGCATCTTCTCCGGCTGCGCATACGCCTTGTCTTCTCCGACGGCGCCGTCTCTCTTGTTCTCGACAGAAGTCCATCAGACAGCTTGTCTTCTCCGACAGCAGGTACAACTCTTATCTGTCATTTCCCCAGCTTTGTATCTTCTCTCCCATTCAAAATCTTCTGCAAATGATTTTTATTATCCTTGAAGCAGAATCCTGATCCCTGCAACAGCTCGAAACCCCTACTCTGCATCTTCCCCGTTCAAATCGGCAGCAACCAATTCTGCAGCAACGACTGATCCCTGAAACAGCAGGTATAATAATTATTCCCCAGCTATTATTGATTTACAAATGTCAATGAATGCGTTGTAATGTGTGTGTGTGTGTGTATGTAATGTGTGTGAGTGTATGTAATTTCTTTGATTTATGATTGTGTATGTGTATGTGTTTGTAATGTGTTTGATTTGTGTGTGTGTGTGTGCATGCATGTGCGTGTGTGTGTCTATAATGAGTGTGTGTGTTTGATTTATGAATGTGTGTGTATTTGTTGTGTTTGATTTTATGAGTGTGTGTATGTGTTTTGTTTGATTTTATGTGTGTGTGTTTGATTTTATGAGTGTGTGTGTGTGTGTTTGATTTTAGGAGTGTGTGTGTTTGATTTTATGAGTGTGTCTGTTTGATTTTATGAGTCTTTGTGTGTGTATGTGTTGTGTATGTGTGTGTGTGTTGAGTGTATGTAATGTGTGTGTGTGTTGAGTGTATGTGATGTGTGTGTGAGTGTATGTAATGTGTATGTGTGAGTGTATGTAGTGCGTGTGTGCGTGTGTATGTGTTTGTAGATGTGTGCATTTATGTTTGGTAATGTGTGTGTGTGTGTGTGTGTGTGTGTGTGTTGAGTCTGATTGGTGGTAGTTTTGTTTAGGCTTATGGGTAAACATAAAGAAAGTTGTGTTAATGCAAATTGGGAGGTCAATGATGTCCTAATTTTTTGTGACCTGTGTGTGTGTAATGTGTTTAATCTGTGATTGTGTGTGTGTATGTGTTGTGTGCGTGTAATGCGTTTGGTTTGTGATTGTGTGTGTGTGTGATATGTGTGAGTGTGTGTGTAATGTGTTTAGCTTGTGATTGTGTGTGTGATGTGTTTGGTTTGTGATTGTCAGTGTGTTGTGTGTGTGTAATGTGTTTGGTTTGTGATTGTGTGTGTGTAATGTGTTTGGTTTTTGATTGTGTGTATGTAATGTGTGTGAGTGTGTGTTTACTGTGCTTAGTTTGTGATTGTGTGTGTGTGTGTGTGTGTGTGTAAGACCCCCCATTTTTTTTCTTTTTCGACACCGGGGTCTTAGGCCCAGAACCGCCGCCTTGCGGTGATACCTTCGCACCCGGGAAGGTCGTCACTACAAGACGCCGATTCTGCCGGCCAATTCGATCTCTACTGTAGCATAAGTATACCAGGTAGTCCACAGAAATATCACATATAAGAAAATTAAACTCCACGAAGGGAGTGTCCACAGATAGTACATATAATAAAATCACGGGCTTATGCCCGGTACATCAAGTCCTCACTACATATCACTCATCACGGAAGCAAACTAATACAGCTACTATAGTTCGGGACTCACTGTCCCTGCTGTCTGGACTCCAGTGCTAGACTGTCCGATCTCCAAGCGTGCCGACCTCCGGGGCTGCTCTTCCATGCTGGGCTCCGTGGTCCCCTAAATGATGTGGTTCGAAAACCGTTAGTCTAAAAGACTAAGTCCTATCGTCCCCCACCCCTTCCCCCATGGCTCCTAAGCACCGAGCGGGGAGAAGGAAAGGGAAGGACATGAAAGTGGAGAGTATTCAAATTTCAGATGGCAGCGGAACTAAACTAACAGTGTACGCATGATAATAATTAGATAAGTAACCTTAACTTATGTGGGTACACATAAGCTAAAGGATCTTCTGCAGGGCTCCTATCGTATAAAAAGTCCCATACCGATTTATACGATAGGGTGTCGGTTCTATTAGCAGACTTATAATTTTGATAGAGAACCTTGACTTATAAGCACGCTCACACGAACTTATAGGCCAAGGGGTCGTTTTGCAAGGCCTAATGTATAGAGCGTCCCATACCGCTTATATATTAGGTGTCGGGTTTTATGCAATGGTTATGCTATGAAATACAATTATGCTATGATGAGAACATGCAAGTGCAACTCACCCACTCGACTCTGTGTACACAGACCTTTAGTTCCCCCTTTCAGAGCCGTTACCTCCCAGGATACCTCCGTAGTGGCAGACGGAAGCGGTGGGTTGGGCCTCGCCCACCTCAAAACCAGTATTTGCACTACCGGTCTGACCTATCGTACGCCTCAACGCTTGGTGCACTAAGCGGACGTCTGCGTACTCTTGCCGGCTGGCGCACCGGACTTCTGTTGGCGAAGTGTAAAACCACACTTGTCGAGTCAACGATATTGGTGTCGGTGCAACGAACTCCCCAATATCGAAGACCCACCACCTTATACCTTTTATGCACATGCAATAGTTATGAGTCCAATAAATAACCGAGCCGAATCTTCCCGGACTATCCCGTCCGTCACAATCTACAATCGAGCCGAAGCTCCCCGGACTAACCCATCCGTCATAATCTACAACCGAGCTAAAGCTCCCCGGACAATCCCGTCCGTCATAATCTACTACCGAGCCAAAGCTCACCGGACAATCCCGTCCGTCATAATCTACTACCGAGCCAAAGCTCGCCAGACCACCATCACAACTACTGGGCTATGCCCAAGTAACCCATACTATCTCCCGGGACACTGTGGTGGGAAAGTGTGAAACCCTAAGTTTACTATTTACTCTATGCCTACGACGAAGTTTTGACTCTCCCTAATTACTACGAGAAAGACGATTTTTCGTCGATCACACGCACCACCTAACACTAGCCAACCCACTCTCACTACTCTTCTTTTCTTTCTATTGGGAAATCATCCACAACAAAAGGGTCTAACTCCAATAACTATCCCCGGCCTTGTCTTATTCCAATTCAGCAATTTTGCTATATGCACACCAACTTAGACGATACGTTGAACCAGATAGGGGGTATTCTAAATAATCATCCGGATGTCCTGAATTATTTACTGGAGACTTATCATGATGCAGATGGACTAAATCCAAAAGATTATCATTTTTCCAATTATTCTGATATTTGTTTAAATTCCCGTAAAGCTTCTAAGGGCTACCCATTGAGCATGATGTGCACTTTTCAGAGAGGTATAAAGCTTCATAAATTCATGATAAATTCTAAATAACCATTTAACAATAAATCCATGATATAACAATTTTTCAAGTATTCAAGTGACACTAATCAATTTTTGAAAATATATCCTTTTTCCTTTTATTAATGAAGTAAGTGCAATAAATATTCATCCAAAAATTCTTAATTAATTTTCTAAAGTAGATACTGACCTAAAAACATCATTAGCCAAATTTCATAATTATACAGTAAGTAAATTGCTCAAAATGATTTAAACAAACTAAATCCAAAATTGCTAATTGCAGACCCCCAAGTCAATTTTTCATGTAAAATGGGATGTATATAAAATAATCATCATACACCCCTATAATAATTAATGGAGGTTCATTATGACCTTTTAGTTCTAAATCCAGAGTTCCAAAATTTTCCTTACTTATTTGATAATTTATTTAATTATTTTAATGTCTAAGATTTCCAAAAATGAACATGAAGTACTACTTTCATTCAAGGAATCATTTTACAAATTTTATATGTTACTCAGAATAATGATATAACCTATCTTCCAAAATATATATTTCTTTTCAGTAAAGCTTTATCTTTAAATCAAATATTCATTTAAATCCTTGGAAATTCATTTAATAAATATAAAATACTATATTGCTTCCAAAAATTCAGGGAAATTTCAATTATGAATCTAATGTCATATACATGGTTTGGGCCAAATTTCATAATTTATTTATTTGTAAGTGGGCCTAAATGAATTTTTGAATAATTCCATCACATGACAATTTGTGAACTAACTACCTCATATACTTGTCCAAAAATTCTTATAAAATTTATATAAACTCTATATGCTTTCAAACATCCTCTGCCAAAAATTTCATGACCTCTCAATGGTCAGAGGTAGCATAATAAATTATTTACTTAATTTAAGCCTTTCGTGTTACAAATGATGTGCTATAATTATTGACCCAAAATTCCCCATTAAAATACCAGAGGCCCATAATGTCCTTAAGACCAATCTACCAAAGTTTCATCTTAGTTTGAGGTGTTTAGCTAGCCCATTTCAACCCTAGGATATTTGTGCCCTAAACTAGGGTTAGGGATTTTAGGGTCCTAAACCTTCCAAAATGTCCTAACAATTTTACCAGAGGGTTATAGTTACCAAAACTATATCCCTACAAAATTTCATGGCCATACAAGGTGATTTGGCCATATGCCCTTCACAAGATACAAAAGCCCTTCCTTAGGGTTTGACCTAGGAGCTTGGGCCAAACCAACTCCACTGCCCCCAAATTTCCTTTGGGAGGTGTATCTTGTCATCCCAAACTAGTGTACAAAATTTGAACCTCTGTTGAGGTGAATTGGACACTAAAAGCCAAAATTACAATTTGGACCAAAATACCCTTCTTAGGGCAAGGCTAGGGTTTGCTTGAATCCTATTCAAATCAACTCCAAGCTTAATGAAATTTTAACCAGAGGTCTATATTGACCTCATAACCATCCCACCAAAATTTGGTTGAATTTGGGCTTCATTTGACCCCTAATTTAATTTACCCTAACATAATTAAATTATTTACAAAAACTATAGGAAAATTATTCCCAAAAATTCCCATTTTTGGGCAGGGTCTAGGTATAGGGTAGGGTGAGTCCCTGCCAAAATTTCAGCTTATTTGGACCAAGGATGAAGAGTGGGCAGCTAGTTTAATGTCTGCCTACTCATTTGTATAGACCCCACCAAAATGGGTGCCCTGGTCAGACCAGTCACCCAAATTGGTTCAAACCAATTTTACCAGACAGTAGACTCATAGGGCTAGGTTTTTGATGTTGACCATTTTTTCTAAAAATGACTCTAAATATTTTTAATAATTAAAGCAATTAAATAGAAATCCTGTGACAGAATATGAAATGATTTAAATATCATAGCTATAGTTTAAAATCTGCCCAGCACGAATCTTGGCGCAGCCTGGACGGCATCCGGTTATCGTCTAGCTCTAGCCGACGGCCCCGATTCAGCCCGCCTGGAGCAACTTCCAACGGCTGCCGCCGGCCATCCGGCCACCTCCCCGGCCTGCCACCGCCGCCGACACCTTCGTGGTGGTCGGGGCTATCTCCAGGCGGCGTCCAGGCCGCCGGGAATCACTGTTCCGGCGAACCCGAGAGTTGGATTTTTCATGGAATTTCCATGATTTTGAGAACCCGATTGGGCTCAATTGAGCCCCAACCTTAGCCCTATTGATTTCTACGATCTACCCAGGAGAGAAGGAGTGGAGGAGGACCTTTTTGGGCGGCTGTAGCCTGGCTGAACGCCGGATTGGCATGGTGGTGGCCGGTGGTGGTCGGCTTGCTCAAAAAGGCAGAATTGGGCTTGGTTTCTTCAGGGAAATGGTGGGGATTCATCCTTGGACCTTGCTGGAGCCTTTAAAGAGGTGAGGGGAGGTGTTAGGTGGCTGAAATGGCATGTGCCATTTTTGGCAAAGTCAAGGTTGGCGGCTAGGGGTGGTGGAGGTGGTGGAGCTTGCTCCAGCCAGTCAAAAAAAAGCTGCTGGACTCCCCCTTGTCCTTCTGAAATGAATGGGGAGGTTGGGGAGGGGGGAGGAGGAGCACAAAGTCCTCCTTCCTTCTCTTCCTTCTCTTTCTCTCTCCTCCATGGATGATTTTCTCTCTCCTAGTCATCAAGCCTGAAATTTGGGCTCCTACATGTCACATGTCAGCCTACCAATCTATTTGGCCACTTGGGTCAAGGTTAGCCCTAATGAAATAGGCTTGAGCTTGAGTTAGCCCATTTGGGCTAACTTGACCCAAAGTGGGACTAGGGCCCACCTAGGTCAATTTGATCCTTGATATTTCCTTAATAGGTCCTTGGTGACCCATTAGCCTCCCCTAGGGTCATGGTGGGGTTGTATTGGCCCTTGAAGGTCACTTGGCCCTTAACTAGGGCATTTTGACCATTTTAGGTTAAGGGTTGACTTTGGTCAAACTAGCCCCTTTGATTGGTCCCAATGGGTCCTTGGTGACCTATTGGCCTCTCACTAGGCTTATGAGGGTAGAGGTGGTGTCTATTGGGCTAAGGGACTGCAATTGACCCTTGTGTAGGTCAATTTGACCCAATTAGGGCTATAGTTGACTCTGGTCAACTTAGCCCCATTGACTGCTCTCCATGGGTCCTTAGTGACCCATTGACCTCTTCCTAGGGTTATAAGGGTATTGGTGGGGTATATTTGGCTAATGGACTGAAATGGACCCCTGTGTAGGTCAATTTGACCTAGCTAGGGTTATAGTTGACTTTGGTCAACTTGGGTCTGTTGAATGCCCTCCATGGGTCTTTGGTGACCCATTGACCTCTCACTAGGTCTATGAGGGTATGGGTGGGGTCTTGGAGTCTTAGTGAAGCCTCATGATCACTTTTAAATCAAGGTTCAGGGATCTGCTAAGTGCAGACCACAGTGGCCCTATTCACACTACCAGGTTCACTTGGCTCTTCCTTGGGCTTTCTAGGGTTTTGCCATGACAAAATCACTCTTAGGGGTCTAGTTGGAAATGGGATGTTACAGTGTGTGTGTGTGTGTGTGTGTGTGTGATGTGTGTGTGATGTGTGTGTAATGTGTTTGGTTTGTGATTGTTTGTATGTGTATGTGTTATGTGTGTGTGTGACGTGTTTGGTTTGTGATTGTGTCTGTGAATGTGATGTGTATGTGTTGTGTGTGTGTGTGTGTGTGTGTGTGTTTATGGTGAATGTATGTGTGTGTGTGTGTGTGTGTGTCTTCAATGTAATGTGGTTTGTATGTGTTGTGTGTGTGTGTGTGTGTTTAGTGTATGTATGTGTGATGTGTGCAGTGTGTTTGTGAGAGTGTGTGTGCGCTCAGTGTATGTATATATATATATGTGTGTTGTGTGTGTTTGTGAGTATGCGTGTGTATGTGTGTTGTGTGTGTGTGTTGTGCGTGTGTGTGTGCGTGTGTATGTGTGTTTGTGTGTGTGTATTTGTGTGTGTGTATTTGTGTGTATGTATTTGTGTGTATGTGTATTTATTGTAGTTGTGTAGTTTTGTTGTTGTTATGTGTAGATTTGTGTAGGACTGTGCACTCTTTTTTATGGTAAATGTATGTATAATGTGAAAGTGGTGATTGTGATTATGTGTAGAATTTTGTAGGCTTATGAGAAAACATAAAGAAGGCGGTGTTAGTACAAACTTGGAGGTCAACGATGATGTATTTTTGTGACTTGTGCTTGAAAGAAATAGAGTTGGGTAATCGTCCAACCACCCACTTTAGTAGGGATGAGTGGACAAACCTAACAACAAATTTCTTTGCTCGCATGGGTAAGTCGTAAGATCGGAATTAAATGAAGAATAAATGAGATCAGCTGAAAAAGGATTGGAAGTTATGGCGAGATCTTTAGGGCCGTGAGATGGGTTTGGGCTTGGATCTAATTCGTAAAATTATTGCTGCTTCAGAGGATTGGTGGAAAGAACGCTTAAAATATGAATTTTTAAAAAGATTGATTTTTTTACTATACTATTGTGGATGTTATTTTTCCTAATATATATTCATTTTCATGTCAGGTTGTTCTGAATGTTAGAAAGTTTCAGTTTTCTGGAATATCCCCTGAGTTAGAAGAGAAACTACATATGATGTTTGGCCATGTCATAGTAGCTGGAGATATTGCTTGGGCTCTAAATTCTAGGAATTTTGAGCATGAATCAATTGATGAACATGACTTGTCTACTAGAGATGACATACAAAACATTAACGAGTCTCCAAATTTTGTTGATGCAATGGGAAAACGGATAGACAAGGGAAAAAGCAAGATGAACAACAAGAAGGTGAGGAGTTCGACGATGGATGAGATTGCTGAAACATCACACATTATTGGGCGTTGCATGATGGAGCATCCGCGCATCTAGATATCTTCATCATTATACACCATTCCTGAGATTATTTTAGAGCTCGAAACTATTCCAGAGGTTTTGGATGATTCGAACTGCGACTTCTACCACTATTGCACCATGTTTCTGAGAGAGAAACAGAATTGCGAAACTTTTATGAGCATTCAGCAGAATCGGCGTCTAAAATGCTGCATGCTTGTTATGATAAAAAATCGGATTAGTTGGTGGACATCCTTTCTCTGTGATCGGATTACTTGCTGGACATTTATTTTTATGATCTTGCACTTATTATTATTATGTTGTGGCATAACTTGACATTTACTATTATTACAGTGTTGCACTTTTATTTTTATGTAGTAGCAAATGATGTTGTATGTAATTACCGCAGATTTATAATGTCTTTCTTGGATAACACTGACAGTTCTAATGAGGAGACTCAACAGCAAGTAGCTGACTGGTTTTATCATAATAGAGCACTGGCTGGACAACAAATGTTAATAGCAATGGGTTATCAGTTAACCGGGTCTAGTGGATCTTCTATTACAGCTTGCATGACATCAAGCCAAACAGAAGCTAGATGGATTGGTGAACTTTTCAATGGACACCCTTGTAGGTTTTTCAGTGCCTTCTAGAATGTTGAAGATAATATTTAATGATTTGCTAACAATACTCACACAATAATATAGGTTACAAGGATCTAGGAGAACTCTACCACGCGAAGTGCTTTCAATTATCTTGCATATTTTAGAGCATAACGTATCAATGCAATTTACAAGTGAGTGATTTTAGCACTCTACAAAAACTATAAGTAGAATTTTTGCAAAGGGTATCACTGCAATTAAGAGACTATCTTCTGATGTCATTAGGCCTTTATATCATCTTTTCATTGATATTCCCCTACAAATCTTAAATGATGCTCGATACATGTCATTCTTTAAAGACTATATAGGAGATATTGATGAAACACATGTGGACGCTCGAGTTTCTGCTGATCAATAAGTTTCTTACATTGGTTGTCTGGCACAACTACGCAGAATGTCATGGCAGTCTGTGATTTTAACATGTATTTCACTTTCGCATTAGTAGGTTGGGAGAGTTCTACTCATGATAGCTGTATGTTTCAGCGTACTCTTATGGACCATAGTTATAATTTCTCATATCCACCACCTCGTGAGACTTTTATATCCCGAGACACTTTTTTTATAAAAAAAATTTAAGATTATTTTAGTTATGGTCATTATTATTCACATATAGCGTACAATATATAACTTTGCAGACAAATATTACGTAGTAGATGACGGATATCCACTAAAATGTGGTTTTTTAAAACCATATTCAAGTATACAGTATCATTTATCAGATTTTAGAAGGGGAAGTATGCCTAAACAAGGGCATCGGGAAATATTCAACCAAGCTCAGTCGTCCTTACGTTGTGTCATAGAATGTTCATTTGGAGTATGTAAAAAGAAGTGAAAGATATTTAGAGATATATCATCATACAGTTTGACAAAGCAACAAGACATTGTGATTGCAACAATATTGACTTCGCATAATTACATTCACAGACACCCACCTCGCTCAGACACTCATTTTTATGCTTGTGATGAAGACGAGCATTTCATTTACCTCGCGGGGCTTCAAAGAATAACAGGACATATTAATGAAAGCTCAAGTGAAAACCATGTTAGAGGGATTCAGGTAGGGGTGGATGAGATGGTGGCATTGCGTGACTCCATTGCCAAACAACTACATAGAGCTTGAACTGTTTGCATGATCTGCATAGTCACCTATTGTATTTTGAGTTTTGGATATTTTGATGTTTACAAGTATTTTGGAGTATTTGAAGTTCATGCATATGTTTGAACTGGGTCTCACAGTCACAGCCACCATCGAAAGTTAATTATAAAATAATAATTTTTTTCTAAATAATTATTTTCAACATTTAGATATATGTATATATATTTTATAATTTTTTTTAAAAAAACTACATAATAATTTTTTAAATAAATAATATATACAAAACGTTATCGCAATTTTTCCAAACGATTCTCTGTTTTGAATAGCTTTGTAAACACAGACTATCCAAACAGATCTCCGTTTCCAAAAACAAATTTCTAACAGCTCTATTTACAAACTTGCATTTACAACAGCTCCTTTTACAACCGTAGCCACTCTACTAAATGAAGCCTATTATTGAAATTAGTAATTTCAACCACCAAGTCGATGACCTCTGCCCTTCGTCCTTATTAAAAGATGCCTAAGTTCTTAAGATTTTAAAATGAGTAAAATTAAGATTTTAGTGCCTAAGTTCTTATATGAAAACATTACATGAAAAGAGTTAGTTTAAAGTTAAAATCTCATGTTTTATATTGGGAAGAAAAAGATGAATATGATGAGAACTTAAAACTTTTAGATATAAATAATACCAGTAATTTTTAATATAATGTTTGGCATAATATACAGTCAAGCATTCGTTGATAAGAGAATCTCCCAGGAAGTCAGTGGAGATGCTCCTGAAGAGGCATAACATATTTCTTTTGTGTGTTTCTCTACTGAATTGTTAAGGTTCAGTAGAGAAGTGCAATGTATATAGATTGTAATTTTACTTTTTAGTTAGAGAAGTGCAATTGTTAAACATTCTATATTGTAGTTTTTTACTTTTTAGTTAGAGAAGTACAATGAATAATTCCAATGTGCACCTTGCATTAGGCATTGAATTTTTCCAATTCAATTTTGTTTATCAAAAAAATGTTTATATTTTTGTATAACATAGAATAATTGTTTATATATTTTTTTAATTTACATATCAGAAAATGGAATCCCCTTCCCAACAATATATCGTTTCTTTACAAGTTATTAGAGAAAAAATGATCTCAATTGAAATTATTTTAGTCTCATTCAAAGTACTGATGGTAAAAAAATATTATAAATGTTTACATTGTGGAGTGACCTTTAAGGGTAGAAGAATAAATAGAATGAAGCAACATCTGATCGAATTAAAAGGAAATATTGATGCTAGCAAAAAAGTTTCACTTGACATTCGACATTATATGCAAAAAAAATTTAAAGGGATAAGTGACAAAAAACAAGAAGCACAAAGTCCTTAGATGGTGTAAACTCATGGTGATCACATGAATGATGATAGAACTTCACTTCCTAGGTCTCAAAATTCTATCGTTTATGATAAAGATAAAAGGAAAATTCATCACGTTAATAGCTTTTTTGCACCTAGAACATCTACAAGATTACAACCATCTTTGAAAAGTGTCTTGGCATCAAAAGAGGTAGTACACCGTGCTGATATGCTAGTAGCTAGATGGTTCCTTGATAGTTGCATTCCTACAAATACTTTGAATTCAGTATTTGCACAAAAAGTTATTGATTCTATTGCTTCAATTGGTCCTGATTTTAAGTTGTCTTCTTACCATATAATGAAAGTTAATTTGCTAAGAAATTGCAAAGAAGAATATCGGCTTCATATAAATTCATATAGAAAAAATTGAAGAGTAATTGGATATTATGCCACTACATGTGCTTGGTGAAGGAATGCAACACGGTGAGTGCAAAAAAATAAATTTGATTGTATTATATTGTTTTTAATCTATTTTTAAACTATTACATCATATTGATCCTTCATTTTTCTAAATGAATGGAGGAGGATGTTTGATTTTAGTGTTTCTCAATTATAAAAACTGTCTTTTTGTATACTGTCAAATTTCTTCTTCCTTAGGTTGTGAACAAAATTGGAGCGGCTTTGAGCAAATTTATACTGCAGAGGATGACGTCCGACGATAGACACGACAAGAATCCTACGAGGGACAAGGGCAAAGGAAAACTTGGGGTGAGTCCTTACTACGTTGATTATAAATATTTTGTTTTGCACTCTTTAACTCCGAGCTACTTATTTGAATGACATTGCCTCCGAATTGAAATGAATATGAAAAAGAAGAAATTGCTAATAGCGAGCAATAGAAAATCTGAGGGGAAATTGATATATTTAATTCCTATTTTTAAAAATGCATATGAAATGAATATGAAAAGAAAATGGAATCGAAAATGCGTCGACGCATTAAAATGCTAAAGGTCAGCCTTATAGGAGGTAGAGCCACAGACTCCTACACCTCGTTAGAGGGGGGGGGGGGGGGGGGGGGTAGAACTCCCACATATCGTAGGAGGGGTCAAACTTCTACAGAATTTTATATAGACTTGTCCAATTTAGGAGACATGGAAGCCTATTGCGAGTGTGAGCGCCCTAAAGCGGACATTGATGTGATGGACTGACGGGTCCATATATTAAAGAAAATAAGATAGATCATCAGCATTTCAAATTAACGATTGATATGAACCCCGAACTGAATTGAGTACAGAAATGATAAGGAATGAAAAGAATAAGATGAGATATTTCTGTTTTACTTTGCCTTTCTTGCTTAGATATATGCCTATTTTGATATAGATTTGAATAATTGCTTATTACAACTGACTTTCTTGTCTGATTGCTGTGCAATTGAAAGGGTAATGAACTCACTTAGTTTTCTAAACTAATTGATTGTCGATTTTTTTTCTTTTTAGGATCAGACCGCCAGCACCAGGCTCCACTAGGAGGATACCAGTGGAGGCAGATCGAAGTCAGAGAGAAGACGTGGTTTGACCATGGGTTAGATCTACTATAGTTTGTATTTGATGTATATAGATGTTTAGTATCTTTTTTCCCTATGACGTGGTAGACATGATGTACATTACCTGGAATAAATAAAACGTTACTTATGTTTCTCCAGGTACCATTCTCGTGTTTTACTTTTTATATCTGATGCATTAACTTAATTGTGAAAAATCGCTCAGAATATATATTTAAATTGTAGCGGACTTTGGGTCGTTAAAATTAAGTAGTATCAGAGCCAGTTTTTCGCAACGCGTGTGATGCGAAGAGTACCAGATGGAGAACATAAATAACTGTGATGGTAATATACTGAAATCCCTCATGTCTTATTCCAGGAGCCCCTTCAAGTATACTCGAGTCGCAGACTGCGAGAGACTCGAGAAGATCCTGAAGGTACCAGGGAAACTTTGTCAAAATAAAGCGATAGTGGGCATCAATCTGCCCCACTACAAATTGCATACATTGCCCAAGCTATCGCTGGAGCTATTAGGCTGATCCAAGACACTCCTCCTGCAGAGTCACCAGTTATGCCGGCTATGCCTCCTCCAACACCATTAGAACCACAATAACCTCGTCTGTTTGAGATTGATATGATGCAGTTTTTAGAATTAAAGTCGCCAACCTTTCATGGTGACCTTTGTCCGATTGAAACAGATGACTGGATTCTGCGGATTGAGATGATATTCGAGGTAATGTAGTGTCCAGCAGAGCAAAAAGTGGAGTTGGTTATCTTCCTGCTGGAGGGAGAAGCAAAGCGTCGGTGGGTTAACTTGATGAAAGGAATGTTTGCTGCTAGAGACTTGATGACTGTCACTTGGATAGAGTTTTTCCATGAATTTACGAAATGGTTAGTGCCGAGAACCGAGAAGAGGAAACTCCAGGAAAAATTATTACGTTTGGTGCAAGAAAATCGCTTTGTACTTCAGTACAAGGCAGAATTCTCCAGCTTAGCCTATTATGCAGAGTCTGCAGTGGCAACTGATAAAGCTCGATGTCTGCCTTTTCAGGACGGTTTGTGGGATGACATATGTGCCTCTGTGGTTCTGTTTGATATTACGGATTATGCGCTCTTAGTGGCAAAATCTCGATTGGTCGAGCTAGATAGAGAGAAAAGACAGAGAAGATCAGAGATGAAGAAAAGATTTAAAGAAAGTGTCAATTGAGACAAATCAGGTAGATCAGGTGACACCCAGTGGAAGAAAAAGAAGCAACAACAGTCTACATCTACAGTTAGCACTCAAGTATCCCAGTCAAAGTTGACAAAGTGCGCCAAATGTGGCAGGATGCACAAAGGGGAATGCTTGACCAGTGTCTGCTTTTATTGTTGCCAGTCAGGGCATCGACGCAAAGATTGTCCGAAGCTGTATAGGGATGAAAGTTTGAGGGGAGCTCCAGCCTTACCTACGTAGAAGGTTTTTCATATTGGGACTTCTAGGGAAGGGGAGTCGATTGCATTTATACCCACTAAAGGGGACAGAGATGAAAGGCTGGTCCAACCCCGAGCTTTCTGTAACGTCCCAATTCGCGCTAGGCCCCCTCGCACGAGTTCTGAGTCAAGAGATTTGACTCGGGCTCGGGGCGCACTGGCAAAAGGTGTCAAGTGTGTTGAACGGAGTGATGGGTTGAGTGATATCCAACGAATTCGTCGAGAATGCCCGGATATACCCACCGATCGTCGAGAATGATGACCGATCATCGAGTATCGCTGACTGATACTCAACGCACTCAACGCCAGAATTTCCGATAAACTGGTTAAGGGAAATTCGTCGGGAATCATTGTTGATACCCGACGAATTCGTCGAGAATGCCCGGATATACCCACCGAACGTCGAGAATGATGACCGATCGTCGAGTATCGCTGACTAATACTCAACGCACTCAACGCCAGGATTTCTGATAAACTGGTTAAGGGAAATTCGTCGGGAATCATTGTTGATACCCGACGAATTCGTCGAGAATGCCCGGATATGCCCACCGATCGTCGAGAATGATGACCGATCATCGAGTATCGTTGACTGATACTCAACGCACTCAACGCCAGGATTTCCGATAAAATGGTTAAGGGAAATTCGTCGGGAATCATTGTTGATACCCGACGAATTCGTCGAGAATACCCGGCTATACTCGCCGATCGTCGAGAATGGAAGCTGATTCCCGCCAAATTTGACTTGTGTGTTTTTCCGCCCAGGCAGATTCGCTGGCTTGTACAGGCGGACTGAACCGGACTTCGGGATTCCTGCTGGATGATCCCTTGGACCGGTCATTTCAAATAAGACCTAATTTGGGCGGTCCAATCAGAAATTGACACATGGCGAAGTGACATAACCCTAATGCGCTAGTATAAATAAGAAGGAAACTAAACCCTAGTCGTCACTTCGACCACTGCCGAGCCCTTACCCGCGCAAAACCATCGGGAGAGAAGCGGATCATCGGAGTTGGAGTTCTGGAGGAGGAAAGTCTTGCTGGAGCCAACCAAACTTTGCAAGAGGAGAAACGCCATCGCAGTCAAGGAGGAAATGATGCCGCGGAGGAGGATGACTAGATCCATGGCCGGGAATGATGGTACCGCTGGAAATGAGGTGAGCTTCCTCCCCTCTCCCTTGGTGCTAGATCTGTAGTTAATATTCTAGGAGAGATATCGACTCCATAGAGTCTTGATGGTGAGGAGGAGACTTTTTAGGGAAAAGCCATGCCTAGGTCGTTTTCTAGGCTTAGTCTCCTCCAAACTCTTCATTCTTTAAAGTGAAAATGAGAGAGTGATTCATGGAGAAGTATGGCTTTGTGAGGATGAATAAGGGTGAACGCAATTTCTGGAGACGTTTTTGGGAGATCGATGCAAGGAGGAAGATGAACGGATGCCGTTCATCTCACCTTAAGATGCGTGCAGAAATCTGATTTCTGCACGCAGCGATCTTCGTGGCCAATTTCGGGGGTGTTCTGGCCAGATCTGGGCTTTCGACTAAACACGAAAGTTGTAGCCCTTAAAATTATCTTTCCAACGAGTGGTTACACGCACTCGCCGGATTTCTGTAGCCACGGGAATCCTTGGTCGAAGTTGCTGCCCGGATTAATGATGCACCTAAATTCTGGGCTGTGTAATGTGGAATTCGATTTGGTGGAATTTAATATTGCGATCCAACTCGAGGTTTGGGTGAACTCTTTTGACATAATCATCATTGTGATATGATAAGTTGATGTTATAAATCTGAATTCGTATAACGAGTTATGGACAAGCTTAATTTAAGGAAAGAGCCTGATATAAATTGGTAGATATATATTGATGCCCATTATCTATATCATGTTGAATTCATTTGGAAGGGCATATAAATGATTTAACTATGGCCACGATGTATGCTGAATGGATAGAAGGGAATTAGTAATCCAATGCTTAGAGTGTCGTCTCCCTACGTGTAGCATTGTGGAAGTTAACAAGTGCGGTGTTGACCGTCACTAGTTGGAATGAGGTTGAGATGAGTAAAGTTGGACGGTTGGGCTTGGTCCTCGGTGTTCACGTCCCGAGGCTCCTTCCGTATTTGATGGATGGTTGGGCTTGGTCCTCGGTGTTCACGTCCCGAGGCTCCTTCTATGCCATGATATTGTGGAATTGCATGTGGTGTGAGTCGACACACGGTGTTGCAATCCCGGGTTAAGGATAGTGTGGCAGGTCTACGGGCTCGCCAATCGTCACACCGATGGGAGTTGACAGTTAGACCTTGGGCGGTTGGGCTTGGTCCTCGGTGTTCATGTCCCGAGGCTCCTTCCGTGCCAAGTGAACGGTTGGGCTTGGTCCTCGTGCTCATTTCTGGGGCTTCTTCCGTGTCATACCTTAGGCCAGTTTGGGGCTAGGATCTTGGTGCACATTTACCCAAGAGAACCCGCTGAGCCGTAGTACGCATGTGAGCTCCGCTGTTGTGTTCTTAGCGTTGAGGCGTACGGAGGCCTAGGCCAGGTAGTGTGGAGACCAGCCTAGTAGTGGAGATGCCCGCTCTACTGTCACCGTTTGGCCACGACGGTTGATGCCTGAGAGGTTAGCTACCTGCTCGAATAGTGGGAACTATAAGTCTGTGTCGACATAGCGATTGCATGTGCTTGATCATGGGTGTGTCATTGCATTGCATACATAGCATTGCACTTCATTACATACACAAGACCCTCATCGTATGAGTTTGTATGGGCACTCCTATACGATGAGTTACTTACTGTTGAACGACCCTCAACTTATATGCTTGTATGGGCATCCATATAAGTTGAGTTACTTACTGTTATAACATTATACTCTCTTGCTGCTATAGATGGTAAAATTGTAGAATAAGTGGTTGCTCACTTATACACTACTTCTATTGCTTCTTATGACATATATACTTACTTCACCTGCTTGTACTACTATTATATATATATTGTACCTGTTCCTTTCTCCGCCCGGTGCCGAGGAGTCACCGGGGGAGCGGATGTGAAGCCACTGAGTCTTTATGACTAACGGTTGCTACGTCTTCCTTTTTAGGAGGAAATCCCGTAGGTGGAGCAGCAGGTCATGCAGCTGGAAAGCCAGACCATGACGACAGGGCCTGAGGGGACGGTACTGTCGCTACCGTCGGTTACAGATGTGAGTGAGAGAGATTTTATTGTAACCCTTCGGGACAATTCTATTTACGTACTCTGATTATGTAGAAGCTTGTTTAGCTTCTCTTTTGCTGTACTTATGGACTTATATGCTTAGTGTGGATTGACTTCTTTATATTATTATGGTTGGGTTGACATTTATATGTTGATATTGGTTGTAGCTGGCAGAATAGGCGTCTTGTGGTACAGGCTAGCCCGAGTGCTAGTGCTACTGCAAGGCGGCTGTTCTGGGCATAAGACCCCTCTCGTGCCGTGTTTTGTGTTCCGGGAGGGGGGGTCTTACACTTTTAACCTCGGGCAGCAAGAGGCAAAAGCAGATGATACTGTAGTGACAGGTATGTTGCATGTGCATGATCAATTATTTAAAGTCTTTTTTGATACTGGTGTTAGTCATCCTTTATTTTGGCATATATTATTGATTCGATTCATTCATAATAATACCAAATTGCAAAACCTTTCAATGCACTTATACCGAATAATACAATTCTGATGACGCAAAAGCGAGTCGTAGTCTCACTGCCCTTTAATGATAAGCAAATTGAAGCAGATGTTGTCGTTCTGTCGTTGGTTGAATATGATGTTATCTTCGATATGGACTTGCTTTTGAATCGAGAAGCAGTAATCAACTGTAAGATTAAAGAGGTTGCATTCAAGTGCCCAGATGGAAGTTTAATTGTGAATAAAGGTCTGTGTGAAGTCACAAAAATCATTATTTCGGCTGTGAAAGCGTGGAAGGGAGTACGAAAAGACTGTAAGACGATTTTGTTATTGATTAAAGAATCAAAAACAGAGAAGAAAGAATTTACTGCTGTGCCCGTAGTGAGGGAATACTTGGATGTATTTCCAGAAGATTTGCATAATGTGCCTCCAGCCAGAGAAATCAAATTTGAAATTAAATTGACAGAAGGAGCTGCTCCAGTGGCTAAGGCACTGTATCGAATGACACATAAGGAATTGGCAAAACTCAAATTGCAATTGCAAGAACTGTTAGATAAGAATTTTACCCGACCAAGTACTTCACCATAGGTAGCTCTAGTTTTATACTTTTATTTGTTAAAAAGAAAGATGGATCCCACCGTCTATGCGTCAATTATCGCGAATTGAATAAGCTGACAATTAAAAATAAATATCATTTTCCTCGTACTGATGATCTATTTGATTAGCTGGTAGGTGCACACGTATTCTCTAAAATTGATCTTAGACCAGATTATCACCAGCTGAGAATTAAAAAAAGAAGATATTTTCAAGACAGCATTTGACACCAGGTATGTGCATTTTGAATTTGTTATAATGCCCTTTGGCCTAACGAATGCGCCTGCAACTTTTATGGACTTGATGAATCGAGTCTTCAAAGCATTTCTCGATCAATTCGTGATCGTCTTCATCAACGATATTTTGATTTATTCAAAGTCGGAAGAAGAGCATGACCAGCATTTGAGTCTAACGTTGCAGACTTTGAGAAAGCAATAATTATTTGTCAAATTTTCAAAGTGTGATTTTTTGTTGAAAGAAGTGGCATTTCTGGGCCACACAATTAATGCAGAAGGCTTGTCAGTTGATCTAGCAAAAATTGAGGCAATTGTGAACAGGACTCAGCTGAAATCTGTAACTGAAGTGTGAAGTTTCTTAGGCTTGGGTGGTTACTATAGAAAATTCGTTAAGGATTTTTCGAATATAGCGCTCCCCCTGACATAATTAACTCGAAAGAACGTGTCGTTTAAATGAGAAGAAGATTGCCAGCAAGCATTTGAAGTACTAAAATAAAGATTAAAAACTATTCTAGTGTTGGTGATGCCTGAAGGATCAGATGGTTTTCAGATTTATAGTGATGCGTCCTATAAAGGATTAGGTTTTGTATTGATGCAACATGGAGATGTAATTGCCTTTGCTTCAAGGCAATTGAAGGATGCAGAAAGAACTATCCGACACATGATTTGAAATTAGCGACAATTGTGTTTGAGATAAAAATTTCACGATACTATTTATATGGTGTGCAGTGTGGAATCCTTACAGATCATAAAAGTCTTAAATATACTTTTGACCAGAAAGAGATTAATTTACGACAGAGGAGATGGCTGGAATTCATTAAAGACCAGACCTGAACATTCAATACCATCCTGGCAAAGCAAATAGGTAGCAGGCACCTTGAGCAAGAAGAGTATATCTACATTATCAGTGATTGCGTAATATAACAAGAAGCTTCTGTGCGACTTGCAAGAGATGAAAATTTGCGTAATTACAATGCAAGAAGAAAGAAGAGCACAATTATTCCAAATACAGATCTAATATTCACTCAAATAGATAATTCAAAAGGCAGTACCACTAGATCCATTTTTGATTGGCGTATTAGCGAAAATGAAAATGGAAAAAATGAGTACATAATTTGTGTACCTGATGCAGATAATCTACGAAAAGATATTCTTTATGAAGCACATAACACACCTTATTCGATACATCCAGGCGAACAAAAATGTATCACGACCTGAAACAGAATTTTTGGTGGCCGAAAATGAAACAAGATGTGATCCAGTATATTGCTCAATGTCATACTTGTCAGATAGTAAAAGCTGAGCACCTAAAGCCTGTTGGTTATCTATGGTCACTCCCAATTCCTGAATGGAAATGAGATGACGTCGCAATGGATTTTGTATTGGGTTTGCCTCGCAGTAAAGTAGGGAATGATGGAATCTGTGTAATTATTGACCGTTTGACAAAAAGTGCCAACTTTATTCCAATCAGGTAAGGTGGACCGACTGAAAAGTTAGTAGAATTGTATATGAACACAATCGTGAAATTG
Organism: Platanthera zijinensis; assembly: GCA_039513925.1. Classification (NCBI taxonomy): domain Eukaryota; kingdom Viridiplantae; phylum Streptophyta; class Magnoliopsida; order Asparagales; family Orchidaceae; genus Platanthera; species Platanthera zijinensis. The sequence continues at coordinate 45,260,483 of CM077082.1, forward strand.
CATGGAATCCCGCGGATTATCGTGTCAGATCAAGATAAGCAATTAATCTCAGATTTATGGAGGAGGGTGCATAAAAGGCTGAGAACAAGACTTTTGTACAGTACAACTTTCCACCCCCAAACAAACGGTCAATCTGAATGTACGATTCAGATGCTCGAAGATTTACTATGAATGGTAGTTTGGGATTTGGAAGGTTCATGAGAAAAATACTTGTTATTGGCCAAATTTGCATAAAATAATAGCTACCAATTGACGTACAAATGGCTTCATTTGAAGTGCTATATGGAAGGCGATGTAGAACTCTTTTGAGCAGGGCAGAAGATGGAGAAAAGAAGTTATTTCTGAAAAAGAGAACAGATAAAATTGAAGAAAAAGTTTTTATTATTCAGCAAATGATGAAAATTACATAAGACCGGCGACAAAAATATTATAATGCCTGACATCGTTTAGTGGAATTTAACGTGAGCGATCAAGTGTGCTTGAAAATTAAACCTTTCAAAGGTGTTTCTCGGTTGCGACGTATCAGAAAGCTGAGGCCGAGGTTTGTTGGCCTGTTTCCAATTATCGAGCGTATTGGCGAAGTGGCGTATCGCCTAGCTCTACCTGTTGAATTACAGATGTTACATGATGTTTTTCATATATCTGCGCTTCGACGATATATTTCGGATCCTGATCTGATGATTTCTACCAGTGACGTACAAATAGAAGCTGATTTGTCGAGTCCAACTGAACCTTATCAGATTGTTGATTGACAAAGCAAAACTCTTTGGAACCGCGAGGTGAATTTTATCAAAGTCTGATGGAGAGGTCACCCCGCCAAGGATGTTCCTTGGGAGCAAAGAGATTTGATGATGAACTTATTTCCTTCCTTCTTTTTGAACCAAGAAAAAAAAATGAATTTTCGAGGACAAAAATTCTGATAAGGAGGGAAGAATTTATAAGATCCGAACTCGATCTGCATATTAAATAAATATTTTTTTATCTTTAGAAGAAAAGAATTAATTATTCCCCTGTGATGAGAAAGAAATAAATTCAGTGTCGATTCGACGTCGCAAGTGTAACACCTCTACCCGTCACGTGCAATATAATAGAGGGTCCGGCCGGGGCCCCACACCATATTTTACAAACAAGCGGAGAAGCTACTAAATAATATCACAAACAATCGAACCCTAACACAGAGCATTCTAGCGGAAGCTTCATGGTAGAAAACTTGAACTCAAGTATAACAAGAAGTGTCCACTAACCAAGAACATGAATGTATACAATAAAGGTTTGGCATTAAGGCCTTACAAGTTTCTCTTAACAGTAGTGTGGTTTATAAACTTCGCGCGCAGGCCGACCACACATGAACAAGTGTAACAAACATAGCCTTTGAGGGCTAGTAGCAGCAGCAACAGGGACTTCAACCCTTTATTTTCCGCTTGGACCTTCATTACCTGTGCAAAGACAATCCACCAAGCGGTGGAAAACAGGGCAACGATCAGCAACTGGCTGACCAATTATAACGACCCTGCCCCTAGCATGGGGCAGCGAAATTCCTTTCCTGCAAAGCATTTAAATCACACAGCACATATATATAACAAGCCACTAAGGACGTGCACAATTGCACAGGTTCATACATATCACAAACGCCAGTCCGACGGCCCGACGTTCCGTGCACTCAGGGCACATTATTGGTGTACCGGAAAACCCGGGTCCCACCACCGTTCAGAGGTCCCAGACATGACGGTCCAATATGAGCATTCCTAGTCTCTATGGCACGCAAGCCAGAGACTCTCGCTATGTGATCCTACTGGGGCCTTAAGAACCCCCACAGGTAGACAACCATAATGCGGGTACAGATCCACCAATTCTCGTTGCTCATAATCGTCAGACTCAAGACTGGACTGACGCGGGTACGGCTTCACCTTGCCCGTTCAATACAAGCAATCCATATTTGCTCACACAGAATGGCACTTACGACCACAAGAGTTGGAACACCAAGCATCAACTCTCACTTTCCTTGGAGTTTCTCCGAATGGCAAACAAAGCATCACCAATCCAGACCAACCCGTCCGAATGAGCTTCACACAACATTCTTAACCGTACTACTCACTTCCGGTTCAATTAAGACCAGGGATAAAACACAATATCCCAAGGGAATCACTTCGATTTCCACCTTTTGGTGGAGGATTCCATGCATATGCAGAAACGAAGGACTACACTTATCCAAGCAGGAGATCGTTACCCTAGGAAGACGTTTCAGAGCCATAGAGCAAAATCGAGACGGATGAACTTCACTGCAACGGCCTTGCCTTCGCAGAGCTAGCTTCGGCTCACGATTTGGACCACCCGAGCACCACCACCAGCCGAAGTTCTTTCCTTCTCTCTTCCCTTGCTCTCCCTTCTCTCTTCTTTTTAGAAAGAGAATGTTAAGGCTTATGATGAGAAAGAACTCATCATTTCCGTTCTTATCTAGCCAGGAAACACTCAGGTCCATTGGATCCCCATCAAAGAAAACGAACGGCTCAGAACCGCTCTGAAAGTCTAATATTTAGGCTGACACGGCCTGTGACACGCCCGTGTCACAGGCCGTGTACTGTAAGCGGTACACGAACCGACTTAACCCAGAGAAGCACACGGCATGTGACACGCCCGTGTCACAGGCCGTGTGTCCTGACACGGATTCAGACATACCTGTATCTAGCCCGTGTTCACCAGGATGCACAGCCTTAGCAAAAACCTGAGGGGGACACGCCCTCTGACACGCCCGTATCACTGGGCGTGTAATAACTCAATGATCGTTGAGTTCATGGCGTTGAGTGCTCACAGAGAGGGACATGGCTTCGGACACGCCCGTGTCCCAGGCTGTGTGCCTCACTCAACGCCCTCTTATGACATTGAGTGCTTAAGACAACACCCAGAGTAGGACACTGCCTGGGACACGCCCGTATCCCAGGTCGTGTGCCTCACTCAACGCTTTCTCGAGACCAAAAACACACTCGAGAAACCTGAGCAGGACACGACTTGGCCGTGTTGTCCAGCCTGAACTCCAAACTTGGGATTTGGGATTTTTGGGGTGTTACAACCCCCTCCTCCTTACAATAAATTTCGTCCCGAAATTTGCACACAGTAAGGAAATCCATCAGCCTTAAAATTATAACTCCAAAAGTTCATTATAACAAAAGACGCACGATACAACAGTTCAAACAAATAACTCGGGAAACTCAGCACGTATGGTCTGCTCCCGCTCCCATGTTAGCTCTTCATGGCCACAATTGTCCCACCGGACTTTGACCATCCCAATTGTCTTGTTCCGCAACTGTTTGTCCGTTCTATCTTCGATCCGAATAGGTCTAACCTTCGTTGTTAGCCCACTGCCGACTGATATTTCATTTGCATCAATCACCCGTGATGGCTCTGTCACCGCTTTCCGTAACACCGAGACATGAAACACATCATGAAATCACTCAGCTACAGCTACAATGCTAGTCGATAGGCAGCTTCACCAACACGCTCTACCACTTTAAACGGTCCCAGATACTTCGGGCTCAGCTTTTTCAGCCGCCGTATCCTGGACACACCTTTAAAGGGTTTAAACTTCAAGTATACCCAATCGCCCACCGCAAACTCCACATTTCAGTGCTTGGCATTGAAATACTTAGCCTGCCTATCTTGCGCCACCAATTGCCTTTCACGTATCAATCGTATAACTGAGTTGGCATCATCCATCTCCTTTCGATTGTACAGCTTTGTTTCACCAGTTTCTACCCAAGCCAACGACGTACAACATTTCCTACCGTATAAAGCCTTAAAGGGCGTCATCTGAATACTAGCCTAGTAACTATTATTATAGGCGAACTCAATCATAAAGAGATGATCTTCCCAACTCTTCCCGAAATCCAGCGCACATATTCGGAGCATATCCTCCAACGTCCTGTTGGTCCTTTCGGTCTGATCATCCGTTTGAGGATGAAAGGTCGTGCCAAAATGTAATTTCGTACCCAACAGTTGGTGGACTAATCTCCAATCACCCGAAGTGAAACGCCCATCTCGATCACTGACGATGCTACGGGACACGCCATGCAATCATACAATCGTATCCACATACATTTTTGCCAATTTTTCAACTGGATCGTCCTTCCGGTTCGGGATGAAATGCGACACCTTAGTTAACCGGTCCACAATCACCCAAACCGCATCATTCCCACGCTGTGATCTCAGCAGCCCATGCACGAAATCCATGGAAATATCATCAAACTTCCACACAGGAATAGGCAGTGACTTCAGAAAATCTCCTGGTTTTTGGCATTCAACCTTTACTAAGGCACATGTTTGACATTTTGCAACGTAATGCGCTATGTCCTTCTTCATCCTAGGCCACCAAAAAATTTTCTTCAGATCCTTATATATTTTTGTGCTCCCGGGGTAAATCGAATACCTTGTGAAGTGGGCTTCATACATCACTTCTTCATGCAGTTTACCCTTATCTGGGACACACAAGCGACCGTCCTTCCGAACAAGGCCGTCACTAAACGAAAACTGGGCATCTGTACATTCCGCTGCGTATCTTTGTAAACTTTCATCAAGTGTTGTTGCTTGCCGAACTCTATCTACTAGGTCACACTGTACCTCTGTCCAGTTCAAGCACACATTCGCAGTGGTGTTCTTGTCAATACAAGAGATATCTAATGCTTCCAGTTCTCGAATTAACCTTTCATCATGCTGTAGTAACCAATTCGCTCTTGCTAGAGTTCTCCGACTCAAGGCATCTGCAACTAAATTCCCTTTACCGGGAGTGTAATGAATCTGGAAGGTGTAGTCACCAAGAAATTCCATCCACCTTCTCTGTCGCATGTTCAATTTTTTCTGATCCAACAGATACTTCAAGCTCTTATGGTCCGTGAATATATCCACTTTCACGCCATAAAGATAATGACGCCGCAGTTTAAGTGCGAATATTACCGCCGCCAACACCAAATCATGGACGGGGTAATTCCGTTCGTGCACTTTCAACTAGCATGAGCCATATACTATTACTTTCCCAAATTGTTGGAGAACGCAACCTAAGCCGCTCTCTGATGCATCACTATACACCTCAAAGCCATCCATACCACATGGCGATGTCAAGATTGGCATCGTGTCAAACGGCTCTTTAGCACTTCAAAAGCTCGTGCGCACTCGGGCGTCCAAACGAACTTCTGATCCTTCCTCGTCAGTGTAGTGAGAGGCAAGGCTATCCTTGAGAAATTCTCTGCAAAGCGCCGGTAGTAGCCCGCAAGCTCAAGGAAACTTCGGACTTCTGCTACTGTAGAGAGAATATGCCACTCTTGTATAACAGCTATCTTCGAAGGATCCACCGCTATGCCCTCTCCACTAACCACATGGCCAAGGAAAGTCACCGACGACAGCAAAAACTCGCACTTAGAGAACTTGGCGTAGAGCTTGTTCTTCCTCAGGGTGTGCAACACTATCCACAAGTGATTTGCATGATCCTTTTCGGATTGGGAGTATACGAGGATATCGTCAATAAAGACGATCACAAAGAGATCCAGGTATTCTCTAAACGTCCGATGCATCAAGTCCATAAATACCGATGGCGCATTTGATAGCCCAAACGGCATTACTGTGAACTCAAAGTGACCATAGCGTGTTCCAAATGCTGTTTTAGGTATGTCACTTTCACGAACCCTCAACTGATAATAGTCTGATTTTAAATCCAGCTTGGAATATACAGTCGAGCCCACTAATTGATCGAACAAGTCATCGATCCGTGGAATCAGATATTTGTTCTTTTCGGTCAACTTGTTCTGTTCTCTATAATCAATACATAGACGCAAGCTACCGTCCTTTTTCACGAAGAGAACCGGCGCGCACCAAGGTGATTGACTTGGGCGTATATAGCCTTGCTCAAGCAATTCTTGCAACTGAACTTTTAGTTTTGCCATTTCCTTTGGCGCTACTCGATAAGGCGAGCGGGCCACAGGTTTCGCACCGGGCACCAGCTCGATAGTGAAGTCAATTTCCCTTTGGGGAGGCAACCCCGGAAGGTCTTTTGGGAATACATCAGCATTGTTCGATACAATCAACACCTCACTTACACTGGCCTTTGGCTCCACTGCCTCAACGAGTGTGAAGTATAGCTCCGCACCCTTCCGAACTGCTTTAATGACTTGGAGAGCAGCTATCAATATTCTACCCGACCCTTGCATACCATTGAACTTATTCGTTTGTTCGGTACTCTGACCCAGTGTAACCTCTTTTGAAGTGCAATCGATACAGGCATGCTGCTCTAAAAGCCAGTCCATACCAAAGATGATATCAAACTCTGAGATCGGCAACACTGATGTTTCCATTGTGAAATCCCGACTCCCTATCTTTACCTCAACACAACAAGACTTATCCACGCTCATTATACATCTGTTCAGTAATAACACCGTCAGACTGTCTGTCGTGGTCCGTATAGGCACCCTAATACGCAATATAAAATCTTCAGACAGAAACGAATGTGAAGCACCTGTATCAAACAGTGTTCTTGCTGGATAGTCCATTATAAGGACAAAACCTATAACATCACGATTATAACAAGTACAACACAAACACATAGCACAATTACATCATAAAGCATATAGTAAAACTATGACCTACTCGTACCTGTGACAACATCGGCCTGCTTGATGGCCTCCTGTTGTCCAAGATTGTACACTCGGTGCTGCGCTTGCGATGCAGAAGACTCTTCCACAGCCTTCCCTTTTTCTGCATAGGAGGCACCCAGTTTCTTTTCCACTTTTGGAGGACCAACTCTACAATTTCGAGCGTAATGTCCTGGCTTGCCACACGTGTAGCAAGTAGGAGGGTTTGAACCAGTAGACACCTCCGAAACAGAAACTGAAGGAGTTTGTCCATCAGATTTAGACTTCTTTCCCCGTCTCCTTCGATACCCAAACTTCCCCTGACGCGGCGGCTTGAACTCCGGCTTTGTAACAGCCAAGTTCCTTTTGCCTTGTCCTCTTTTCATATCCGCCTCCAAAGACCGAGTTGTACAGACCAAGCCTTGAAACCCCTGGACCACAGAACTTGAGAGCAAATATCTAAGCTCATCTCGTAATCCCTAGTAGAACTGACTGGTATTCCACTCTTCTTCAACGAAGATAGCACCCGCATAACGTCCCAAACGCGTAAACTCATGAAAATAGTCGTCAACACTACGCTCTCCTTGAGTTAACTGTTGGAACTCCATTTTCATAGCAATTCTCTGCTGCGTCGGCAGATGTTTTGCTAGAAACAGCCGAGAGAACTCTTCCATCGAGACTCTTGTCAACTGTCTGCCCGCCAAGTGGTGCAGCTCCACCTAATCCCACCATAGCCGAGCCTCTCCCTCAAGTAGGAAAGTTGCGAAAATGACTTTCTGTTCCTCCTCAACTCTAATTGCTGTCAAGACTCGCTTAACCCTTGCGAGCCAATCCTCCGCTTGGGCTAGAGAACCTGCCCTAGTAAATGTGGGATGATTAAAGCTCATGAACCGCTTCAATTGTTGATCTGCTGTTCGCGGATCAACCACAACTGCCACCGGTTCTTGCCTTAACTCAACATGCATTGGCTCCACTGCAGGCCGAGCCTGCCCAGCCTGCTGCGCATTCATCACAGCGAGTACTGTCTCCGTAATCATCCGTACAGTTTCAACAGACGGAGGAGGTGTGGGCACCTCAGCTGGTGCCGCACTTTCAACAGAATTGTGAGGTTCTGACTGACCCGTAACACTTCTGGTCACCTATATGTGTAGAAACACAATTTAGCGACCAATCAAACAGCAAACATACAGAAGGGAACACACAGGTTCAACACACAAATGCATTTACATTCCTTAGTGGACATTCTTGAGTTCAATATTTGTGTTATAACGGCAACACTGCACTTATACGTGCCCGCCACCCCACAAAAGAATTCGACCATGAATTCGTAAGAGAAAGACCAACGTGTTGATACCAAATTGTAACACCTCTACCCGTCACGTGCAATATAATAGAGGGTCCGGCCGGGGCCCCACACCATATTTTACAAACAGGCGGAGAAGCTACTAAATAATATCACAAACCATCGAACCCTAACACATAGCATTCTAGCGGAAGCTTCATGGTAGAAAACTTGAACTCAAATATAACAAGAAGTGTCCACTAACCAAGAACAGGAATGTATACAATAAAGGTTTGTCCTTAAGGCCTTACAAGTTTCTCTTAACAGTAGTGTGGTTTACAAACTTCGGCGGGCAGGCCGACCACACATGTACAAGAGTAACAAACATAGCTTTCGAGGGCTAGCAGCAGCAATATGGACTTCAGTTCTTTATTTCCCGCTTGGACCTTCATTACCTGTGCAAAGACAATCCACCAAGCGATGAAAAACATGGCAACGGTCAGCAACTGGCTGACCAATTATAACGACCCTGCCCCTAACGTGGGGCAACAGAATTCCTTCCCTGCAAAGCATTTAAATCACACAACACATATGTATAACAAGCCACCAAGGACGTGCACAATTGTACAGGTTCATACATATGACAAACGCCAGCCCGACGGCCCGACGTTCCGTGCACTCAGGGCACATTATTGGTGTACCGGAAAACCTGAGTCCCACCACCGTTTAGAGGTCCCATACATAACGATCCAATATGAGCATTCCTAGTCTCCATGGCATGCAAGACAGAGACTCTCACTATGTGATCCTACCGGGGCCTTAAGCACCCCCACGAGTAGACAAACATAACGCGGGTACAGATCCACCAATTCCCGTTGCTCATAGTCGTCAGACTCAAGACTGGACTGACGCGGGTACAACTTCACCTTGCCCGTTCAACACAAGCAATCCATAGTTGCTCACACAGAATGGCACTTACGACCATAAGAGTTGGAACACCAAACATCAACTCTCACTTTCCTCGGAGTTTTTCCGAATGGCAAACAAAACATCACCAATCCAGACCAACCCGTCCGGATGGGCTTCGCACAACATGCTTAACCGTACTACTCACTTTCAGTTCGATTACAACCAGGGATGAAACACAATATCCCAAGGGAATCACTTCGATTTCCATCTTTTGGTGGAGGATTCCATGCATATGCAGAAACGAAGGACTTCACTGGTCCAAGCAGGAGATCGTTACCCTAGGAAGATATTTCGAAGCCATAGAGCAAAATCGAGACAGATGAACTTCACCGCAACGCCCTTGCCTTCACAGAGCTAGCTTCAGCTCACGATTTGGACCACCGGAGCACCACTAGCAGCCAAAGTTCTTTCCTTCTCTCTTCCCTTGCTCTCCCTTCTATCTTCTTTTTAGAAAGATAATGTTAAGGCTTATGATGAGAAAGAACTCATCATTTCCGTTCTTATCTAGCCAGGAAACACTCAGGTCCATTGGATCCCCATCAAAGAAAACGAACGGCTCAGGACCGCTCTGAAAGTCTAATATTTGGGCTAACACGGCCTGCGACACGTGCGTGTCACATGTCGTGTACTGTAAGCGGTACACGAACCATCTCAACCCAGAGAAGCACACGGCATATGACATGCCCGTGTCACAGGCCGTATGTCCTGACAAGGATTCAGACATACCCGTGTCTAGCCCGTGTTCACCAGGTTGCACAGCCTTGGCCAAAACCCGAGGGAGACACGCCCTCTGACACGCCCGTGTCACTGGGCGTGTACCAACTCAACGATCATTGAGTTCATGGCGTTGAGTGCTCACAGAGAGGGACACGGCTTGGGACACGCCCGTGTCCCAGGCCGTGTGCCTCACTCAGCCCCCTCTCATGACGTTGAGTGCTCAAGACAACACCCAGAGTAGGACACGACTTGGGACACTCCCGTATCCAAGGTCGTGTGCCTTACTCAATGCTTTATCGAGACCAAAAACACACTCGAGAAACCTGAGCAGGACACGCCCTGGGACACACCCGTGTCCCAGGCCATGTTGTCCATCCTGAACTCCAAACTTGAGATTTGGGATTTTTGGGGTGTTACAACAAGTATATATTTTTATGTTCGAGATTTTCCGATTGATTTTGCGACGCTCGTTTCGTTTCGTTTGAATTATTCAATGCAATATTTGAATTAGATTTCCATTTGATGTGGCTGAAGTTGGAATAATGGAGGACCTGATCGGGGTTCCTTGTGAGTTGGCTGGCTGTGGTCAACTTGGCTGGAGCATTTGTGCTGAAAGGAGTGTGGGCTGGTTAGTTTGACTAGTCTCATACATATATTTTAATACATAATCAAATTAAGCGGTGGTCTTTATGATATTCTATCTACCGGTCCCGATCCTTAACTCATTTCTTACCTCTTGGAGCTTTCGCCTGATGGTTCCTACGTAGGGTTTCCCCACTCTTCCTTCTTGCTTATTCTTGATGTTTGGTTGTTGTTACCGCTTCTTTGGTGCTGCTGTTGCTGATCTCCTGAACATCCGCTGCTTTATGTGTTTGGAAATTTAGACTTAGCCAACAGTTTTGGGCTCCACCTCCACTGTGAGCTTCTTTTTCCCTTCCTCTCCATATGCTTGCTGAATTAAGATTTAGTATGTTGCAAGTTGAAAGGGATAAGAGTAGGGCTTTCAGATTTGGGGGGTTTCTATGATTTCCGGCTAGGATTTCCTTGATTTGGGCTTGGATGTGTAGGTTGTTGTCCCTTTCTATTTCTTTTACTATGATATTGGCTGATTGGACTTGATTTGCCAAGGAATTTTTTGGGATTCTTTTATGCTTCTGTGTGCCAACTGTTGTATAGTTATTGATCTTGAGGGGCTGTTGTTTGGGCTCTTGTTGTTGCTGTTTCACTAAGGGAAATTAGTGGGATCGCTGCCACTTTTGCTGGCTGGGTATGTGTAAGACCCCCCCCCCCCCCCAAACCTTTGCTCCGGTCAGGCCGGAGGGATCTTACTTGCCCAAAGTGTCCACCCAGTGCCCCTTAAGAGTGTCAACCTACACTATCAAACCTGAACGAACTTCACAGGCTTTCAAGCCGCGCACATATTGTAAGAACTCATAGCCACGCATACATCGCAGACATTCACAGCCGCTCACACATCGCAGGCATTCACAGCCCACATATCGCAGGCATTCACAGCCCACACATCGCAGGCATCCACAGCCGTGCACAATGCCCTATGTCGACATAAAATGGACTGCTTCTTTTCAAGCAGGGTAGCGAGCCCCACGAGCCTCACCGATGTGGTCGTCGGTGACAGTGGCCAGTCCTGCCACTTCCGGGGGTGATCGTACTGCATAGCCTAGGTCCTTACGTACATCTTCGTGTACTCTTGGATGTGAGTGACATCCGACGATTCAACATTTTGTCGGCCAGCAGAGGAAACCCAACGGGGAAGAAAACATAATGGCCGGTCACCCATGGTACTCATCTCCCTGTCGCCTTGAGTCGTCGAACTTCCCGCACCAGTACGAACGGTCTGCGGAAGTGGCTGACCCGCAACAATTTACTACAAGAAATTTACATGCAATAAAAATAATTAATTTCACTAGCACGCTCCGGGTCGGTAGCGGCTTGCCCTACTATGCTTTAAATAATTCGGGCAAACGACACATGACTTGACTTTTGACAAGGAGCGTGAGAGCGCTTTATTTGGGGATAACTTAGGAGGAACATCTCAACTCCTGTTATCCCCAACTAAGGTTCAACCTATCAAATTACTGCCCATCATGGCAGGACCCGTGCTTAGAATCGTAAAGTGCAGAACAAAGTACGGTAATAAAAACTGCTGTTAGTATAAACTGCAGAATTGAAATGCTATAAATAAATAGGATTAGTAGGACACTGAAGTAGTACTGAACTGAAAGTAGTACTGAAAGGAACTGGACCAGTACAAGACTGGAATAATACTTAAAAAAAATGAACTAAACTGAAAGTAAATAGCCAGGACCAGTACGAGACTGGAATACTGAAAAGAAAGTACTGAACTGAAATGAATAAATGAACTGGACCGGTACGAGACTGGAATAAAATATAAAGAAAATGGTTAGTAGTCCAATCACTCCATTCAAGAGGCTTCAATTCTATCTTCGTTCTCAAGAGGCATGTTCAGTTCCCTCTCCGTTCTCAAGAGGCATGTTCAGTTCCATCTCTATTCAAAGGAGGCTTAGTTCAGTTCCATCTCCGTTCTCAGGAGTCTTAGTTCAGTTCCATCTCCATTCTCAGAAGGCTTAGTTTGGGTTTCACCCATTATTTAGGTCTGATAATAGTTCTATTGCATCCTTTATTGTTATGGGTTAATCAGACCTGAAGAATTTAAGGGTTACACCCTTTTTTATTCATCGAGCATGTCTGCTCGTATTTCATTTTCCAAACTCTTTCGAGTTACTCGGGAGCTTTACAATGGATAAAGACGAGGCGCTTAGTATTTCTACGAAACCTCGGAATACTCAGAGCTTGACACTTGCCTCGATCACTCTCATTAGTAAAATAATTTGAACTTATTATTGGACTAAAAGATGGTCGCGTGCTCCAATTTTCATTTCGAGAAAATCAGACGCATTGATTTTCGAGCGCAACCCTAGGCTTCAATTAAATTGGAAAAACTCCAATTTTTCTCCCAAGGTTCCCAAATTTTAATACAACCTTTAAGAGGACCTAAAATGAGCACACAATTTTTTTCAAAATTTTTTGAGCAATTTTGGTCTTTTAAATTGGTTAAATAAAATTTATTTGAACTTTTAAAAATACCAAATAAATTCCAAAAATTCCCAAATTTTTTGAGGAGAAAGCCTTTATTGAGGGAAACAACTTTTATGTTCAAAACTTTTTCTCTAGGAGCCTATATTTTTTTATAAAAATTCCCAAAGTTTTTGATTAAAATTTGGTATGCATATAGCAGATCAAGCATGATCCAGTGGCCAGGATTGCGCCAGACAGGAGAATCCGCCAATACTCCCCCACAGCGGATCGGCCACGGATCTATTGTGGGGGCACATAAAAGGAGGGGGGGGGGGAGGGGGGAGGCTATCACAGTCGTTCATCTCATCCCGTGAGATGAACGACATTGATCTCTCCCGCTGGAGAAGAAGACGGTGGTCCTCTACCACCGCCGACCGGCCTCTCATTGGGAGCCTACGAGTCTCTGGGCGGTGGTTCGGCGGCCTGCCGCCGCCAGCCACCACCGAAAATTGTGAAACAGAAAGCAGGGTGGCGGCAGCTCTTCTCCTAGTGCCACTGCACCACCCTGCCTCTCTGGTGACCACCCCGACCACAAAACCACCCCGGCCGGTGCGCCGTGGGTAGGGCTCCTCTCCGGTTGTGGTTCACCAACCAGCCAGCGCCGGAGCAGAAATAGAGGAAATACCTGCTCTTCGGGTGCCGCCAGAGCAGCGTTTTCCGGCGGCACCTCGGTTGACCACCACCTGGGAAAGTCATCCCCGATGGTTTAACCCTTTCCCAACGCTACTGTCGACGCTGGGAGGGGCTAAACTCCTACAACCACCACCCGATCTGGATCTTGGCTCAGGTGGTGCCGGCGGCGCTCTGGTCGCCGGGAGGCGCATGCAGCACGTCAAAAAGATGAGGGAGGAAGAGGGGAAGAGTTTCCACCTATGGTTGGGGGGGGGGTTGGGATGGTCCCGACCGAGCCGCCATTGGAGGTGGCGGTGGAGCTCGGGTGGTGGAAGATTTTCTGGCGAGCTGGAGCTCCGGGAGGGGGGCTTTGGTCTCGTTTGGGCTTATGTGGATGAGAGGAGGGGGCATGTCATTTTATAGGCTTGGGGAGGGTGGCCATCCCTCCCCTAGCCAATGTGGGATTAATCCCATGAGGGGAGGAGCTCCTCTCCTCCCCTCCACTTGCCTTGGCCATGTTGCACCATCCTAGGGCCTCTATGTGGCAGCCATCCAAGGGGAGAGGGGATGGGCTTGGGCCTTGATTCATATGGAGAGAAAAGAGGAAGGGAAGGGAAAAGTTGGGCCTACCTTGGCCCACGACCCATTCCTTATCATGTGGTTGGTTTTAAGTGGCCCAAGGGGTGAGAGGGGGTGGGGCCCTAATCAACTATGGAGAGGACGGAGGTGGGCTCCTTCATAAGGAAAAATTCCAAAAATTGATTTTATGAGGGTTTGACCAAAGTCAACCCTAGGGTGGGTCCCCCATACTGGTCAAAGTCAAAGTAGGTCCAAGACATCAGGAGTTGGGTCAAAGTTGGGATGTAGTGTCAGAATTTGTGTGTGCTCGCTTTTCGGTGCACAATTATGCTTGATTTGACCACGGGTTGACCAATTGTATTTGAAATTGACCGGAGCAAACTCGGTTGACTTCGTATTGACCATACGAGTCCATTGCCACTGGCCGGGGTCGAATCAGAGTTCGTTTGCTTATTATCCAAAATCTGGGCATCGTGGCGCGCTAAAACGGTCATATTGCTGATATTTGTCATTAGACTTTAAATTGCGACACAACAAGTTCCAGTGGGTTTGTATTGACTATACGAAGCCATATTAACTCATAGAACTCAAATCAGAGTTCTCTAGGTCATTATCCGAAAATCTCTTTTTCGCGACGTTTTACGAGAAATGACCATATTTACCATATGACATCGGAGTCTAGCGAAACAAGTTCCAATGCGTTCGTATCGATTACACGAAGCCATAGGAACTGACAGAACTCCAATCAGAGTTTTCTAGCTCTATGTACCTTGCTTAGGGTTGCCTTCTACCCGAGTGTGGGGCATGGGTAGAGGTTCATGTTATTTTTATTGGACCCACTAGGGTTCTGGTGGCCCAATAAAAATCGGGATGTTACATTATGTGTGTTGGACAGCTATTGTTAGAGGGGATATGATAACAGCTTTTAATGCTGCCATTGGCAGCCTTTGGTGCTGTTGTGGGCAGCCTTTGGTGCGGTTAAGAGCAGCTCTTTTGCTGCAATTGGCCGCCCGAACTGTTGTCCTTATGTCTCTTGTTGGTTAGATTAAAATGTCAAGTTGCATAGTTGATTGATATCAGTATTAAGTTGGCTTAATGTTTGTTGTGTCATCGAAGTTAGTCCTTCCCTATGCAACTCCTAGAGGTCGTAGTTGTGTCCGTCTTAGGAGTCCGCTCGCATTTATTTTCAGCGCAACCCTAAAGTAATGATTTCTTGATACTGCAGAGGATGACGTCCGACGGTAGACACGACGAGAATCCTACGAGGGACAAGGGCAAAGGAAAACTTGGGGTGAGCCTTACTACGTTGATTACAAATATTTTGTTTTGCACTCTTTTACTCCGAGCTACTTATTTGAATGACATCACCCCAGAATTGAAATGAATATGAAGAAGATGAAATCGCTAATAGCGAGAAATAGAAACTCTGAGGGGAAATTGATATATTTAATTCCTATTTTTGAAAATGCATATGAAATGAATATGAAAAGAACATGAAATCAAAAACGTGCCGACACATCAAAATGCTAAAGGTCAGCCTTGTAGGGGGGGGGGGGGGGTAGAGCCACAAACTCCTACACCTCGTGAGGGGGGTAGAACTCTCACACCTCGTAGAAGAGGTCGAACTCCTACAGAATTTGATATAGACTTGTCAAATTTAGGAGACGTGGAAGCCTATTGCGTGTGTGAGCGCCCTAAAGCGGGCATTGATTTGATGGGCCGTCGGGTCCAAATATTGAAGAAAATAACATAGGCTCTCAGCATTTCGAATCAATGATTGATATGAACCTTGAACTGAATTGATTGCAGAAATGATTAGAAACGAAAAGAATAAGATGAGATATTTCTGTTTTACTTTGCCTTTCTTGCTTAGATATATGCCTATTTTGATATAGATTTGAATAACTCCTTATTACATCTGACTTTTTTGTTTGATTGAAGTGCAGTTGAAAATGTAAGGAACTCACTTAGTTTTCTTGACTAATTGATTGTTGATTTTTTTTCTTTTTAGGATCAGATTGCCAACATACCAGGCTCCGCTAGAAAGATACCAGTGAAGGCAGATCGAAGACAGAGAGAAGGTGTGGTTTGTCCACAGGTTAGATCTACTATAGTTTGTATTTTATGTATATAGATATTTAATATATTTTTTTCCTGTGACGTGGCAGACATGCTGTACATTACTTGGAATAAATAAAACGTTACTTATGTTTCTCCTGGTACCATTCTTATGTTTTATTTTTTATATCTGCTGCGTTAACTTAATTGTGAAAAATCACTCAGAATATAGATTTAAATTGTGGCGGACTTCGAGGTGTTCCAATTAAGATGCAGCTCAATTGGTGATGAGAAGTGAAAGAACTTTATAGTTAAGCGTGCTCGGGCTAGAGTAGTCCTGAGATGGGTGACCTCCTGGGAAGTCCCCGTAGGAGCGCTTAACTGGATCATTTCTTATAGAAGAGAGGTTGCGACCACCAACAACCCGCCAGTGTGACTGGAGAGGGTTTGTGGTGTACGGTGTGGAGACCTGTTGAGGCTGAACTCTTTCGAGCATGGTGCTCGGGTTGCCGATGATCGTCCTTTCGAGCCGTGAGCTGGGAAGGCCGTTACAATAACCACCAATTATAGGTGAGTGCCAATAACCAAAATAAGGGCGGTTTGCATGCAGTAAAATTATATAAATAATGCGTGCATAAAACATACTAAATTGTTATACAAATAACAAATAAGGTGGTTACGGTCTGTGAATAACCACATAACTATCGTAACCACCCCCGAGGCCTATAAATAGGGTCCCAGTCTCCTCTTCATTCTAACTTTATCCTCCCAATCTTCTCCTCTTACGAACCATAGCTCTGTCGAAATCCTTGTCGCCTCCTTCAAAGATCTTCAAGTATTTCAAAGATTTGTAAAAGTTCACCACGCACCTGCGTGCAAAGCATTCCATCTGCCATCCGCAGCGATCCTCTTGCGCACAACTTCCGACACTCAACATCTGAACAATGACCACATACATTCTGCACCACCAACAAGAGAAAAATACTGAGTTTCACCAGTGGCGGCCTATTACCCTCTAAGCGAACCTCTTTCTCTCTCTCTCTCTCGTCTCTAGTTGTAACAAGAAGTAGTCTGTCACCCTTGATTCCTCCTAAACCTTGCAAACAACAACAAATAGTGAAGTTTGGTCGGGACCAAATCGACCATGTGATTTTTCCCTATTCACGAGTTTTTCACATTAAAAACATTCTTATTCACTCTTTACTATTTCCTTGACTGCTGGCTCGCTCGACTGCTCCACGGACTATGCCGGTCCAATTTAGTTTGGTCTATCTAGAGCCTCGAGCGATCCGCAACAAATACGATTATTTTATTTCACAATTGATTATGCAGATGATGTATGTGCAGACAATATTCTGGAACATGCCGATCATGAAGCCTTTGAATAGAACCCTTTGGTAGATAAGATTTAGATTTTTGAAGAAGCATATCACGGCTTATGATCTTGTCAGTTATTTACTTATCTTAACTAGTTTTGCAAAACTATATCTGACTAACTCTGTATATGTAGTTAACTCTAGCTCAACTCCGGTTAAACCTTGAACCTCTCCGTCTTCCGGTGTAATGTCCGGTTCGATTTTGAAAACCTTGCATACTTCTACCAAAAACCGAATAATAAAAGGGCTGCACAAAAAACCAAGCGCCACGAATTCAAACCCTAGAAAGCGGTCGCCGGCACGCATGAGAGTGAAGGTTTTAGACTTCTCTAAAGTGGTTTCAACAACGGCAGACAAAGACGTGATTGCTTGTTCGTCTCTTGACGGTGGTTTCAGCAACTAAAGGGGAATACAAGGACAATGCGAGCCTGGAGTTTGGTCGCTTAGGGCTAAAATGGGGAGCGATGGGGGCCGGGGAGGAGTGAGGAAAAAGTTGGACCCGCACCTATTTATAACTTTGTATGGGTACACAAATTTTTTCGCAATATATCTGTGACATTCATTTTGCCACATAACATCGCCCAAGAAAACTGTTAGACAACCGAGGCATCCGAGAACACTCTCAACGCCAATGAAGCCCGTCGCACCAATCATTTATTAATCATTCCCTCTTCCACACCCTCATGGCGGCCTCCAAAGCCAGTTATCTCAGTCGGATAATCAAAGGATTCGCCGGAGCTCCCCGATTCTTCCGTAATTACTCCCTTTCCCGCCCCCCTGAATCCCAACTCTTTACCGGATGGCCGCTCGTTGGACTTTCCAACTGGTTCTCCTCCGACTCCTCTCCGGCGAGAAGGCTCTTCCCAGACATCTCCGCCGCTGGAGTTGGATTTCGACGGCTGTCAACCTCGGAGGAGCCGGCCATGGGAGAAAAGGCTTTCGAGAGGATTTATATCCCAGCTGCCGCGCCCGTCGCCGATGTGCCAGAGGTGGATGAAGGCTGCGATGTGGATTTGCCAAAGCCCAAGATACCGCAGTATAGAGAATCAACTGAGACAGAGAAAGAGGCTTGGAGTCTATTGAAAAGGGCGGTGGTGAACTACTGTGGTACTCCGGTGGGAACTGTGGCGGCCAATGATCCAACGGAGGCTGCACTGAATTATGATCAAGTTTTCATTCGGGATTTTGTCCCTGCCGCCATTGCTTTCCTTCTCAAGGGAGACTCCCAGATTGTCCGGAATTTTATTCTTCACACATTGCAGCTTCAGGTGAATTCCCCAACTCCCTTTTTAATATATATTTTTTGTTTTTGGTTGACATTGCGACACATTTTAGCCTCTTGAAGTATGTTAGACTTCAACCGCAAAGGAATACCAAAGATTGGTAAAATTTTCATATGATAGTTCATATGAAGCAATTGGATGATGAATTGGATACAATCTAAAATCACTTAATTTTGAACCCTATAGTTAGCATATTTTTTCAGAAATTAACCTTCATGACTATTTAAATAAAAAGTTGTGATTTGTGCGAGAATTCAAGTAAACTGAACACCACTAGTAAACCAAAGTAGATTCTTGCTTAAAATCATTTGATTACTAGCATCCAAACCATGATTAATGCCTTGCTGCATGCTTTATGGCAGTGTCATCTATGCTTCCCCATAAAATAGATTTTTTTTTTTATCTCTTTACTAAAATTTTGCATAGCAGCCGTAAAGAATAGTACTTTCATGTGTTTCTTCATAACTCTTTTGCCACTAACCATGCCTGTAACTATTGTTGGAATTTTAATTGATGATAGATTGTTTAAATTTTTCATGGTGTTTAGTGTTTTGAGCTCTACATCAATTGATGAAAGAGTTAAAAGCCTTATGACGGGAATCCGTGTTTATTTCGAAATCCTCTTCATGAAAGGATGGAATTTTTAGTTCCAACTGTTTGGATATTTTTTCTTTCTAGTGTTCACAGACTCTCCTTATTTTATTTGTTATGATAAATAAAACATAAGAAGGATCTATGAACCACACATGTTCTCGCTTGCATAGCACTTGACCTAACCTAAATTTGGATTTGAGGAATAATAGAATTATTATTTTTGTTAAAATAAGTATTATCTTTTTAACTTATACCTCGTATACCACAGATTGCCGAATTCTTATTGTCGAACACTTTGATAAAGCGCCCGATCTTTGATCATGGGGCGCTTATCGACGATGATCTGGTGCTTGAAAGTCGAGCTCCTATCGATACTTGATAATAGTATGTTCAATTTTCAGAGTGTTTGTCCTTTAGATCGGCTTTACTCATGTATCCATTGAGATTTATTATAACCATTTTGTAATTAATATTCTTACAATGGAATTATCGGTCTTTATTGAATGACATTTCTATTTAATTTATAACCTAATGAGATTAATTGCGTAGTTAATATTTGATGTTTTTTGAGAGCTTATTTATTTGTGAAGTTCTCCCAAACTATTCACACTTCTCTCGATCTGCTCTTGAATTCTTCTCTTCTTGATTTTGCTTTTTGTTTTGAGTTTGCTCCATCTAGTTGAAGTTCAAGTGCTCTGTGCTTCTTTAGTGTTCACACTTATTGGAGTTTCAGGATCTAGCCGAGTATTGTATCTTGAAGAAATGATGATTAGTTGAAAGCCCCGCTAAAGGGCGGTTCATCTTCTTTAGGGTTGTGATAATACCTTTTGCCTAGACTTTATTTTTACTTATATTATTTATCTCATTTATATTCTCACTATTTTCTCCAAAGTGAAAAATTATATATATATCTAAAACTTTGCTGTTTTATCAACTATTAACTATCAATCAACAATCATAGTAGTTCTGTATCTTGGATTTGCCCATGACATGTTATAGAGGAAGGATATCTACAAGATGCCTATTCGTGTATGCTTCCTCTCGGGGAATCAATTCTTCTACTAGCTTTTCTCCCAATATTAATTGGAGGTTGCTTTTGATAAGAAGATGAGTTATGAACTTATGATATTTAATCAAGTGTTAATAAATCATTCATGAACAACAACTTGACACAGGGTATTATTCCCAATTGTTCATAATGAAACATGGTAGAAAATGAACCGTTCCCTAAAGGGTTTTGTGGTGACAAATGTTGATTTTGTTTTTCACTTTCTCCTAGGATAAGAGATAAAACTACTATCTGATTAAAAGGGGTAGATCCAGGGAACATGGAGTAAATGATAGAAGTTGTTGAAAATGATTTGTGAAGAACATGCATAATATCTCAGTTTCAGACAACAGTCAATGGGAAAGAATGAAAAATGAGGATTCATAAAACCAACTCTAAATAGTTGTGGTAAGGCTAATGATATAGATGATGACCACTCTCCCTTATTTAGGCAAATAAAACAATTGATAAAAAACACACTTCTCAGTGTAAATCGTTTAAATGCTAGCCTTTTGTGAGTTTGTATGCTATTGATATTATTATAAAATTTAATTTCCTTAAAACTAATTTGGTATGAATGAGACGTTTCACATTATGGTGCAGTGTGATTTTATTAATGCTTACATTCTATGAATCCAATTTTTGTAGGTGTTGTGATGTAAAATAATTTGTTTTAGACATCATGTGAGTCAGAAGATCCTTAAAAATGTTGGATAATCATTTGCCAATGAAATCTTAATTGATTACTTCTATATTTTGAATATTATATTTCCATACTTTTGGAATATATCGAATATTTTTCACAAATTTAGAAATTATTTTGACAAAAAGTTAGATGCTACATTCAACCATTAATAGTTTGAGTGGTGTTGTGTTTCATTTTGATATGTATAAAACTAAAGGTGCTCTAGAAGAGGGAAGGGTGTGGGGAATTTGCATGAGAATACAAGTGACTTATTAAATGAAAAATTTTGAATAGAATTTTTATATCCTGAATTCTAGTTTGTTATAGGAAATATGAATGCATGAGTTAGAAATGTGAATGTGTATGTTAAATACTTGACTATTTGGATGAGCTTTAAGAGCATTTAGCTCTATTGTTTCATAAATGCCTTGACGCATATTAAACAACAACGAACAAACGCATTGATCTGAGTATACTGTGATACGTGCTTGTGAGTTTGAGCGCGCAATGTGTTGATGGAGGACTATGTCCCGCGAGGGATTGCGACGTCCTTTGTTGGATCCCGTCGAGGTGGCTGCGGCAAAGAAGAAGGCGGAGTTTCGTCCGACGCTAGCACAAGAAGAAGAGAAGAGAGATAAAGAGAGAGTTCCTTTTAGCCTTTTTCTTCCTCCCAAAAGAGAGATTACAAGAGTTCTTGAATAAAGGGGCCTCCCACCTAGGCCTTAGACAAGTGGGGAAAAGAAAAGTTAGAGTCACCATTAAAGCAAGTCATCATTCCCCTCATTTGGGCTTAAGACACATGGGATAAGACAAAGCATAAATTCTACTCCTTGGATGACGTGATCCCCGTCATGTCGCTGTGACCTCTATCATAGTAGAGTTCTTCGTGCGCGTTATTGTTGCAACGCTGATACGTCCCGCCCCAGTGTGAGTCGATGACAACGCAGTTGGTAACATCATCCACCCATTCGAGTGGCAACATGTCCTCAAGCTAGGAAGGGAGAGGGACGATAGGGCTTGTTGGGGGCTCGCCAATAAAGGGCTTTAGGTGCGAGACGTGGAAGATGTTGTGGATGCGGATGCCGGGCGGAAGTTGGAGTTGGTAAGCGACATCGCCGATGCGTCGAAGAATCTGAAAGGGCCGTGAAAACGGGGACCCAATTTGGTGGAGGGCGTCGGGAGGGGTGGGGGGTGGATAGAAACTTGGTGATAAGGTTAGTTTTTAAGCCAAACCCAATCCCTAATGCCGAAGGCAAGGTTGCGATGCCCGCGGTTGTAGCAAGTCTCCATACGATGTTGGGCTTGAATGAGACGTGCGCGCGCGAGAGCAAGGAGTTGGTCCCTGTCCATAAGCTGATTAAGCTCTTGTTCTAGGGAGGATAGGGAGGCTGGCCTTTATTCATAAGTGAGAAGGCACGGGGGATTGCGACCGAAGATGAGACAAAATGGAGTCGCTCGTAGCGTCGTATGATACGAGATGTTGTTGCAGTATTCGATCCATGGAAGCCATGCAGCCCAACTCTTCGGGCGATCGCCGACGAGGCAACAAAGGTACATTTCGACCGTGCGATTGACCACCTCGGTTTGCCCGTCCGATTGGGGATGATAGGCCGAAGAGAAGGCTAGTTTAGTACCACAAAGGCGGAAGAGTTCCGTCCAAAAGATACTTGTAAAGACTTTGTCGCAGTCAAAGACGATTGATTCCGGGAGGTCATGTACGCGGAAAACTTTGAAAAGAATGTCCGAGCAACGTGTTTGGCGACCAAGGGGCGGCTAAGGGAAAGAAAGTGCACGCCTTTGGAGAGGCGATCGACGACGATCATTAAGATGGATTTTGCCGTGGGAAGTAGGGAGGACCTCCACGAAATCCATCGAAACGTCTACCCAAATTTGAGTGGGTACTGGTAAGGGTTGGAGTAGTCCGGCCGGAAGGAGATGTTTGGATTTATGTAGTTGGCAGACAGTGTAGGCTGCGGCGAATTGGTGGACTGAGCGCCAGAGACCATGCCAAAAGAACTCACGACAAAGGCGTTGCAAGATTTTCTGAGAGCCTTCGTGAGACCGATTGTGGGTTTCTTCCAAGAGCCGCGAAATTAGCGGCGAGGTGACATCGAGGTAGAGGAGATCTTTGTGGAAAATAAAACCGGAGGAGGCGGACCAAACTGGTGCCATGACCCCATTCATGATGCGCTGGAGTAGTTTTGCTAGGTTTGGCGAGGATCGAATTTCGCGGCGTACATCCTCGAGGACGGCAGAGTGCGGCTGGGAAACGATAAAGAGATATGTCGTGGAATGTTCGGCCTCGTCCGATGCAAGGTGGCGGGATAAGGCGTCGACCGCGCAATTACGGTAGCCGACCTTGTGTTCCACCCGAAAGTCAAAGCCAAGAAGCTTGCAAACCCATCTTTGTTGAGGGACGGTAGTGAGGTGTTGCTCGAGCAAATATTTGAGGTTAAAATGATCCGTCCGAATGACAAAGGATCAGCCCCATAGATAAGGCCGTCAATGTTGAACGACCTTGGCGAGGCCGATAAGCTCTTGTTTGTACGCAGACAGATTTTGGTGGCGTTGAGGCGTGGGCCGACTAAAGTATGTGATGGGATGTCCATTTTGTTGCAAAACCACTCCGGATCCGAGTGCGGATGCGTCACATTCAATGGGGAACTCTTTGGTGATGTCCGGTAAAAGATGAATCACCGGGGAGTTTTAGAGTGCCTGTTGGAAGTCGTGGAAGGTGGCGGTTGTTGTGTCAGTCCACGAGAAGCTGTTTTTGCGGAGCAGGCTGATGAGGGGCTGTGCGATGATGTTATATCCACGGATGAAGCGCCAGTAATAACCCGTGAGGCCCAAGAAGGCGCGCAAGTCACAGACCGTGCGCGGTATTGACCATGAAGCAACACCATCTAGCTTGTTAGGATTTGCCGAAACTCCCAGGGAGTGAACCACGTGGCCGAGGTAGGCCACACTTTGTTTGCCGAAGACAAATTTGGAGTTCTTCAGGTGGAGGCGATGTTGGCGCAGCGGCTCAAAGACCGCGCAGAGATGACATAAGTAGGCGTCCCAAGAGGTGTTGTAAATCAAAATATCGTCAAAAAAACTAGCACAAACATACAAAGTAGTGGTTAGAACACTTTGTTCATCAACGCTTGGAAGGTGGACTTGGCGTTGGTGAGCCCGAATGGTTGCACCAAAAACTCGAAGTGGCCGTGATGCATGCAAAAAGCCATTTTCGACGTCTTGTGGGTTCATCCACACTTGATGATAACCAGAGTAGAGGTCCAATTAAGAGAAGTACATGAACAATTCATCGAGTATCTCTTCGACCATCGCAGTTCAAGCACAACCCCTTAGCGCAACGGTTTGCTATTTCAGACACAGAGAGCCGGCGGCGATACGGTGGAAGGCTGGCTACATAAGGCTTGGGCGGGAGCATGCTCGACTCGATGCCCTTGGGGGGGGGATGGTGGGGTTGGTTCCCCTGTCGGTAGCGTTGAATTCTCGACGACCCAACAGTGGGCGGTCTAGAAGAAGTTGACATTCACAGGCCCGAGCTAGATTCATCACCGTTGTGAGATCGGGTGGAGCTTGGAATTCGATGTCCAGGCGGAGACACTCGTGGAGGCTGTCCGTAAATAAAGGAACCAGCTGCTCAAGGCGGACGGTGGGCATGCGCGCCAAGAGAATTTGGAAGCACTCAAGGTAGTCGTCGAGCGGGCCGGTTTGTCATAGTGCGATGAGGCCCCCTAGGGAGTTTTCCCGTAGTGGTGAGCCTAAACGGACAGTACACGTCGTGGCAAAGTCGTCCCAGAGTAGGTCATGCCGTTCACGACGTAGTTGGGTGAACCACATTTGGGATGCTCCCATGAGGTTGAAACGAGGCGAGGCCGAGTTGATCTTCCGCCAGGTTATGTTGGGTGGAGAATTAGAGCTCGCACCTGGTGAGCCATGGAATTGGGTCCTCGTGGCCATCATAAACGGGAAGTCCATCTTTGGGTAAAACGTGGGAGGGCCATCAGAGGACGGAGTCCAACTTCCTTCAGGAGTTGGACTCGTAGGAGTATGGAGTGGTGGTGGTGGTCCGTCCGGTGGAACATGCGACCCGGATGGTCTGGTGTCATGCACGTGCGCCCTTAGGCTGGCGAGTTTGGTGCCTTGAAGGTCCAAAGATAGGTTGGAGGATGGGTAGTAGCTGGTTGTCGGCCATGGCCGCGGGTAGAGGAAGAAGTCTGGCACCGGGGTGGGAGGAGGTACCTCTGATACCACGTTGATATGTGCTCGCGATTTTGAGCACGTTGATATGTGCTCGCGAGTTTGAGCACGTAATGGGTCGATGGAGGACTACGTCCTGCGAGGGATTGTGACGTCCTTTGTTGGATCCCGTCACAGTGGCTGCGGTAGAGGAAGGAGGAGGTTTGGCCGGCGCTAGTACTGGCGAAAGAGAAGAGAGATAGGGATAGAGATAGATAGAGAGTTCATTTTAGCCTTTTTCTCCTCCCAAAAGAGAGATCACAAGAGTTCTTAAATAAAGGGGCTTCCCACCTAGGCCTTAGACAAGTGGGGAAAAGTAATGCTAGAGTCATCATTAAAGCAAGTCATCGTGCCCCCCATTTGGGTTTAATACACATGGGATAAGACAAGGCATAAAGTCTACTCCTTGGATGACGTGATCCCAGTCATGTCGCCGTGACGCCCATCGTAGTCGAGTTCTTTGTGCGCGTTGTTTCGGCGCTGCTACGTCTGCCCCAGTGCGAGTCGATGGCGCCCGATTGGTAACATACTGGTCTTTCTTTCTGTTAAGAAATCAAAAACCTATGAGGAAACTCCTCTGTTTATATATATAGAAGAGAGATCACAATATCCCACTCACAATATGAGACTATTCTTGTAAAGAAGAAGTGAACTATAACTATGGGCATTTTCTAATGGGCTTTAACACTTATTCTCAAGCTGAAACACACACACACACACACACACACACACATTGAAGACTTAGTGATGCTGTCAACAGTTTATTTGTTTGAGGTAACGAATAAAATGCATATTTGCCCATTGAAGACTTCCTCTTTATAAAGTGACAATCCACTTTGATATGCTTGGTTTTTTCATGGAATACTCAGTTTTTGATATGCAAATTCTTGCTTTGTTGTCACAGTACATAGGTGTAGAAGAGCTATATGTCTTGCATAGGTCATTTATGAGATTTCTAATCCATTTTAGTTCATATGTTGTTTGTTCCGTACCAAAATATTCTGCCTTAACACTAGTGCTAGAAAGAACTGTTTGTTTCTTAGTTCATCATGTGACCAATTTTTCTCCCATAAACATACAATTTTTGAAGTAGATTTCATGTCCTCCTTGTCATCTGCATACTTGCAGCAGTATATGCTTTGACATGTTGGCGGCCATTTCTCCTGAACCAGAGGCATTCACCAGGAGAACCATTTATGCATTCTAATTTTTTCCTGATTGCTTCAAGATGACACTCTCTAGGAGTATGCATAAATTGACTGACTTTTCCTACTACAATTGCAATGACAGGCCTTGTTACCATGAGATAAATGAGTTTACCAGCAAGGCTCATGCAGTTAGTGTCAGGATTGATGATCCCCATAGGCATAAGAGTACAAGTCGGGTTAGCTCCAAGTAAGGCAGTCTCCTTAAGAATATCCATATCATACCTTCTTTGTGATAATGCCAATATGCAATGCCTTTGTTTCCTTTGGCAGCCGCCCAGGGCTGTTTTTCTGTGCTGGCGGGCGCTAAACAACCTCCTTCCAACCTACAGTTGGCTCCATTTTCATAGGCTTAGAGACGATAATCTCTGCCCTTGGGGATGTCACAGTCCGGAGATGGTGAATCACTTATTTTTCCCTTGCACCTTCATGTCAATAATTAGAAATAAATGTTCCAAAATGAGGATCAGCTTGCTGTATGACAATTTTGAAGACGTTGCCTTTTTCCTAAAAGCTGAATCAGACAGCAAGAGAGCCTCCGTCAAAGTTACATGCATTCTATCAATTCTTTTCTATAACATATGGAAGGCACGTAACAATCATATCCATGGCAAAAATTTCATGCAATCGGCTGCTATTATTATGCACTCTTTCTTCGACAGATTCATTTCATGGGAACTGGAGGGCCGAATGTAACCTGCCATCGATCTGGACCTCCCCACCCCAGGGATGGATAAAAGTGAACTTTGATGGTGCCTTTAGAGAGAACGACATTGTAGGCCTTGGCTGCCTTGTTCGGGACTGTCATGGGCAAATCCTCGCGGCGCAAGGGATCATGCTTGGTAGCCGATCGGTTAACATGACGGAGATGAAAAGTGCACTTTTGGGCCTTTATACAGCAAGTGTTTTCTTCCCAATACGTGCTAGAGTTATTCTTGAAGGTGATTCTTTGGAGACTTTCAATCACCTAAAACAAATCCTTGGAGGCCTCTACTCGGGAAGCACAGAATCTAGAATTGCAAACCTGCTAAAGGACGCCTCACAAGTACAACTTTCTCTCGTTCAAAAATGTGCGAACAAAGTCGCAGATTGCATAGAAAAAATGAACTACAATGAAAACTTTTTGTGGGAAAGGGGAACGCCCCTGCCCCAAATCATTTCTAGTCTAATCTCTTTAGATCTCTCCGCCATGATGTAGTTTTCTCTTATTTATAGTCTTTATTATATAATATAGCCCAAGGCTACAACTTTCAAGGAACAATGCAGATTTCAAAAGGGTTCTGCAGTGAATGGGGTGGAGATTGGGCACTGGTATGGGGAATGGAATTATGTGTTGGACGGACATTTTTTCTGGGCCGACACAGGTGTTGGATGGTTGGACTGGGGGTCGGACGGACATTTTTACTGGGCATACAGAAAATTTTCCTTTCTAGCAGTAGTTTTGTCTGGGAAATGGAATTATGTGGGCTATGGAGTCGAGTTATGAAGGCCGGGGAGGGATTTTTGGGCATTGGGATGAAAATTGGCAGCGGGAATAGAGTCAAGGCTACTTAGAAATGAATATGAAGTTCTCCCACCTTAGTCTATTATCAACAGGTCACGGCTAGGTATTTCCCTGGAGTTGAGGGACTAGGTGAGTAAGGCAGTGAGTGGGAGGAATGGCTGAATTTTAGTTTAGGAAAGGAATTTTTCCTGGTTTGGAGAGGGAGAGTGAGGGTAATGCACGGCTAGGTTTGAATTGGTGGGATAGAGTTTGGAATGGGTGGGGAGAACAGGGAATGGGCAGTTAATGGGTAGTTATGTTAGTGGAGGGTGGTATTTAGTGGTGGTTGGGGTGGTTATGAGGTAATTTGGAAATGGGAAAAGATTGTTATGTGAGTAATTTAGTGGCGGGAGGTATGAGTAGTGAGAAGGTGGTTATGGGGTAGTTATGGAAGATGAGGTTTGGCTTCAGCACCAAGAATCCATTGAATCCACCGAAATTTCTGTCCAAAATCCGTGATCCCTGAAAATTAGCCCATAGGCCTTATTTGTAGACTTAGAACCTACTACAGATGACAAATATTACCCAGAACATAAATCCACTAATTTCACAAAAAAAAATTTAATGAAATACATAAAATTATGCTGTCATTGACTCATTGCTCTAAACGTGACTACCACTCGGATTGTCTGTTCAACAATCATTATGTAGACTTGTGTGGGCTCCGGTAAATGTCTACCCGCTGTTCAACAATTATTATGTAGACTTGTGTGGCCTCCGGTAAATGTCTACCTGCCTTCGATCAATGATCCCCGTTAGTTAGTATATCAATTTCTTATGCATGATGTGAAGTATACTGCCATTTCTTGTCTCCATTACATGCTGTGCTAAAGCTACTGTTACCGAACATGTGGACATCAAAATAGCATTTTCCCTTCATAATTAAGCATCAGTCCTGTTATTATGAGACTTTCAGCTAAACATGTATTGTTTTATTTCTGATTTTTTTTATGCTGTATTTCAAGTACCTTGCATGTGAACATTGAGTGGCCCTTGAGATTCCTTTTTGTTCACTCTTGTTGTCTGATACATTAAACTCGACCTTATTCTACTGATGATAACCAGAGCTGGGAAAAAACCGTGGACTGCTATAGCCCTGGGCAGGGGTTGATGCCAGCTAGTTTTAAAGTTAGAACAGTTCCTTTGGATGGAAGCAATGAAGCATTTGAGGAAGTTTTGGACCCTGATTTTGGTGAATCGGCTATTGGGCGTGTAGCACCAGTTGATTCAGGCGAGTCTATATTAAGGGATTGTATTGGATTGTTTTGCACTACATTTTTGGTTTAATTTAAATATGATAGCATTTCTTGAAATTTTA
The DNA here is from genome assembly GCA_039513925.1 of Platanthera zijinensis. Taxonomy (NCBI): domain Eukaryota; kingdom Viridiplantae; phylum Streptophyta; class Magnoliopsida; order Asparagales; family Orchidaceae; genus Platanthera; species Platanthera zijinensis. The sequence goes on from CM077082.1 coordinate 45,289,728, forward strand.
TGGCTCATACTCCTTGTTGGCAGGATTATGGTGGATTATTTTGCTAAGAGCCTACGGAAAGATCACGGGTGATTATGCACTACAGGAGAGGGTTGATGTACAACTTGGAATAAGACTAATATTAAATTTATGTTTGACTGATGGGTTTGATATGTTTCCTTCTCTTCTAGTAACAGATGGCTCTTGCATGATAGATCGTCGCATGGGCATCCATGGCCACCCACTTGAGATTCAAGTATGATCTCAGGTTCTGGAAGTTTGAAATTTAGATTCCTCATCTGCTGTCAATGCTTAATTATGTTGGCATAATTTTGAAATTTCATTCTTTTTGGATGACATACTCTACAAAATAGAGTGATCTATGTTGCAATATGTATTAATCTAGTATCTAACACAGGATAGGTTGTGTGCCGACACTGTAGTATGCAATCTTAAGTGGCATGTCAAATGATTCCAAATAATGTAGCGATTATGCAAATGCAAAAATAGTCCGCTTTAAAGATGTGATAAGTAGTTAATTAAAATAAGACCCGTTTAGATTCACATTCGATTGCATAATTAGATTAGAATCATAAGTACTAATTCATATATAATTGGAGTGCAAATACTTTTAAGCACACAATAAATAAGCCCCGAATGTCATATGAATTCACGAAATAAAATAAACATATAATATTGCATCCAACGAAATATAGTCCAAGTATACAATGATAAAAAACAAGAACGCCAAATCATGACTTGCACATATAGACGTGGGCGAAATCCGACAATGGAGGAGATTCTAGGGTAATGGAAAGGTGATTGGCTGCTAGATCAGGGGAATTGTAGGTGACTGGGGTTGGGCATGACCGAAACCAGTACTCGCTGGCAGGGTCAGGAACCCAAACAGGGGCTAGAATCATTGAGGAGTGGCTGGAAGCAATTTTTCAAGGAAACATATGGTTGTGCGGCTGGTGGGAAGGTAGGAATTTAGAGTGGGGTATTGTTTAAGGTAGGAAGAGTGAGGCTAATTTACTTAGGGGCTGGAATGCAAGGGAAACAAAGGGATTTGGTCGACGGGTGAGAGAACTTGGTACTGCGACGACGGGAGAGGGATACTTGGGAGTGGCATTTGGGATCAGAGAGGAGCACACCAAGGAAGAATTTGAGAAAAAAATGATGGGGAGCGGGGGAATAGAAACTGTAGGTGAAATAATGAGAAATTGAGGGAAATAGAAAACCCATGGAATCACACCAAGGGGGGCCTCTCAGAGTCATACTGGGAGGAAGAGAAATAATATTGGAATTAGAATCCAATATTTTGATCCCTTAAACAGTAGCTTGCGCGCCTATAATTAGAGGAATAACTACTAGGGCACCTGAATCGGATGACTCATAATGTCCAAGCAGATCGGGTGTCAAATACAACTTTTAATACAAAATTAGATATACAAAAAAAACTCTAAACAAGCATCCGAATGCATCCATATTCTCAGATCACCGAGACAAACAACAAATCATTGCCTCATGTGGGAATAAATGTGTGCGGGTCGTCGATTTTCATCAACCCCCCTTGAAACTATTCATCTCCAGTTATTGAGATGGTCATACTCTTGAGGAAGTGTAGGGGTGAGTCGCTCATGCTCTTCTAGGGTTGCCTAAGTATCATCTAAGGTGAGGAGGCCGCTACAATGAACAAGATATCTTAGTGTATCTCGCTTCTCTGTGGCTGTGAAGTATCTAGAAACAATTTGAGATATGTCCCCTGCTATCACCAATATCCTTGAGCCAAGTGTATCTTCGTTTGACATTTGACTAGTGGTACTGTCGATAGTGTGAGGTGACCCTCATGACGTGACTCATCAGTCATCGGGTAGAGACTTGGGTGGAAGGGGAGAAGGTAAGAAGGACTGCGACTTATGCATGTGTGTGGAGAAAATATCCGCATACATGCACTTTTTGTAATAAAGAGTCATGTCCTCTACATTGAATACCCGATTTATCCTATATTTTGAGGGATGTCAATCTCATATGCATTTTTCCTGATCCTTCGTATGACTATATAGGTGCCCATTCATTGTGTACTTAATTTCCTTGCTGTTCCCCAAGGAAACCTCTCAGATCGTATGCAAATTATTATTTACTGTTCATCAAAAATTTGCTCTCCTGTGCTGATCTTCCTAGGCCTTATAGTAATCATTACATCGTAACATCTTTTGGTTTGCTCTCCTATGGACCGCTGTAGTTCCAAGCTCAATCGAGTCCCAACATCATATAGGTATTTGGAGCACTGATTTTAGGGAGGCTTACCTTAGATTTGTACTATGAGTTGTGTCCCTAAAGATCGCCTTACTGTTCCGTGAACCCCGCCACTTGGTTTGCACACCCTAGATGGGAGAATTATGTTTCCCTATTCTTTCAAGGAGCATTTAATCCTCTTTTTCCGTGTGTGATAACAACAATACCCAAAACCATCTGTCATAAGTTACTAGCAACAAATATGAAATCGATATTTGTAAACTGCCGACTCATTCTATTATAAACACAGATACATTTTAGAATGATTTTCAACACGAATACTTCAAAACATTTCAATAATCAAATTAACATGCACATTGTACAAATTACATAGACATAATTAAGAGGGGAAAACCCTAACAAAGAGAAGAAATCTAGAGAGATAAAAATAAACATAAAGATCTTTTCTCATGGATCTCTTTCTTCCTTGAATTTTCTCTTACATTGTTGTTTTCGGTCTTAGGATAACTCCAAACGACTTTCTCATAGAACGGAGAAATGTTTCTTTCAGTGTCGCGACCCCAAATATATAATTTTCCCGAAAACCGTGGCACACACCCTTGGCACATGCCCGTGTGCCTAGGCCATGTGTCCCAAAAGTCGCATCGCTTCATTCCGCACTTTTAAAACTGTCGAAATAACCGCACTTGCCCTAGGCACATGCCCATGTTTTGTGGCCCATGTGAATATCCGTCCTTCAACAAAGTTGTAGCTCTTTTTGTCAGCATTCCAACAACGCTTGAATCACATCGTTATGAGTTTGGTAGCCCATTCTATGGCCAAAATGGTGAAACTAGTCTTCTTTTGTCAATTCCCGATAAGATGAGTGTAATAACATATGAAATGTATAAAAGAATATAAGATGAGTGTATTACCTAATGAAAATGATATTAAATAATAGTATTATTTAACAGTCATCACATACCCCCACACTTAAGTTTTTGCTATTCAAGAACAAAGGAGAATAAAAAATAAAGATAGATAGTATAATATGTAGACATTATCTTGCTCGGACCTAAGTATGCGTCTTACCCTTCAAGTTAAAATGAAAGCAAATATTAAGTAAAAATTGAATCCTAAGAATAATGCTTGCTTCTCAGGAAATCAAATGAAAACAGATAAATTTTAAAAGCTTCTCTAGTCAAATAATTTCTACATCCATCTTAGTTTGAATTATTTAAAATTCATTAATGTCATGAATACATACAAATATCATATACTTAGTTTTCTACACCTCTTTACTTGATGAAAGCTTGAATCCCTACAAGTATCACATGTCTTACCTTAGGCTGTAGCATGGTGTTACAAACACATATTGGGAGCAAACTTACCATCGTCGCGTGCACTCGTCGGTGGTCTAATTATTCGCTATTTTCAGAACAGTGTTATTATCTTGGTGGCTATGCATTTCCATCCATTTTAAGTTAATGTTTTTATTTGCCAAACCAGCCTATGCCGGTCCCAAGCCTGAATGAAAAATGTTGAGGGTTGTGTTAGGTTGACAACCAGTGTAAATTTTAGTCACTCTTATGAATATGGATCATTTGAGAAATTGTGCAAAAGCTTGGTTGTTCCCTCTAAGGAACGCATCACATGGTCTGAATGTGGCGTCTTGACAAGGATCACTGCATCTCCAGGACTTGGTTGTAGTGTTAAATATGCAAGAGTCCTCGTCGTATGGTTCGAATGAGGCGTCTTGGCAAGGACCGCTGCACCTCTAAGTGGACTTGGGTGTAGTGTTAAATATGCAAAAGTTCTCACATATTAGACGCCCTAGGGAATTATGTCGTAGGAATTGTGACCAACTTAGGTTTGAAACTTGGAATATAGGTACATTAACAAAAAAGCGATGAAAGTAGTGAATATAATGATTATGAGAAGGATAAATATTTGATGTCTGCAAGAGACTAGATGAGTGAGGTGAGGAAGCTAGATTTTTAGACAATTCAGGCTTTAAATTATGGTATACATGAAAAAAATAAAACAAGCAGTTGAGTAGATATTATTGTGGATACTACTAGGATGGATGCAGTTGTTGGGGTAAGTAGAAAAAGTGATAGAATCTTAACTGTTAAATTGGTCATAAGAAAGGAAACTATTAATATAATCAATGCTTACGCACCACAAGTAGGAATAAGTGAAGCTTATAAAATGCAATTTTTGGAAGAATTAGATGATTTTGTAAGGGAAGTTTTACAAAGAGAAGATTTTCATAGAAAGAGACTTAAATGGACATATAAGGAGGGAAAATGTAGATTATACAGTCATTAATTGAGGATTTGGGTATAAAGAAAAAAATGAAGAAGAACGATCCATTTTAGACTTTGTCGTAGCTCATGAGCTAATTGTGACAACTTTTTAAACCCCCAAATCAGAAAACCCTAACTCCATTCCTACCTAATTTTAGCATATAAATTCATAGTTCAACAACCACAAGAAAAGGCAAAAAGAAGCTTACAGTGGAGAGATTTGTAGGTGAAAGAACCCATCAACAAGGAACGAACCCAACAACACCACCACAACAACCAAGGAAACAATCCCTAGAGTCCAGCCCTTACAGAGCCTTTCCAGCCCCGACGACGAGGGATAAGAAGCCTGTAGAGCAGAAGGAAGAGGAATCACAAAAGCCCTAACATTCAACCAACGTTATCAAGCTCTTTAGGAGGTGAAAAATGCCGAGAGGGGAAAGACTCGAGCGGCTAAATAAGATAAGAGATCACTGCTTCCGTCGCTCATTATAATATAAAAACCACCACTCAATTTCAGTATACAATATTGCTATATGCATGGCTGCATGCCCAATATAATTCCACCGCTTAAAGAAGTACTCGTGACAACGTAAACCCAGTTGCCCAAAGCTACAACCGGTCCAGTCCCACACAAATTTTTATCATAGCTGATTAAGAACTTAATGAACAACCCAACATTTCCAATACCAACAATTACCTCCAATAATCATAATAAATACTTACCAAGAAATGAGAATTAACAAATCTGTCAATAATCAAAATAACAACAATGAACGTAAAACGAAACTAACGCCGCAAAAACATCGAAAATTTCCGAACTTCAAAAATAAATGGTGCGACGTCGAATCAACATTGCTTTTCAGTTCTTCATCATCGGAAATTTTTTTACAGTCTTATTTTTCATCTTGGGCCGTTATAAATTCACCCCACCTTCAAAGAATTTTCACCCGTGAAAATCATGGAAAAAGTACATTATGTCTAACAAGATGTCAAGAATGAATATATTCAAAAGTAGGCACCACTAAGTTACTATTTACATTATTTAAACATTGTTTGTAGGAAAAACAACAGAGATCCATATTTATTCTTACACATACTATCACAAGGCAGATTATCAAAAGCTCGAGGCTCGATTTCACTTCTTTCCTTCCCACGGTTTGTCTAAATTAAAAGCTCGAGGCTCGATATGACGTTCTTTTGGAGCTGCTTCTTCTGGTGCTGGCGTAGAGGCCAATGATTCCGCACCGATCTGGTATAGCTTCTGTTGCGGTTGCACTAGGGTTTCTCGTACACTATCCTCTTTCATTTGCAAAAACTTTGGCCATTCACTTCGTCTATGTCTCGGTTGACGGCAATAAAAGCAAACACCTGCAAGACATTCTCCTCGATGATTTTTTCCACATTTTAGACATTTTGTTATTATCTGGGACACACTGCTGCTTTCTGCAGGCGCAGCTTGCGATAACTTTCTTTCTTTTCATTGCGGCTCATTGACTTTTTCCGTTGTTTCCCTACTTGGTCCTTCGCCTATCTTCCTTTTAAACATGTCACGTCTCCTTTGAGACTTTTCTAAATCGATTTCGATCATTCAAGCTTGTTTTACTAATTTGCCATAATTCTTAATATCATGAGACACCACTAAAGTACGAATTTTTTCACGAAGGCCTTGCTGAATTAATCAACACCGATTTTCTTCCACTTCAACCATTGCTTCATCATAATAAGCTAGTTTTGAAAACTCTGCTTCATACTGAAGTACCGGTTTATTTCCTTCAGTCTAAGGAATTGATCCTGCAATACTTGTTTCTCCGATCTGGGTACAAACCATGACGTAAACTCATGTTCGAACTCCTTCCACGTTATCGTCGCGAGACCGTGAACTTCATATTTTCGTTTCATAATGCTATCCCACCAACGCTTTGCTTTGCCTTCGAATAAGAATGTAGCCAACCCAACCTTCCTTTTTTCTGGACATGCCATAACTTGGAAAATAGTTTCCATTCTCAGAAGCCAATCTTCGGCGTCCAATGGAGATAAATCTCCATTAAATGCAGGTGGTTTTAAGTTCAGAAATTGTTTCAAGTCGACATCTACCTGTCGATAAAAAGGTGGGTCCATTGAAACATTGGACACCGAACAAAAGTGGAGTATCGTTCTCTTTTGTGAATGATACTGTGGTTGCTCGCTCCTTAGCAAAAGTGGAGTATCGTTCCATGGCCGCCACTGTTTCATAACTCACATGACTAGAAAGTCTTCTTACTTAAGTGTTAAACTTTCATCACCAACTGTTCTCTTTTGTGATAGTCAAACTGCTATTCACAAGGTTGAGAATTATATGTTTCATGAACGCACAAAACACATCAAAGTTGATTGTCATTTTGTCCATGTAATGGTTCAACTTCGTAAATTAATTCTGCAATATGTATCGGCTGCTGATTAGTTTTTGATATACTTACTAAGGCCTTGACTCGCAGTTATATCAACAATTTTTTTTCCAAGCTAGGTTCGTACGATTTGTATGCTCCAGCTTGCGTGGGAGTGATGAAGTAATCTGGATAAAGGCCGGTCGGTTACCCATGTGTAGCCGCCTGATGTTGATTGTGAAAGTCTTTGTTTTCAAGGGTAGCAAAAGCACCTAAAGGGGGGTGAATAGGTTTCTAGGTCTTTAGTATATCTTTTAACTTTTATAAGTTTAGGCTGTGAGCGGTGATTTACTTCCTATTACTTTCAAGACATTCACCTAGACGACACAATAATTTATAGTAGTTCCCCAGATTATGGGTACGTCCACTGTCCCTCCCGCCTTTTTAACAGTGTGTTAGACAAGACACTTCTCCAATATCTCGGCTCCTAAGAGCTTACAACACGATCCTGCAGGACCACTCAGTCTCCTCCAAGAATTATAACTCTGGCACAATGCCCTTCAACTCAGTGATCAGAAGATCACCTACCTCTGGCCAAAGACCCTACCACTCAGGCTGGGAGGACAGCCCTACACTCAAATTCTTAACAGAATCCTACCACTCAGATTCACTCTTGAATCCTACCTCAGATCTATAACAGATCCTACAATCTCAGCATTTATAACACAGACTTACAACTCAAATCCAAAAGAATCTTACAGAGAGAAAAAAGTTTGATGTTGATTTGACACCAGAGAAATGATCTCTGTGTCTTTCTCCTTCTGTCCTAAGAGAGATCAATCCAGATTTCTTTTTCAGAGCACCAGAAAATAGTCTTCAGTTTTTGCTTAGTTTGGGCTGTGAAGTGGCCGCAGCTAGGGTTAGCCCTTGCTGCTCCTTCTTTCTTGCTGTTGATGATGAAAACAACAACAAATAACAGGAAGAACTTTCAGGTCGATCGATTTGAGCTTCTACTTCTTGTCTCAGCAACAATGACGAGGAAGACAATGAAGATATCCGCTTTTCGAAAAGACAAAGCCCTAAAAGTTAATTTGATTCCGCCGATTTCATTCCTTTTATCTTCCACCGTGCAACGACTTTCTTGACCTGTGGGCCCAACATTAATTACTGATTTACCACCTTCCTTTTACATAATATATCATACAGCTGGCTATCAGCGTCATCAATGGTGGATTCCAGCTTTCTCGCAACGAGTTTGAATTTCGTTGATTTTGTTGCCTTTTGGCTGACGTCAGCATCTGTGGACTTAGCCAAATTCTCAGTTCCATCATAGACGTTGAGTGCGTTGAGTGAACAAGCTTCACTCAACGATTCTGGACTTAGCCAATCTTCTTCTTCCTCAGGCGTTGAGTGCGTTGAGTGAACAAGCTTCACTCAATGATTCTGGACTTAGCTAACTTTCTGCTTCCTCAGGCGTTGAGTGCGTTGAGCGAAGCCTTCATCACTCAACGCTTTTAGACTTGGCTCATCATTCTGCATCTAGGCGTTGAAAGCGTTGAGTGAATGACCTTCACTCAACGTTTTTTGACTTAGCCAAACTTTCTGCGCTGTCAGGCGTTGAGTGCGTTGAGTGAGCCTTCATCACTCAACGCCCCTGGACTTAGCCGCTTCACTGATTGCCTGTCTTCATGCTGAGGCGTTGAGTGAACTGGCTTCACTCAACGCTTCTGTACTTAGCCGCAATTCTGAAATCTGCCAGCTTGCTAAGGCGTTGAGTGAACTGGCTTCACTCAACGCTTCGGGATTTAGTCGATTTCTGTCTTCTTTCTTCTTAGGCCTTGACTGCAACATCATGACTCAATGCTTCTGGACAACCAGCGTTGAGTGAACTGGCTTCACTCAACGCCCGTGGACTTAACCGCAATATTGTCTCAACAACTGGCTGGGCTTTGACTGTCCTGTCTTTACTCAGCGCTTTTGCTGTCTGGCATTGAGTGAACTGACTTCACTCAACACCTGTGTACTTAGGCAATTTTCAGCCTTTCCAACATCCTTCTTTGACATCTGGCGTTGAGTGAGCTTGTTTCACTCAACGCCTGTGGACTTCGTCGAATATCGATACCTGGCGTTGAGTGAGTTTGCTTCACTCAACACCTGTGGACTTAGGCAAATTCCTGCCTTTCCAGCCAGCTTCTTTGTGTCCACCTGTCATTGTCACTTGAGCCACCTGCCCAATCAATGTGGCAAAGAGCAATCTGCATGCATGAACTTGAACATACATCAAATACCACTATGTGTATACCATTGACTAGTTTTACTTCTTACAAATTTGGAATATTGGGATCAATGGACCCAACAATCTCCCCCTATTTGAAGAAGTCAAAATCTTTCATGAAAACTCTTAGTCAATGATACACACCAACATATGCAGTAATAGATTGGAAATTTTTTACAATTTAAACAAGTTATAGGTTACTACATTGTCCTTGCCTGCATGATGACCATCATCACCTGCTGCTCCCCCTGTTTTGCTGCATAGCCTTGATCATTTCCTTGATCACATTGTCCTTGCATGCAAGATGATCATCATCACCTGCTGCTCCCCTATTTTGCTGCATAGCCTTGATCATTTCCTTGATCACATTCTTCTCCCCCTTTTTGACTTCTGTAGAATAGTCAGGGAGGTGTTGGCCTTATCTTCCTCTGAACATCTTCTCCCCCTATCTGATTACAGATAATTAGCTGCTTACAACTTCTCTACAGAAAGCATAATTTGTTTCTGCAAGTGCTGGACTTGCTCCCCCTCAGTAGGAGCATCCTCTTTCAGCATCTGATAGACATTGTAGTCTTCTTCAGTCTAGATATCCCTTATGGTCTTCACAACTGCAAGAAAGAGTAATTCCTACAACCTAAACAGGGAAAGAGCAACTGAAGCTATACCAAGTTTAACATATCCAACTCAAATTTGAAGGTGTTGAACTTTGCTTCATCTAGCGGTTTAGTGAAGATGTCAGCCACTTGCTTGTCTGTAGGAACAATCTCAAGACTGATGTCTTCACATTCCACATGCTCTCTAATAAAATGATATCTTATCTCAATATGCTTAGTCCTGCTGTGTGAGACAAGATTTCTAGCAATTGAGATGACACTAATAGAATTACAAAATAAAAGACTTCTACTTATCTGGAGGTTATAGTCTTGGAACTGATGCTAGATTCACAACAACTGTGCACAGCAGCTCCCAGCAGAAATCTACTCTGATTCTGCAGTTGATATTGCAACACTTGTTTTCTTCTTGCTGCTCCAAGACACTAGTCTTCCTCCCAAAAACTGACAGGTGCCTGATGTGCTCTTCCTGTCCTCTTTGCAGCCTGCAAAGTCTGCATCTGAATAGCCCGTTAGATCAAAATCTCCATTTCTAGGGTACCATAGACCAAGATCTGGTGTGTCCTTAAGATACCTCAAAATTCTCTTAGCAACAGAGTAGTGAGATTCTTTAGGACAGACCTGATACCTAGCACAAACACATGTAGCATACATGATGTCTGACCTACTTACAGTAAGGTATAAAATGGAGCCAATTATACCTCTATACAATGTTTCATCGACATGTTTCCCTGCCTCATCTTTGCCTATAAGCATACTTGATCCCATGAGAGTTTTCATGGTGGAGACATTCTCTATACCAAACTTTTTGATCAACTCTCTGGTGAACTTGGACTGGGATATGGACAAGCCATCATCAACCTGTCTTACTTGGAGGCCCAAAAAGAACTTGAGTTCACCCATGCTGCTCATCTCAAACTTCTCTTACATAAGTTTGGCAAACTTCCTGCAAAGGTTATCATCAGTAGATCTAAAGATTATGTCATCAACATAAATTTGGAATAAGATGATTTTGCCCTTAGATCCCCTTAGGAATATGGTCTTGTCTATATTCCCCCTTGAAAATTTGTTCTCAATGAGGAAGCTAGACAATATCTCATACCAAGCTCTAGGAGCTTGCTTCATCCCATATAGAGCTTTCCTAAGTCTCTAAACAGAATCAGATGAGTTAGGAACAACAAAACCTGGAGGCTGTTCAACATAAACCTCTTCTTTTAAGTCACCATTGAGAATGACTGACTTCATATCCATCTGGTAGACTTTGAATCCTTGGTATGCAACATATGCAAGGAAAAGTCTGATGACTTCCAATCTGGCTACTGTGGCAAATGTTTGATCAAAATCAATATTTTCTTCTTGCATGTATCCTTTAGCCACCAGTCTAGCCTTGTTCTTAACTATAATGCCATTTTCATCAAGTTTGTTCTTGTAGATCCACTTGACTCCAATGACATTATGTCCTTGTGGTCTGGGAACCAGCTTCCAGACCTTATACCTCTTAAATTGGTTCAGTTCTTCTTGCATAGCTATAATCCAGAACTGATCTGTATTGGCCTCTTCAAATCTCTTGGGCTCAACCTGTGACAGGAAACTAGAATACAAAGCTGTATTCAGACTTTTACTCCTTATCACTACTCCTTGGCCGACATCACCAATGATCTGGTATCTTGGATGATCCCTTAGATGCCTGATTGCTGGAGGCAGTCTTGCTTCAGCTTCCTTGTCTTCACTTTGTTGATCATCATCCACAACCTGCGTGCCTTGTGCTTCCTCTGGAATGCATACTCTGTCAGATTCATCTTGAACTAATGGAGTAGCCTCCTTGATAGTCAGCTTGTCCATCATCAGTTCAGTACCTGCAGGACTAGAAGAGGAGTTTGACAGTTCGCTGTTAATCATTGTAGATTCATCAAAAACTACATGAATAAACTCTTCTACAACTTGATTTTTCAAGTTGTAGATCCTATAGGCCTTGCTATGATTGCTGTACCCAACAAAAATCCCTTCATAGAACTTGACAACAAATTTAGTCACATAGGAATTTCCATTGTTTAGCACATCGCACTTACTACCAAAGATCCTGAAATAGCTCAGTTTGGTTTTCTGCCCTTCAAGATCTCATAAAGAGTCTTCTTGCGGCTCTTGGTGATAGAAGCCCTGTTAAGGACATGACATGCAATATTAACTGCCTCAGCTCTGAAGTATTCTGAGAGAGATGTGTCACTCAACAAGGTCCTTCCTGCCTCTATGAGAGTTCTTTTCTTTCTCTTAACAATCCCATTTTACTGTGCTGTTCTAGGAGAGGAGAATTCTTGGTGAATCTCTTGCTCTTCACAGAACCTTGTCATGCATTCAGACTGAAATTCAGTCCTATGGTCACTTCTGATTTTGACCACAGTACTGTCAAATTCATTCTGAATTTGCTTGACAAATGTCTTGAAGGCATCAGAAGTTTCAGACTTCTTCCTAAGAAAGAAAACCCAAACAAATATGGAAAAGTCATCAACAACCACATGGGTGTAGACTTTCCTACCTAGATTATGAACCGGCATAGGACCAAACAAGTCCATATGCAGGATGTATAAACACCTCACTGAGTCTTTTATCCCAATGCCCTTGAAGGAGGTGTTGGTCTGTTTGCCCTTTTGGCATGCAGAGCAGGTACCCTCCTTAGCGCACTTTATTTTAGGACCATTTCTAACTAGCTCTTCACTAAAGAGCTTGTCTATGGTTTTATAATTCAGATGAGCTAGTCTCTTGTGCCACTGGACACAGTATGCAGTTTTTTCATCTGCAACTAGGCATACAAGGGAGCTTGTATCTAAACATAAAAAATTTAAACAATAGATGTTCCCACTCCTAGTGCCTGTCAAGATGACCTCTTGGTCACTTGACCTCTTAATCTGACACTCATCCTTGTGGAATGAGGTGACATAGCCTAGATCACATAACTGACTTATGCTGATTAGGTTATGTTGCAAACCTTCCATATAAGCAACTTTGGTGATAGTGACTATGCCATTAGTGATCTTACCACAGTCTTTGGTGACTCCTCTGTCTGAACCACCAAAGATAACTTTGGGTCCATCCTTCACTGGAGTATACTCCTTCAGATTACTCCTTGTTCCAGTCATGTGCCTGGAACAACCACTGTCCAAGTACCATATAAGGGGTATGGACACTTGGACTAACTTGCAAAGCATGTTTACTTTATCTTAGGACCCCAATATTTATAGGGTCCTTGGTGCATGTCAGTCTGAAAATGAACATGTCCACCAGCAGTTTTTCTGACTGGTAGACTGACTTTAGTTCTAGCCACACTTGGATTATGCTAGCATTTTTTGACATAGTGACCCACTTTGCAACAGCACCAACACTCATGAATGTTGTACCTTCTTTTCTGAGCACTAGGAGTCTACTTTGTAAAAGACATGTCTTGACAGCATCAGAAATAGCCAAATCAGGCTTGCTGATAGACTGATCCTTGGTCAGAGTCTTTGTTGGATGACCCTGAACTTTAGCTGCAACCATATTCTTGAGAGTGGAGGCTGGAGCACCAAAGACAAATGGTCCATGATGGGCCATTTGAATTTCTTCATGGGCTGCCTTGAAGGCACTCATCCCCATTCCTCTTCTCCTTCCATTGGTAGGTACACTTGTATCCTTTCAGGAATAATTCTCATTCTTCCAGTGACCATACATGGAGTCCTGGTCATACCTGTTAGAAGGGAGTATTACCCTTTCAAAGGCAATGAGTGGCTGAACTGGAGCTTTTCCCTTTCCTTTGAAAGAGGCAGCTTTTGTGTTTCCCTTGAATCCTAATCCCTTCTTATTTCTCTGAGATGAGGAGTCAATAATGGGCAACACAGACTTTGACTTAGAATAACTAGCCACAATTCTCTTCTCCCTTTGGAGTTTTTCTTCTAGATCCCTAATAAGGGCATTCTTGTATTTTATGGTGCCTATCTGCATGATAGTAATATTTTTCCGCTGGCTAACTTCCTTAATTTTCTGTTCCAGCAAGGTTGCTGACTCAGAATGCTGGGAAATAGCAAGCTGTAGAGATGCAATCTTCTGAACCTGCTTTCTAGCCAGCATCTTACTTCTTTTTAATGCCTGCAGAAGTTCACCATACTTATCAATCAATTGATTGATATTTTCCTCAGATTCTGAGCCATTTCTATCACTTGATGAAGTAGCACTAGAATTGGGACTTGTCTCATAATCTGACTCAAAAGAAGAACTAGATAGAGATTGTACCTTTTCTGGACTAGGCTGATCCTGACAGGATTCTTCCTCAGACATGGCCATCAGTCCAATGTAGGCTTCTTCTTCTTCAGATTCTGATGAAGAAGAGTCAGTCCAGCTCTTCTCCTTCTTTGCCATGAAGGACTTCTCCTTCTTGCTCTTTTGATGATGGTGTTTCTTCTCACCATCCTCCTTTCTTTTGACTTGGTAGTCAGCAATTACATGCCCAAGTTTGATGTTGCAATAACAAACGACTTTAGTAGAAATCTGTTTACCAGGTTTAGAACCATAACTGTCCTCCTTGGAGGATTTCTTCTTTCCCCTGTAGTAGTCCTCCTTGTGATGAGAGGAGGAGGAGGGCCTGCTCCTCCACTGGTTCCTCTTCATCAGCTTCATAAACTGCATAGAGAAGGCAACAAACTCCTCATCAGACATGTGACAGTCTAATGTGCATGTCTCTGAACTTTCTGAGTCAGACTCAGCAGCCCTCCTTGGTGGAGGAGTTTTTCCCCTGTTTCTTCTTGTGGCCTCAGCTTTGAAGGCCACAATCTTTTCTCTGGCCTGAGACTTGCTGTTTTTCTCCTCCTCCTTCCTGGCAGTCAGCTGCATTTCATAAGACAACAGCTTCTCAAACATAGTTGGTGGAGGAGTGTCTGCCAGCTTTCCCACTTCCATGATGACACAAATCTTGGTGTCCTAGTCTCTAGTTAGAGACCTTAGAAACTTATCATTAAGCTCATAATTACTGAATACCCGACCATTGGTCCTTAGCTCATTAGCTATTCTAAAGAATCTTTTATAGCAGCTGACTATGCTCTCTTCCTTGGACTGCTTGAAGGCCTCATATTCTTGATTGAGCATAGACTTCCTGTCATCTCTGACCTGTTCTGCGCCCTCCATGTAGACCACCAAAGTGTCCCACATCTCTTTGGCTTTCTTGCAGTGCACCAAATTCTGAAAGGTGGAGTCTTCTATGACACTAACAATAATGTTTTGTGCCCTCTTGTCTAGGGTGGCAAGAATGACCTCATCCTTAGTCATTTCTGAGTATGTCTTTGGTGTCTGGACAGTTGCATCCAGAGCTGAGACTTTCATAGGGATGAAATGTCCCTCTTTGACAGTGACAAAGATCCTTGGGTCAGATGCCTCCATGAAGAGTCTGATCCTCTCCTTCCAAATTCCAAAACCTTCATTTCTGCAGATAGGAAGCTTCATGAAACTAAGCTCCTTATGGTTCTCTCCTGAACCCATAAGTATACTCTGACTGCTACCCTTGGAGATCTACTCAGACTGTTAAGTCTTTCTTGAGTAACCTCTCTCTGATACCACTTGAAAGTATTTATTTTCAAGGATAGCAAAACCACCTAGAGGGGGGGGGGGTGAATAGGTTTCTAGATCTTTAGTATATCTTTTAACTTTTATTAGTTTAGGTTGTGAACGGTGATTTACTTCCTTTTGCTTTCATGACATTCACCCAGACGACACATCAATTTATAATGGTTCCCCAGATTATGGATACGTCCATTGTCCCTCCCGCTTTTCTAACAGTGTGTTAGACAAGACACTTCTCCAATATCTCGGCTCCTAAGAGCTTACAACACGATCCCGCAGGACCACTCAGTCTCCTCCAAGACTTACAACTCGGGCACAAAGCCCTAAAACTCAATGATCAGAAGATCGCCTACCTCAGGCCAAAGACCCTACCACTCAGGTTGGGAGGACAACCCTACACTCAGATTCTTAACACAATCCTACCACTCAGATTCACTCTTGAATCCTACCTCAGATCTATAACAGATCCTACAATCTCAGCCTTTATAACACATGCTTACAACTCAGATCCGAAAGAATCTTACAGAGAGAATAAGGTTTGATGTTGATTTGACACCAGAGAAATGATCTCTGTGTCTTTCTTCTTCTGTCTTGAGAGAGATCAGTCCAGATTTCTTCTTCATAGCTCCAGAAAATAGTCTTCAGGTTTTGCTCAACTTGGGCTGTGAAGTGGCCGCAACTAGGGTTAGCCCTTGCTGCTCCTTCTTTCTTGCTGTTGATGATGAAGACGACAACAGTTAACAGGAAGAACTTTCAGGTCGATCGATTTGAGCTTCTGCTTCTTGTCTCAGCAACAATGACGAGGAAGACGATGAAGATCTCCGCTTTTTGAAAAGACAAAACCCTAAAAGTTAATTTGATTCCGCCGATTTCATTCCTTTTATCTTCCGTCGTGCAACGACTTTCTTGACTTGTGGGCCCAACATTAATTGCTGATTTACCACCTTCCTTTTACATAATATATCATATAGTTGGCTATCGACACCATCAGTGGTGGATTCCAGGTTTCCCGCAACGAGTTTGAATATCGTTGACTTTTGTTGACTTTTGGCTGACGTCAGCATCTGTGGACTTAGCCAAATTCTCAATTCCATCACAGGCGTTGAGTGCGTTGAGTGAACAAGCTTCACTCAACCATTCTGAACTTAGCCAATCTTCTGTTTCCTCAGGTGTTGAGTGCGTTAAGTGAACAAGCTTCACTCAACGATTCTGGACTTAGCCAACTTTCTGCTTCCTCAGGCGTTGAGTGAAGCCTTCATCACTCAACGCTTTTAGACTTGACTCATCATTCTGCATCTAGGCGTTGAGAGCGTTGAGTGAATGACCTTCACTCAACGTTTTTTGACTTAGCCAAACTTTCTGTGCTGTTAGACGTTGAGTGCGTTGAGTGAGCCTTCATCACTCAACGCTCCTGGACTTAGCCGCTTCACTGATTGCCCGTCTTCATGCTGAGGCATTGAGTGAACTGGTTTCACTCAACGCTTCTGTACTTAGCCGCTATTCTGAAATCTGCCAGCTTGCTAAGGCGTTGAATGCGTTGAGTGAACTGACTTCACTCAACGCTTCTGGACTTAGTCGATTTCTGTCTTCTTTCTTCTTAGGCCGTGACTGCACCATCATGACTCAACGCTTCTGCACAACCGGCGTTGAATGAACTGACTTCACTCAATGCCCGTTGATAGCCGCAATATTGTCTCAGCAATATGCTGGGCTTTGACTGTCCTGTCTTTACTCAGCGCTTTTGCTGTCTGCCGTTGAGTGAACTGACTTCACTCAATGCTTGTGGACCTAGACGATTTTCAGCCTTTCCAACATCCTTCTTTGACATCTGGTGTTGAGTGAGTTTGCTTCACTCAACGCCCGTGGACTTCGTCGAATATCGACACATGGCGTTGAGTGAGCTTGCTTCACTTAACACATGCGGACTTAGGCAAATTCCTGCCTTTCCAACCAGCTTCTTTGTGCCCACCTGTCATTGTCACTTGAACCACCTGTCCAATCAATGTGGCAAAGAGCAACCTGCATGCATGAACTTGAACATACATCAAATACAACTGTGTATACCATTGACTAGTTTGACTTTTTACAAATCTGGGACATTGAGATCAATGGACCAAACAGATTTGAGTAATTTGTATAAAGGCCAGGTGGTTACCCACGTGTAACTGCCTGGTATTGTTGCTCTATATAAGGGTCGGGCGGTTACCCATGGTGTAACCGCCCATTGTTGCTACTCTTTATTTAGTCCCACGTCATTATTTGTACATTCTCTCACCTCCTCTATTTTATATTTCTATATAAAGAGGGGTGCACTTATGTAATAAGTAGATTCCTGGAGAGATAAAATAAACATTTTATTTATATTTTGAGGTTTCACATGAAGTAATCTACATAGTTAGGATAAGGCTAATAAGGAGGATGCAATCTATTTCACAGTTTAAATTGTGAAGCGAAGACATTTCCACCTGAATTTTGTTATCTTCAGTGTTTCTTCAAATCAATATTTCTATCTACTTATTCTTTTTAAAACCTTAAGAAATACAAGCAACATTTCTTTTTTCTTACTCTTTTTAAAACAGAGACAGACATAACATATATCAGTTTAAATTGCAAATATAACACATATATTCTATAAGCATTCATATGTTGTGCTCCATGTTTTAAAATGCAAATGTAATATATACATGTATTTATTTACTTACTGTACCTCTTAAAGCCAAATTTTAGACGGTATTAACTATGGAGTAAAACGATCTGAACATTATTTATATCTTCTTTTAATTTCGATACTGTATAGCTTAACATGTAGTATGTGATAGCTTCACTGGTTCAGATCTTCAATGCATTGATTTTTGTTTGAAGGTTATTTGTTTGGAACATTTTCATCACTTTCTTACCTGAGAGTCTTATAATCTATATAATGATTTTTTTTCCCCTTAGGCTTTATTCTATTCGGCGTTGCGGTGTGCACGGGAAATGATTTCAATAAATGACGGATCCAAAAACCTTGTGCATGCTATTAATAACAGGCTCAGTGCTCTGTCTTTTCATATTAGGGAGTATTATTGGGTTGACATGAAAAAGATCAATGAGATATACCGTTACAAGACGGAGGAATATTCATATGATGCTATTAATAAGTTTAATATTTATCCTGATCAAATTCCTTCTTGGCTGGTTGATTGGATTCCAAGGGGAGGTTACTTCATTGGCAATCTTCAGCCTGCACACATGGATTTCAGGTTATTCTCTCTCGGAAATCTTTGGGCCATAGTTTCTTCTCTAGCCACACCAAAACAGTCAGATAACATTCTGAATCTCTTTGAAGACAAATGGGATGATCTTGTTGGCAATATGCCTCTCAAGATTTGCTATCCTGCCTTAGAGTATGAAGAGTGGCGAATAATAACTGGCAGTGACCCCAAGAACACGTAAGTTTAGTTTTAGACTTAATTTTCATCTTTCTAGGCTAAACATCTTACTTCAACGGACAGTTTGTTTAGTTAGAAGTGTTTTGATCTTAGTTCCAGCAGAGAGTTTCATGGAAGTGAGTTGCGGTAAAATTTGTTTGTTGGTTTGGTCTCCTTTTTGTGAACTTAATTGTGTTTGTTCCGGTGGCAGTGAGCACCACTTTTACAGTTAATATTAAATTTAATTATTAATTTTTATTGTTGTAGGTAAATTAATATTCTTACGCATCATGTGATTTATTATGATTCTATTGTTATCAAAATCAAAACAAACTTCTCACTTTTTGAAAGTAAGTTTTAAGTAACTTTGAAGAACGGGCACTTGTTTCCATTCAAAACTGTCTCAAAATGTGTCTGCTAGTATGAGCAGCACTTTCTATTTCTTCTGATTTTAGCAGCAATTCACTGGAGTTTTCTATTTTTTTTATTTACTAGCACCATACTCCTTTTTATTATTATTCAGATCTTAGCAGCAGTTAGCTGTGTTTTTTCTCTAGTTTAAATTTAGGCATTTTGGAGGATTCCGTCTGCTCGGATTGTCTGCAACTAAAAACAGTCATTGAAACTTGACTATATATTTCAGTCTAGACACTTGTTGTGTCAACCTAGTATTAATTACTAAAGGTACTTTTGTATTCTTTCAGACCTTGGTCATATCACAATGGAGGATCTTGGCCTACACTACTTTGGCAGGTAGTTTTCTTTAGTCGTCCCGACCTAACAACCTAACCATGCAGGTTGCCTACAGTTCAGAAGTTATCCCATTTTTACTATTTTTAATGTACCAATCTAATATTTTCTTGTCTTTGGCTTTTCAGTTCACATTGGCTTGCATTAAAACTGGGAGACCAGGGTTAGCTGAGAAGGCTGTGATACTCACTGAGAAACGGATATCAAATGATAAGTGGCCAGAATATTATGATACTCGTGCTGGTAGATTTATCGGCAAGCAAGCAAGATTGTATCAGACGTGGACTATAGCTGGTTATCTCACCTCCAAGATGCTTTTGGATAACCCAGAGATGGCAAATATCTTGACCTGTGATGAAGATCCAGATCTTCTCGAATTTTGTATCTGTGGACGAAGAAAGAGTTCTCGAACTAAATGCTCCCGGCTTGCTGCAAAATCTCAGATCCTTGTGTAATCATTCTCCCCAGTCATTTGAATTTCCACAAGCGGCGCCATATTTTAAAGATTGTGCCCAATTTATCATACACCTTGAAAGAAATAACATTTTTCTTCGCCTTCCGGATGACAAACTTCTGCTGTATCGTTGTCCCAAATGTGTCAACGTAATGTTTTTTGTTTTTGTTTCGTTTCCATTCTTCTTCGTCTTCCGAATGGTAAGCTACTGATTTTTGTCAAAATTCCGGCAAGTACTTTACATACAGATGTAACTTTTCAAGGTATTAAAAACAACATTACAGAGGTTTTCCAAAATCACAAGCACTGTCATATAGTAAAACAAAATTACGCCTGGTTATACCACTATGAGATTATTGATGCCACGTCACTGTCACAATTATGCTATATGTTGATGGGGGGCCATCGGGCGCGACACGGCGCAAGGCGGACCCCACGTTCGTGTATTCTCTCCGGAGGGCGTGACCGGCTCGCCGATCCGCCACCGTGGTTGCGTCCGGCTCGTCGTTCTGATAAATTTTCATATATAACATGTTGTATTTTAAATAATATTTAGTATTGTTTTGACACCGAGATTGACGACCAATCATAGTTGTCCATCTTGGTGCTCTATTTTATTTCTCTATAAATATGAACCTAGGGCTGCAGTTTCCTGGATTGCTGAAATTAAGAGAAGGGTTCTTCCTCATTTCCGGTGATCCTTCCGCGGTGCCGACGCCGTGGAGCCCCTTGGTGACGACTCCTTGGGTAAGTATTCTCTCCCCTCCTTGTTTTCCCCCCCCCACCGCCATCAGCCAGCCCCTCTCCTATAGCAGCCCACCACCGCCCCCCCTTTTCCGTCCAGACGCCGCTCCCCTACAGCAGCCCCCCCATCCGCATCCTCCTGCCTTTCTACCGGCCAGCCACCGCCCAGTTTTACCCCATACGACCGCACGCCGCCTCCCCAACTCCACCCTACAGCCATCGCCAAACTCCAGCATAGCCCTCTTCCTCCTGCTCCGCCGTAAATACCCGATCTGTTCAGATCTGGGTGGGTTTGTCCAGATCTGGCGTATTTGGCCAGATCCGGCCCGGTCCCCTCAGATCCAGCCCTCCCTCACCTTTACCTACAGCCACCATCCCTTCCCCTTCCGTGGAACCACTTCCCCTTACCCGATCTAGTCCTCTCACCACCCAGAAGCCCTGTATTGCCCCCATAATTTTAGATCTGCGTAGAATTATTGTAGCCTGAAGTTTCATTTCAGATTTTGTCTTATCTTATTATCTGTGATATGCAAGTTAATGTTGGGTTGTGAACATTGTGCTCCTTGTGGAACTTTTGTTTAAAGGGAATTAAAGTTGGTAGCTGTTTGCCCGTGAATCTCTTGCCTTGCAGGTTGCCTAATTCGCCGCACGCTTATTTTAGCCCTCCGTGCGGAGGAAAGCTATTTCCTAAACGCCCTAAAGAAATTATTTATCCTTATGTGATTGAATGCAACGTTTTATTATGATGTTTCGCTGTTTTTAAATTGATTAACCCGCCTGATCAAGAATTTGCATTGACATATAGTCATTAGGTTTGCGTGAGTCCGTCCCAACACATCACTAGCTTGCATCTTAGGAAACCCTACACAACCTACCCTACATCAGTTGGTATCAGAGCTCAGGTCGGGCCGTTTTGCATGCTCCGTAGTGGTAGGGCATTTAGAAGCATGGTAGATCCACCAGTCACCAATGATCGGGCTACGGGCTCGAATTCGAGCGCCGCTACCACAGACTTTCAGCGCCTTATTCTAGAACGTTTTGACGCAATGGGTACCCAGTTCGAAAACGTGCATCACGATATCGCCGCAGTGACTCGTCGTCTAGATCAGTTAGAGAACGCTAGGGATACTCCCTCCCTACATGACAATGAGATCGCGGATGACCCGGGCGACTCTCCCCGTCGCGGGCAGCGGGTCAGAGATGATCCGCCACCGGCAGACCGCTATCGTCGTGAGATCCCCGTGAGAGTCCCCACTCCGCCAGCAAGGCGGAACCCAGAGCTAGCACGTGGCCGACCCCCGCCCCCGTGGGAAGATTACCGCATGCCACGTCAGCCTGGCCCTAGGAACCGTGCACCCCCACACGGTCGCCATGACCAGCGTCGAGGCGAGTATTACCCGCCGGGTCGACGTGAGCGCGGGCCCCCGCCCGCTCGGCACGATTATGACCGCGACGATGATCCTGATGATTATCCTGACCCGCGGAGAGGCGACCGCGCCTTTGACATCACCCGTCGGATTCACCTCGATGCCCCGACATTCGATGGCCACCTGGATCCGAAGGCCTTTAGTGATTGGCTCCTTGATATGGATCACTATTTTGATTGGTACAATATGAGTGATGAGCGTTGTGTCCGGTTTGCCACGATGAAGTTAGTCGGGCAGACCAAGGTGTACTGGATTAGTGTTGAGAGAGCCTTAGAGCGTGACAGTTATTACCCCATCACCAGATGGGATGAGATGAAGCAGAGGCTGAGCGAGAAGTACCTCCCTGCGTCCTATCGAGATCAGTTATTCGAGCAATTACAGAACTTGCGTCAGGGAACTTCCACTGTGGCTGAGTATATGGCTCGATTCGACGAGCTAGTTGTTAGGAGCGATATTTCGGAGGAACCCATTGCCACTGCCTCTCGATTCAAGGCGGGCCTCCGTTCGGATCTCCGGAGAGAGCTGATTCCCCATCGCTTGGAGACTGTAGACCAGATATTCCAGCTCGCTCTAGAGTATGAGCAGTACCTTCACACCTCTAGTACGAAGCAGTTTCCTGCCTGGACGGATTTGTCGACGTTTAGGAAGCCCGCTCCCGCCCAGACTTCTACAGCCACTCCACCCCCTCGAGTCACTCTTGACATGAAGGGGAAGGCTGTCGCTACTGAGGGCCAGAGGCCTGGGGGTATTCAGTGTTTTAGGTGCTCGGGCAGAGGACACGTAGCGGCCCATTGCCCTAGGCGGAATCTGTTGATCGAGGACGAGGAGCACGGTTTAGAGGGAGATGAGGAGATTACTGAGGAGATCACCTCCACCGTTGAGGAGGGCTGGGAGAACGACGCTGAGCGTTCGTTAGAGGTGGGAGTGGTCAGGCGCTTCCTGTATACCCCACGTGCCGATGAGGATTAGCGCCACACTACCATTTTCTATACGTATTTCCTGAGTGCAGGCGGGCCCTGCAAGTTAGCTATCGATAGTGGGAGCTGTGTGAATATCGTGGCCCAGAAGGGTCTAGACCGCATGCAGGTGAAGGCGGAGCCTCACCCACACCCCTATCGTGTCATCTGGGTAGACAAGACAGTGATACAGGTTACCCAGCGCTGCCTCGTACCGATCTGCATTGCCTCCTTTGAGGACCGAGTCTGGTGTGATGTCATCCCCATGGATGTCGCCCACGTCCTATTGGGCCGCCCTTGGCTTTTTGATCGCGATGTCACGTGCTTCGGTCGATCGAACACGTGTGTATTTTACGACAAAGGGCGGAAGATCACGTTATCTACCACCCATCTTAGAGAGAGACCTAAGGGCCAGATTGAGCCTTCCACGAGCACGATTGCCTCGAGACCCGTACATATCCTGAGGCGTAGTGAGTTTCTGAGAGACAACACTGATGCGGGTATCATGTATGTAGTGGCAGCCACTATGGCATATGATTGCCCTACACCTGAGGTTCATCCTGCCGTACGACCCTTACTGGGTGAGTTTGCAGATATTATGCCAGAGGAGCTCCCCGATGAGTTACCCCCTCTGCGGGACATCCAACACGCTATAGATTTAGTCCCGGGGGCCTCGCTCCCCAATTTGCCACATTATCGCATGAATCCCGTTGAGCACGCTGAGCTCAAGAGGCAGGTTGATGAGCTTCTTCAGAAGCAGTTTATCCACGAGAGCTTGAGTCCATGTGCCGTCCCCGCCCTTCTTACCCCTAAGAAGGACGGAAGTCGGCGTATGTGTATTGATAGTAGAGCTATCAATAAGATTACAGTGAAGTATCGTTTCCCGATCCCTCGTCTAGATGACCAATTAGACACGATGTCCGGAGCCCAGATCTTCTCAAAGATCGATCTCCGAAGAGGGTACCACCAGATTAGAGTTCGAGAGGGGGACCAGTGGAAAACTGCGTTTAAGACGAAAGACGGTCTGTACGAGTGGCTGGTCATGCCTTTTGGGCTCTCGAACGCCCCAAGCACGTTCATGCAAGTCATGACCCATATCCTACGGCCCTATATGGGCAATTCTTAGTCGTTTACTTTGACGATATTCTGATCTATAGCCATACCGAGCCTGATCACCTCGAGCACTTGAGACTCTTATTTGATATTCTCCGGAAGGAGAAATTGTTTATCAATCTGAAGAAGTGCTCTTTCTTATCCGAGTCAGTCCATTTTCTGGGATTCATCATCTCCTCCTCAGGCGTGTCAGTTGACCCTGAGAAGGTCCAGTCCATCCGCGAGTGGCCCGTACCGTCAACCATTCATGAGGCCCGTAGCTTTCATGGACTTGCGACCTTTTATAGGAGATTCGTTAGGGGGTTTAGCTCGATCATGGCCCCGTTTACTAGTTGTCTGCGTAAGGGAGATTTTCAGTGGACCGCCGCGGCCACTCGTGCATTTGAGGAGATTAAAGACAAGCTGATGTCCGCTCCCGTTCTCCGAATCCCCGATTTTAGTAGAGCCTTCGAGGTCGCTTGTGACGCGTCGGGTGTGGGTATTGGAGGAGTGTTGAGTCAAGAGGGACACCAAGTTTATTACTTTAGTGAGAAACTGAACGAAGCCAAACAAAAGTACTCGAACTACGATCGAGAATTTTATGATATCGTCCAGTCGCTACGATATTGGAGACACTACCTCCTTCCCCGGGAGTTTGTGCTGTATTCGGATCACCAGGCCCTACGCTACCTCGAATCTCAGAGGAAGCTGAGTCACCGCCACGCGAAGTGGGTAGAGTACCTACAGGATTTCCACTACGTTCTTGAACATCGCGCTGGTGTTGAGAACAAGCCTACCGACGCTCTCAGTCGTCGAGTCTCTCTACTTCACACATTGCGGGCCCAGGTGGATGGTTTCGAGAGGATGATTATGGACTACCCCACTTGTCCTGATTTTGCTGAGGTCTACACTGCGTTATCGAGGGACCCTCCTGATCCTATTGAGGGGTTTCAGATCATTGATAGGTACTTATTCCGGGGCTCCCGCTTGTGCGTGCCCAACACCTTGTATCGTGATTATTTAGTATGGGAACTGCACGCCGGGGGTGTCGCCGGCCATTTTGGGCGACATAAGTCGATTGCTATGGTAGAGGATCGTTTCTATTGGCCGAGCCTGAAGAAAGATGTGACTCGTGTCGTCCGACATTGTCGTGTATGCCAAACGGCCACGGGAACGAAGCAGAACACAGGCTTATACACCCCTTTACCCATTCCCCATCGTCCTTGGGAGGATATTAGTATGGACTTCGTGCTTGGGCTTCCGTGCACCCAGCGGAAGCATGATTCTATCTTTGTTGTGGTCGACCGGTTCTCCAAGATGACACATTTTATTGCGTGTAGTAAGACCGCCGATGCCCCCAGCGTCGCGGCCTTATTTATGAGTGAGGTCTTTAGATTATATGGTGTCCCAAAGTCCATCGTGTCCGATCGATATGTGCGGTTCGTTAGCTACTTTTGGAAAACGTTATGGAGGAAAACAGGGACTACTCTCAAATTCTCATCCGCATACCACCCTCAGACGGACGGTCAGACTGAGGTGGTGAATAGAAGCTTAGGTAACCTACTGAGGTGTCTAGTTGGAGAGCATGTGTCTAGTTGGGACTCGGTGCTCCCTATGGCTGAGTTTGCATACAATAGTTCCATTAATAGGTCGACTGGTCTGAGTCCGTTTCAGGTAGTATCAGGTTATGATCCTAGGAAACCTATTGATCTTATACCCGTCCTGACCGAGTCACGCCCTAGTGAGTCTGCTGAGTCCTTCACGCGTCATTTGCATGAGTTGCATGAGTCTATCAGGCGCAAAATCAATTTAAGCAACGAGCATTATAAAGAACAGGCAGACATGCATAGACGGGAAAATCATTTTCTGGTTGGCGAACAGGTGATGGTACGAGTCTGTGCGGAGCGTCTCCCTCAGGCGCCTGCTAAGAAACTAAGCGCCGGGCGAATTGGGCCCTACACAGTTTTGAGATGGATCGGGTTGAATGCTTACGAGCTGGACATTCCTGCGAGCATGGGTATCAACCCCGTGTTCAATGTTGAGGACCTGACACCCTACTTTGCACCTCATGAGTACCCCGATCCCCACCGTGGCGGCCCTCCCGAGCCCACACCACCACCCCTATCTCCCGCCACCCAGCCTCCACTTGATTCCCACTTCCCCAGGAGTTCACCACCATTGGCTTCACCTGGTGCACCACCACCATCGCCGGACCACTTTCCCCGAGTGCAGAGGGCCGAGCAGATTACAGAGATCATTGCGCATGAGTTCGTCCCCTCTACGGATGGGCTCGTGTACCGCTACTTGGTTCATTGGCTTGGACGACCTTTCACCGATGACACCTGGATTGCTGCTGCAGAGTTGGATCAACTCGCCCCGGGGCTTCGACTTCAGTACGAGCGTTCCATTCATCGGAGATGAAGGCTTTTCAGTCCGGGGGAGTTGATGGGGGGCCATCCGGCGCGACACGGCGCAAGGCGGACCCCACATTCGTGTATTCTCGTCGGCGGGAGTGACGGCTCGCCGATCCGCTACCGTGGTTGCGTCCGGCTCGTCGTTCTGATAAATTTTCATATATAGCATGTTGCATTTTAAATAATATTTAGTATTGTTTTGGCATCGAGATCGACGACCAATCATAGCTGTCCATCTTGGGTGCCCTATTTTATTTCTCTATAAATATGAACCTAGGGCTGCAGTTTCCTGGATTGCTGAAATTAGGAGAAGGGTTCTTCCTCATTTCCGGTGATCCTTCCGCGGTGCCGACGCCGTGGAGCTCCTTGGTGAGGACTCCTTAGATAAGTATTCTCTCCCTTCCTTGTTTTCCTCTCCCCACCTCCATCAGCCATCCCCTCTCCTATAGCAGCCCACCACCGCCCCCCTTTTCCGTCCAGACGCCGCTCCCCTACAGCAGCCCCCCCATCCGCATCCTCCTGCCTTTCTACCGGCCAGCCACCGCCCAATTTTCCCCCATACGACCGCACGCCGCCGCCCCAACTCCACCCTACAGCCACCGCCAAACTCCAGCATAGTCCTCTTCCTCCTGCTCCGCCGTAAATACTCGATCTGTTCAGATCTGGGTGGGTTTGTCCAGATCTGGCGTATTTGGCCAGATCCGGCCCGGTCCCCTCAGATCCAGCCCTCCCTCACCTTTACCTACAACTACCATCCCTTCCCCTTCTGTCGAACCACTTCCCCTTACCCGATCTAGTCCTCTCACCACCCGGAAGCCCCGTATTGCCCCATAATTTCAGATCTGCGTAGAATTATTGTAGCCTGAAGTTTCATTCAGATTTTGTCTTATCTTATTATTTGTGATATGTAAGTTAATGTTGGATTGTGAACATTGTGCTCATTGTGGAACTTTTGCTTAAAGGGAATTAAAGTTGGTAGCTGTTTGCCCGTGAATCTCTTGCCTTGCAGGTTGCCTAATTCGCCGCGCGCTTATTTTAGCCCTCCGTGCGGAGGAAAGCTATTGCCTAAAGGCCCTAAAGAAATTATTTATCCTTATGTGATTGAATGCAACGTTTTATTATGATGCTTCGCTGTTTTTAAATTGATTAACCCGCCTGATCAATAATTTGCATTGACATATAGTCATTAGGTTTGCGTGAGTCTGTCCCAACACATCACTAGCTTGCATCTTAGGAAACCACTACACAGCCTACCCTACATCATATGTCTTGTAGTGTTTATGTGGTGGGTATTCCCACTATTCCGAACATTGCATAGTGATAAGGTGTTGGGTGCAAGCTCTTAAGCTTAAGGTGATGGGCCTTGTAGGGTAGACCCTAGGTAATCTTCCTGGAGTTAGTTCCTAGATAGAAACCACATTTTAACCTGTTTTAGGAGAGATGTCATTGACATAATGGAGATTACTTTAAGATATTATTGGCAAGATCCATACACAGAGGCCTAGGTTAGTTGTGTGTCATCTAAAAGCGGAGATGGTCATCCCACTCTTATCATCTTTCCACTATGATGTGATCTGTGTGATTTTTTACCCACTTAATTAGGTTAGGTCTATGCCAACATAGTGTGTGTGATGTTACACTTATATAGACATCTAATATATTGCATTGCATTGCATAATCATACACATACTGCATATCCATATTTTAGAAGTTTATATGGGTATTCTTATAAGATAAGTTAGTATATTTCCTATTATTATAACATGAACCTTATCATATAAGTTTCTATGCGTTTTATTATATTATAAGTTGCTATTTATATACTCTTTTAGTCGCTATCTCTTTTCTATATTGTGCTGACTTGTTATGCAGCTTGATGCCCTTCTCTCTTGGTGCTTAGGCCTAGCATTGAGGGAGAGGGAGTGTGAATTGCTTAGTATTTATGACTATTGGTTTCTTATGTATCCACTCAGGAGCTGCCATAGGACCAGTTGGAGACGCAACGGGTGGAACACCGATAGGAGGGGCCGCAACGGTACCTCCTATCTCTCCAGAGGATGACATGAGAGATGTGGGTTTTTGTAATTATATTTATAGTTTGATCGACATCTTATATGGGAATTTTCATGCCCTTCTTTATGCAGCTTTACTTTGATTAGTATGTGACTTGTGCTATTTTATTTTATGCTAGTATTTTTAGTTGTTCTTGCTTCCGTTAATGTATACTATGTTTTTTGATGTGATGTTGTTTGACTTATAGGATAAACATCATGTGGTAGGTGTTGACCTTTGTGCTAGTACTGCCGTAGGGCAGTTACCCAGGACATAAGACCACTTGACCATTTCTAATTCCTGATAGTGAAGGTCTTACATGTTACACCTTCATATTTCATCACACTAATGGATGAACTAATTGGTAAATAATAATAATAGTGCTACTTCAGATTTCATTCAGCTTATTATTTGTTATCTTTTAGCGGTTTCCACTACTTGTCTTATTGTGTTTGGGGTTAATTGTTGTGCACTATCATTGTGGATATCACTTAGGTGGGTTAAGGACTAATAAAGTTGTGGGTGTATTGTTTAGCATCATGTTAAAGTGTTTAAATCATGAGAGGATTTCTGTGAGGACAACATAAAATACACAACCTTAGTAGCCCATTTCTTTGGGCTAGGATATGGGGTTGTACAGTGAGTGACCACCATCACCTCTCCACTTAGTTAACTCCACTACACATGGTTTTATCCCTCAAGAGGTTCTAAGGTTGCATGTATAGTCTAATTGTTAGTTCCAGTGCTTTAGTGGTGTGTGTATGATTGGTGAGACTAGGATTTAGTTGAGGTTGATACCTAACTGTGTGTCATGTTGTTCACATCATCACCAAGATATTGTGAGGTGTTTTTATTCATTGGTTATAATTAGTGTTATGTACGTGATTTTATGGTGGGTCTTGCAGACTCTACCGAACAAAGCACACTAACAGGTAGTTGAGTGTCAGGCTATTGGGCTCTAAGGATGAGTTGTCCTGCAGGTAAACCAAGGTTATGTTTGTGGTGTTAGTTCCACTGTAGACTCCACTCTTAATATAGCTTTAGTGAGGATTTTCACTGATTGGAGTAGGTTACTCAAAATATAGTACTAGCACGTGTTGTAGAAGAAGGGCCTAAGTTTATAGTGTGCCACTTACCTAGAAGTTGGGAGGATAATCCTACTATTATCATCTTGCCACAATAATGAGGCCTATTAAGTTTTCTATCCACTTGACAATGGTAAGGTTATGCTGACAAAGAGGTTTGGGTTAATAAGTGTTGCTTATTTCATTTTCTGCTTAGCACACTTCACATTTTTTTCATATAATGTAGACCCTTATTGTATAAGTAAGTTTAGGCTCTCTTATATGATAATTTACTTGTTTCTTTTGGCTATACTACACTTGGACCCTTATTATAATAGTATACATGCCCCATTCTTATATGACAAGTTGATGTATTTATGTTTCCTTTACTTACAACAATATTTCCAATATATATATATATATAATACTCTCTCTCTCTCTATCATGTTCAAATTTGCAGCTTCTTGTTCTTCCTTCCACCCGATGCTTTAGCATGCTAAAGGGGAGAGGAAGGGAATCAATTAGTCTCTACCTAACTCTTTGGTGTCACTACACTTAGGGCAACAACAATAGTAGCAGTAGCACTTCCTTAAGGGATATATCAGTGAGACCGATATGATGTCCATGGTTATACCCCATGTTACAACACCCACAACCAAAACAGATTTAAGACCTCCTCTTAGAAATTAGGCATGATAAAGGAGGATCTTATGCCAAGAGAAGCCAACCCGTGGTAATGTTAGTACACGGGCCAAAACTTACCACTTGATGCTACCCTACTGTAAATTCATCATCACATTACATGATAGATGCAAATGGGCACAATAAGTATCATAGACAATGCACATCATCAACATGAAGTATATATAAAGTCCATTATAATCTAAGAGCATTGGAATCATCACATTACATAATAGGCAGAAGCAAATGGGCACAAGGAGTATCATAGACAATGCACATCATCAACATGAAGTATATATAAGTCCATAATAATCTAACTACAATGGAATCTCGGGCTAAAACATGCCCTACATCAAATCTACATAATCTAAGGTATAACACCTCTAATAGATCTCACTAATAACTCTGGCGTAGGTATAAACTACCCCATCATATATTGTCATCGACATCTTAGTATCACTGTTGTCCACTAATATCCTGCCAGTAGTTCAGATACCTGTTGATCTTGCTCTTGAGGTGGTGGCAACTAAACTATTAGTCTAAAAGGGCTAAGTTTCTCCCTCCCTCTCTTATGCAGCCTAAATCACTTGGCGGAAGGAAGAATATTGAAGATGCAAGTGTTAGCACATGTGACAATACATATTATAGTAAGTTTATAATCAAGTTGTAAGTGATGCATTATAAAGAAACTATGCAATAACTTATCATATAACAATGTCCATGCAGACTTATATGATAAGGTTCCAATGCTATAATCAAAAGCAAGTTACTTAACATATTAAAGTGCTTATTCAAACTTATAAGTTAAGGATTCGATTTTATATATGTACAAACAAGTAACTTATCACATAAGAGCACTCATACAAACTTATTTGATAAGGATCTGCAATCGTGTTGCAATGCATGTTACACATTATGCATGCTAACTCACACACACCTCAATGTCAACATAGATTCAACAAATTTGTTAAGCGATATGATTACCTCGTAGGCCTCATCGTCATGGCTAGATGATAATAATGAAACGTTCACCTCCACTTCTAGGAGTGTAACCCACTACATGTCATAGGCCCTATTAGTATGGACACTTATACTTTGTTGGAGTAATGGCCACCCGACCCACCCTGGAAGCAAAATTCTCACTAATCTAGCTAAAGAGTGCGGTCTACTAAGGTCTAGAACCTGGAAACTATCCTAGCTCACCTACAAGATAAGCATTTTATCCCAAGAGTCTTTGCTCACAACTCCCCATTATTGGGTACTATTTCAGAACAATCTGACACGCCACATCAACCCAAAGTCCATACACAACTCATATACACTGATATGGAGCACCTTATGTCATCAATAAACACTCAGCAATGGGAATTGCTACAAACACAATCAATCCGCATAAACTTGTCTCAAACCAAAGCTTTACTCAAAAGTACACTCACACTAATAAGCACTCAACACCCACACCTAGGCTCTGACTACAACAAAACCTATGAAGGTTGAATCCCTAAGTGTGGTGGAGTTAACACATGTAAAAGTTGTGGTATATCTTGGTGTCCTAACTTGAGCCTAATACCAAGCTAACTTATATGGGCAACACGATGCTTAGGTTTTCTAACCAAGACTATACAGTGTAGTTCTCAACTAGAAAACCCATTGTTAAGTCTCTACATGACTTAGACACTCCCAGGAGAGGGTTCGTCTGCGAAAACTCCAATTGCCATTGTTTATCCGAAATCCTGTGACCAATTTTCTCCAAAAGATAGTCGGGGCGATCATACTCTTGCTGACTGCAGAAATTGCCCATGATAGTTTAGCAACAGAGATCTCCAGGGAGAGCAGAGCTAGTATCTAGCTAATCGTTGGACCACACAGTCAGGTTCTTTTTTCTTATTTGCACACCATGTAATCCATCACCTTTGTCCGGTTCTCCTGTACCCCGGGAAGCCCGTAAATTTAGGTCCTGCCAGTTCGGGTAGACCCCTCAGCCTATAACTAGGGATGAACAATACCCTTAAGGAACGCTGATTTGAATCCTCAAGTTCAACACCTGTGGATGCGGTCTCGAATCTAGTGCCTTAACAGTCTCCTGTTTGTCTGCTAGCTCTCTTTTTTCTTCTCCTTGTAACCACATTCCCCTCAATCAATAAATTGCCTGCTACAAGTGACATTCACCGCGAAGGGTAAGTCTGGTCTTTCCGCTTGGCGGGCCTCTCTCATTCTATGACATCTTCAACCCAGGGTAACTAACAACTCGCAGTCTCTCCTCCCCCCAGTGTCCCTCAGCGTGAAGTTATGGAGGTGCAATTTTTGCATCAACATAACGAACACGCGACCTTTAGATCTTGAGTTGTTCGACGAAGTCAGCGGTTAAGTATGTATGACCGTGAATTCTAGCAGTGCCCATCTAGGTCGAGCCCAGGTGGTGCTGCCACCTGAGAACTTTTTAGCAGTATCTCCGCGAGACCGCCCAGTAGATGGAGGCCATTAATAAGGCCTTAGTCTCCCTTACCCAGCAGTTAGCTCCTCAGGCTGTGGTAACCATAATTCCTCATGTTGGCCCAGTTTCTTTCGAGGAGGCTCCAGCTCCTCCAACTCGTTTCATTCCTCAACCCTCATCTCCCCTGTGAAATCGGTTTGAAGAGATCGCATCTACTCGCCATGAATTTTTTAGAGCAGCAACTCAAAAAAGTCCATCCAAAGTCCTGAACTTCCATGAGGATTTCCTTATCCTCCAACCCCTTATCCTTCAGTTGATTACCCTCAACCTCTTTCTCTCAGGCTCCTTATCCTCTCGTTCATGTTGAAGTGAAGGAGTCTTTTCCCTTTGTTGACCGTGTTCATTGGGAGAGAATTCCCAAATGGCTTTAGGGAGCCCCACTTGCCAGTGTTTATTGAGAGAGATGATCTGGTCTCTTATCTTCAAGCCTTTGAGTCCGCTGTCTCCATGAGGACTCTTTTAGATGCGATGAGGTGCAAACTTCTTGTTACCTCTTTCGACGGGCAAGAACACGAGTGATTTTACAAACTACCTCCTCAGCTCGTCTCTTTCTTCGCCGAGCTCTGAAGAGAGCTTCTTTTGAGGTTCACCACCTCAAAGAAGCAGAAGAGTGTCCCTTCTACCCTATTCAGAATCAAGCAAGGAGAAAGGGAGTCTCTTGCTCACTTCGTAGATCGGTTTCAAGAGGAGATACTTGGGATCCAGAATGTGGATCTCTATTTGTATCAAGTTGCCTTAACAAGTGGCCTACATGAAGGCCCTTTCAAGTTCAAAATCAATATTAAGGAGACAGGCTCCTATCAGGAATTGATTAACATATCAAATCATTTTATAGAAGGTGATGTCCAACCACTCCTATATATCCTCTCTCATAAAGAGACTGAATCAGAAGAATGCCTCTTCTTACTCCTCCGCTGCTCCTCAGCAGCTAGAGAGACCTCCTCGTCCATAGTTCCACCCCCTGCTAAGAGGGGAGAAACTTTCGTCATCACCGCCCACATCTTGGACATCAACAGTTTAATCAGATGAGACTTCCGTTGGCCACCCCAGCTCCTCCAGTTCATCGTGCCCGCCAAGCTTCGTAGTCTTACAAGCCTCCTCCTCCGCCAACAGTTAGGTGGAAGAATGATAGGTCTTAGCAGGTTTATATCTCATTCAGGAGATAGGTGTGCTCCTTTATTCAAGACCTTACTCGAAGCTTCAAAGTTTAAATGGACAAAGTAGTGTAACTTAGCTTTCAAGCAGCTTAAGAAGCAGCTAACTTTAACTCCATTGCTCCAAAGTTCTCGAGCAAGAGAGGTGCTATATATTTATCTGGGAGGTGGTTCAGATGCAGTCAGTTCAGGTCTAATCAGAGAAGAAAAGAAGCAGTTTCTAGTCTATTATGTCAGCAAAATTCTGAAATATATTCGATCCTTACAAAACTAGCTCTAGCTCTTATTATCTTAGCCTGAAGGCCTACTTTTATGCTCATTCAATTCAAGTGCTAACCAATCTACCCTTGAAGAATGTGTTGGAGAAGCAAGGGCATTCAAGCAGGTTGGCCAAGTGGGCAATAGAGCTCAATGAGTTTGATATCTTATGTGCCAAGGATGACCATCAAAGCTTAGGTTCTAGCAAATTTCATGGTTGATACAACGGAAACTAGTGCATAAAAAGTTCTTAAAGCTCCTCTGGCTTGGACTATGTTTGTTGATGGCGCTTCAAGTAGAAGTTCATCTAGGGCGGGAGTTGATCTAGTCAATCCGAATGGGGTCGGGTTGGATCAAGCGGTAAAGTTTTGCTTTCCGATTACCAACAACCAAGCGGAGTATGAGACACTCTCTGCACCCTCAACATTCAAGTGATCAACCATTTCATTTTGCCATGTCTGGATTTTTTTCCCATCATTTCTATTTATAATATTTTAGTATACTTTGAGTTTAAATATGCTAAAACTTCTTAAGTGAAATTAGTTTTAGAGAAGTTGAGGGATCATCAAATGTTCTCCATGTTTAGTAAGTATCAATTTGGGCTCAAGAAAATCAACATTCTAAGTCATATCACCAGTGGTATGGTTGTGATACTAGATCTCCACAAGGTGCAAGCAGTGCTAGATTTGGTTCGCTTTGATACATGCAGTGAACATCAAGAATTTTGCTAGACTTATGAGTTATTACCATAAGTTTGTTGAAGGGGTTTCAAGGATTGCGCAACCTCTCACCTTAATTGTCACGGCCCATGCCCGGCTCGAGGAGTCTTAATGGGAACCGACTGGTTCAACCGCGAGGGCTGCATTCCAAGTGACCCCAATGCATTTCTGGCCTGTTTATCAACGCAACGCAACGCAACGTGGTGTTGTAGCTCAGTTGGTGATGAGGAGTGATATTAAGGCTCATTATCAAGGGTTGCGGGTTCGAGACCCAACGCCAACACCGCGCTGCGTTGATAAATAGGCCAGAAATGCATTGGGGTCACTTGGTGATGAGAGTGATATTAAGGCTCATTATCAAGGGTTACGGGTTCGAGACCCAATACCAACACCACGCTGCGCTGATTAACATGCTAGAAATGCGTTAGGGTCACTTGGGGGCTGCAACTCTCATGGTTGAACCAGTCGGGTCCCATTAAGACTCCTCGAGCTGGGCCTGGGCCGTGATATTAATGATGAAGATGGATGATCTATTTATTTGGACACTCAAGTGCAATGCAGTGATACCTAAGCTCAAAGACCAGATGACATCGATACACATTCTCACTTTGCCATCTAAAAGAGATGGATTATAGATCTATATATGCACTTCGCTTCAAGGACTTGGTGGGGTCTTTATGTAACATAGTCATGCAGCGGCTTATGCATCAAGACAGTTGAAGGACAAATATAATTATATAACACATGACTTAGAGTTAGGAGCAGTTGTGGTTGTAGTGAAGACTTGGAGGCATTACCCTTAAAGAGTGCGACGTGGGATCTATTCTGGTCACAAAACCACAAGTATGTGTACTTCTAGGACTTGAATATTTGAAAAAGACATTGTTTGGAGTTTCTTTACGATTATGAGATCACCTAGCATTATCACTATAACATGGAGAATACCGTAGTAGATGCACTGAGTTCGAGTTTATAAGTTCCCAATAGTGGTATGCAGTTGATGGACATCGAGTTGTCTTATGCACTTGTGGAGATAGATATTAACACAATATTTTGGTCATGTCCCAGAGCTATTAGATTTGCATGGATTGAGGTTCAGTGCAAAATCCATGATAGGATTTGGATATCAAAGATGGAGGAATCATTTATAGATTCCATCATCAATCAATGCAAACAGTTGGATGACTACTTATTGCAAGACAAATTGTTACATTGATGACATAGGTTTTATATCCAAGTTGTAGGATGTATATGAGAATACATCATGAGAGAAGCTCATTGCACTAAGTATTCGGTGCACCATATCATCACAAAGATGTATACGAATATGATGAGGACACTATATTGGATATGGTAAAGAGGGATGAAAGGGAACAATTATACCTCAATGAATTCTCTAGGGGGGGGGGGGAGGGGATGAATAGAGATTTAAAAATTATTTATATAAATCTTAACCAATTTCAAATGAACTTAAGATAATATCCACAAAAATATAATCAAAACTAAGTTATTCATAACAAAATTAAAATGCAAGAAATAGAACTTAAACAAGCACAAAAAGCACAACACATAGAACACCAAAATTATAGTGGTTTTTCAAAATATGGGTACATTCACTCTTCTACCACTTTTATAGAATTTTTTTTCCCAGTGTCTGAGTTTTTTGATAAAGAGTCTCTTAGAACCAGTGACGAAGTATTTTGATAAGGAGACTCTAAGAACCGCACAACTTGATCTTTTGATAAGATGATATAACCAAACAACTAGATCTTTTAATAAGATCTTGAATCACAGACGAATCTTTTATAGAGAGATTCCAAATACTCTTTTCATAGGAATAGAAGTGAAAGAGAATAAACAACAAATAAGTCAAGAAAAAAAGAAAGATGTCTTCTGATTTGAATCCTCCTTCAACAGTTTCTGAGTATTCTTTGGCACTATAGTGAACTTAATCTTTATAAATGATTAATCCTTGTTGAAGAAGTAAGGATTTTGAGCTTTTAGATCCACTGTATGTTTTTTTTTTGTAGTAGAGAAGGAAGAGGGAAGAAGAAGAGCATCAGTCTTTCTGAATGATTTGTATTAGTTGTGTATGTCTTCTGTTTAAAAATCTCTTTTAATCTCTGAATTATTTTGAATTCCTCCCATTGATTGTTTGTCTTCCGAAGGAATAGAATAAAATCTTTCTAAACCTGTCTTCAGAAATCCCGTCCATACTCATGTAACTCATCATTTTTCTTTCAAATATATTTTCATAGATTTTGTAGAGAATTCTTTTCTTTGGATATTCTTCTAACAACTCTTTAATATTCAAAAGAATTTCTTTACCAAATTCTTCAAATAACTTTGAATATATCTTCTAAAATTTTCTTTCTGGAAGAGTATTCGACTCTACTTCGAGTTCTAGTAGAAGGTGCGTTGAATTCAACCTTAGAATAATCCTATGTCAAAGTGATTGAGAATTCGACGTTACATCGATTAATTATCGACACATGCGTCGACTTTTGCTCAGGAGATGCATCGACTTTACTTCAAATATGCATCGAGATCCAGTCAAAGATACGTCGACTTTCAGTCGGCGTTGCATCGATTTCTAATCGACACAAGTTTGTCTTGGTTGATTTTCTTTTGAATTTTAGAATGCTTTCTTCTACCTTTGACTAGGAATGACCTCCTCGGTCTTTTAATGATAAAATTACCCTCACAACACAACACGAGTAATTATCCTAGAAAGCAAAATCACTTAGATATAATTTGTCAAGTTAAATCAAGGGTTTTTCCCAACAATCTCTTCATATTTAGCTTAAATTTTTTTACAGAAATTTTAAAGTGATTTTCAACATAATATAAGAAAGAAAACAAGAATAATTTTAAAGAGACATGATAACCCATCAATATAATGTCATGCTCAAAAATCGTTCCTTTACAAGTAGCATTAGAACTATGTTCATAAACAACTAACTATTTTTTGGCATTAAGAAATTCAGAAAAGACAGTGTATAACTTTTTGGAAATCTTTTCAGCATACTCAAAGTCTGTTGATCTTGCTTTTTCTGAATGTTCTTAAATGTCATTATATATTTTGAACAACTTCTTGATCTATGCCTTAACATTATATGAAGCGGCATTTATTTCAAGGTCATAACTCAAGATTCTTGCCGACAGTTCTTTTATCAATTCAAGCTTGTTCCCAAGAGGCTCAGGCCTTTGAGGATCTACAACTATACATATTCAGGTTCTTTGGCAATAAGAGTTGAAGATTTTATAAAAAGAATTTGTCTTTCACTATCATCTTCATAAGGTATATAATCATCCTGAATAAAGCCAATACCTCCTTTGTGGAGTTGCCCTGCAGTCTCAATGACCTTTGCTTGAGGGTGTTTCTCAATTTAGTTAGTCTTATCAAAGATAGTGTCATGTATTATGATTGATTGTTCGTTCATTTAGAACATCCTCCTTGGTTTTCCCATTCTTGAGATTATCAAGGAAATTTGTCACTTTGTTAGATATCTCCTTTTGAGCAGCTTCAGACTCAGTTGTCTCTCTTTCTCCAATTTCCTCAAAAACTTTTTCAAGCTCAGGGTCCTTATACACTTCTATTGTACTTTCTGAAACATCAACTCTTAGATATTGTTTCATGTACAATCTATCCTTTTTATATTGCTTTCTTTGAGATTTTGTATATCTTTTTCATATTGGAAAAGGTTTTGTAATTGATCTTACTGAGAAAACATCTTTGGAGTTACAGGCCTTGGAGAGTCATCCCATATACTGGGTCGTTTCATCCTTTTTTGAAGTTCTATATCATCTGACATGAGCTCTCTCTGACTGGGGCATTCCCCCTGAGATACAGGCATCATCATTCCAATTTCTGGCTCTGACACAGATAAGAGTAGCTTAGACTCAGTATCTAGCTCTCACTTAGATACATAAGGAGAGCAAGAAGCAATCTTGGTATAAATAGTGTACATTGGTTTTTCTGACTATTTTTCTGGATCTGGAATGTGATCATGGATAATTTCCATAGGTTGCATAATTTCCATAGGTTGCTCTGACTCTAGAATTTGATCATCAACATTCTCTGCTTATGAAAGTATATTATCAACAACACCACCACCCACTGTCTCTGAAATTTCATCATCAACAACATTATCATCCCGATGAAAATCCCTGGGATTGGCCCGATTCTCCTCCTTCTTTAGATCCTCAAAGAAGGATGTAAAGATCTCTTCATGAGCATGAGATTGAATCATCTTTTGTTCTAGCTCATGCAGAGAGCTTGATAGGTCATCCGATCGAATTTGAAGTGTGGCAACCTTTGTGAAGCAGTTGTCTTATAAGATGATAAAGCTGGAGGAGAATTCCAAGACCAATGTTGCTAGAAACTTGTTGAGAGCAGCAAGAACTTTTGAATCAGATGACATTGGAGCCATTGTTGTACCTGCAAAACACTAAACAAACACGAGAGAACGAGAATAAGAAAGAAGAGAGTGAGGAAGATGAAGAGTTTGAAAGTGTATTAAATTAACATAGATGTCTGGTATAAGACGACAATACATCGATAATTAGGGCAAGTCAACATATTTTCGGAAAGAGGTCGATGCAGCGCGCCAAAATAGGTCTAAGTAACGAACCTACACTTGCTGGAGAAATCGACATTGCATCGAATTGTATTCAATGTAACTTTGAATAGAATTATCAGACATTCTGTCGATGCATGCGTTGATTAGAAATCGATGTTGCGTCGAATAATTTCATACTCTTCTGATCTGTCTGCTCTCGACATTGTGTCGAATAGAAATTGATATTGCGTCAATTTGTAATTGACGTTATGTCGAATAAAGATTTAAAAATTTCAAGTCTGTTGTTTTTTCCAACAATATTTTTCATAGAAAGTAAGTATTGCATATATTATTATATATTTTATTGAGCACAATCAAGCATTCCTAATGCATTGATGTACATGTGCTTGACTTCATCAAGGGGTTTTGTAAAAATATCAACCCTTTGATTTTTAGTGGACACATATTAAAGGGGTATCTTCCATTTCTCTATATTGTCCTTGAGGATGTGGTGTCTTATTTCTACGTGTTTAGTTTTACCGTGGAGCACTTGATTTGATGCAATAAAGATTTCACTTGAGCCATCGTAAAATACTGTGGAGTTTTTAATTGAAAATTACAGTCAAGTAGTTGATTTTGTATGCATAATATCCGTGAACAACAACATTCATCTGTTATGTACTCAACTTCAGCTATGAAAGTAGAGAATGAAGTTTGCTTCATGAACCAAGAAATCAGTCTAGCACCCAGGAATTGACAAGTTCCTGAGGTGCTCTTCCTATCTAGTCTACATCCAGTATAATCTGCATCTGAGTATCATACTAACTCAAATTTAGATTATGTTGGATATCTTTGAATTCTTTTGAATTCTTTGAATTCTTTGAATTCTTTTGAATTCTTTTGATAGAACTCAAGTCAGACTCTTTAGGGTCAACCTTAAATCTAGAACATACACATGTTACAAACTTGATATTTGACCTACTGATAGTTAGATAGAGAAGAGAGCCAATGATTGCTTTGTAAGTCTTTAGGTCAATGGATTGACCTGATTCATATATATCAATTACAACAATGGTAGTCATGAGAGTTTTCATGGTAGATGCACTTTCTATTCCAAACTTTTTAATAAGTTCTTTAGTATATTTGGATTGGGTTATGAAGACTCCTTCATCACTTTGTCTCACTTGGAGACCAAGAAAAAGGATAGCTCACCCATACTACTTATTTCAATTCTAGATTGCATTAGGTCATCAAATTTTTTGCAAAGTCTTGGATCTGT
This sequence comes from Platanthera zijinensis, assembly GCA_039513925.1. Classification (NCBI taxonomy): domain Eukaryota; kingdom Viridiplantae; phylum Streptophyta; class Magnoliopsida; order Asparagales; family Orchidaceae; genus Platanthera; species Platanthera zijinensis. Next base: position 45,330,593 of record CM077082.1, read on the forward strand.
TTAGCCAAAAGTGATGTCATCCACATAAATTTGTACTATTAATAATTGGTGTTTATGTGTTCTTGTGATGAGTATTTTATCCATCTTTCCTCTTTCAAATGAGTGTTCATGGAGGAAAGTGGATAGGGTCTTATACTAAGCTCTGAGCTTACTTTATACCATATAGTGCTTTATCTAACCTATAAATATGAGAGAGATGAGTTGGATTGACAAAACCTAGAGGTTAGTCCACATACACCTCTTCTCTTAAAGTGTCATCGAGGAAGACACTCTTGATATCCATATGATATACTTTAATCTTCATATATGTAGCATAAACAAGAAATAACCAGATTGCTTCCAGTATAGCTATTGTTGCAAATGTCTGATTGTAGTCTATCCCTTCTTTTTGTCCATACCCTTGTGCAACCAACCTTGCCTTATTTCTGACAATAACTCCATTGGAATCCAACTTGTTTCTATATACCCATTTGGTTCTAATGATTGAGTAATTTCTAGGTCTTTCTACTAGAGTCCAAAAATTATTTCTCTTGAATTAAGCTAGCTCTTTTTGCATGACAACAATCTATTGGGGATTCTTGTCTGCTTCCTCAAACCTTTTTAGTTCATATTGGGTGGGAAAGCATTGCAGCATAGTCTCATTTGATAGCTGGTTACTTATTTATACACCAAGAGTCATATATCTCTTATCACTTGAGAAGGAGGTGATCCTTGAGATTTATTCTCTCGAGATTAGTTCTAGTGATATCAAGAATAGGAGTGACCTCTTTAATGTCTTCTTCTTCAACAACAATTTCAGGTTCACCATTTTCACTTGATTATGGAGATAATCTTGGACTGTATTATTAACATCTTCACTAGAGTCTTCATTATCTAAATAGGTTTTCACTGAATCAACAATGTCCAACTGATTATTCTCCTTTGAGCAGTCTTCTTTGTTATTTTTAATACTGACATGCTCAAACTCAGCAACTAGAGGATTTTATTCCGGTAAAATAGTATTGGTGGAAGTTTCCTTCCTCTTGGAAAACATGTTAGCTTCATGATAAACTACATGCATAGACAATTCTATTTTAAGAGTCTTTTTGTTATAACACCTATAAACTTTGATTGTTGATGAGTATCCTAAGAAGATATCATCACCAACTTTCTTGTCAAATTTGACAAGAAGAATCTTTAGCGTATGGGGTGCCAAAAATACTAAAGTATGAAACTATAGGTGTTTTTCCCTTCAAAAGATTGTAAGGGCTTTAACTTGGTCTTATGGATGAGATTTCTTCTCAGAATATAATTGGCAGTATTTACTGCTTCAGCACAAAAGACTTAAGCAAGTTTGACTCAGTCAGCAATACCCTTCCTGATTCAATTAGGGTTCTATTTTTCTTTTCAGCAACCCCATTTTATTAAAGAGTTATAGGAGCTAAAAAACTTTGTCTTATCCTTTCATCCTCAAAGAATCTACATATTAAATGATATTTAAATTTTGCTCCGTGGTCACTTCTAATTATAATAACTTGAGTGTTGAAATCAGATTGAATATGTCTAATGAATCTTGAGAGGTTTTTTAAGGTTAATTATTTAGCTCTTTGAAAGCACACCCAAGTGAATCTAGAAAAATCACCCACTATAACTAAAGTGGAAGATTTATCTCCTATGCTTTGAGTGGATACTGAACCAAATAAGTCCATGTGCAATATGTAAAATGTTCTAGGTGAATCATTCTTACCAATTGGATTGAATAGTGACTTTGTTTCCTTTCCCAATTGACAAGCCCTACATGAATATTCTTTTATATACTTGTCAATTGGCAAGCCTTTAACAAGACTATTTTTGCTAGCTTGACAATAGTTTTATGATTTAGATGACCAAGTATCCTATATCAAAGCTCATTTCTGCCTATATCAGAATTGAATATACGGATTTCAATTGAATTGGAATTGAAGTCAACTACACAAACATTTTCTTTCCTATTGCTAGATAACATTATTGCATCTGACTTTGACTTGAAAAATTAACATAAGTTGTGAGTGAATACTACATTGCATTCACCATCATAAAGTCGACTAATGCTAATTAAGTTATGTTGAAGACCTACAACACAAGCTACTTTGGAAATACAAATGTCTCAAATTCTTATCATACCATAACCTTTGGTATGACCACAATTTGAATCACCAAATATTATCTTAGGGTCATCCTTGACCTTATAGTTTTTCAACATACCTTTTTGTCCATTTATGGGCCTGGAGCAACTACTGTCCAAATACCATAGTTGGTTTGTGTATGGACAGTCTCTGACCTGCACATGTAATTCAAATATTAGAGGGGACACAATTTATCTTAGGCCCATTGCTTCTACCATTAAAGGGGGGATATGAAAGAGTAAGAAGGTCTTTTATGATAACCCTTTGGATAGAAGAGTGTTGGTCTATTAAACCAACAACATCTATCATAATGTTCTATTTTGTTACAATAATTACATCTTGGTTTGTGTATAAGATTCAAAAAATAATTTAGTGTTATATCTGTTATAGTTGTTTACTGAAAAGTTGCTTCAACTAGAAGTCATCGCAATTGCATGCTTACGTTGATAAGCAGTTGACGTAGGTATGAAGTTGCATCGGGAAGAAGTCGACGCATGTTCATACTTGTGTCGATTAGAAATCGACACACCTATAGAATTACGTAGAGTTGAAGTCGACTCAGAATTCCAATTTTTAAGAAATTTATATACTGGGGCCTGATTTTCTAAGGGCTTCTTCCCTAGAATACCTTGATGATTTGATGAACTACCCCTATTGAACACAATAATTATATCAGGATCTTTACCTATAATTATAATTGGTTGTTTATCCTTAGCTCTGATAAAAGCTACGACATGCTTTTAAGATGGTGTGCTGGAAAATTTTCCCGAGTTTCTTAGCTCTACACATAACCATAGGTTTTTGAATCTCATAGATAGATTCTCAGATATGTCCTTTAGTTGTTGACTTTTACAATTTATAAAATCTTCAAAGCTTTTGCATTTGCAAGATATTCCTGTAGTGAGTTATTTTCTAGAGTTAGTTCATCAATTTATCTTTCTAACCTACCCAATTCAACCCTAAGTTGATAGTCCTGATAAGCTTGGTCCTCATCAAGCTTCTCAATTTTCAATTCTTCTAACTCTTTTTCGAGTGACAATTTGATTTTCTGCCTTTAAATGATCTTGGTAGAATTTGTTAAAATATTCTTTAAATTCATCAGATGTAAAGTCAAAATCACCAAAATAAGATACATGATCTTCCTCTTTTTCAGTTAATGCCTCCAAAGCCATCATGTATGCTTCTATAACAATTATTTCTTCTTCACTTTCTGATGAAGAACTATACTTGGAATCTGTGTAACTCTAGGTGTCAACAATATAACCTTTTACTTCCTTCTTATCCTTCTTCTTGAAGGATTGCTTCTTCTGCTCCTTCTTGTGAGCTTTGTCCTTCTGATTATCTGGACACTCTAGAGCTATGAGTCCTGAATTTCTGTAAGCAAAGCAGATAATCTCCTTGCTAGGAATCTTGTCAAACCTTGACTTGTTTTCACTTATGTTCCTCCTTGAGTCTTTAGTTTTGATCCACTCCGTGAATCTTCTGGCTAGCTAGAAGTTTGAATATATCCTCTTCAGTACTAGATGGCTCTCCATTAGAAGCCTTCAATGCAATGAATCTATCCTTTGATAGAGTAGAGACTTTATGTTTTGCTTCACATTCAACTCTACTTTTAAGGAGAAGCTCATAATACTTCAGTTTACCCAACATGATATCAATGGTGATCTCCCCGTGGCATCTGGATTCTCTTATAGCCCAGATCCTCTAGTCTCATGTGTTTGGGAAGCACATGAGGAGCTTGTCATTAACTTCTATAAATGAGATCTCTTTGTCTAATCCTTTAAGTTCATTGACTATGATGTTGATTCTTTCATACATTTCAGCAACACTTTCTTTAGTTTTCTTCTGAAAATTCTCATATTGTGATATGTGAAGGGATCTTTTGCCCTTTCTTTCATCAAAACTTCCATCTACTATTCTTGACAAAGAATTCAAGATTTCTTTTACAGATTGGAATTCTGCAACCTATTGAAAGATCTTATCATTCATTATGGACACCAAGATGTTCATAGCCTTGGCATCCCAACCCTTAACTTTCTTTTCATCTTCAGTCCATTCAGATCTAGGAGCAGCCTCCTGTGTGAAATTTTCACTGGAGTATTTCTTATATGGCATTGGTGGTACTGTAAGAATATAATTGAAAATATCATCATCAATAGAGTTCATATACAACTTAATTTTGGCTTTCTAGAGTGTAAAATTTTCAAGGTTACACACTGGAGGTCTTGGGGATGCAAATTCTTTAAAGTTCTTTGAACTCACTTTTGAAAATAGATTTTTATTCTAGTAGTTATGAAATTATAATTGTTCATTTTTTTAATTAAAGTGTGTTAACCTTTTCTGATCAACTTAGCTTTGATATCAATTGGACAAGAATAATTATACCTCTTGGAATTCACTAGGGGGAATAGAGATTTAAAATTTATTTATATAAATCTTAACCAGATTCAAATGAACTTAGTTTAGCATCCACAAAAACACAACCACAACTAAGTTATTCACATCAGAATTAAAATGCAGGATTCACTATGCTTAGATTATAATTTGGGTTTTGGACATCTTAGCCTACAAAATTAAATCTGTAACTTTTTGAATATTTTTTTGATTCCTTTGTTGGATTAGATAGACCATATAATGATAAATCATAATCAAGAAAATTTGGAGGAAAAAATCACAAAAAATATGTGTTTTGCATGAAAAAGCAAAACTCAGTTTGATACTGTCTGACGCTAGCATTACCACAGGCAGTAGCTTAATTTATAAAAAAATTACTGATTTCTCTTTGATTTTTTCAACAATTATTTTACTGCTTTTAATTACTGATAATTTTTGAGTACTGAAAATTTAACGTATTTTTTCAAACTAAAAAACAAAAAGAAAATTATAAAATAATTACAATTTCAAAAAAAACACGGTTTTTTTATTCTTGTAGTAAAAAAAAATAAAAAAACAAAAAAAAATTATTGTATTTGCTTAAAATATTCAAATATCAACTTCAAAAGTACAAAACAAATTCAAAATACAAAAAAAATATTTTTCTTGCATTTTTTAAATGTTTGTTTTGCATGTCTTTTTTTTTTATTTCAATACTTTTCTTTTCATGCTAACTTAGTTTAAATTTTAATGAATTTTGAATAAACAATGAATTAGAAAGTCAAGAAAATTTCTTAGTATTTATTTACTTTTAGAAATTTTATTCTATTATTATTGTAGTAATCATGTTAGAGAAGTCTAGAGGACGAATATTTTTGTCTTTAGAACCATTTTATTCTTATGGAAAATTACATTTATTTTACATATGGTGGAAGCAAAATTTGTTAATTAATGTTAGATTTTAGGGTATGATCTAGGTCATTATTGATTACAAATTTGAGCCTTTCAAGTCTTACCTTACATTCTTATCATTTACTTGCCATTTGAGATATAATTCCATATTTCTTTATTTATCCCTCAATTATAAAAACAAAACATTAACATTTTTCTTTTATCACGAAGGCCAAAATTTCCTAGCTATGTATCACAATTTTATGCACAAATATTTTGAGCTTTAAAATGTATTTCGGGAACTTCAAGTGGCAGTTTGAAAAAATAAAAAAAAGAAAGATAAAATCATCTTTATCATCATTTTTAGGTGAAAATGATGAGTGAAAAAAAAATCATTTCATACTTACTAAAATTATCTATCTTACAATAAGTATGAGATCCCAAAAAAATAAAAAAAAATCAAAGGGGAAAGAATAAATGTAGTAATATTTTGAATGCTCATATTCTTTTAGTGTTAAAGTTGTGATTTGAGTTTGTGTAATTTTTGATTTTCTCACCTATTAAACCCAAGTCAAATGTAACAACCTAGCAAAGTCATAGTGATCCTAATCCTAGTAGTTGATTTCCATTAGTAAAGAGAGTATGGAAGAGTAAAATTTGATAATCCATGAAATTTTAGTGTTTTAAAATTTAAATAATACAATCTAAGATTGATTGAGTTGATTCAATACATTCCTGATTATGATTAATTTTTATTCGGGTATTGAAAACTTAGTCTTATTCTATTCCCTTTTGTTTATGCTTAATAAGTTATTACTTATTATTCTTAGTTTTTATCAAGTAAGCTTGATATAATCCTTCAATAGGTTAAGAATGCATAATTGGATATAATTGTATAGAAATTTTCTTTGATAGGGAACCCTTAATCCAGACTACGAATAGCCAAAATACCCACCTCCTTTGGTAGAGGAAGTGAGGTTGATCAAAGTCAACCCCACTAACATCGAAATCGCCGCGCCAACACACCCCACTATCTTTGTAACCACTCATCATGGGGTGCGAATTGTAAAATTCTCTAACATGGTGATGCAAATAGTAAAACTTCATATCATTGGGTGCAAATAGTAAAATCTTCTAACATGTGGGTGCAAATAGTAAAATTCCTCAATATGAGACTTTGGATAGTAAAATCCTCCAACATAGGAGGTGAAGATAATAAAATTTCCCATCATTGGGTGCAGATTGTAAAATCCTCTAACATGCATATCTTTGCCATAAACAATATTTACAAGCTTTCTTGAATAAAATATTTGATTTATCATTGAATAAAAGTGTGTTGATTACCTATTATTGACGTATGCCTTTCAATCTATGATATGCATTCTAGTTGGCCGAGATGTCCGTGCATATAAGGCGATCACTAAGGAGTTGCATGCACTCATTGAAGGAGTATTATATAAATCTTCTGAATAAGAGTCAAATTCAATAGAGAGGTTCACTTCTTAAAGCAAATCATAGGGATGTCGCTTGTAGAAAGAAATTTTGGTCAATTAACCTAAGTTTAGGTGGTAGTATTCATCTAGAGAGGTCCTATCATATTCTAAGAATCTCCACGATCAAAGTTATTTATTTATTTGAAAATTTGCAAGTCTACTACAATTAAATTTTCTAAAAAACAACGACAAGTTTTCATCAATAAAATAATAGTTATTCTTCGTGAGTAATAATACTCAATAACATGAAAACATAAGACACTTAAAATTTATTTTATAAATAACTTATACTATAATACGATAGGTACACTTGTCTAATTAGATTATTTTTTATTCTACTGAAAAATCATCCTCAGTAGGGAGTGATGGAGGCTCTTGAGGTCGCTAAAGAGTCCCTCTCTCTAAAATATCTCATAATGGAATACAAATACTGAGATAATAAATCATTTTTTATAATTCTCTAGGAGCTATCCCCAGCGGTGGCGGCTATCATCGGGCAATGACGTCAAATTACGAGTCTTCACACCATTTTCAGCTCAAAACATCAGAGCCGTTAATATGGAAGTTTGAGCAATTGCGGGGCGATAATGAGCTACTGCAGGGAGATAGTGAGCTACTGTAGGGCGATAATGAGCTACTGTAGGGCAATAGTGAACTACTGCAAGGTGATAGTGAGCTTTGCATGGCGATTCTGAATTTAAATTTCCTGCACTACCAACCCTTCAAGACGCGATGCAATGCAGTCTTTCCATGACAATATTTCTCACTATTACCGGGCGATAGGTGCTACCACAAATGATATTCACTTTTCTCTAAGTTCATAACAACTTTTCTGGGTCCACTACAGGTCGTTGAATGCATGGCGATGAACATTACGCACTATCGTCGGGTGATAATGGCTACTGCTGGCAGTAGTATGCAATATTGGTCATAGACTCATCTTTTTTATCTCGATTCTTTACATAGCACACGTCTATATCAAAGATAATTTCTAGAACTGCACAGTACAAAATACTTGCAAAGATAGATCAAATACATATAATAAAATGATACTCAAACAAGGGTGTGCCGAACGTTGTTCTAACATTTGATTTTATGTAAAACATGGCATATCAACAAGGGTGATTGTTGGGAAAACTCATGACTTTGATAAACCAAATCATCACTAAAGTGGTTCAAGTTTAGCCTTAATTAAATATAAAAAACTTTGGTTTTTTTATTCTATCTACAAGTCAAACCACTCAGTTTAAATCAAAGTATAATGAAGATTTGTCGAGTGTATACTACTTTTGTTGAATTGTATTCTATGATAACATCCTTGTTTCTCTGTTTTTCTCATATGCTACGATAACATCCTTGTTTCTCTATTTTTCTCGTATTATACTAGAAGTATGAAGCAGGATTGAAGATATTCACAAATTTTCGTCGATTTATTCTCAAAGCCTAAAAACTTAATGAAGCCAAGATAATAAAAATCTTTAGCGTATGGAAGATTATTAAAAGATGAGAAAAGCAAGCGGTAGTCAAATTCAAATCAGAGCATAAAGCAAGAAAGCACTTATATTGAAGATATTAGAAGCCTTACATCAAATTCGTATCAACACATAAGTGTTGGAGCTGACAGAAAAGTTGTAGTCGATTTCTAATCAACTAATAAGAAAGAATGATAGGCATATAGCAAATCTAAGTTGTAGATATCAATTTCTTCTACATTAAAAGGCGTTAGGCGGATTCTATTAGACTAACAAGCGTCATAGTTCTTTAGAGGTAATTAGCCAAGTGGAATTCAACTAACAAGGTCATTCTCTAAATGAAGATTTGGTGCTTTAAACGTATTAGACGAATGAAATTTGGCTAATGAGTAACATTGATATATGATGAATTATCATGGCTTTTTAGAAGATGATAGTTGAATGGAATTCTACTATCAAAGAATAAAAGAAAATATAGTTGTTAGACTTTTCTTTCAAGATGGTTAGCAAATGATGAAGAGTTAAGGGAGGATATTCCTGGCATAAAGATTATACCTTTTAAAGACTATCAAAAATAATAAAAATACATTTATATCTTTATATGATGAGGAATTTGAATCATGGTATAAAATGACTCCTAAGAAGACGAAGAAACTCTCTTGCTCTCTCCAATGTCATCATTCTACCACCCTAATCTTCACTCTCGAACAAAAGTCTCACCCGTTCTTTTTTTTTACTAAAGAACGACATAGAATATAATATTGAATCCAAAAGAAGCTACAACACTGAAAGTGATATCCATTTCGTTTGAAGATTGCTTACACTATGGAAAATTGACTGATTGATTTTAGTCTCATTATAAAAAGAGGTACACGATATCTGATTCAATAATTCTAAGAGTCTCCTTATAAAAAAAACTCAAGCACGTTGATAAAAAAGTTCTATTGCGGCAGAAGAGAGGAATACCCAAGTTCTAGGTACCTTTATAATTTTTTATTTTCTCTCTATAAATTTAGTTTACTTTATTGCATCTTATTCTATGTTGTTCTCTTTGATTATGTGGATGTGTTTTTTATTAGAAGACACAAATTTTTTATATACAATACCCCCCACCCACCAACCCACACTAAAAGTGTTTATAATTAATTTTCTCAGTACATTCCACACTTTCATTTGTAACGTAGTATATGTTAAAAATTTGATGCATAAAACATTATAAATTAAATGTTTTATTGGAGTCATTTTGTGTTGAGCTCCATACTTTTGATGAAAAGCTCCAAAATCAAAAGGAGGGAATCCAAATTTTGGAGGGAACCCTTTCATGATGGAAGGGTGAACCTTTTAGTCACACCTTGCCTTTTTTAAACTTGTTGATGAGTATATAATGTATTTCATTTCTTCTTATTTGTTCAAAGGAACATAAGGAGGATCTATGGATCACACATGCACGCGCGCACGCACGCACCGCACCAGACTGGATCCTGATTTTGTTTTTGGGATTTGGGGAATAATTGAATTGAATTGTATTTTTTTTACAAAATAGTTTTGACATTTTGAGTCCTTAAAATTCATGTTACGTCGACTTGGCTGCATTGATAAGAACTTAACGCATGCGTCGATTGCCTTCCGACAGATTGCCTTGCGTCAACAAGAACTCGTCGGCTCCGCCTTGCATCGATAATGACTCGACGCTGCATCGATTAGAACTCGACGCAACTGCGTTGAGTTCCTGCCAAATTTCATTACGTGTTGTTTTCAGTTACGCATTTCCCGCCATGAACTCCAATGTTCACCTGCATGTTTAAAGTTTCCAATTATAACTGTTGAGATTTATTACGTGGTTATTTTTTCTTGTCGTTTTCTAGACTCCTATTTAGGAGAATTTTCTGATTCGTTTAATGATGTTGTGGAAAAACATTTTGTCGCACTTTTTCTCTCTGGATTTACGACGATCTTCATCGAGATTTCATTTTCTTTATGTTTGCTTTATCAAATGGGAGTTCGGGTGCTCTATGCTACTTCAGTGTCTGCGCACATCAAAGTTTCAGGATCTAGCCGGGTGTTGTATCTTGGAGAAGTGAGCATCGGTTGAAAGCCCTGTTGGAGGGTGGTGCAACTTCTTTAGGAAAGTGATCACACACCTTACCCAGACTCGATTCTAAACCTTTATTTTTCTGAATTTTATCTCTCACTTCTTCTGTTTATACAAGTTTTAGAATCTTATTTTCAAGATCTACTTATTATTATTATTATTATTATTATCATTAACTATTTTCAAAACCGAAAATTATATATTATTTTGGAATATATATATAATATTCTGACAATCTAAATAAGTTTTCGATCCACATCAAATAATCTTTTGCGAAAGGACCGTGTTGGACTATCATCCCATAGACCGCCTAGTACCAGTGAGAACTCGTCATTGGATATTTATTGGGAAGTCCAAGAATAACAAGATAAATAAAATCAAATAATTAAGACAATTATCTTTGATTTTATCTTCATATGTACAACAATTTATTATTTTTATTTTAAATTTCGGAAAACTATACTGGCTTCTAGATCTGAGGATTCTGCCGGGATCAAACCCGAAAAATTTAACGAAAATAGTTTTCATCGTTGACAAGTACACGTAGAATATTGGCTTAATACCTAGGTATTTTATCTGCCATTTTTGATGCCCCTCTGCTGAAACCGAAAACCCCAGTGTTGCAATTGCAGTCATCTCTTCCCTTCCATCGTCTTCATATTCCAGTGCAAATACCACTAGAACGTATGTTAGACGTGTTCCTTATAGAGATTCAGTAGATATAGAGTATCATTGCCGCAATCGTATTCTCAGTGCCTTGTCTGACAGCATTTACGATGTTTTCCATCAATATTGTACGACTAATGTTTTGGGGTTTGCTCTTGAAGCGCGCTATAACCATGACAATGCGGGTATAGAATGCTACAATGTCTCCAAGCCCATCAATCCTCAACTCTATCAACTTGATGAGATGTTGTCTAAGATCCGAGCTGATGGCTCAATCCTTTTCAAAAATTATCTAGTGGTATGTCTTATTGATTCTCTTCCTTATTCTTGGTCTGACTTTAGCACTAGAATCAGGGATTATCAATCCAATCTTACTTATATTCAAATCCAAAATGCTATCCGTATAGAGGAGAAACATAATAGTAAAAATTCTAAAATTCCTAAATACATACTCCTAAAGTAAATCTGACCGAATCACATGACAACCAATCTTCTCACCATCGCTTCAAAGCAAAGGACAAGAACTTTAAGAAACCTTTCCGTCCAGGTTCCCGCCATCAAAAGTCCAATCATCCCAAACGTGGTTCTTCAAACCAAAACCCAAGCAAAGGGAAGTGGTGCTTCATTTGTGGCCGCACAAATCATTTGTCAACCAATTGCTTCTACAAGAAGACTGCACTTGTGGTCGACAAATCCCATGGCTCCAAGCCTCGGGCCAAAATGATCCAAGCATCAGAACAACCTATCTTCAGGTTAGATTATTCTCCTAGTCTTCTTCTCACTTATTCATCAGATTGGTGGTTTGATTCCGAAGCAAATGTTCATGCATGTTTTGATCGTTCTTACATTGCCACCTTTTAGGACATCAATGGAGGAAGCATGATCTTATGAGATGCTTCATCGGCACAAATACTTTGATGCAGGCGAGTGGATCTTAGGTTGACATCCGAGAAGACACTAGCCTTGCATGACGTGTTTTATGAGTCGACAGTTAGGAAGAATCTTGTAAGCGGTTCCTTATTAGTGAAGAAAGGCTATACAATTGTATTAGAGTCAAATAAAGTTATAATAATATTAAATGACAATTTTATTGGTAAATGATTTGTTTGTTATGGTTTATTCAAATTGAATGTTGCTGATTTAGAAGTAAATCAAACATCCTCTTCTTTAATTCATAGTTCTTCTCCTGATTTTTGACATGCCAGATTAGGACATGTGAATTTTGATTGTATGAAAAAATGATGTCCTTAAATATAATTCTTAAAATAAATATGATACGAAGTGCTAAATGTGAAATTTGTATACAAGTCAAATTTTCTAAAAGTCTTTTAAATCCGTTGATAGAACTTCAAAACCTTTAGAGTTAATTCACTCAGATATATGTGAATCAAATCACCAATCTACTTGAAGTGAAAATAAATATTTTGTAACCTTTATAGACAATTATACCAAATATTAATACATATACTTATTAAAAACCAAAGATGAAGTCTTCTTATATTTTAAGATTTCCAAAGCCGGAGTAGAAAATAAATTAGGGTCATCAATAAAAATTCTTAAATCCGACCGAGGTGGAGAATACACTTTGAATGAACTAACCTAATTTTGCCAAGAACATGAGATAATTCATCAAGTGACTGTCCGCTATTCACCCCAATCGAATGGTGTGGCTGAACGTAAAAAATAGGCAATGATGAACATGGTCAATGCCATGTAAGCCGAGTCCGGTGCCCCAACAATTTTTTGGAGAGAAGCTTTGATCACTTCCTCTATCATCCTAAATAGAAATCCATCTAAACAAAATGATAAAACTCACTTTGAATTATTTAAATTAAGGAAGTTTAACCTTCAAATTCTTTGAGTGTGGGAGTGTTTAACTAAGAAAGCGATTCCCGAACCAAAAAGAAAGAAAAGTTGTCCTAAAACATTAGACTCTATTTTTATAGGATATGCATCCGATAGTAGTGTTAATAGATTTATTATAACTAATTTTCTAATTAGTGAAATCTCTAACAACTCTATTATAGAAGCTAGAGATGCAGTTTATTTTGAAGATAAATTCACATATAAAATGAATAACTCATCTCTACCTTCTACTAGCTCAAACCATCATTCTTCTTCTATAAATGAGTTAGAATATGATGAACCTACAAGAAGCAAAATAGTTAGAACTAATAGAACATTTTGACAGGACTACTTCACTTATCTAGTAGAAGGAGATCCTAATTCATATGAGGAAGCCATGACCTCATCTGATTCTCCCTTTTGGAAAGAATCCATAAATTTAGAAATTAATCCTATACTAGATAATAAAACTTGGATTCTAACCGATCTTCCTCCTGGTGCCAAACTCATAGGCTGTAAATGAATCTTTAGAAAGAAACTAAATCTGAATGATTCTATAGATAAATATAAGGCTCGCCTTATCGCTAAGAGCTATGCTAAAAAACAAGGAATATATTATTTAGACATATATGCTCCCGTAGCTAGGATCATATATCTTCATGTTCTGGTCGCCTTAGCCTCGATCCATAAGATGATCATTAATCAAATGGAAGTCAAAACTGTCTTTTTGCATGGAAACTTAGATGAAGAAGTATATGTACAACCCCGTGTCCGCCGAAGGGGCCCAAGCAAGCAGGCGGGCCGGGCCCCAGCCGCCTCTCTCAGGCGGGCCAGCCCCCCGCTCGCCTCTCCTAGGCGGGCCGGGCCCCAGCCGCCTCTCTCAGGCGGGCCAGCCCCCGCTCGCCTCTCCTAGGCGGGCCGGGCCCCAGCCGCCTCTCTCAGGCGGGCCAGCCCCCCGCTCGCCTCTCCTAGGCGGGCCGGGCCCCAGCCGCCTCTCTCAGGCGGGCCAGCCCCCGCTCGCCTCTCCTAGGCGGGCCGGGCCCCAGCCGCCTCTCTCAGGCGGATCGGTTGCAGTCCACCTCCCTCCAGATGGCAGGGGGTGACCCGACAAGAGGTGCGCATAACCAGCCAGAACAGCGGGGTTTGGCTGTTGGCAGGCCAATCCAAGGGGCTCTTTAGTAAATTCAGACCACCAGAGGCGGGTTATTTGCAGACCATCCAAGGTAATCTATAAATAGGACCCAAGGGGTACCTCAGGAGGCACGCTTTTCTGTTCTCAAGTCTTATAGCGCTTTCTGAGGTACCTTAGCCCGGTAACTGGTTAAGAAGGGGAAGCGCTCTAAGATCTTCCGGGCGTGTGGTGGGACCTCCGAGCCGGGCCCTTGGTCCTGTCCTTTGTTTTTCTCTCCCTTGTTGTTTCTCTTGTAGGAGCGAAGTAAGTGCGAGATCACCCCTTCCCCAAGGGTCGAACTCCACAGAGGCCGGTTTCCGGTTTCAACATTTTGGTGCGGTGAGCGTGGAGCGTGGTCAGCAAGGAAAACCTTCAGCAAGTTCGATGACGGGAGAGGAAGGACAAGGATCAGGCAGGGGCAGCTCGCCACCCCCTCCCCCACCCCCAGCGGCGAGCGTGTCAGCAGAACTTAGGGAGGAGATCCTCGGGCTCGTCAGAACCGCCCTCGGCATGCGAGCGGAGAGCGCGACACCAGTAGTCCCAGTAGTCGCCGCTCCCGCACTCGGCGACGACACGCCGCTCAGGCGACCGGGGAAGGAACCCGCCGAGAGAGGCGAGCGCGAGTTCCAGGGGCGAGTTCTGTTCCCCGGCTCGGCCGCAGAATACCATTTTGGCGAGACGGCGGGGAGAGAGTTCCCCCCTCGCCCAGCTGAGGGAGGAAGCCCCTTCAGCGAGTTTGTCTCCTCCGCCCCAGTTCCAGAGGGGTTTCGTGAGCCGGAGATGACCTACTACTCCGGGAAGGGAGACCCCGTCCACCACATCCAGTGGTTTGAGGACATGGTCTCTATTCGACAGATGTCCGACGGCTTCAAGTGCCGACTCTTCGCCATCACCCTCCGAGAGAAGGCGAGAGAATGGTTCCACCAGCTCCCGACCGGGTCCATCTTCTGCTTCGAGGACCTGCGTCGAGGGTTCATGTTGAGGTTCACCACTTCCAAGAAAAGGAAGAAGGAGGTGGAGTCCTTGTTTCGTGTCAAGCAGAGGGTGGGAGAAACCCTGGGGAGTTACCTGGATAGATTCCAAGAAGAGTTGTCCCAAGTGCAAGAGATGCCGGGGCACACCATGATAATGGCCTTCACCCTGGGTCTTCAATCTGGGTTCTTTGCAATGGAACTCAAACGGTCCCCCCCAGTGTCTTTTGAGGCGCTCCTAGAGAGGGCGGCTAGGGAGGCCGATATGGAGGCAGCACACCCGGAGTTTGCCCGAAGGTTGGCCAAGTGGGCCGTGGAGGAAGAGAGGCCAAGGGGTGGCCGAGGGCAGGAAGAGAGAAGGGCTGAGCCCCGGCAGAGGGAACAGCCACCGCCGCAGCAGCATCAGCAGCAGCCCAGGCAGGGGCGACAGGAGCCGAACTTTCGGCTGGGGTGGAGACCCGAGTGGCAGGAGCCCGGGGCAAGGAGAGGGTTCCGCGGAGGGGACTACCATCAAGGAGGACAGGGTCAGTTCTACCCTCCAGGCGGGATGCAGGGCCAGAGGCCGGCCCTTCCCGACCAGGAGCAGGCTATGGCCATAGCACTGGGAGAAAGGAGAAGAGCAGCACGGAGAAGAAGAAGGGATGTGAGGGTGGAGTTGCCTTACTGCGACTTCCATCAGGAGGAGGGGCACGCCACAACCACGTGCCCCGAGTTCCTCGAGATGAGGGGCAACTGGGAGCAGCAACGACAACAACAGCGTCCGGAAGTGCGGATTGAGGAAATCCGGCCTCGGGCGGAGGAGGGTCGGTGCGAAGACCGGGCGGATGTGGGCTCCCGAGGTAGGATCGGAGCGATCCACGGGGGGGCTGGGATCGAGGCTTCCCGCAAGTCAAGCCTCCACACTATGTACCGCAGGAGCGTTGGCTCCACGTCCCAGTCCCCTCCCCCGGACGAGAAAATCACCTTTTCCATGGAGGACATGTCGGGTCACGAGGACCCCTTCTGCGATGCGCTGGTCATCCAGACAGCCATCGAGGACTTCACCGTCCCCCGGATCCTCGTCGATAACGGGAGCTCGGTCAACGTCATCTTCAAGAAGGCGTTCGATGCGATGAAGGTGGAGGCCCGAAGGGTGTTGGCCTCGGACGGACCCCTGTTCGGCTTCTCAGGGGAGAGGAAGGAGGTTGAGGGAGGAGTGGGACTCCATGTCGTTCTGGGGGGGCAGTCCCGCAATTGCAAGTTCGTCATCGTGGACGCCCCCAGCAGCTACAGCGCCATCTTCGGGAGGCCTCTCATCAGCGCCTTCCGCTGCGTCCCCTCATCCTTCCACCAATGCCTAAAATTTAACGTCGAGGGGGTCCAGGTTCGGGTCCGCGGAGACCCCAAGGAAGCGAGGGAGTGCTATGTCACGGCGGTGAACTCCATCTCTTGGCTGGAGGGAGCCGAGGAGATGGGGCGGAGGCTGAGGGAGGAGGAGCCGGAAGCGGGCGGGGATGAGATGGAGGTGGAGGAGAGTCGCGCCCAGGAGAAGGTCGCTGAGGAGATTCAGGAGCCGGCTGAGGCGATGGCCGTTGCAGAAGCTGAGGAGGAGGTCCTCGCCTTCGACGAGGGGGAGACTGAGGAGTGGGAGGCACAGTCCCGCCTGGAGGCGGCAGAGGAGGTGGCGGAGATGGAGGTTCTAACCACCGGAGGCAGGGTGGAGAGGATCCGCATCAGCGGAGGATTGACCCCGGAGGCTCAAGGCCGGATGCTGGAGTGCGTCCAGAAGAACGTGGACATCTTCGCATGGAGTGTCGCGGAGATGCCCGGGATCGACTCCAACATCACCTGCCACAGCCTCAACCTGGACCCGGAGGCTCCCCCCATCCGACAAAAGAAGAGGCCCGTTGCGGACAAGCTCGCCGAGCCCATCAGGGAGGAAGTAGCAAAGCTCCTCAAGGCCAGCTTTGTATCCGAAATCCAATACCCCGGCTGGGTCTCCAATGTTGTAATGGTTAAAAAAGGAGACGGCCGGTGGAGGATGTGTATCGATTTTTCCCTTCTTAATAAATCATGTCCTAAAGATTGTTACCCCTTGCCTCGGATCGACGCGCTGGTTGACTCAGCCGTCGGTTTCCCTTTGATGAGTTTTCTAGATGCCTTTTCAGGTTATCACCAAATCAGGATGCACCCTCCGGACGTCAAAGACGTCTCATTCATCACAGGGGATGGGTGCTATAGTTATAAAATGATGCCCTTCGGGCTGAAAAATGCAGGGGCGACCTACCAGAGAATGATGGACAGGGTCTTTCAGGGGCAAAAGGGAAGGAACCTGGAAGTTTATGTAGACGATCTCATGGTCAAGAGTCCGGACCTCGACTCCCACCTCCGGGACCTAGAAGAGACCTTTGCCACACTCCGCGGGTGCAAGATGAGGCTGAATCCCCTCAAATGCACCTTCGGGTCAGGCAGAGGAAAATTCCTGGGGCATCTCCTCACCCCTGCCGGCGTAGAGCCCAACCCTGACAAGGTGAGGGCAATCCTGGAGTTGGAGTCTCCGCGGAATGCGAAGGAAGTGCAGCGATTGACTAGGAGGCTGGCGGGACTGAGTCGGTTCCTCTCACGGGCCGGGGAGAAGTGCTCTCCGTTCTTTAAAAGCTTGAGAGGAGGCCAAAAATTCGAGTGGACCTCGGAGTGCGAGGAGGCATTCCAGGCCCTAAAGAAGCAGTTGACTCAGGCCCCCCTGCTCCAAGGGCCAAAGGAGGGGGAGGACTTATTCCTGTACTTAGGGGCTGGGGCCGAGGCCCTGAGCTCTGTTTTAGTTCGGGAAGAAGGGAGGAGACAACTCCCGGTTTATTATGTAAGTCGGGTCTTGAGGAAGGCCGAGCTCCGGTACCCCATCCTAGAGAAACTGGCCTTCGCCCTCATCATCTCGGCCCGGAGGCTCCGGCCCTATTTCCAGGCACACACGATCCGAGTGGTGACTGACCACCCTCTCCGCAACATCTTCGAAGGGGTGGAGCATTCCGGCAGGTTGGCCAAGTGGTCGGTGGAGCTGAGCGAGTTCGACATCTCCTTCGTACCTCACCTCTCGATCAAGGCCCAAGCCATGGCCGATTTCCTGGCTGACTATGTGGTCGAGGTGGCAGAGGAGGAACTCACTCGCCCGGTTCCCTGGAAGGTCATGGTGGATGGTGCGTCAGGGAGGCACTCCCTGGGGGCTGGGGTCATCTTGGAAAGCCCCCAGGGGGCGAGGATCGAGCAAACAGTGGTGGTCCATTTCCCCATCACCAACAATCAGGCCGAGTATGAAGCCGTGATTGCGGGTCTACGCCTGGCCAGGGAACTGGGGGTGCATGATGTGGAGGTCCTCACTGACTCCCTGGTGGTGGCCTCCCAGATCAACGGGGAATTCGAGGCAAGGGATCCCACCCTGCAGCGTTACTTGGCGAAGGTAAAGGGAGTCATCGGCACCTTCCAGACTTTCTCCATCCGGCACGTGCCTCGGGAGGATAACGAGCAGGTGGACCAGTTGGCAAAGCATGGACCCCGGGCGGGGGGAACCATCACAGACCTCTTTCGCCCATCCATCGAGGAGGGGGAGCTGATGGAGGTGGAACAGCACCCCTCCTGGATGGACCCATTCGTCACTTTCCTGACCACCGGGGAGTACCCCACGGGAATGGACGGAAAGAAACTCAAATACAAATCGGCATACTACCTCATGCGAGATGGCCAGTTATATCGAAAAACTCTCTCAGGGATGCTGGCGCGTTGTGTGGGCGAGAGGGAGGTCCCGAAGATTCTAGAAGAGGTCCACTCCGGGGAGTGTGGGAGTCACTCTGGAAGTCGAACCTTAGAAGGCCGGATCGTCAGGCAGGGATACTTTTGGCCGACTCTGGGTCTCGACGCGGCAAAATTCACAAAGGAATGCCATAAGTGCCAGCTATTTGCTCCCCTCCAACTGCAACCGGCCCAGCGCCTCAGGAGTATCACAGCTCCCTGGCCATTCGCCATCTGGGGAATGGACCTGGTCGGGCCCTTCCCCCAAGCCAGCGGCCAGAGGAGGTTCCTGCTCGTGATGATTGATTACTTCTCCAAGTGGCTGGAAGTTAAGGCGCTGGCCAAGGTGACCTCCCAGGTCGTCAGAAACTTTGTGTGGGGGGAGATCATCTGTCGTCATGGGTTGCCCCAGGCCATCGTCACAGACAATGGCCCTCAATTCGCCAGTGCCGAGTTCACCAGCTTCTGCGAGCAGCTCGGGATCGACCTCAGGTTTGCCTCAGTTCATCACCCCCGAAGCAATGGGCAGGTAGAAGCGGCAAACAAGATTATCGTTAACCTCCTCAAGAAAAAGGTGGAGAACTTGAGAGGAAGCTGGGTGGAGCAACTCCCCTCGGTCCTCTGGGCCCTCCGAACCACACCCAACACAGCAACAGGGGAGACGCCTTTCAAACTCTCCCACGGGTGCGAGGTAGTACTTCCGGTGGAGTTTGAAGTCCGGACACCTCGGGTAGTCGGGGCCGGAGAACACAAAGAGGAATGGAGAGCCAATAATGAAGAAGAGTTGCGGCTCTCTCTCGACATGGTCGAGGAACTGCGGGATCTTTCAGCCGTGAGGCAGGAGGAGATAAAGAGAAGAATGGCCAAGTATTTCGACAAGCACGTCAGAGTCAAACAGTTTGCCGAAGGAGACTTGGTCCTGAGGAAGGTGGACGCGGCAGGGAGATCAGCCGCAGTGGGAAAGCTCCACCCCAATTGGGAGGGACCATTCATCGTGCAGGAGGCATTGAAGTCGGGGGGATACCGCCTCCGGAATGTGGAGGGCGAGACCCTAAGTCTCACTTGGAGTGGAGACGACTTGAAGCGTTTTTTTCCCTGAAATTATGTAAACCATGTTTAATCTCTAGTGGAATTTCGTGCAATGAACTTGTTTCTCCCCCCCCCCCCCGATGAGAGATGAATGCCATTGCCTCAGACCCCGAGCAGATCCCGCTGCCAGGCTCTCACCAAGCTGGCAGGGCTGGATGTCACTCGGAGGAGTCGGCCTCAGACCCCGAGCAGATCCCGCTGCCAGGCTCTCACCAAGCTGGCAGGGCTGGATGTCACTCGGAGGAGTCTGCCTCAGACCCCGAGCAGATCCCGCTGCCAGGCTCTCACCAAGCTGGCAGGGCTGGATGTCACTCGGAGGAGTCTGCCTCAGACCCCGAGCAGATCCCGCTGCCAGGCTCTCGCCAAGCGGGCAGGGCTGGATGTCACTCGGAGGAGTCGGCCTCAGACCCCGAGCAGATCCCGCTGCCAGGCTCTCACCAAGCTGGCAGGGCTGGATGTCACTCGGAGGAGTCGGCCTCAGACCCCGAGCAGATCCCGCTGCCAGGCTCTCACCAAGCTGGCAGGGCTGGATGTCACTCGGAGGAGTCTGCCTCAGACCCCGAGCAGATCCCGCTGCCAGGCTCTCACCAAGCTGGCAGGGCTGGATGTCACTCGGAGGAGTCGGCCTCAGACCCCGAGCAGATCCCGCTGCCAGGCTCTCACCAAGCTGGCAGGGCTGGATGTCACTCGGAGGAGTCGGCCTCAGACCCCGAGCAGATCCCGCTGCCAGGCTCTCACCAAGCTGGCAGGGCTGGATGTCACTCGGAGGAGTCTGCCTCAGACCCCGAGCAGATCCCGCTGCCAGGCTCTCACCAAGCTGGCAGAGCTGGATGTCACTCGGAGGAGTCTGCCTCAGACCCCGAGCAGATCCCGCTGCCAGGCTCTCACCAAGCTGGCAGGGCTGGATGTCACTCGGAGGAGTCTGCCTCAGACCCCGAGCAGATCCCGCTGCCAGGCTCTCACCAAGCTGGCAAGGCTGGATGTCACTCGGAGGAGTCTGCCTCAGACCCCGAGCAGATCCCGCTGCCAGGCTCTCACCAAGCTGGCAGGGCTGGATGTCACTCGGAGGAGTCTGCCTCAGACCCCGAGCAGATCCCGCTGCCAGGCTCTCACCAAGCTGGCAGGGCTGGATGTCACTCGGAGGAGTCGGCCTCAGACCCCGAGCAGATCCCGCTGCCAGGCTCTCGCCAAGCGGGCAGGGCTGGAGGTCACTCAGAGGGGTCTACCCCAGACCCAAGGCAGGATCGGGCCGTCGACTCCTCGCCGAGCAACCAGGGATTGGACCATCCCCAAGGAATGCCCGGGCGAGTCGGCGAGCCAAGAAGGTT
Source organism: Platanthera zijinensis (assembly GCA_039513925.1). NCBI lineage: Eukaryota > Viridiplantae > Streptophyta > Magnoliopsida > Asparagales > Orchidaceae > Platanthera > Platanthera zijinensis. The sequence continues at coordinate 45,351,890 of CM077082.1, forward strand.
GGTCCCGGCGCATAAAGGGACGAGCCTTAAGCGCAACGCGCGAGGGAAGGGGTTGGGCTCTCGCGGCGCAAGAAATTGAACGAAGCGGACCGGCAAAATTGCTCAGGCAAGACGACGAGCCAAGAAGGCCGGCCCCGGGGGCGTAAAGGGGCGAGCCCTAAGCATGGCGTGTGAATGGAGGGGTTAGACTCTCACGTCGCCAGAAGTCGGGTGAGCGGGCCGGTCAGGACGACCCTATGAGGCCGCAACACCGGCCCCAACCTACCACCCGGCGGGTCACAGGGTGAATTAGAGGCAAAGGTTCGGAAGCGCCAAGACCCCTTCCCCAAGAGGCCGGCCCACACGAAGTCTTTACGCACGGAGGACGGGCCCAGTCCACTCGCGTCGCGGAAGGTGCGACTCGCCGCTCGCGTCGCGCCAGCTTTAGTGTCTCAAACCTAGATCTACGTCCCGAACCTCAAACGGGCGGGAGGCCTCACTTGCTCGCTCGCAGCAACGAAAATCAGAGAATCAACAAACAACGCACGGTAGCGATTGCGAGGCGGGAAATAATTGACAATCGAGGAAGTAAATGCAGTGAATATATTCTTATACAATTATAACTGCGGCCCGCTGAGCAGTCGCACAAAAATAAAAATAAAAAAAAAACAACAAAATACATGTCCAAAGAAGGGGGGGAAAGATAAAAGCCACAAGGCGGCGGGCCCTTCAGATGCGGTGGAACCCGCCTGGCTTGGGTACTGGAAGGAACAGCTCCGGCACCACTTCGGTCACCCGCAAGCCAGAACACTCGTCCTTGAGGAGCTTGGCCCGCTGCAGCGTCTTGAAGAGGTACGTCACCGCGTCGGCCCCGTTCTCTTGCATCAGAACCGCCAGGTCATACTCGCTGTGATGAACGAGTTGACAGCCGCTCGAAGATGCCGGCGGGACGGCAGCAGCAGCCTCGAGCGCACCCACCCGCGCCCGCAGGGTCTGGTTCTCCAGCTGGAGGGTGGCGATCTCGGTACCAAGTCGGCTGGCGGTCGCCGCATCCTGCAAAGAAATTTATTAGGACGAGTCGCGGGATAGAGGCGGGTGCGAGTGAGATGGCTTACCGCGCCCCCTTGGTACTGCGCGAGGGCGGCGTCAGCCGCTTCGAGCCGCCTTCGCAGGTCATCCGCCTCCTCCTGGGCGAGCTTGCGGGCCTCCTCCTTCTCATCAATCAACTTGTTGAGCGAGGGGGCATCTCTGTCCAGCCGGAGGCATCGCCGGCCGACCATGTGGGCCAAGGCGAGGCTTTGAAATTGCGCCCGCGCGCTCTCATAAATAAGCACCCGCGTGGCCTCCTCGCCGTAGGTAGAGGCGTCCTCCCGCCCGTACATGCCGAAGGAGAGATTGAAGGCGTCCCTGGAGGCAGTGTCCTGCTCCGACCAACTAGGCAGCAGCGAGGACACCGAGACGCGGTTGCTCTCCTTGTCCCACTGAAGCAACGGGGCACCGGATCTGTCCGTGGGCCCCTCGCCGTAGCCGAAGTTGGGATGCCCTCGGGGAACCGGCGTCTCGGCGTGCCGAATCGCCGGTAGCTGCCGCGACGACCCAGCCGCCCCGCCAGCGGGATCAGCGGTCGAGGGAACCGCGGGGGCGGGGGCAGAGGATGGTTGATCCGCGGGGGCCTTGCCCTTATCGCCGACTGAAGGAGCATGACCGCCCGTTTTACTCGGCTTCTTAGAAGGGGGAGGGCCCTGAGTCAGCTCACCCCCGGATCGCTTCTGGCCGGCGGGAGCCGAGAGCTCGCGGTGAGCTAAGGCTGCCGCTTCGGCACGGCCAAGCTCGCCTACAGCGGTCCGCGCGCTCTCGTAAGGCGGGCGGAGAGGGACGTCGCGCTCGCCTGCAGAAACAAGAGTTAGAAAAGCCAAGGTACGATTCAAGCAGAGGCGAGCGAGCCGCTTACCTTCCCCAGGCGGGACGGGGACGAGGTCGTCCAGATTCCGGCGGAGGAAGGCGACCTCGAAGTTCTTCCCGGCGAAGAACTCATATAGTTTCGCCTCATGGCCCCCCAGGCTAGGGGGCCGATAGCTCGCCTCGCCGAGTTGCACCGGCGAGAACGGAATGTTGCCGAAGTCGCCCTTGACGAAGACGAACTTCTTGAGCCAGTTGTGGCTCTTGTTGACCGTCTCCCGCACCTTGGCGTGCATGCTCGCGAAGCACGCGGTCCCGTCCTTATTCGCGCGGAAGGAGAACAGCTTGCGGAAGACCGCAAGGCTGAACTCAATCTTCTCCTCGCGAAGGTAGCAGGCGAACCCGACTACGACAGCGATGGAGTTCGGGGTCAGCTGCCCCGGGACGACCCCGTAATACTTGAAGACCTGGCGGACTTCCGGCCAGAGGGGTAGCCGGAGCCCCGCCTCGAAGTGGGCCGTCGGGAGAGCCAGCTCATCGCCCGAGAGCTTGTTGATCCGTTCATCCTTCCCGGGCCGCCTCGCCACGAAGCCAGGCGGGATGAAATTGCCAACGGTGTCCAGAAACTCCTTCTCCGAGACCGAGGCGGGAGGGAAGCTGTGGTCGGCAAAGATCCAGGCACACCTGCCCCTCCCGTCCGCTTCGCCACTGCCGCCCGTCATCTCGCGGGATTGATAAGCAAGCCGAGCGAGAGGAAAGAGGAAAGAGAGGGTTCTCGCGGGGTAAAATGGGAAGGGCTCTTGAATGCGGTAGGTAAAATAATAAATGAAGGGCCTATTTATAGGGCCGGGAAAAGGGCGGGAAAAATCGGAAAAGGCGGGAAAGTGAACTGACAGCAGAGCCAGCCCCGACGCTTCGATTCCCGAGCCCCGCCCGGGTCCGCGTCGAATCGCCGGTCGGCCGCGAGATTCTCCCGGCCGCGAGCCATCCCCTCTCCCGCGCAGAGTAGATTTTGAGAGGAATGCCCAGTCGAGGGGGGACGAGCGAACCGCCCGCCTCTTCTAGGCGGGCCGGCCCTCGCTCGCCTCTTCTAGGCGGGCCGGCCCTCGCTCGCCTCTTCTAGGCGGGCCGACCCTTACCCGCCTCAACTAGGCAGGCTCTCCAGGGTTAAAGCTGAGAACCCAGCAAAAAAAGAAATGAGAATAAATGATAAATAAATTAAAAAAAAAGGGGGAAAGAGAAAGGCATGCGCCCTGGAACGGGCGAGAAGACCCCTGAATTATTACAAGCAATCGTTCTTGGATAATATCCGACACCGACAAACTGGGATGGATCGCATCGAGACGATTCAGACCCTGCGAGCAACTGCGGGCACGGGCGGGCGAGGCAGGTGGCTTAGTACTCAATCCATTTCCACCTACCCCGCCTCTGCGAGCCGGTTCGAGGCGGCACGCGAGAGTCATGATACTCCCGAACCGCCGCCAGCTCCCGCTTGGTCTGATCGGGCTGTTTCGAAATGTTTGACAGCCGCTCCTCAGCTCGCGTAATATGCGCGCCCGGAGATGTCGGCTCATCCTCCTCAGCCGAGCCCCTTGCCCCCTCCAAAGCAGCAAGTCGCTCCTCCGCCCTGACTCTGTCTCTCTCCATCCCCACGAAGGCCTCTTTGAGCAGCATCGTGTGTTTCTGAAACATTCGCGCCACCTGCGCCTTCATCTTCTCGCTATCATGCGGGTCGCCCAAGAAGTCCGCGATGTCTTCCGGCTCCACGGGAGGCGAGTACCCCTCGCTCATCTCGACATCGGAAGAAGCGGCGCGATACCCTGCGGAAGCGAGGTCAGAAGCAGACGAGCGGCGAATGGGTTAACTTCAGGGGGGTTACCTGGCGTCGGTACGTCTCCCGCGTCGGGAGCAGACCGAGAGGAACCCGGCCGACCTTGGAATGATTTCCCTCCCGGGGCGACGAGCGGCTTCCCCAGACCCTGGACTCTCAGCGGGGGAGGAGTCGCAGGAAGGCTGCGCGCTGGAGAGAATGGACTGACGCCCAGGTCGACCATCTCCACGGAGAGATCCGCAAGGTTCCCGGAGCCCCCTTCCAATGCATCTTCAGGGGGCGTCTCCTGCGAAGGAAAAAGTCAGTAGAAAGCATAGGTCACAGGGCGAAACCACGTACCCAGATTCAACCTCGGAGCCGCCGGAACCCAGATCATCACTCGGCGTGGAACGGCGGACAATCTTTCCCTTCGCCGGCTTAAACTGCGGGCCGGAGGATATGGGCGCCAACCACGGGGCGGCCGCGAGAGCCTCCTCCCGACTCTCCTCCCTAGCGGCAGCCAACCGAGCACGTATCTCCTCAGACGCAGGCATCTCCTGGCCTCAAACCACGCAGGAAGCAAGAGGAGAGGGCCAGTTATCGAAGGCCCGGTGGCTTATTTATAGCTAAAAGGCGGGTCCCACCAAAAGATTCCCTCCAGCTCAGCAAGGTCGTCGCCGGACACGAGGGTTGGACATTTCTTTCCGAGCTTCGGCGAAGCACGCAAAGATCGGGGATTGTGTACAACCCCGTGTCCGCCGAAGGGGCCCAAGCAAGCAGGCGGGCCGGGCCCCAGCCGCCTCTCTCAGGCGGGCCAGCCCCCCGCTCGCCTCTCCTAGGCGGGCCGGGCCCCAGCCGCCTCTCTCAGGCGGGCCAGCCCCCGCTCGCCTCTCCTAGGCGGGCCGGGCCCCAGCCGCCTCTCTCAGGCGGGCCAGCCCCCCGCTCGCCTCTCCTAGGCGGGCCGGGCCCCAGCCGCCTCTCTCAGGCGGGCCAGCCCCCGCTCGCCTCTCCTAGGCGGGCCGGGCCCCAGCCGCCTCTCTCAGGCGGATCGGTTGCAGTCCACCTCCCTCCAGATGGCAGGGGGGTGACCCGACAAGAGGTGCGCATAACCAGCCAGAACAACGGGGTTTGGCTGTTGGCAGGCCAATCCAAGGGGCTCTTTAGTAAATTCAGACCACCAGAGGCGGGTTATTTGCAGACCATCCAAGGTAATCTATAAATAGGACCCAAGGGGTACCTCAGGAGGCACGCTTTTCTGTTCTCAAGTCTTATAGCGCTTTCTGAGGTACCTTAGCCCGGCAACTGGTTAAGGAGGGGAAGCGCTCTAAGATCTTCCGGGCGTGTGGTGGGACCTCCGAGCCGGGCCCTTGGTCCTGTCCTTTGTTTTTCTCTCCCTTGTTGTTTCTCTTGCAGGAGCGAAGTAAGTGCGAGATCACCCCTTCCCCAAGGGTCGAACTCCACAGAGGCCGGTTTCCGGTTTCAACAGTATACATGACTAAACCTGAAGGTTTCGTAGTTAAAGGTCAAGAAACTAAAGTGCGTAAACTCATTAAATCTCTTTATGGTCTAAAATAAGCCCCAAAACAATGACATCAAAATTTTGATTCTGTAGTTTTATTGATGGCGACGCCGTCCCGCCACTGGTTCATGATGACGTTGCTGTGCGGTCGTTCATCCCCGACAGAGAGAGTTTGTTGATTGAGACGATCGTTGCCACAAGCTTGAAGATGATATTCTACTGCGACATTCATCGCCAACGCCGCGCCCCGCTACATATTATGCACGTCGTCCGCCGTCGCCATTGCCCTCATATAAAAACATATGATTATAAATTAAATATTTATAATTACATATTTTTAAGCATTCTTATTTTAAGCATTTTTATTTTAAGCATTTTATTTTCATGCATTTTATTTTTATGCATTATACTATTGTATTTTTTATTTCATGTTATGATGAGTGCTTATAACCATCTAATGTTTATTTAATTTTGAATGATGAAGATTGAGTGGTGTAGCCTATATAAGGCCTTGGTATTGAACAATTTAGTAAGTTGATCATAAAATTGAAAACCCTAACTCTTTGAGAATTTTCCTCCTCCTCTTGGGAATTTATGCCCCCTCTCTCCCCCCTCTCTCCAAACCGCCGACCACCCACCTCTCCTCCCTCTCTCCAAGCCGCCGGCCACCCTCCTCTCTTCCCTCTCTCCAAATAAACCGACCAACCTCTTTCTCCCCCAAAACCGAGCAGCCCCTCCCCTTCAATACTCTCGGCCACCCTCCTCTCCGCCGGCCACTCTCCTATCTTCCCTCTCTTTCCAAACCGCCGACCTCCCTCATCTCCCCCTTAGGGTTCGACCAACTCAAAGCCGCCACCCTCTTCTTCCACCTTGGAAGATTTCGGCCAGCCCCCTCCTTCCACCTTAATAATATTCCCACCACCTTTCCTCTCCCCTCCTTGAATAATTCGGCCATCAAGGTTCCCCCTCTCCTAGGGTTTTGCAAAGGAAAATGGCTTGCGACTTCATCGTCCGGTGCGGTTCCGTGAATTTGCGTGGAAATAGGTCCAACCACCGTTGTTATGTGCTTCCTCCACTCATCTTTGTGGACGGATTTCTTGGGATTGGGTAACGAATTCTAAACCTCCTCTTGTGTGATTCTTCTATATTATTTGTTTAGTCCATATTTATATTGAAATTAGTGCATTAATAAAATCGGAATTGCAAACGTTTATTTTTCCTGATATTTTCGTATAACTTGGACCGAGTAGATTTCATGAATGCTAGTAGAGATCGGGTTCATTACCCTAGATTTCTCCTTGAGTTCAAGAGATTTGGCCTTCCCCGTATTAAAAAATTTGGGATTGATTTTGGACTTTGTTGAAATCGCTTAGTCCGGATCTTCTCTTTCTTGGGATTGTGAATGCTTGTGAATACTATTAATTTGATTAGCTAATTGTCCGGATCGTGTAGGTCATATTCGCTTGAGCGAACATTGACATATATCCCTTATTTAATCTCTAAAAGGGGTAGCGACCCTTTGCATTGTGCATTATTAAAGTTTGTGTCACTAATTGGTTGAGTTCAACGATATCATATTTAGAGAGATATTGCATATTACGTATCCTGTTTAATTGTCTTAACCAAAGAAAGCGTAGTATTTATCCCGTCGGAACCATTGACCTGCATCAATTTGGTATCAGAAGGAGGTTTGTGTCAATTTCCTAATTATCACCCTCTCCCTTTTCTTAGAACGCCGACACGCACTTGCAGTATCCGTTGTCCAAAATAATAAAATAAATTTTTAATTTTTGGTCTGCAAATAGCGGTCTAAAATCTTTATTTTTCTGCAAAAAATTAAATTTTTTTTAATAATCTCCTATTTATTTTTCATCAAGAAAATAAAAAAAAAATATTTATTACCCTAGTTATTAAGCAGGAACAAATCCATCTGTTATAATTTTATTGGGTCAGGATCATTATTCATTGTATGCACACAAGATTAGAGTAGGTTTTTTTGTCTTGTCCCCATTAAAAATGACCCATGACGTTTATGATTCCCGATTCGATTATTTGTGGTCTAGAGATATGGCTAACCACAACCCAACATTGCCCCCTTGCCTTAGGAAGCCCAACCGTCTCCACGCTTTTCCTCACACTAAAATTAAGGCACCCACTTATGACGGTTATGAGAATTCTCAAATTTTTAGGGACTGACTTAAGGGAATGAAAATTTATTTTGATTATCAGGAATGGGACGACCACCAAAAGGTTATCGTCGCCCGAGAAAAATTAGTAGGTCAAGCCCAAGTGTTTTGGCTAAACGAAGAGCGCTGTGTTGGTGGTTATCAATATGTTTGGCCGCAAATGCGTAGCCTTCTCACTTATCAATTTGACCTTGCCTACCTCCGTACTAATAGCACCACAGCCGTGAGCGAGTATAGTTATGGTACTAGAACCGTATCTGCTTATAGGAGTGATCATATGCCTCAGGCTAGATCCTTTCCCCACAAAGGTAGGATTGCCCAAAGTGTGCCTCTTTCCACCCTTAGGGAAAATAAGCAGTTTAGGCCCTATATTCTGGACTCGAAAGATGTTACTACTAGGGTTTTGGCTCCTTTAGCTTCGACGTCTGAGCCTCCGAAGATTGTGTATGATATCCCTGAGGATTCTGATGTAGATGTGGTATCTCTTGATTCTGAGGATGACCAGCTAGATGAGAGTATTCCGTCATGTACGATAGTGCCCGACGATTCTGATGATTCTGACATTGATGGTATACCTAGTGATTTGGAAGATGATGTATGGGATGATGGTATTCCGATCTATGAGAGTATCCCATTGCCTATTACATGCTCTGCTAGCGTTGTGTCTGATCACCCTATTATTGAGTGCCCTCTCCAGGCTATGATCTATGTCATGATAGAGCCTATGATTGCACCAACCGAGATTATTTTCGAGTCATCTGAGGAGCCTGCGAGTGAGGATGTCCCTATTATTGTTGTGGATGATTTACCTTATGAGGGAAGATTATTTTTGGATGACTTTAGCGCTGAGAACCCGAAAGATATGTCTTTGATGTTATCACCATTGCCTGAAGCTCAATATGAATTAGAAATTTTGTCGGGTTCGATTTTGCCCATTTCTGAGACCTTTACTGATTCTGATTTGGATGATGTATCCAGTGTTTTGGAAGAATTCCCAAGTGAGGGAGTTGTACTATTGGATGCCTTTATTGATGTAGACCCGAATGAGCGTCCTCCTTTGATGCTGTCTCCGTTACATGAAATTCAAGATGATTTTGTTTTTCTCCCGGGTTTGATTTTACCGACTCTCCCTTCTGATTCGTTGACTCGACTAGTGGACCCTTTAGTATACGAGTTTGGTATGCCTGATTTGAGTCATTTTATTATGCCAACCTTGTTAACCCTCCATTGGACTTGTCTCGTCGTACATGCTTTAGTGAGTTGTTAGATTTTGTAGTAGGTCTTTTCACCGCAACTTGTAGATCTGACTACGCGTCACCTTTGACTATTCATTTTTCTGCGTGTCCGTCTACGATTCTGTCCTCGATTGCGATCGATTCTTATTCCACGACGATTGTGCCCTTAGATTTAGTCTTATCACGCCATATTTATTCTTCCAATCCAGTGACACATATTTCCCTCCGCCTATTTACGACCTCCGCTTACATGTATCTAGGACGTTAGTTAGCCATTTTAATTTATGTCGCATGCACTTCCGCTTTTTTCCGAGACCGTCCTACGCTAGAGTTGGTGATTTGGGTTTAGTCTGGTCAGTCCCCGAGCGGATGCCTACTGGCTCAGTCAATAATTTAATACGTAGGAATGCCGACCCATCCATGGTTATGAAGAACTTCAGATATGATACTTTTCTTTCGGATTTTTATAATGCACGGGGTGTTTCACTTTTTTTCAAGTTTCCGGACTTTTTACTGTACGTCTCTTTTCCACCTGAGTGACTTTCTTTGTCGTTTCTCTCTCCCACTAAATGTTCTCTTGGGTTGGGGAGTGTTAATTCTACCGTGCCTATTTTCCACGTGGATTCCTTGGTTTTTGAACCGGATGGTAAGATTCAAGTTAATTTTCTTTTGCTTGACACCCTTTCGAGTTTCCTCGAATTTTTTTTTGTTCCTATGTCTGACAGGTTCTCATTGATGTGGGATGATCACACTACTACGACTTGGATTGTGGGGCCTGATTTGCCCCCTGTTGTTGCTGCCTTCGACTATTTTCCCCTCACGGACCACTCATCGGCGATGAGTGATTTTGAGTGGGGGAGGATTGATGGTGACGTCGTCCCGCCACTGGTTCATGATGACGTTGTTGATGCGGCCGTTGATCCCCGACATAGAGAGTTTGTTGATTCGGACGATCGTTGTCGCAAGCTTGAAGATGGGACTCTACCGGGACATTCATCGCCAACGTCGCGCCCCGCTACATGTTATGCACGCCGTCCGCCGTCGCTGTTACCCTCATATAAAAATATATGATTATAAATTAAATATTTATAATTATATATTTTTAAGCATTCTTATTTTAAGCATTTTATTTTCATGCATTTTATTTTTATGCATTATACTATTGTATTTTTTATTTCATGTTATGATGAGTGCTTATAACCATCTAATGCTAAATTAATTTTGAATGATGGAGATTGAGTGGTGTAGTCTATATAAGGCCTTGGTATTGAAGAATTTAGTAAGTTGATAAAATTGAAAACCCTAACTCTTTGAGAATTTTCCTCCTCTTGAGAATTTCGGCCCCCTCTCTCCCCCCTCTCTCCAAATTGCCGGCCACCCACCTCTCCTCCCTCTCTCCAAGCCGCCGACCACCCACCTCTCTTCCCTCTCTCACAACAAATCGGCCAGCCTCTTTCTCCCCCAAAACCGAGCAGCCCCTCCCCTTCACGGCCACCCTCTTCTCCATCCCCTCTCCAAGCCGTCGGCCACCCTCCTATCTTCCCTATCTTTCCAAACCGTCGGCCTCCCTCATCTCCCCCTTAGGGTTCAGCCAACTCCAAGCCACCACCCTCTTCTTCCACCTTGGAAGATTTCAGCCAGCCCCTCCTTCCACCTTGATAATATTCCCACCACCTTTCCTCTCTCCTCCTTGATTAATTCGGCCATCAAGGTTCTCCCTCTCCTAGGGTTTTGCAAAGGAAAATGGCTTGCGACTTCTTCGCCCGGTGCGAATCCGTGGATTTGCGTGGAAATAGGTCCAACCACCGTCATTGTGTGCATCCTCCACTCATCTTTGTGGACGGATTTCTTGGGATTGGGTAACGAATTCTAAACCTCCTCTTGTGTGATTCTTCTATATTATTGTGAGATTTGGTGGATTAGAAGGCTAGTGTTTTGTCCGAATTTATATTGAAATTAGTGTGTTAATAAAATCGGAATCGCAAGCGTTTATTTTTTCGGATATTTTTGTATAACTTAGATCGGGTAGATTTTGTGAACGCTAGTAGAGATCGGGTTCATTACCTTAGATTCCTCCTTGAGTTCAAGAGATTTGGCCTTCCTTGTTTTAATTAATTTGGGATTGATTTTGGACTTTGTTGAAATCACTATTTTAGTCCGGATCTTCTCTTTCTTGGGATTGTGAATGCTTGCGGATATTATTAATTTGATTAGCTAATTGTCTGGATCGTGTAGGTCCTATTCGCTTGAGCAAACATTGACATATAACCCTTGTTTAATCTCTAAAAGGGGTAGCGACCCTTTGCGTTGTGCGTTGTTAAAGTTTGTGCCACTAATTGGTTGAGTTCAACGGGATCGTATTTAGACAGATATTGCACACTACGTGTCCTGTTTAATTATCTAAACCAAAGAAAGCGTAGTATTTATCCTGTCGGAACCATTGGCCTGCATCACTTATCTTTCAAATTTAAATCTAATGAATTCGATAAATGTATTTATGTCAAACAAGATGAAAATGGAACTGACTTGCTTTGCTTTTATGTAGATGATATATTGATATTCAAAAATTCAATCAAAATTATCAATGATAATAAAAATAATTTATCATCTAAATTTGATATGAAAGATTTGAGTGTAACAAATATCATTTTAGGAATGAAGTTATCTAAATCGGACACTAGTGTATCATTATCTCTTTCTCCCTCGATTGAGAAAATGCTACATAAATTTAATTTATATGATTATGCTCCCGCGTCTACCCCTTATGACGCTAGCGCAAACTTTGAAAAAAATGTTGGCAAACCTGTTGATCAACATAGGTATGCACAAATGATAGAATCACTGCTATACATAGCCAACCACACTAGGCTCGACATTTCTCATGTCGTAAACCGTCTAAGTAGATATACTAGTAATCCAAGTGATCATTGGATAGCATTGACTAGAATATTTACCTTCGAGAAACTATATATTATAGTTTAGTATATACAGGTTTTCGCGAAGTACTAGAAGGATGTTCAGATGCCAATTGGGTAACTTATTCTTTAAACATTAAATCTACAACATATGTATTCCTCCTTGGAGGAGCCGTCATTTCATGGGCTTCTACAAAACAAACTGTTATTTCTAGAAGTACCATGAAATCCGAGCTTATAACTTTAGATACTACATATGCTGAAGTGGAATGAATTAAGAATTTACTTGATGAAATTTCTTTATGTGAAAAACCAATACCTACTATTTCTTTACATTGTGACAATAAATCTGTTATAGATTTAACTGCTTCTAATTATACTAATTTTTAAATGAATAAGTTTATGAAAATTAAGTACAAATCAGTGAAGCAAAGAAGAAAAGAAGTGATATCAGTCAACTTTGTAAAGTCAGAATTGAATCTGGATGATAATCTTACTAAGGGATTATCATAAAGTGAGATTTTGTTATCATCGAGGGGAATGAGGGTTAATCTCGCAAAATTGCTGTCAACGGTTGATACCCAACCCATGTGATTGGAGATCCCATGAATTGGATTCAATGCAATAGAAACGAATCCATTGATGTAGCGTAGTTGGGAGCACAAAACTTTAAAGTTGAGAAAACCTTCTTCCCATTCCTATGATGTTGTGCTCTACATAACATTTTAGAATGAACTTTAAGTTCTTAATGGTTGCCAAAGACATATATGTTTGTGAGATATTAGTTACGAAATATCTCTTGAGGCACCACCTATGTGAAGGTAGTCGTGAGGCCGCCACTTTGGGATTCGGGCTGCACCCTAATAACCCTCATGAAAAATAAAAAAATGTGACCATTAACACGCTCACCACCATAACCCAAGAACAGCCAATCTTTTGTGTGCTTATCTAATCTACCGGTCAAAAGTTTATAATTCAAATCATTTGACACAATATACTTTTCAATAGAGGAAATAAGTACTAAGTATAAGTTCAAAGTAACCATTCCACATATACAAATTGCATTAGATACAACTTGAATAAGCAAATTTGTATTTGATTTTATTTATTATTAATAATATCAAATTTATGAAATTCGTATTTTGGTTTTTCGCTTTTGTGAAGGATTGTTAAAAATTTGATGCATAAACAATATAAATTAAATATTTTATTGGAGCCATTTGGTGTTTGGTGTTGAGCTCCATACTTTTGATGAAAAGGAGGGAATCTAAATTTTAGAGAGAAACCTTTCATGATGGAAGTGTGAACCTTTTAGTCTCACCTTGCCTCTTTTAAACTTGTTGATGAGTATATAATGTATTCCATTTTTTATTATTTGTTCAAACGAACATAAGGAGGATCTATGGACTACACACACACGCGCACGTGCCGCACCAGGCCGGATCCGGATTTCTGATCCGACATTTAGGGAATAATTGAATTGTATATTTTGTACAAAATAGTTTTGACATTTTGAGTTCTGAATATCCAAGTTGCGTTGACTTGGCTGCGTCGATAAGAACTCAACGCATGCGTCGATAAGAACTCGAGGCATGCATCGATTGCCTTCCGACGGCTTGCCTTGCATCGACAAGAACTCGCCGCCTCCGCCTTGCGTCGCCGACGTTGCATCAATAACGACTCGACGCTGCGTCGATTAGAACTCGACACAAATGCGTCGAGTTCCTTGCAGGATTTCATTACGCGTTGTTTTCAGTTACGTGTTTCTCGCCATTAACTCCAACGTTCACCTGCACGATTTAAAATTTTCAATTATAACCGTTGAGATTTATTATATGATTATTTTTTGTTGTCGTTTTCGAGACTCCTATTTAGGAGAATTTTCTGATTCATTTAATGATGCTCTGGAAAAACATTTTGTCACGCTCTTTCTCTCTGGCTCTACGACGGTCTTCATCAAGATTTCATTTTCTTTACGTTTGCTTCATGAAGTGGAAGTTCGAGTGTTCTGTGCTTCTTCGGTATCCGCACACATCGGAGTTTCGGGATATAGCCAGATGTTGTACCTTGGAGAAATGAGCATCGATTGAAAGCCCTGCAAGAGAATGATGCAACTTCTTTAGGGAAATGATCACACGTCTTATCCAAGCTTGATTCTAAACTTTTATTATTCTGAATTTTATTTCACACATTTTCTATTTATACAAGTTTTAGAATCTTGTTTTTAAAATCTGCTTATTATTATTATCATTAACTATTTTTAAAACCAAATATTATATATTATTTCGGAATATATATATACAAAATATTTTGACAGTATAAATCTTTCTTACTCTATATCACTTACATTTTTTCTATTCAACATTTGAACCATTTAATCTGATCCAAGATGTTACATACACTTTATTTAGAAGGTTATGTATCTCGCGGTCGGAACAAATATTATCTTTGGAGCAAACACTATAATATAATACATATATAATCCATCCATTAGATCACCTACTCGATGTGGAGAGGATTTTATGCAATCTAAAGAGAACTCCTAGACGACATGAACTTCTTTATAGACCATCTTCCACATTCTAGCTTAATACCTATGTTGATAGTGAGTTTCTCAACTCTGGTGATGGTCAAAGATCTAAGGGTGGATATATAGTGTTTTTAATTAGGAGAAAATCATATTACTTGACTTAATAAGTACCACATTTATCTATAAATAGTACCGTTTGGAAGGACATTTATCTACTTGGGTTGAATACCGTTTCTAAGTTAGTCTTAATTAATTCTCTTACCATGGAATTTGGAGCCACAACGACATAACAAACAATTATTTACAATGACAACAAAGTTACATTTCATATTATTGAGAAGGTAAAATTTTGAGTGGGCTAAACACAATTAAATAGATTGCCAATCAGGGAAATATGAAAGAGAAGAAAGTAATCCTTAAGCATTTATCACTTTTAAATAAAACTTCTAAGTATGATGGGTGATGGCTATTCTCTTCTTCATAGGTATTTAATAAATAAATAGGGCCATTTACCGGGACCTCCCCTCTAACTTTTGCTAAATTACTCACACACCTTTCATTTTCGAAATTACAAAAACTTCCCCTAAAGTTTTCATTTCATTACAAAAACATCTCCTAAAATTTTAATTTAATAACATTCATTCACAAAAACACCCCCTCGGTGTACAGTATCCAGAGGTTATTTTTCATCATGGATGTAATGAAAAGAAAAGTCCAGAGGAGGTTTTTGTAATAAAATGAAGGTTCTGTTTGGGGGGACTTATTTTCACCGATCAAGCGGTTACGACCGGTGAAAATAAGTCCCCCCAAACAGAACCAAAAACTTAAGGAGAGTTTTTTGTAATTTCGAAAATAAGAGGGATGCTCTCACTAAATATACTTACATGAGAGATTTGGGTAATTATTTCTAAATAAATAAATGAAAGCTATCGACCATTGAGATGACATCATCCTCCTCTCAGACCAACAAATGC
The DNA here is from genome assembly GCA_039513925.1 of Platanthera zijinensis. Classification (NCBI taxonomy): domain Eukaryota; kingdom Viridiplantae; phylum Streptophyta; class Magnoliopsida; order Asparagales; family Orchidaceae; genus Platanthera; species Platanthera zijinensis. The sequence continues at coordinate 45,366,937 of CM077082.1, forward strand.
GCCTGATGAAAAAAGAAAGTTGAACATAGCACACTATCTGTCGTGCACTAAACTATCTGAAAGCAAAAAAAATATCATATTTTACAATTATTCCTGGGAATACACAAAAAATTGATGATACAATAAGAGCTGAAGAGGAAAGCATTCAACTGAGTAGAAAATATAAAAAAAAATGAAAAACATAAATGAAGCATTATGTACAACTTCTGATGGATACAGCTCCACCAAAGAATTAATGAACTAGATAAAGAAGGAAACAAAATCACAAAGTGTCCACGTCAAAACTCGCCTCACTGCCATAGGCGAAAACATATCGAAAACTCTTTGTAAACTCATCCATTAGGTAAATATTTCATCTATCTCATATGAACAATGTTCAAGCCTGAAATCGCGCCTTAGAGATTGGAGTTTTGATCTTCATTACACTTCGTGATTAGATCGTAGTTCATGGAAGCAAGTTGAGACAAATTCTGTGTAACAATGTTGAAGTCATGAGTTGCATGAGATCTTTATTTATTCAGTATGATTACAGCCCAATATGCCTAAATAAATAGAGACGAATAATGTAGAATGCTAACCTTGAATGAGAAGTTGCTGAATGAATACTTCACTTCATGGTTCCTTGTGCCGAAGTCTGTCATACTTCCAAAATCATCTTCCTGTTCAAAAATCAATCAAAATCATGTATGTGGAGAAAAACAGGAGAATCCAGATATATTCTGAATTGAAAGAAAACAGTTTACATCTAAATCTTTGCAGCTTCCTGAACTACTGTAATCGCTAGTACTTCCAGTATCAATAGTGTCATCAATGTGGTTTGATGTAGTATGGATTTGAGTGTCATCTGACTTCCACGCATGACGGCACTCAAAATAACTTGTGTCTTCTTCATCCTGTGTAGAAGGAATGAATGAGGCCTGAAAATAGACAAAAATTTGGTTCAACGACTCCCATAATGTCATTTGAAGATATCCATGGTTTCTTTTGCTGGCCTTTAAATAGCAGTGTAAATGACCATTATGGCTAAATTGGGTTGCTTCCACACCTCAGATGTACTGTTTTTTGCATGAGGCTTGATTTTGAAGGAAAAATGATCGTTTTTCCATCAAAAATATCAACCACCATAAAAAACCGATTCTTTTAACCCATTTCTTTAAACAATTGTTTTTTTAATTTCATTATTTAGTATACAAGGGAGATCAATTAAAAATTAATATGCTCTCTCATACATCCAGCGCTGTCATCATTACTAAGGTACATTAACCCCAATAGTACGACTTTCCTCAGAATAATGGAAGCCCTCCTGTGCAAACAACAAGTTTAGCGCATCCATCAGCAACACAGTCCTTGAATGTTGACAACTTTCACATGCCCATCAGATGCATCAGTGTGACTCCTCTTCCTCATTGACGATCCTTCCCCCTCGCGTCGTAAGTGCTGGCGGACCTGCTACTGTCTTTTGTTTGTGCCTCTGCTTCTATTCTCCTGCGGTTCTGCTGGGTGTGACCTGCAGCTTTTGACTGAGGCATCTCCACTATGAGCTCCTCCTTCCTCTCACCCTCTTCTTCTTAATTGCTGATTTCTAGCGGCTAGCTGTGGCTTTATTGGTTATTTGGGGGATTTTGATGATTTATATAGATATGATGGCTGTTCTTGAAAGGCTAGAGTTTGTGATTTAATGTTTCCTCTCCCTCTCCCTTTATATTTGAGCTGATTCATTTTGATTTCCTGATGGGGGGAGGTTGAGGATAGCTGTTTTGGGAGTGGGATTGCATTAGTTGTGTTGTTTCCTTGTATGGGCCTGTGGTTTTCCTTGGGCTATTTGTTGTCCTTTGGTGCTGCTGTTGGCTGTCCATTGGGGCTGCTGCAGATGGTTATTGAGTGTTGTGGTTGGCTGCCCATATGTTGACTTTTGTTGGGTCCTATTAGAGGCCCTTGCTGGCTGTTGTTGGTGACATCTAGTACGTGAATACTGATTTTATAAGTCACTGAATTTTGAGTCCCGTAGTGGTCGAAATCAGATTTTTGACACTTTCTTTGAGTCACCCAAGCCTTTCCGACCTTAGACACCACCTAATGGGTCGTAGTTGTGGCCTTCTTAGAAGTCTACTCGTAGTTATTTAACGGTGAAATCCTAAAGTAAATGATTTCCTTGATACAGCAGAGGATGGCGTCCGGCGATAGATGCGACGAAAACCCTATGAAGTACAAGGACAAAGAAAAAGTTGTGTTGAGTCCTTAACACTTTAATTACGTATATTTGAAATATTTTGAATTATGAACATAAAAAATTACTTTACTCTAAGCTACTTTCTAGCATAGACACTGAATATGAGTTGAGTTGAATTGAATTGAAGAAATTCAAAGATTTGAAATCATTGAATATGAAATCGCTAAAGGTTAAACATAAATTAGCAAGCGATAGAAACTCTGAAGGGAAATTTATATAATTATTTCCTATATTTGAAAATGAATATGATTGAATATGAAAAGAATAAGAAAATAAGTGTGTGCCGACGTATAGAAATGCTAAAGGTCAGCCTTGTAGAGGGGTAGAATTCCTACACCTCATGGGGGGGGGGGGGGGGGGAGAAGTCGTACACCTCGTACGGTGGGTCGAACTCCTACAAAATTTGATACAAAAATGTCTAATTTAGACATGTAAGCATGTCGTTACTGCTCCGAGTAAGAGGGGGGACTAATGAGAACGGGAGAGGGAGAGAGAGAGAGAGAAAAAGAGGAAGAGAGAACGGGAGAGGAGATTAGGGTTAAAGATTAAAGGAAGGGAAAAACATGCATTCATCCAAGATGGTTCAAACGAGTACAAGCGCTCCCCCTTTAGAGTAGCGGGGCACGAACAGAGAGACCAACATTTTGCCGAAAATAAATAAACAACATTCAAGCCTTTATCCCACCATAGTGGGGTCGGTTATATGGATCGTTTGTCACCATTGTGCCCTATCTTTTGTCATAATCTCACTAATGCCTAAGTGCATCATGTCTTTCCTTAAAGTTTCATTCCAAGTCTTTATTGGTCTACCCCTCCTTCATTTAACATGCCTAGCGACTAGACTCGCACAACGCCTAACAGGTGCCTCTAATGGTCATTTCGCCGAAAATAAATGTTGGAAGAAAAATTACAAAAACCAAAAATACAAATGCCCGAATATAAAAGATGAAATAAAAGATATGACGCGGTTATGCCGCGATCTCCTCCGGGGGCTCATGAGGCCAGGCGATGAACACGCCCGACGCGTGCACACTTCGCATTTGGGTTCGTCGTCATGTAGTTACATAACAATGCCGCCCTCTGAAAAATGTGCCTTGTCCTCAAGGCAGTAATCGGCGAACTGGCGGCGGAAATCATCTCGGGGAAGCCGCGTTGCGTCTGAGTCGGGGAGACCGGTCCAAGCCACAAGAACCTCCTCTGATGTCCGGTCCCCCAAAATGCGGCATCGGCGCTCGAGGCGAGATAGTAGGACGCTTCTCCGGAAAGGTTGAGGTTGGCCGGGAGGTGATCCGTGGTGGCGTGCTCTCCCACCACACACCATAGCTACGAGACATGGAATACCGGGTGGATGCGGCTCCCGCTTGGGAGGCGAAGATGGTAAGCGACAGCCCCGATGCGGGCGAGGACCTCAAATGGCCCGAAGAATCGGGGAGCCAATTTTGGGCACGGCCGGAGGGCCACCGGGATCTGACGGTAGGGGTGGAGATTCACGAAGACCTTCTCTCCAACTTCAAAGGAAAGGTCCCGAGATTTCTTGTAGGCGAAGGAAACCATCTTCTGTTGGGCTCGTTGAAGGTGGTGCTTCAAGTGATCCAGAATGGTGTCTCTTTCGCGAAGAGCGGTGGCCAAGCTCTCCACCTGGCATTCCCCCGAAAGGTGGCAGACGATGGAGGGAGGAGGCCGACCGTAGACGACCTCAAACGGAGAAGTGTCGTCCGCCTGGTGATGGGCGGTGTTGTACAAGTATTCGGCCCACCCGAGCTACTTGGTCCAGCTATGCGGCTGTTCTCCCACGAAGCAGCGAAGGTAAGTCGCCAAGCACCAGTTGAGGACCTCCGACTGGCCGTCGGTCTGGGGATGGTATGTTGTACTCATGCGAAGCCGGGTGCCCTGTAGGCGGAACAATGTTGTCCAGGAGGTACTCAAAAAGAGCAGGTCTCGGTCGCTTACGATCGATCGGGGAAACCCGTGGAGGCGCACGACCACCTGAATGAAGCTGTCAGCGACTGTGGATGCAGTGTATGGATGGCGGAGGGGAATGAAATGAGCATACTTCGAGAGCCGGTCTGCCACGATCAGGATGCATTCGTGACCTTGGGAGCGGGGCAGTCATGTGATGAAGTCCATGGCGATGTCGTCCAACAAGCGGCCGGGAATCGTGAGGGGCTGAAGTAGACCGCCCGGAAAAATGGCCTCGTACTTGGCCTTCTGGCAGATGAGGCAGACGACCACGAAAGCTTTGACCTGTCGGAACATGTGAGGCCAATAGAGTGAGGTTGTCAGCCGTTGGTAAGTCTGGTAAGCACCGACGTGTCCACCCGTCGGGGAGGCATGAAACTCAGCCAATAACCAGAGAATGCTGGGGGAGGAGGGGGCGAGTACGTGGCAGCCCTTGAAGAGCAGGAGGTCGTCCACCAAGGAGTAAGGTGGGTGGGCTATGGCGTCCGCGAGGAGTGCTATCCGGATCCCGTTGAGTGTCGGGTCCGCTTCCACTTCCCGTTGTAGGGTGTTCGCATCCTCCCAGACCGGGCGGGAGATGGATGCAAGTATGGGGTCGCGAGAAAGAGCGTCGGCCGCGCAGTTCGCCTTCCCCGGCCGGAACTCGATGCTGAAGTCATGGCCAATATCTTGGCCACACACACCTGCTGGGCGAGTGCCGTAATCTTCTGTTGTAGGAGGTAACGGAGGCTATGGTGGTCGATATGGACCACAAATCGTCGGCCCAGGGGTAGGGCTGCCAGTGCTGCACTATGAGGACAAAGCCCATGAGCTCGTTCTCGTTCGTTGATCGGCTATGGATGGTGTCCGATAACGCGCAGATGAAATAGACCACCGGCCGGCCGGCTTGCATGAATACAACCCCCACGCCGACGCCCGACGCATCCCACTCCACGAGGAAGGGTTGGGAGAAGTCCGACATAGCTAACACCTGGGCACGAACCAAGGCTTGCTGGAGAGAGACAAAAGAGGCGGATGTCGCCGTCGACCACTTGAAGGGGCCCTCGGCCGACTTCTTCAAGAGCTGGGTAAGGGGCCGGGCAATCATGTCGTAGCCTTGGATAAACCGCCGGTAGTATCCTGTCAGACCCAGGAACCCACGAACATCGTGGAAGGACAATGGGGTTGGCCACTAGAGGACCGCCTCGATCTTGTCGTTGTCCATCGCGACTCCTGCAGCGGAAATGGTGTGCCCTAAGTAACACACCTCTGGAACCCCAAAAGAGCACTTGGTCGGGTGGAGCTTAAGGTGGTGGTGCCAGAGAGTATCCAATGTCTGGCGAACGTGCTGTAGATGCTCCTGCCAAGAAGAACTGTAGACCAAGATGTCATAAAAAAAACAAGTACATGCTAGCGAACTGTCGGACGAAAGATGTCGTTCATTGTGGCCTGTAAGGTGTCCGGCGCGTTGGTCAGGCCGAATGACATAACCAAGAATTCGTAGTGGTCATCATGGGTCTGGAAAGCCGACTTGCGACGTCAGTCGGCCGAATGTGAATCTAGTGATAGCCCGCAGGGAGGTCCAGCTTGGTGAAAACGGTGGCATCGTGGAGCTCGTCCAAAAGATCCTAGATCACCGGGAACGGGTACTTGTCTGGAACTGTGGGCTTGTTGAGCTCCCAATAGTCCACGCAGCAGCATCGGCTGCCGTCTTTCATCCTGACCAAAAGGACCGGGCTGGAGAAAGGGCTTGCACTAGGGCGGATGAGGCCCCCCATCAACATGTCGCGTACCAGTCTCTCGATCTCGTCCTTTTGCACGTGCCAGTAGCGGTATTGTTGGACCGAGACTGCTGACATGCCGGGCTGAAGTGGTATGACATGATCGTGTGACTGAGCCGACGACAACCTAGATGGTGCAGTAAATAGAACTGCAAACTCGAATAGGAGGGCTTGAAGGTCCGGAGGTGGTGCTGAGGCCAATGGCACGACGCCCGAGATGGGCCAGAGCCAAGCCGAAAAATCGACGTACGCAGTCCGCTGAATCGCGCAGGCAGAGACGGGGGAGCGAAGTAGCGTGGCGTATCCCACAAGGAAACACTCCTGACCGTCCTGGAGGAAACGCATCGTCATAGTCCCCTAGTAGACTCACACGCCGCCCAGCGTGCAGAGCCACACAACTCCCAAAATGGCGTCGATCTCGCCAAGGCCGAAGACGTAGAAGTTCAACGTCAACGAGTAAAGACCCACTGAAAGCAAGACGGCCGGACAACGACCCTGGATCGAGCGGCGACGACCATCGCCCAAATTGACAATGAAATATGGAGAAGGTTCCATCGGAAGACGTAGTTGCTGGGCCAAATGAGAGAAAAGAAAATTATGACTCGCCCCACTGTCCACCATGATGACAATTTGGCGGTCACCCAACTTGCATGCCAGTTTCATGGTTTGTGGGCCTGAAATGCCGCCCACGAAAAAACATGGAGCTCCAAATGGCGAAGGCCTGCGTCAGCGACGCCCTCTTTGGTGTCCTTCGTTGTGATCTCAAGGTCTTCAAAGTCCGCGAACGTAATCTCTGGCTCGAAGTCATCGATGATGACATGGAACTCCTTGACCGCGCAGATGTGGGTAGGAGAGTAGGGTTGGCGACAACAAAAACACATCCCTTTGCAGCTGAGGTTGTCGAACTCGCGGTTGGAGAATCGCTAAGGCGGTGCTGGGCGGCCTGGCCTTGCGCCCAGAGGGGGCCGAGGGGCTCTGGGGTAGCGGTCCTCCATGGTCGGCCGCCTGGCAGAGGCCCGCCTGGAATCGGCGGGGGCCGAGGGGACAAATCTGCTACCACAAGGCGGGACATGTCGAGGGCCTCAAACACCGTCCGGAGGTGATGGGTGCGGAGCAAGGACCATATGTTGGGCCGAAGGCCTTGCATGAAGAAACTGAGATAGTGGTCTGGTGGCAAGCCCGGAACATGAGTGACAAGGGTCACAAACTCATCGATGTAATCATCCAACACACGGATTGCCATACCCCACACAGTCTTTCGATGGCGGAGCCGGGATAACGACTGTCATAGCGGCGAATCATTTCCCACTTGATTTTCGACCAGGAGATGGTCAAGTTGGTTTGGCGGAGCCATCAGGCCCAGTGGAGGTCAGAGCCATCAAGTCACACGATGGCGGTAGAGACCTTTTTCCTGCACGGGTGTGTGGTGGAGATCAAATTACTGGTCTGTCTTGGTGATCCACCCAATCGAGTCTACTCCGGTGAAGGTGGGAAGGTCCAAGGCAAGGGTCGGGCGGCCCGGGGGAAGAGAGGGTGAGGTGTCCCCGATGGACAGAAGTGGTGTGTCGCCCCCAGGATTGGCGTGGCTGTGGTCGGGCACGCGGATCCACTGGCGGAAGAGGCAGCAGGAGGTTGTAAGTTGTAAAGCATCAAGCTTTGCGTGGATGGCGAGCAAGGAGGCCACGATGGACTCCTGGGTGCTGACGCAGTGTAGGAGGGCCTCGTTGGCGTCCTCTGATAGAGCCTCGGCGGTGGAACGGGCGTTCGGTGCCATAGCCACGAAAGGAAGGGTGGCAGCGGCAGCGCGGCGCGGGCTGTATGGGTTCGGATTGCACGATGCGGTAGAGGCGCTGCGGGCTGGTGCGTTTGCGGATGGGGCTGGTGCGGGCAGGGATGGCGCGGCAGATGTAACGCCCCCGATTTTTCTGCGACTATTTTATTCTCGTTTGGCGTTACGGTGACGCGTTTTCGTGGCTCGTGCCATTTGTGGAGTGTGGTTTAGCTCCTTGGAACTGAGTGGCCTATTTTGTAGCCTGTTGGCAAGATCTCCCTAGCAAGCCGAGTCGTTTTGGGTGACCCGGTGTGGCCTCTCGGGGGATGCTTGTGTTTTGGATTCGGGAGGGTATAACTCGAGTTCTGTTAGTGGAAATTTAATTTCGACTTCGCCATTGTGTTCGTAGCGTGGATATTTAGCTACGGTGCGAATTTCATCGAATTCCGAGGTAGTTTGGTTTCGTGTCGTTTTGGGTGTGCCATTAGTAAAGACTAATTAGAAAACCTCTAAGTTTTAATGAACCGGCGGCTTAGGGAGACGGTTAGGCTGATCAGGCATGGTAAGGCTTATTTATAAAGCTTTGGTTAGAAGTTGGAGGGCCCACTCTCTTCTTTCTTCCCAAGACCGAAACCGTCGCCTGCTCCTGTTCGCGGAAAACAGAGGAAACCGCCGGACCTGCTTCTCCTTCGGACGGCGATTCCGGGAGTGTTCGTGGACGGATTTCGATTCCGAAAGTGGCGTTGTCTTGCTCTCGCTCAGATCTACGTTTCGACGGTAAGAAATTCGATTTTCGTGGAGTTTTAGGAGATTTGGAATTTCGGTCTTGTGGTTTTCCGCCATTAAAGTACGGGAGTGTGCTTTTAGGTGGTGCTGCTGCTAGTGCCAAGTGAAGAGGAGGGAAAGTCGTCCAAGCTTCGCCGGAAATCGAGGCAAGTGGTATTCTTGCCCTTGTCATTGTTGTTCTTTTGAATTTTGAAATGTTTCCCGGTTAGCCCTACAGTAGAAACCAAGCATATTCTCTTTTATCTTGCTAAATTTTAGGGCTTAGATTCTCCTATGAGCCCCCTCCTTGGGCTGTTTGCTCAACCTGCTAGTTGTGTTCACTATTTAGACTCCAGATTTGTAGTTCTAGTTGGGTTCTTTGGCGGGTGGAGCCGAGAGAGAGTGAGGAAGTTTGTTGTGGTAGGGCTCTGGTTAGAACCAGTCTTGGTAGACTCTCGGGTTTTGGTGTTGAGTGTGGTGCACACACTCAAAGCCAAAAGCCGCCTGGACTTGACGTTGAGTGTGGTGGACACACTCAAAGCCATAGCTTGGTTTGTTCGTTGCGGCTGAGTGCTGGGGTGATTGAGTGAGAATTTTCGTCTAAGTCAAAATCGACGGGAATCACCAAGTGATTCCCGCCGATTTCGACGTGTATCGTCAGTGATTCCCACCGATCGGCGAGAAGCATCCTTGATTCCCGCCGATTCGGCGAGAATCATCCTTGATTCCCGCCGATCGTCGAGAATCATCCTGCATTCTCGCCGATTTGGCGAGAATCATCCTGCATTCCCGCCGATTCGGCGAGAATCATCCTGCATTCCCGCCGATTCGGCGAGAATCAGTCGGCATTCCCGCCGACCTCCTCTTGTTGGCGTTGGCTTAGGGTTTTCCTGCGGGAATGAACTTTGGCGTAGAGTGAGTTGACCTCACTCAACGCCAAAGCTGCTTTGGCGTTGAGGGAGGTGGACTCACTCAATGCCACTGTTGGGTTTTGTGGTTTTGCTAAAGGCGTTGAGGGAGTGGACCTCACTCAACGCCATAGCTGTTTTGGCGTTGAGTGAGGTTAGCTCACTCAACGCCGCTGCCTCTTTTGCTGAGGGCGTTGAGGGAGTGGACCTCACTCAACGCCATGGCTATTTTGGCGTTGAGTGAGGATAGCTCACTCAACGCCAGAGCTGTTCGTGCGGAGGGCGTTGAGTGAGTGATTCTCACTCAACGCCATGACTGTTCTGGCGCTGAGTGAGACTAACTCACTCAACGCTGAGGTCTGGTTAGGCGTTGAGTGGGTCCCACTCAACGCCAAGCCGTGTTGAGTAACTTCAACATTGTTTCCCTTATCTCGATTTTCGTTCCCGAGTGAATTCCTTGATTATATTTGTAGTTTCTTTGTCGGCCATGTTTTTCTTTCCTAAAGACCGAATCGTGGGTCGCGGTTAGTAGTGGTGGTTTGAAGCTCTTCATGGGAGGTGTTGTGTAATTTAGCCAAGCCCACCCTTATTCTTCTAACTTGCTCCAGGTACGGGCTGGGCAAGGGGGTTGAAGGTCCCCTGTGCTTTCACATGTAGACCCTTGAGCTTGTTGGCTTGGAAATGGTGGTTGAGGGTCTGAGTTTGCCTCCAACCCGGATCCATGCTGTTTGTTTTTGCTACTACCATCTCCCACAACTTAGGGTGTTATAAGTTTCTTCCTAGGTAGATTGCAGCACTTGGGCTCTTGGTAGCCTAGTAGACCCTGCAAGATGTAGTTTCTGGGCAGGGTTGGTGCTGTTTCCTCGCACGTAGTGCATTCCTTGTTGTCTTGCCTTGGGCAGTTGTGGCTTTTACTGCTGTGTGTTTTCCTCTTTTATTTATTCCCCGGTTGACACTTCCATGCAGTTTTTCCTTGTTTTGCTTGCTGAGGTATTCTTTCTTCTTTTGAATGCCTCAGGTTCTGAGCAGTAGCCGGTTTGGTGGCTAGGTTGCGGTGGTGTTGCTGGTGGTCTCTTGGACTTTGGAGATCCTGTTGCTTTTTTAGTGAGATAGTTTTTCTGTACTTTTCTTACAGACATACATATTTGCCTGTGGGTTCGTGTCAGGTTGTTGGCGCCCACTGGTAGTTTTTACCTTTGTACTAGATATATTACTTTTGCTGCTACCATTTTCTGGAGATAGTCTACTTGCTCTGGGGAGGATTTATGCTAGGTTGCTAGTTATTTTAAAAAAACTACATTTATTATTATTATAAGTATATCGCATGATCAGCATGTTTTATAAAAGTAAATCTCTATTTTCCAAACAACGTATAAAGATCATTTCCTTATATACAATATAAATTAAATGTAGAGTCTTGCATGGCATAAGTGGTCCTCTTAGGGCTCTTATGCACTTCTTAGGATGTCAAACCTGAATAAAATATTTTTCCGCAGCGCTTAAGTATAGTTTTTAATTGTGGACTAGGTGATCCACCGAGCCGAGGGATACGACCTATAAAGTATAACTGATTTTCTAATCATTAAACTCATAAATTTCTTTCATAAAGAGTAGTAGATGGTTTTGCTTGAGCGTCAGCAGATATCCCCTGCTCGACGTGGCATCATGACGCGCGTTTTCTCATACTCTGATAATTCTTTAATTCGGAGAAAATGCGGGTTGTGACAGCAGATGCGGCGCCGAGCAGTGTAGGAAGAGGACGGGGCGGCACGCGAGACAGCGTCATGGATGCGGTGCGGAACGACGGTGCGGGCCGCGGTGCGGGGCTGTGATGCGAGAGCGGTGTGGTTCGCGGACGCGGCGCGGGCTTCGGCTGGCGCTGGTACTCCGGCGGCCGGGACGGTCTGACCAGTTTGTTGCTGCTTCGGGTAAGAGGGGGGGGGGGCGGTAATGAGAACAGGAGAGGGAGAGAGAGAAAGAGAGGAAGATAGAATGAAACAAAAATACAAAAAACAAAAATACAAATGCCCGAATATAAATGCTGAAATAAAAGATATGACACGGCTATGTCGCGATCTCCTATGGGGGCTCGATGGGGCCATGCGATGAACGCGTCCGGCGCGTGAACACTTGCCATTTGGGTTCATCATCGTGTAATTCCGTAACAAATGCTAAGTATTTGAGCGCCCTAGAGCGGACGGACATTGATTCGATGAGCCCAAATGTTTGAAAAAATTGAGATCAACCTTCAGCATTTCAGAAGAACGAGATATGATAAGAACACTCTGAATATAATATAGAAATGAAAAGAATTGAATTTAGAAATGAAGAAGAATAAAAGAAATAATTAACTTGATACGTGAAACAATTTACTTCTTTAGTACCAGTTCACTGCTACTGCTACTATACTTGTACTAATTACTCTATTGTTTCACTTTTCCGGCTACACATGTTCATCTATATAACTGCACATTGATGGTGACTCTTCGTGTTTGTCTGTAGTGTGGTTGAAAAGGTAGGAAATCACTTAGTTTTCTAAACAAACTGGTTGGTAATTTCTCTTTTAAGGGTCAAACCGCCAACATACCAAGCCCCACTAGGAGGTACCTGTGGAGGCAGAAAGGAAGCAAAAAGAGGATGTGATTCGAACACGGTTTAGAAATTTTGTGATATGATGTATCTTAATGTTTAATGAATAAAAAAATTTATTTTATGTTGTCTCTTGGTACCACACTTGTATTATAATTACTGCGTTATTTAATTATGAAAAACTGCTCAAAAGAAAGAAATTAAATTGTGATGAACTTCGGGCCGTTACAGAATCACCTAGTTTTTATGATAAATCATCTAATTTTTCTTCTTTTCTGCACACAATAAATGAGATCCCATCTTTTTCATTACCCAGCCCAACATATCCTATGCCTAATTTCATTTACATTCGTAAATTTGAAATTGATCGAATGCAAATTTATGATCATGAATGAAATTCAAAAACAACAAATAAAAAAAACTTGTAAAACAATTGTTTTGTATGATGGTTCATATTCACTCATTTACAGCTGAAACAAAAATCGTTTGGGGGATTAAAAAAAACCAATAAAATATAAGCAGAAAACGAGATGCACAGAAATATAAGAGTAGATAGAACTCAGTTAAATCACCTTCTGTCTTGCTAGCATAGTCCAGTTTATGTCTTTGAAGAAAGGATGGGACTTCACCTGTCCTAAATACCAAACGTTGTCAACTATGAGGAAAAACAAGCATCAGAAAGTTTAAACGCAATAAGGATGTGTTTGTTTCACTGAAAATATTTGGAAGTGAGTGGATCTCACTACTTAAGAAGTGAACTCAAATATTTGTTGGGCTGAAACTGAATGATCTGTGTTTAAATAATATACATTGATCTTCTGGTGTTTAATAGAAACATCTTGTAACTATGTTCTTGTGTTTGTCAGGGCTAAATGAATCTCACTTTTATCCACCCTCATGTTATTATTTTCATTATCATTATTATTACTACCAAAATCCAAACATTTTCAAACACTATGAAACATACTTTCCCTCAAAGATTTTACCTCTCCAGCTCCAGTGGCTCCAAGTCTTTGAAGTGGATTTTGAATAAGTAACCTGAGGAAATGCAAAACCATACTGAAACACTTTGCACGATTAACAAATTAACAGCATTCATAAATAACCAAATCAGGTCCTGAAATGCTATCCTACTGTTGAAAGATGCCTCATAAATAAAGTAAGAGTTAAGAATGAATGGATGAAAATAATAAAGTTATGTGACTCGTACTTGTAAATCAGGTCATGCGCTTCAGGGCTCATCTCATCTGGTATTTGTGGCCAAGGTATATCTAGATTCATAATGTTGTCAAAAATTTTCTGCAGTTGAAACATAAGCAAAAAATGAATAATTAGAAAATCATCTCAACACTGATTTTTAATCTAGTATGAAAAAGAAAATATATAAGAAACCAGATCTAGAAAAGAGCATAGCATGGTTATTAAGCTGCTATTTTTCTTCGAAAGAGGTTGATAATAAAGAAAACCACAATAATAACATGCTAAGCAATCCTTAGTGCATAACCCTCAAATAAAATAATCATGATAATCATTAGCCGAATCACAACATTTGGTAAGATTTATTTATTAAAAAAAAATTCATCTATTATTGCTGCATTTTTCCAAAGGCATAAAGCTTATTACCGAGAAATTGTTTTGAACAATGTGCAGGCATATTATCCTTGATATGCTCATTTTCCTGCTCAATTTTTCGACACTGACTATATTCACATCAAATGAGTGATTTTCTTTAGCCCTTTAATACATGTCAAGATTACATATGTCTATTTTCAACTACCCTATTTTTAAGACACTACTCTAGTTCTCTGTTAAGGTCTCACATGACTTGTTATCTATTTTTAAATTATGTATGTATCGATCCATGTTGTGTCTTTTAAATTATCAAGATTTGCAGTCTGATATATGTGATTTGTTAGAATTACTTTTATATTGTCATTGTCTTTCCTTTTTTTGCCCTTGTTGTATTCCCCTCATATATATAGGAAGAAGTTTCCTCTTTTATTGATTATGAGATCATTTTATGGACTCAGCATGGTATCAAAGCACGGGCTCTCGGTGCCCCAGCCGCTGTTTTTTTTTCCGCTTCCGCCGTTCCAGCCTTGTTCCGCCAGCGCCGTCCACTCTCATTCCCACTAGCGCCGTCGAGTCTCCTTTCCCTTGCCAACGCCGGAACAGCAAGCGCGCCTTCCCGCTCCTTCCCGCTAGCGTCGTCGAGCGCTCGTTCCGCCAGCAAGCGCTAGCGCCATCCGACATTTCTTCCTCTCCCAACAAGCCCCGGTCAGCCCATCTCTTCCTCTTCCCGCCAGCGCCGGTCTTCCTCAGCCTATGCATGGCTATTTGAGTTCTTCGACGCCAGATTGATGCAGGGAACGCTTCTCTGGCGTCTGCTTCCCCTCCTTGTAGGGATGTCTCTTCCTCTTTTGACGTGATTGCTATCCTCCGAGATATTGCCACATCAGCAATGGCCCTATGACAACATCGTAATCTTTCGTGACATCTGTGAGCGCGATAAAGGCTTTCCGCTCAATGTAATCTCCGCAACACCGACGTGCAACAAAGAGTGCTCTGGTGGGAAATTAAGGAGCCAAATATGATTAAACCGTTCAAGATTCGTTTGAGCTTGAGGGAAAGCTCGATTAGAAGGGCGGGTGTGATGTTATATTCCCACACGACCCGTTATTCATTATTAAATTTTTTATGTTTTATTTATGTTCTTGCCGACACATCTTGTGTCTTTTAAATTATCAAGGTTTAGAGTCTAATATATGTTATTTCATATAAGTTTAAATTTTCATATTTATTACAAATAATTTCATTATGTAATTCTATTTGGGGCCCTTGGGTTATCAATGAAAGTTTATTCTCGTCTCTAGCTCTTTCCTTCCTATGCCAAATCTAGGATTAGAGTTGAGCAGGGATCCCCTTTATTCCTCCTCCTTGCATTTTCCGTAGGTTGAGCTCGGCTCCCTTGTACCCTTCCTCCATCACCACCTCCGACAAGATCCCAACAGTTGGACCCTGAAATGTCAACTGCTCTTATAGTCCCCAGATGGACTCATGCATGCATATATAGAAAGAAAAGAAAATAAAAAATGAAAAATAGGATAAACATGGGGTGTCTCCCAAAAGAGCTCTGTTTAACGTCCTTGAGTTGGACTAAATCCCTGTATTAAGCATTGTTTAAAATAGAATAGGTCTTAATGCTGAAAATAAAACATAAGTTCATAAAATCCTAATTACTATTAAAACTGTTAGAAAAGCCCAATTAAGGGCCCATGTTTTCTCTCTTTTCTCTCTCCATGTATTAGTCTCGCATCTTGTATTTAGGATTTCTCTTCTCTTTCTTCTCCTATATAAGTGTATTCATACTTGTAACTATTTATTCAAGAAGTATATACAAGGTTTGAGGCCTCTCTTTACATGGTATCAGAGGCAACTGGTCTCCTCCTTGGGTATCCGGCCTAGGCAATTCCTACCCGCCTCTCTTCCTTCCCTGTCCGCGCGGCTTCCCTTAGCCGCGGACTCTTGCGGCGTCCTTTTTCTATCCGCCTCAAACTCTGCCTCTCTCGTGGCTTCCACCTCCTCCTTCCCCCCCTCTCCTTTTATAATCCTCTCTCACGTGGGTCCACCTTCTCCTTTCCTTCTCTACCCGCGCGGGCTCTTTCTGTCCGCTGTGACCTCTCCTTTCTGTTGTCCGCTGCGGGCTCTCTCTTTCCTACTCGCGGCCTCCTCTCTCTGCCTAATCCGCTCGAGTTCTCTACTCGCGGATTCTTCTTTTGACCGCTCGAGTTCTCTACTCGCGGCCTCTTCCTGTTCGCTGATCGCAGCTCGCCACGACCTGCCTCCTGTTCGCCGCGACCTGCTCGCAACGACCTGCCTCCTGCTCATCGCGACCTGCTCTCCTGCTCGACGCGACCTGCCCTTCTTTTCTACTCGGTGCTATCTCACCTTCTCCGCTGCGGTTTGCGACAACTTCCGCGCGGTCTCTCTCTCCGCCGCGGTCTCTCCCTGCTCGCTAACCGCTGCTCGCGGCAACTTGCCTCTTCTGTTCGCCGCACCCTGCTTCTCGCTCATCGCTGCGGCCTCGCCTATCCGCTGCTGTCCTTCACCTTGCTACTCGCCTGCGGCCTGACTTGTCGCTTGGGATCTCCCTCTGCTAGTCGTTTTGTTTGGTCGCCGAGACCGTGCGACTACCTCTTCTCCCTCTTCTAACCGCCCGACCTCTTCTGCTGGCCGCGCATGGCTTCAGATACTTCTGCTGCTCCTTCTGCTCCGCTAGCCCGTGCGGCTGCCTCGACTTCCGAACTTCGTGACGAATTACGGATTATGACTATCTCCCTCACTGGAAAAAGGAACTTTGTTGAATGGGTTCACTCGGTTCGCCGTGTTCTGCAGACGAAGGGTCTTCTTCACCACTTGACCCGGGCTCCTCCGACTGCTCCCTCCGATGACTGGCTTCGCGACGATGGTCGGGTCCAGTCCTGGCTTCTCAACTCCATGGACACCGAGCCCTACCGAATGGCCATGTATCATGACACGGCCAAGACCATGTGGG
Source organism: Platanthera zijinensis (assembly GCA_039513925.1). NCBI lineage: Eukaryota > Viridiplantae > Streptophyta > Magnoliopsida > Asparagales > Orchidaceae > Platanthera > Platanthera zijinensis. The sequence goes on from CM077082.1 coordinate 45,383,474, forward strand.
AGGAGCTTCACTCTTTTTACTCCGGGCATGACAGCCTACAACACCTCTATGATATCATTTCTGATCTTCAGAATCTTGCCCCCGGTGCTCCTGGCGATATGCTCTCCTTTGTGGCTAAAGCAAAGAGTTTGACCGAGGCTTGCATTCAACATCAGCCTCCCACTACTGATCTCGCCATTCAACGGAACCAGAAAGAAGCTGTCGCCATCGCCATGATGATGTCTCGTGTTCCTCCCCACCTGCATAGTGTTCGCGCACAGATCCTATCATCCGCCACAACTCCGTCCCTATCCGATGTATGTTCCATGCTGCTCAAGGTCACGCCTCTTTCTAAGGCTCCTCATGATTTTGCCCCCGCTCTTCTTCAGCAACCTCTCCTTCCGAACCCTCCTACTCGTGGATCTTCCACTCGGGGGGGCCGGCCGCCGTCTCGGGGACGAGGACGTGGTGGTCGTTCTTTTATGAAATGCACTTATTGTGGCCGCGATAATCATCTCGAAGCTACTTGTTACCGCAAGCACGGCCTGCCTCCTCACCTTACTGCTAATACCTCTGCCGCCCCTACTCCCACTGGGCCTTCTGCCCCCGATCTGGCTTCCACTACCCGCCAAGATATCGATGAGTTTCGTACCCAACTCCAACAGCTTCAAGGTGCCCTAAGCCGCTCCTCCGGCTCCGTCGCGTCCTTTTCTGCGGAAGGTATAACCTGTCTCTCTCATAGTCCCTGTTGGATCGTTGATTCCGGGGCTACTCACCATATTACCTCCCAGAAGCCCACCAAGTACCAACGGACGCCTCATCCCCTTTGCATCACTGTGGCAACCGGTGATACACTTCCTGTCTCTGGCATCGCTGCTCTTCAACTTACTCCGACTCTCTCTCTTTCCTCGGTTCTTCATGTTCCGGGATCCCCTTTCAATTTACTTTCTGTTAGTCGTCTCACCCACGACCTTGACTGTTGCATAACTTTTTCACCTTCTTCTTTTCTTATGCAGGATCGTCGCACCCGGAGTACCATTGGTAAGGGGCAGTTGTTGAACGGGATTTATATCTTGGACATCCCACCTACTACTCTATCTGCTCTCTCTGCTATCTCCACGGTTGATTGGCATCGCCGCCTTGGGCATGCCCCCCTACCGATTCTCAAGCGGGCTCTTCCTGATGTACCTCTGCAGGAGTTCTCTTGTGAATCATGTATCTACGGCAAACAACATCGTTCTTCCTTTCCCCCTGCTTGTACCAGGAGTAGTACTCCTCTCTCTTTAGTTCACTCTGATGTATGAGGTCCTTATCGTGTCCCCAGTATTTTTGGTTATCGTTATTTTCTCACCTTTATCGATGACTACTCACGTACTACATGGCTTTATTTACTACGTGATCGTACTGATTCCTTCTGTGTTTCGTGCCTTTTTGACTGAGATGCGTACGCAATTCGCCACCCCCCTCCAAGTCATCCGCACCGATAATGCTCGCGAATATACCGGGCGTGCCTTCTCTACTCTTTGCACCGAGTTCGGTATCATCCATCAAACTTCATATGCCTATACCCCTCAGCAAAACGGGGTCGCCGAACGGAAGAAATCGTCATCTTCTCGATGTTGCCCGCTCCATTATGTTCCAAATGCAGGTTCCGGTCGAATATTGGAATTTTGCCGTCTCCACAGCCTGTCATCTTATTAACCGCCTCCCCTCATCTGTGCTAAATTTTGCCTCATCGCTCCAACTTCTCTATCCCTCCACCAACCCCACCTCTCTCACACCACGGGTCTTCGGGTGTGTGTGCTATTTCCACCATCTTGGCCCTCCTTCCGACAAGCTTGCTCCTCGAACTGCCAAGTATATGTTTGTTGGCTACTCCCGGACTCAAAAGGGATATGTCTGCTACTCTCCTTCTGATGGTCGACTGGTTGTTTCTGCAAATGTCACCTTCTGCGAACACCAGCCCTTCCACTTACCTTGCCCCACCTCGTCTTCTGCTCCACCTCTTCCCCAGCCTGCCGTACCAGTCACGCCATCGTCTCTACCCTCTTCTTCCTCCTCTCAACCAGCTCTTCCTCGGGTTCCTCCACCACTCATTCGGGTCTACTCTCAACGTCCATCCAGGGATACTCCCGTGAACCAGCTCCCCGCTACCAGCGATACCTCGGCTACGGCAGATCCGGCTCCCGTCTTTACTGCTCATCCCTTGGCCAACTACGTCTATCTCCATCGGCTGACACCACCTCTCTACGCCTTTGCCACCTCTCTTTCCTCTATTTCTATTCCTAACTCTGTGCAGGAGGCGCTTACACATCCAGGGTGGCGGGCAGCCCTGGAAGATGAAATGCGGGCTCTTTGGGCTAACCAGGCCTGGGATCTGGTCCCTCTTCCTACTGGTCATACCTCTGTGAGCTGCAAATGGGTCTTTGTTGTCAAGCATACGGCGGATGGCACTGCTGACCGTCTGAAGGCTCGCCTCGTGGCCCGGGGCTTTACTCAACAACATGACCTTGATTATGAGGAAACTTTCTCTCCAGTGACCAAATTGAACACGGTCCGCGTTCTTCTTTCCTTGGTCGTTCATCGTCACTGGCCGCTTTATCAGTTGGATATTAAGAATGCCTTCCTCAACGGCGATCTGCAGGAGACAGTTTATATGCAGCAACCTCCCGGGTTTGAGACCACGGGGGAGTCTTTGGTATGTCACCTTCGGAAATCCATTTACGGTCTCAAACAGTCTCCGCGTGCGTGGTTTGAAAAATTCAGTAAGGTGGTCTGTGCTAGTGCTTCACTCGAAGCTCGGCTGATTTTTCTCTCTTCACCCGCCACCGGTCAACCGGGACTGTGATTCTTCTGGTCTACGTTGACGATATCCTAATTACTGGCAACGACACGACAGGAATACAACAGATCAAGGAACAGTTAAATTCCGCCTTTCAGACCAAAGATCTGGGCAACCTTCGGTACTTTCTTGGGCTCGAGGTCGCACGACGCTCTGATGGTCTTGTGTTATCTCAAAGAAAGTACTGTATGGACCTCCTTCATGATGCAGGTTATTCTGGGTGCAAACCTGCGGAGACTCCTATGGACGCAAATCACAAGCTCTCGGCCCATAGTTCTGACTCTGACAAGCTGCTTACAAATCCGGAATATTACAGACGCTTGGTTGGGAAGCTGATCTACCTTACGGTGACTCGACCAGACATCTCATTTGATGTAGGAGTTGTAAGTCGGTTCATGCACGCTCCTCAGACATCTCATCTTCAAGCAGTCGAGCGCATCATTCGATATCTCAAGATCACCCCCGGACAAGGACTTGTGTATAAGCCATCCACATCTCTATCACTCGTCGCTTACTCTGACGCTGACTACGCAGGATCTATCGATGATAGGCGCTCCACTACGAGGTTCTGCACTTACTTTGGTGGTCATCTCATAACATGGCGTAGCAAGAAACAATCCGTGGTTGCACGCTCTTCTGCTGAAGCCGAGTACCGAGCTATGGCTGCGGTTGCTTCCGAGCTAACCTGGCTTGAGAGCCTTCTGGGAGACTTGGGTGTTCGTCTCTCATCACCGGCTACCTTATTTTGTGACAGTCAGGCAGCAATACATATTGCCAAGAATCCAGTGTTTCACGAACGCACAAAGCATATCGAAGTTGATTGTCACATTATCCGGGAAAAGGTACAGTCAAAGAAGATAGATTTGGAGCATGTTCCTGCTAAAGATCAAGGTGCAGATATCCTGACAAAAACTCTCTCCAGGCCTCTATACTATCAATTTTTATCCAAGCTTGGTGCCTACGACTTGTACGCTCCAGCTTGCGGGGGAGTGTTAGAAAAGCCCAATTAAGGGCCCATGTTTTCTCTCTTTTCTCTCTCCATGTATTAGTCCCACATCTTGTATTTAGAATTTCTCTTCTCTTTCTTCTCCTATATAAGTGTATTCATACTTGTAACTATTTATTCAAGAAGTATATACAAGGTTTGAGGCCTCTCTTTACAAAAACAAACTTATCAAAATAATAGGTTATGTGTTGATTTGAAATAATAACTTGAAATACATGAAAACGGGCCGAAGAAAAAGTGGTATAGGTTCATCTAGGGCTAATTCTCAATCTCTAAGTCTCTTCCTTTTTCAATTTCTTTCTCTCCTCTAACATTAATTCTGAAATGAAAAACCGTTTGCCTCTCTGCAGTCAATTCTTTAGGAGAAGAACTAGCAATAACGATGGGGTGGAACAAGCGGCGTGTTCCATCAATGCAAAATGCTCGTCCTGTTAAGATTTCTCCAAAAGATCACCCAAAATGGGTCGAAATATTCATGGTCTTGCAGGGGTACACAATAAAACTCATTAGATGCAAAAGGTGGGGAAATAAATTCAACAGCTTCAGGAGTCTCAACGGCAAGGAAAGAATCAAGTTGAACCTCCTCTAGTAGAGTGGGGGGGGGGGGGGGGGGTTATCCTCCTTGCATAAGAAAAAACTCCCCTCGATACTTTGCAATTCAACTTGGATTCAGCCTGACCATCCTGAGATAACTCACTAATAATATATTCGTTAGACATTAAAGTGAGGTTAGCAATGACATTATTAGAGGAATAATGAAGGGGTTTAACAATGAAATGAAATAGAAGGGAGTGATCCCAATGTCCCTCCCATCAGGTTCACAACATGGATCCTTGTCGGCAATGAAGACATGGCTACATGAAACAGATCTGTAAGGGGCTTCAGTAATGAGTAGGGTATCCTCCACAGGTTATGAGGTAGAAACCTCCTCACCAGGGAGGCTATCCCTCTCAATACAACTCAGCCTAGCTTCGAGATCCTTGGGCTCCTCCTGCACAACTAAATAAGCGACAGGATCAAGAGACACATGTGTAATAGAGTCATGAGAAACTAGAGAATCAACAATACTAGAGATAGAATCAGATAAATTAGAATCCTCCGCCAGATTTGAATCCAACAATAGTGAGGACGCTATTAGGGAAGGAGGCTCAACTAAGTCATCACAAGGATACACAGGACTGCTGATGGACATATCACATATCTACCGTGCTCCAAATAAAACATGGGGGCACCGCATATACCTCCTCAACAACTAAAGGAACAATGCAAGGAATGGAGGGTGGTTCAGAATCCCTCACAACATGTTCCGAGCTTTGACAGTACAAGCACCGCTTCCCGGTAGGTCTCGCCTCGAAGAAGCCAAACCACCGGGTGAAGGCAAAGCTCGCATTGGAGACACAAATTTATAATAGGTGGGTTCATTGTATGAAGATCCATGAGTTGTGGATTGTCCATACGATGAGCCATGCTGATTATAATCGCGGCTTCCTATATAGCAGTCATCACTACCATGGCTAGTTGATTTGCACCATCTACATTGTCGGTGGGTATACATAATCGGTTGGATGGGGATTTAAGCTGCTTTATTTCCTAGTGGAAACATGAAAAAAACCAGAAAAATGCAGAAAGCAAAATGAAGGAAACCTTCGTGACTAAATTCTCAAAATGATGAATCACACTTAAATCGTATTCCCCGTCAACGGCGCCAAAAACATGACCGCTCCGGGCCACCACTCTCGCGTGGAGAGGGCGTCTGTAACATCCGTATCTTTGACGCAAAAATTTAATTAAATTGCAGGGTCAAATCGCAAAGGATTTTGATCGAGGCAACGCGTCGTCGAGGTACAATGTTAGTATGTTTAAAATCGCGTTCGTAAATTAGTTGATTTACATCAGTCATAAAGTTTGTGTGACGCATTTTATTTTAATAGGGAAGCGCAACATATTTTTATTTTCATAAGGAGTTAATGTGGAGTGGCACTTTAGGAGTGGGTTGCGTATAGAAATTTTCACCTCTTTGGGTGGGAAAAGGGGGCGATTCCCCCAGCGGTTATCATAACCGCACCTTGCCGAGTGTTAAAAGCCCACAAAACCCGTAATCCTAAATCCCGTAATCCATTTTTACGGAAACCGCAAACACCCCCCTCCCGACTTCGGCATTCCGCAAGTCAGTGCGCTCCGCCTCCCGCAACCCTAGCAACGTCGGCACCTCGACAGAAATCCGGTAGCACTGGCAATAAATTGCGTAACGACAAAAAAAATACTTTTTTGTGTGCCTCTTTCGCAGCATTTAACAAGGATTCATCACAAGACGAGGCTAAAAACTAGCTCTCGAGCTTCCCCCAAAGTTTCGGTAGCGATCCAAAAATTTCTCTCTCCACTCACGCCTTCTCTCTTAATTTCCAAGATTTTGGAAGGGATTTGGAATGAGAAGATTCCCATTGGAGGGATGTTTATAAGAGCTTCGCAACGCCACCAAAATCACTTCAATCCAAAATCGGGAGCTCCAAGAAAGTGAAAAAAATCCCTTAATGGACAAAATGTCCCTTTCAACCACATGGATGGGTGACACGTGCCTCGTACAAGCGTCGTGTTGTGCCCATCAGGGATAGGTGCGCGTTGGACACGCGCAGGAACATGCCCAACCTGTGCCTTGGGCTAATGACGGGCCGCCACGCGGCCCGCGGGTGACCCGCAAACACTTAGTGCCTGACTCGCCTATGTGGCAGGAGTCACGTGGTCGCACGCCCTCTAGGCGGATACCATGGGGCGTTGACGACTATTGCGTGGCGCAGGAAGCTGCCACATAACGTCGCCTAATGTTTTTGGTCCTTTGGGTCCCTTTTAGGTCCTGGAAAATTACGAAAATACCTACTCAAGAGTTTCTCAACATTCCGAACCCAGTTCCAGCATCCGTTTCGCCAAATTCCGAACAGTTATTGTCTAAATTGCACTTTTTCCATTTGTAAGCATCTGTTTCGCCAAATTCCAAACAGTTATTGTCTAAATTGCACTTTTTCCATTTGTATCCCGATTTTGACAAATAAAAAATTTTCTGAGATTGACGGACTTAGTCTATCGAAATTCGCACACGTTGTACTTAAAATCGCACTTTTTCTTACGAACTTTGATTTCGACAAATAATATATCGATTCTTATGTATTTCGACGTTCTAAGACTATTGGCAAAGTCCGTTTCTCGAGATTTATGTTGATTGCGTCGAAAAATGTGCTTCTTGGAATGACCTTAGATTTAAGCAAATAATATATAGATTCCTAGGTTTTTCGACCTTTTGAATCTAAACGTGGACTCTATTTTCTGAGATTCAACTATGTTTGATAATTTAAATGCTTGAACGTGATTATTAAACCATGATCAACATTATTTATTGATAATCGTAATTAAGTGACTATGGGGTAGTACAATATATCCTCCCTAAAAAAATTGTCCTTGAAATTAATCGCATCAAAATAAATTAGGATATTTCTTCATATTTTCTTTTATTTCTTAGGTTGTTTCTTTTGTAGATCATCCTTTTCAAATGATGATTTTTGCAATATCAGTAATATTTTGGATTTTTGCAATAAAATAATTGCAACATCAGTAACATTTTGTTGGTACGATATAACCCAAAAAATTCTACAATTTTTGCAACATCAATAACACGTATTTTAAGCACAAAAACAATAGGCAACAACATGTCGTACCCTCACCAGTTCATAAATCCACTCAAAATCATCTAATCATCATCCATTAATGATTAATTAATAATCATATGTTCATATTTCACCAATCACCATTCAGTCAATAATCAATACTTAAGTATGCATAAATCTCGCACAAAGAAGCACCGCATGCATCATATATTCAAAAATCTAGTAAAATTTTGGATTATTTATACATGATATTCATGAGTCATAATTACATCATTTGTGGTAATAATAATAACTAGAAAATGCCGTCCAAATTTAATGCATAAGTGCAATCAAGAAATATATCCATATAGCATAAATTAAATATAGCCCGAGATAATTTGCAATACTTCATTAGTTCATTTTAAGGCAGCATAAGTGAAATCAACATTACAATGGTACATCATATTACGGCAGCAGCAGCAGCATACTCCAATTAATCAGTAGCTATGCAATGTAAGACATCTTATATAGTCAGCAAAAGCAAAGTAAAGAGTGAAAAATAAGCTTAGAGTTAGGGCATGACATGAATTCCACGCATCAGGCATCAATATTAACTCACGGTACCAATTAGAGGCAGAGCTGTTTAGAGTTGGGGCATAGGGCACAAAATCTATAAAAAAATTATAAAAAATATTAAACTCACAATACCTATAGGAGCAAAGAAGACGAGCCCTTTAGAAGTTTAGAACCAATCAACCGGTTCCTCTTGAAGAAGAAGAACAAAAGAAGCTAGGGCACTAGACGTAGAAGCTAGGGGAGAAAGAAACAATGGCAGTAAACTTTCGTCGATTCGATGGCCGCCTTCCACGCAGAGGGAGCAACGAAAGGGGAAAGACGAGAGAGTCGCACGATTAGGGTAGTCGACCACACAGCGTTCGAAATGAAATGATTGGTCGTTTATTTTTTCATTTTATTATGAAAAATATATGAGATGAAATATCGACTAGCGATATCTCGCAAGAGATATCGCCGATATATCACGATATTTTACCAAACGCAATTTCTTGTCAAAATATCGATTTTGTTGCGTTTACAAACCAAAACTTTTATGTCGGCAAACACGTCGGACATGTCAGCCAACATCTACAGCACTGTTTCTCGTTATCTCATTAATTGCTTACCTTCTTCTACTCTTCAGGGAAAGACATTTGTTTCTTCTTCATACAAATGGTACTCCTTTTTCCCACACTCGTGTGTTTAGTTGTAATACATTCGTCCATACTGCTGCGTCAAGTCAAGACAAAGTCTCTGGTCATGCCACCAAATGTATCTCTATGGGGTACTCTTTTACGCAAAAAGAATATCGTTGTTTTGACCTATATCCAGACATCAACATTTTTCTGTTGATGTCAAATTCTGAGTATACCCCTATTTCTCCGTGGGCAATGGATCTCTTACTCTCGAGATCCTTCCTCCTCTACCTTTGACCTATCCTCATCTTACATATGTTTCATTCTTCCCCATCATTCTTGTTCTTCCACTAGATATCACACCACCGACACCAACTCCTAATCTTATACCTACGCTTTCACATTTTTCCTTATCATTATCGTCGAAGTCCTACTTCCCCTTTCTACTTGCTCCTACACTAGAGTCCCTATTGTCAGCTCCCAGGATGGCTCTCTCCTTTAAGGATGGTTCCTTTACCTAAACAGCCTCGGACCGGGATGTTCTCATTGCTCTGCAGAAGGAGGTAAGGGGGAGCACACAAATTTCTCCTACTAATGTTGTGTCTCATGTCAATCTTTGTCTTTTGTGTAGTAAGTTTATCAAGGCACTCTCTACTACTAACATACCTGCTACCTATCATTAAGCACTTCTCATAGCTTAATGGAAAGCGAACATGGATTAGAAAATCCCTGTCTTGACATCGTGGGGTATTTAGACTCTTGTTTCTGCCTCCATCTGGCGACAATATTGTTGGTTGTCGTTGGGTCTTTATCATCAAGATTCTCCCTGATGGCATTGTAGATAGAGACACGGTTTATACAGTTGCTAAGGAGTTCACATAGATATATGATGTTGATTTCTTTGGCACCTTCTCTCTGGTTACCCATATCAGTACTATCTAGATACTCTTCTTCGTTGTTGCCAATATGAATTGACAAATGTCTCAGTTCAATGTCAAAAATGTCTTCCTATATAGTGACATGCACGAAGAAGTCTATATGAAAAACCCACCTAGTTATGTTTGCTCATGGGGGTCTTAGGTGTGTAAAATAAGGAAGATTATCAATAGTTAAAACAAAGTCCTCGAGTATGAAATGACAAATTCAGCGCCATCTTTACCATTTATTTCTCCAGAAGTAATGTTGATAACTTTCACTTTATACTGAAGATTGACCAAGGACCGGTAATTCCTTATGTTTATGTAGATTTTTTTACCGATGATGATATCCCTAGAATAGAAATAACAAAATAACATCTTTGGGAACAACTTGTTGCAAAAGATATGGGTCTTTTTAGATATTTCTTGAGAATCAAAATTGTGAGGAGCAATAACTCCATTGTTCTCCCCCAACGGAAGTATGTCCTAGATCTACTAAATGAAATAGGTCTCATTGGTATATAGCCTGCTCGAAATTATGTCTATGGGTATTGATAGAATCCGAGATGAGACATCCCTTATTCCCACGAGATATTACCAACTACAAATATTTGGTTAGTAAACTCATTTATCTTACCGTAATCAGACTAGACATCTCCAATGTTATTGGAAAGGTTAGTCCATTTATGGATGCCCCCAGAGAATGTCATCTGGAAGCTTCCTTAAAAGTACTAGAATACAATAAATTATCTCTAGGAAAAAGACTACTTGTTTGAAGAAACAATCTGTTATGCATTGAAGCATATTTTAATGCAAACTATGCATATAATAATGGAGAAGGAAAATCCACTTCTAAGTGTGAAACGTATGTTGGAGAGAATCTTGTCACTTGGAAAAGCAAAAAACAAGCAATAGTATCCAGGTCAACTATGATGCACGGGGATGGAAACGGGATACGGGATACGATACGAAACGGATACGAGAAACGTGATTTAAAAAAAATAAGGATACGAGAAACATTTTTAATAATTTTTAATTATTTTAATATAAGTACTAATTAATATAAGAAGAAGACAACTAATAAACTATTTGTACATATAAGCGATAAATTAAACATTCTATCACATGTCCATATCAATATATTATTACATCAATTGATCATTGTTTTGTTACATTCACATGCAAAATATCAAGTTTAAAAATTAAACATTCTCTCCAACAGTATCAAGTATCAACTTCATCATCTTCTTCAATAATCGAGAGCTCCAACCTTGGTTCATCAAGCGATAAATTAGCTATCTCCAGTGTACCTACATCATCGAATGACTCAAAGCCATCACCCGCAATATCCCACAATGTAGACTCTCCTTCATTGTATTTTTGATCTCTTCTAGAAAGAAGTCGAAGATTGCTATGAATATTTATTAAATCTTCTGCACGTTGTGGTGTCATTCTATTCCTTTTCATTGAAGATGAAGAAGAAGCTTACCGTGAGATCGGGAGAGGGGAGCAGCGTCGGGATCAGGAAAGGGAGAGGGAGAGGGAGAGGGGAGCAGCGTCGATCAGCAGAGGGGAGCAGCGTCGGGATCGAAGCTTATCGTGAGATCGGGAGAGGGGAGCAGCGTCGGGATCGGGATCGGGAGAGGGAGAGGGGAGCAGCGTCGATCGGCAGAGGGGAGCAGCGCCGGGATCGGGATCGGGAGAGGGAGAGGGGAGCAGCGCCGGGATCGGGAGAGGGATCGGGATCGAGGAGCAGCGCAGGATTGCAAACCTAGCGGGATTTGCGTAGATTAGCGGGATTGAAATAGCGGGATTCGCGTATCCCCCCAGCGGGATACGCGAATCCTAAATATTTTTTATTTTTTATTTTTAAATGCGTTTCCTAGAGTTTCGAAAACGCGTTTCCGCGAGTTTCCGGGCGTTTCCCGTATCCGGTACGCGTTCGAGTCGATACGTTGCCCATTTTTAAGTATCTGTGCATCATAGCAGGTCAAGTGAAGTAGCTGAATACAGAAGTGTGGTTCATACTACTTATGAGTTAAAGTGGTTGAGAACACTTCTAAATGAATTTGATGAAACATATAATTATCCTCTACCAATGTTCAGTGATAAAAAAGTTATCATCTACATATCTAAAAGTTCAATGTTCAGCGAAAAAATAAAACATATTGAAGTTAATTACCACTTTATCAAAGAGGAAGTTATCAAAAAAAATGAATATGCTCTATAAATACTCCCACAGTTATAAGAATAACATTACAAGATTTCATAGCGAGTACATTGCTAAAAACAATTTAGCTGAAGTTAGTTCATTTGGTCTCAGGTTTTGATCAGTTATCATACACAATTTCTTTGAACTACTGGCCACGACATAGATTACAACCAAATTTAAGATACTTTGTTAGGTTCCGGGGGTGAGAGGGGGTTGGGCGGCGGTCTGAGTCGGGAAAAGGGAGAGAGAGAGGAAGAGATGGGAAAAGAAAGGAGGCTAGGGGTAGAGATTCGAAGAGAGAAACATGCATTCATCCAGGATACCGAATACAAGGTTCACGCGCCCTCTTATAGAGGCGAGGGGCAAATACAAAAGAAAAAAAACTGAAACTAGGAAAGACACAAAATACTAAAAATGCGATAGCCAAACATAGAACATAACAATATTAATTATCCTTCGCGGTCTCGATGGGTCCCCGTGATATACGCGCCCGACGCATGTAGACTTGCAATTTGGGCTCGTCGTCGTGGAGATCCATAACAATGTCGTCATCTGGAAAATGTGTCTTGTCCTCAAGGCACTAATCAGCAACTGGCGGCGGAAATCATCCCGGGGCAGCCACGTCGCGTCTGAGTCGGGGTCATTGCATGACGGGATTGTAACGGAGCAACTGCAGCGGATTGTGTCACGGCCCGTATCGACAACAGTCAGAGTGCGCTTCGGGCGAGTCGTGATGCCATAAACATGGGCGGAAAGGAAACCATGTATGCTAAGGAGGATGCAGAGATACTGGTTATAGGTTTAAAATAATTACTTTTAAGTAAAAACAGTTTGATTTTTTCATGTTGAAATTTTTAGAGTTTAAAACAGTGAGAATTTTTAAATACACATGTATTTAGTAAAAATCATGTTTTACAGGGCACACAGCTACAAATTTCATGCAATTATGATTCAAAAAGGATGCACATGCATTAAAATCAAATTCTAGTACATAAATTATTTAAATAGCCTAGCAGTTGTCCATGATAACAGAGAAAATGTCTGATTGCAATTATTACATAAAAGAAATATTTGACAGTAAATGAAATGTAAACATAGAACCTGAAACTTTAAGCAAATCGGGCTCGAGGACCTGACGGCGCTGTCACGAACGCTAAGGCAATTCCAAAACAGAAAGGAAAAGCCTCAGAACATTGAAATAAACAGGTGAGCAAAGTAAAGTATGAGCATGAGAAACAGAAACCTACACGTACCAGTTTTCATGAATTAGAGCTACTAAATCAGACAGGTAGAATAGTCAAACAGAAATAACTGAATTAAGCTTACTCCGGAGCATAACATATAATAGAACAAATAATATCATAAGCTGCAATCAATGAAGTGTGTAGGTGTTTTGAGTGGATGCGCATGGTTCACACTCAGTCCGGATACAAGTCTTATTAGAAAAAACTTCCTTCTTGTCGTGGCCATCATCACGGCCCAGGCCCGACTCAAGGAAGCTTAGTGGGTTCCAACTGACATCGTGAAGGCTGCAACCCAAGTGACCACAACACGTTTCAATGTTTGCTTATGATATTATGAGTTACATGATTCATACTTTAGAGATTTTAGCAGAAACGAATTCACTTAAAAGTAAAAGATCAGGTGAAAAACTGACTATACTCAAGACTTACAACCAGACAGACATAAGAAATAAGATTCGATGACATAAGAAAACTAAATAGAGAGTTTTGAGTCTCGCGAGTTCAAAAGTTAAGGTCATAATAACAAGAAGATTTATCGAGTATATAGAGGTAAGATGACATGTATCGGGTCGGAGAGATCAAGTACTCACCAAGGGTAAATCATCCTTTGACATAAATATTTTCCAAGTAAAAATGTGCGTTACGAGCATGATATATCAAAACACCAATCACATACTTGCTAACCAGAATTCGTTACAATTATTATCATGACACTTGTTGCTCGTGCTCAATATTCTATCATTCTTCTCATTATACATCAATTGAGATCAAACCATTTACCTTAGTAAATATCCAAATAACATCATTCATCTAAGTGTATATCAATGTAAGACTCGCTCATGATCACAATTTCATGAAATTCCAAATATCTTACACCCTAAATTAATAACTTATCAGACTGGGTATTTAAGATTTAAACTTATTAACAAACCAAACATTCCAGGGTGAAATCATAGAATCGTAAGAACAGATAAAACAATTAGGATACAAATCATTTAACAGATCAATATATACAGAAATCCAGTCATGAATCATAGAACAGAGGCATTAACTTAAATTCGATTCTTGCAAGAGAGAGAAAGAAGATCTCTACTTGCCTTAAAGAAGTCGAAATTAACGGCAGGGGCAAGGCGGCGCAAGCAAAAACAGGAACTCTATTTGAACCTGTTTAAGAATAATGAAATTGACAATGACCTAATAAGAAACAATGCTAGCACGGGTAATTTATCATCAAATAACCTAAACTTGAGAGGGGTTCAGAGAATTTACCTCCCTCATAGGTGAGGGGAGAAGAGACTACCACGCGGAAACGGAGACTTGACGGCGCTTGGGTGACGGAAACCCTAAATCGGAGAGGATTTTGAAGAGATCCTGCTGAGAGATTCGACGATCGACATCGGAAAACACAAATACCCAAAGATTAGACGATTACCACAAGTTATACAAAATTTGGAGATAAAAAAATCCCAAAGTAAAACAAGGAAATCTGAATAGAGGAGGATAGGAGGCAATATTACCCAAGGGAAGTCCAATTCGAGCTCAACGAGGAGAGGGGAGAAAACCATAGATATTCTCTCCCACAAATCTCGGTCAAGACGGAGAGATAAAGGCTGCCGGAGGAAGGGGGTGGTTGTCGGCCCTTGGAGACGGAGGAGAAATCGAAGGAAGATAAGGGGCAGGACCTGCCGACCCTTTGGAGGTGCTGTCGGGCCTTGAGGAATCCACAAGGAGGAGCAAACCACTGGTGGCTGCCGCCTTGAGGGAGATGAGGAGGAGGCGCAGGCGCGGTAGGCGAAATCGGGATCGGCATTACGACTTTGCGGGATGCGGGAGTCTGTGAGTGCGGAAAGCCCTAGGCCGACAGGTTGATTACGGGAGAAATAAAGAGGAGGGGCTTGGTTTATATGGGGGGGGGGTAGATTAGGTTACTTATTTTATTATTATAACCTAAAAATTGGGTTGTTACATTCTCTCCTACTTAAGAAGTTTCGTCCCAAAACTTTCTGAGAATCTCTTTGAATGAGGACTCTTAGGGCGAAGATTCAGATGACATTCATTCCAACAAGGTTTTGCAAATTAAGACAAGTTTACTATGAATACAAATAAACAGAGAGACACAAAAGATTGGGTTCAGGGAGCACAAGAATTTGTTCAATTAGATCAAAATTGAAAAATAAGACTTGAGAATCCGAGAGCGAAAAGATTTTGCACGAAGCGAAGATAGGACATCAACGGGAAAAAGAAGCTGAATGACGATTGAGTGATGACAGAAGCAAGTCACTCTGGGGATGGAAGAGAACAAATAATACCGAAGTAGCTCAGAAGAACCATTTACAAGAAATCTCTCATTTCTCACTGACACTTAGAAGCTAACTAGAAAGAGATACAAGATGACCAGATAAGATTGATAAACGGGCAGAACAGGAAGACTGAATACGAATACCGGAGACTTGAAAGTAGAAATTCTAGCACATTTCCTACTGTCAGGTACATAAATCATGAAATAATTACAGTATTTTCATTGGACAACTCTAGGTAATAATCATGCAAGTGCAACAATGAGATCATGTGCGATGTCAAGCAGATAGTAAATTTCATATGTGTACAATCATTATTGTTGTTCTTAGCTTAACACTTGTGCAATGATTTATGATATGAATGTAAATGAATGGATACACATGTCATGTTAAGCGCTCATATCACTTAACATGTCATGCATATTAGGACTCTAATGACAACGCACTTGAAAATATTAAACCGCTCATACAATTTAATATTCGCAAGCGGTGTATATCCTAGTGGAAATTCATATGCACAAAAATGTTTAAGTTTGTCCATACTCCCTTAACATTCGTGTGCATACTGTAACGACCCTAGTCAATCCAACGTGACAATATCACGGCTCCACACTAGGCGACGTTACCGGGCTGCAGCCCAAGCACCCCAACCCCTGTCCAGCCCAAAGACGGGTTGTTGGTGGCCACAACCTCCCTTTGATGAGCGAACTCGATAGTTAAGTTGGGTCGTACAGGGACTTCCCAGGAGTTCACCCATTCCAGTACTACTCTCGCCCAAACACGCTTAACTATGGAGTTCCTTAACTTCTCATCACCAATTGAGCAGCTCAATTGGTGATGAAAAGTGGAAAAACTCTATAGTTAAGCGTGTTCGGGCTGGAGTAGTACCGGGATGGGTGACCTCCTGGGAAGTCCCCGTGATGCGTGTTTGACTATCGAGTTTGCCTCATCAAAGGAAGGTTGTGACCACCAACAACCCGTCTGGATGGAGAGGGGTTGGGGTGCTTGGGCTGCAGCCCGGTAACGTCGCCTAGGGCGGAGTCGTGACATTGTCACGTTGGATAGGCTAGGGTCGTTACAACGTGACAATGTCACTTTTTATTGTAACGACCCTAGCCGATCCAACGTGACAATATCACAGCTCCGCCCTAGGCGACGTTACCGGGCTGCACCCCAAGCACCCCAACCCCTCTCCAGCCCACTGACGGGTTGTTGGTGGCCACACCCTCTCATTGATGAGCGAACTCGACAGTTAAGTTGGGTCGTACGGGCCCAACTTATGAGTGACCTCCTGGGAAGTCACTCATAAGTTGGGTCATATAGACCCAACATACTACTCATGCTTATGAGTGAGTGTGTGCGTGTTTCAGCCGCGAACAACAGATAATGACAAGTGAGTAAAGAAATAATGCATGTATATTTATTTTTATAATAAAGTTCAAAATATTTGATAATTAAAAAATACTTTATCTTTTGAAACTAACCTCCCTAACCTCCCTCGGATACCAACTGTCACGACCTATCTCGACAACAGTCAGAGTGCGCTTCGGGCGGGTCGTGATTCCACAGACATGCCCGGAAAGGAAATCATGCCTGCTAAGGCAGATTCAGAGATATTGGTTATAGGTTTAAAACAATTACTTTTAAGTAAAAACAGTTTGATTTTTTTATACGGAAGCTTTTAGAGTTTAAAATAATGAGAATTTTTAAATGCACATGTATTTAGTAAACATCATATTTTACAGGGCACAATGCTATAGATTTCATGCAATTATGATTCAAAAGATGATGCACATGCATTAATATCAAATTCTAGTACATAAAGTATTTAAATAGCCTAGCAGTTGTCCATGATACTAGAGAAAATGTCTGATTGCAATTATTACATAAAAGAAATATTTGACATTAAATGAAATATAAACATAGAACCTGAAACTTTAAGCAGATCGGGCTTGAGGACCTGGCGGCGCTGTCACGAACGCTAAGGCAATTCCAAAAAAGAAAGGAAAAGCCTCAGAACATTGAAATAAACAAGTGAGCAAAGTAAAATAAAGTATGAGCATGAGAAAAAGAAACCCACACGTACCAGTTTTCATGAATCAGAGCTACTAAATCAGACAGGTAGAATAGTCAAATAGAAATAACTGAACTAAGCTTACTCCGGAGCATAACATATAATAGAACAAGTAATATCATAAGCTGCAATCAATGAAGTGTGTAGGTGTTTTGAGTAAATGGTTCACACTTAGTCCGGATACAAGTCTTATTAGAAAAAACTTCCTGCTTGTCGTGACCATCGTCACGGCTCAGGCCCAACTCAAAGAGGCTTAGTGGGTCCCAACGTGGCCAAGTGACCACAATACGTTACAATGTTTGTTTATGATATTATGAGTTACATGATTCATACTTTAGAGATTTTAACGGAAACGAATTCACTTAAAAGTGAAAAATCAGGTGAAGAACTGACTTTACTCAAGACTTACAACAAGACAGCCATAAGGAATAAGATTCGATGACATAAGAAAACTAAATAGAGTTTTGAGTCTCGCGGGTTCGAGAGATTAAGGTCATAATAACAAGAAGATTTATCGAGTATATAAAGGTAAGATGACATGTATCGGGTCGGAGATATCAAGTACTCACCTAGGGTAAATTATCCTTTGACACAAGTATTTTTCAAGTAAAAATGTGCGTTACGAGCATGATATATCAAAACACCAATCACATACTTGCTAACCAGAATTTGTTACAATTATTATCATGACACTTGTTGCTCGTGCTCAATATTCTATCATTCTTCTTATTATTCATCAACTGAGATCAAACCATTCACCCTAGTAAATATCCAAATAACATCATTCATCTAAGTGTATATCAATGTAAGACTCGCTCATGATCACAATTTCATGAAATTCCAAATATATTACACCCTAAATTAATAACTTATCAGACTGGGTACTCAAGATTTAAACTTATTAACAAACCAAACATTCCATGGTGAAATCATAGAATCGTAAGAATAAACAAAACAATTAGGATACAAATCCATTTAACAGATCAATATATACAGAAATGCAGTCATGAATCATAGAACAAAGACATTAACTTAAATTTGATGCTTGCAAGAGAGAGAGAGAGATCTCTACCTTCCTTAAAGAAGCCGAAATTGGCGGCGGCGGCAAAGCGGTGTAAGAAAAAACAGAAACCCTATTTGAACCTGTTTAAGAATAATGAAATTGACAATGACCTAATAAGAAACAATGCTAGCACGGGTAATTTATCATCAAATAACCTAAACATGAGAGGGGTTTAGAGAATTTACCTCCCTCAGAGGTGAGGGGAGAAGAGACTACCATGCAAAGACGGAGACTTGGCGGCGCTTGGATGACGGAAACCCTAAATCGGAGAGGACTTTGAAGAGATCTTGCTGAGAGATTCGACGATCGGCGTCGGAAAACAGAAATACCCAAAGGTTAGACGATTACCACAAGTTATACAAAATTTGGAGACAAAATCCCAAAGTAAAACAAGGAAATCTGAATAGAGGAGGAATCTTACCCAAGGGAAGTCCAATCCGAGCTCAAGGAGGAGAGGGGAGAAAACCCTATATGTTCTCTCAAACAAATCTCAGTCAAGACGAAGAGATAAGGGCAGCCGGAGGAAGGGGGTGGCTATCGGCCCTTGGAGACGGAGGAGAAATCGAAGGAGGAGAAGGGACAGGACCTGCCGACCCTTTGGAGGTGTTGTTGAGCCTTGAATAAGCCACAAGGAGGAGCAAACCACCGGTGGCTGTCGGCTTGAGGGAGATGAGGAGGAGGCGCATGCGCGGTAGGCGGAATCGGGATCGGCATTGCGGCTTTGCGGGATGCGGAAGAGCGGGATGCGGGAGTTGGCGGGTGCTGAAAGCCCTAGGCCGACGGGTTGATTACGAGAGAAATAAAGAGGGGCTTGGTTTATATGGGGGGAGATTAGGTTATTTATTTTATTATAATTATAATCTAAAAATCGGGTTGTTACAAATTGGAGGCGGTGGGGCAGCGGCCCTGGTTGCGGCGGTGGCCGGTGTGCGGTGCAGGGCAGCGGCGCGGCGGCAGTCTGGACACCACGTGGAAGTGCGATGCGGCAGCAGCGCGGAACGACGTGTAACACGCACACGGGGTTATTCGCGGTGCGGCGCGGGTTTCGGCGGCGCTGTAACTTTGGTGGCTGGTGGTGGCGGGCGGACGGGCGGGTCGAACCACTTTGTTAGGTTCCGGGGGTGAGAGGGGGCTGGGCGGCGGTCTGAGTCGGGAAAAGGGAGAGAGAGAGGAAGAGGAAGAGAGGGGAAAAGAAAGGAGGCTACGGTTAGAGATTCGAAGAGAGAAACATACATTCATCCAGGATACCGAATACAAGGTTCACGCGCCCTCTTATAGAGGCGAGAGGCGAATAAAAAAGGGAAAAAACTGAAATTAGGAAATACACAAAATACTAAAAATGTGATAGCCAAACATAGAACAAAATAAATATTAATTATCCTTGGCAGTCTCGGTGGGTCCCTGTGATATATGCGCCCGACGCGTGTAGACTTGCCATTTGGGCTCGTCGTCGTGGAGATCCGTAACATACTTCATAACAAATGTAAAAAGGTAAAGTTTTAAATGAACAGAGAAATACTTGAGATAGCATAAACTTGTTGTAGAATACCTGTGGGTGTTCGGCATTAAATGGAGGAATACCTACAAGCAGTTCAAAAAGAATAACTCCAACTGACCACCAATCTGCATTTCGACCTGCAATTTGAATGATAAGAGGTCATACTCGAAATAGCACAAGTGAAAGAGAACAAAGAAACTAATGGAGCAAATGAAATTAAAATAAATGGCAGACCATGTGTCATTCCAAGAAGTATCTCTGGTGCCAAGTAATCAGGAGTCCCAACAACAGATTGTTTTCTCCTTTGCTCACGTTTTTCTGCACGTTGAGATGATCGTAATGGCTCATGTTCCACAATAACAGCACTGCTAACATCTGGTCCGGATAAATCATCAGTGCTGTTGATAAGACCAACTTTAGAGAGCCCAAAATCAGTCAACTGTAGAGTAAGATATTAATTCATGAGAAGTAACGTTTGAATTTTTATCAGCGTATAAAGCAGAGTAATGAATACGAGTAGTCGATGGAAGTGCAATGGCATTGAAGAAATCATACTACTCACTTATGAGTAGATACTTTTTGATGCCGTTGTTACTTTGTTGAAAGGGCTTTTCCATTCCTTATTATTTATAGAGAAGTAATAATTGAATTTTTATCAGCATATAAAGCCGAGTAAAGACCACGAGTAGCCGATGGAAGTGAATGACATTAAAGAAACCATACTATTCACTTATGAATAGATGCTTTTCTATGCCATTGTTATTTCTTGATAGGGCTTTTCCATTCCTTATTTATTTATAGATAATCCTTAACTGTCAATATCCAACACCGTCCCCTCCCCCTCTGCTGTTCAAGTTAGTGAGTATATATCATAAGAACTCAACTTATTACATATATAGTGGATCATGGGATCTCTCACTAGTTTATCATAAGATATGCCAGCTGGTTGTTTGAACTAACAAATGAATTCAAGTCTCTTTGGATTGAATGAAATGGCACCCAATCTAAACATGCTTTGTTCTTTCTTTAAACACATGGTTTGAAGTAAAGTGTTCCACTCTGATTGCCACGAGAGCTTTAGCCATATCAACTCAAATGCAATAATAGTTGAATATCACAATAATATTATTCAAGAGAAAAACAAGACTTACAAGGCATATATAGAAGACGGAAAATAACACGAGATGGAACTATGACTATGGCTCCGTTTGGCACGGTGGTGGCAGTCGTAAACACATGGGTTAAACCGTCATTCGTTAAGGATCACCAACAAACATCATCCGTTTGAACATAAAAATGGATGAAGTTCCTTAGGTGGGCGTTAATGAATGAAAATTTAAC
Organism: Platanthera zijinensis; assembly: GCA_039513925.1. Taxonomy (NCBI): domain Eukaryota; kingdom Viridiplantae; phylum Streptophyta; class Magnoliopsida; order Asparagales; family Orchidaceae; genus Platanthera; species Platanthera zijinensis. The sequence continues at coordinate 45,404,772 of CM077082.1, forward strand.
CCCCATGTTCATGACCGCCACCATCGTGCCAAACCGAGCCTAAGGCAGTAAATACGAGACGATTTGAACCAGAAATACAAAATACAAAAAAAAGACTAAGTTCAACTCTCCCCCTCAAGTCGGACGGAAGATGTCGATCATCCCAAGTTTTTGAATATCATCAGAAAACATCACTTCCCAAGCTTTTAGTGAACACATACGCCCGTTGATCTTTGGACTGGAAAAACGGCGTGACCACGGTCTTCTTATCCAGGCGGTTTTTGATAAAGTGTCAATCAACCTCCACATGTTTGATCATGTCATGCTGGACTGGATTGTGAGTTATACTAATAGTTGTTTTATTGTCACAAAATAAGAAAAACGGACTACTCCCGAAGAAACCAGGATCTTATAATACAGTACGTAACCATAGGCCCTCACAAAGGACTTATGACATAGCACGGTACTCTGCATCAGCACTAGATCTGGCCACCACATTTTGCTTCTTACTACACCAAGTTACCAGGTTTCCCCTACAAAGGAACAGTATCCGGTAGTGGACTTGCGGTCATCCCGACATCCAGCCCAATCAGCATCCGTGAAAACTTCGATCTTCAAGTGGTTAATTTTAGAGAACAAGAGGCCACGGCCTGGGGCTTTTTTCAAATAATGTAACACACGATATGTTGTCCCTTCATGTATGATCCTAGGAGCGTGCATATATCTACTCAAAATACCAACAACATAGGTGATATTTAGACATGTGTTGGATAGGTATATGAGTTTCCCAACCAATCTCTGATAGCACGAAATATTGGTTTGGTCATTATCACCATCTTCTCCAATCCTATGATTTTCTTCCATAGGGTATTCGCAGGAACACAGCCAAGCATCCTAGTCTCCTTCAAGAGATCTAGAATATACTTGCGTTGAGATATGAAGATTTCTTGAGTTGATCTGGGGCCCTCAATACCAAGAAAGTAACGTAACCTTCTCAAATCTTTCACCTTGAATTCAGCAAATAAGAGTGACTTGAGGTTAGCAATATCATCTGTGTCATTTTCAGTGATCACAATATCATCTACGTAGACAATGAAGACCCCAACCCTCTGATCACAATGACAGACAAACATGGTGTGATCATACTGGGTCTGCTTGTAACCAAACTTGAGCATAGTCTTGAGAATCATATTCTAGGAGATTGTTTTAAGCCGTATAAAGATCTCCTTAGGCGATAGACAAGACCTTCATCCCCCTTTTTTATAAATCCAGGAGGGAATTTCATGTGCACCTCATCAAGTTCACCATGGAGAAACACATTATTCACATCGAGTTGGTGGAGGTCCCAGTCCATGCAAGCAGCACCCGAATGGAGTCCATCTTTGCCACAGGAGCAAAGGTCTCCTGGTAGTCGACTCCCTGAGCAACCAGTCAGGCCTTGTGTCATTCAACCTTACTATACTGGTTCTGCTTAACAGAGAAAACCCACCGTGAACCAATAGCTTTCTTACCAAGAGGAAGGGGAGAAATATCCCATGTGCGATTCTTGTCCAACGCATACATTTCATCTTTCATCGCCTGAGTCCATACCTGTATGCTCAAAGCTTCCTGCCATGTTTTAGGAACAAAAACCAAGGAGAGAGATGAGACAAAGGCTTGATGGCCCAGAGAGAGATGACAGTAAGACACATGATTAGAGATGGAGTGTTAAGTACAAGAAGCTTTACCTTTCAGCGGCGCAAGTGGGACATGGAGATCAACATCATCAAAATCTGAGCCTGAAGTGGGCACTGGTAGAGGCGGAACTCTAGTAGCCTGTGTAGCTGAGGAACGACGGTGGTATACATGAAGAAAAAGAGAGATCGGGAGAGAGAGAGAGCAAAGGATCATATACGAGAATCGAGGACGGTGGTGGAGTGAGATCAGTAGCACATGGTGGTGCAGAAGGAATAATGGGAAGATGGACAACAGTCGAAAGAATGGCGCAAGCAGCAGATCAAGAGATCGAGAGCAGATCGACGTAGGGAGTGGGGGAGTGGTCTGGCTGCTTCATGGAAGTACGGCGGTGACGTCCTTCTTAGCAACCGGCAGTGGCGAGGAGGACCGCCCGACAGCCACATAGGAAGAGCAGAAGGAGACAGCGGCGATCGAACGCGAGCGGAGGAGGCGGGATCGACCGCGAGTCGGAGACGGTGGGATGGAAATGCGAGCAGACAGCGGCTAGATTTTTTTTCTCTCCTCTGATACCAAGTTGAATATCATAATAATATTATTCAAGAGCAAAACAAGACCTTACAAGGCTTATATAGAAGCCGAAAAATGACATAACATGAGACAGAACTATGACTAAGATAGTAAATACGAGATGACTTAAACCAGAATACAAAATACAAAAAAGAGACTAAGTTCAACTATAACAATCATAGCTCCATATTCACCCTGAACACTCAACCATGTCTTAACTATTTGTTTCTTCTTTTTCCATGAAATCAAATTTCCTTAAGAGTGAGACACAATAATTTAATGTAGATCATCCGTCTACGGGAGAGCATACTCAATCTGCATGGGTACATCCAATGATATGTCGATGACCTCGGTTCTGAAAAATAATGATTTGACAATAGAACCTTTAAAATACCGAAGTATACGAATCACAGTCTCCTAATGCTTTTATCTTAGTGAACTAATAAATTGACGAGCTAGATTACTGCAGAAGAGATATAACACGTTATATTAAGGGATTTAATTTTCCCACAGTGAGGAACACATAGTTGCTCTCTTTCTTTGCACTATTGTAATTGTGGTGACAGGTTTGATTATCTTTTTCTCCTAATGAGGGTTTCCCACTAGTAAATACAAAAGGAATTTGGGAATCTATGTTTGCTTGTGACCCGTGTTCCTAACATAAAACCCCTTTTATCTCTCATACCAAATTATAACACTCTCTCTCCAAAGACCATAGTATCATGGGTCTAACTGAAATTCAAGGACACCACTATCGCAGCAAAATGGATTTTAAAAAGAAACTACAATGAAATTAGTAAAAAACTACGAACAGCAGAAATAATCATATACAACTAGCTATCAAAGAGTACCCATACAAGAGTGTGTAATAGTAATACAATAGTTCACAAGGTTGCATTACACTTTCAAGGCTTTAAACAAAATTTCAAGTCCAGGTATACTACATGTTAGAAAAGTCCATGTAAAGGCCCATGTTTGTGACCCATTTAGTCTTTTATTTTTTCTCTTTATACATTAGTCTCACACCTTGTATAGGGGACTCTTCTCTCTTTCTCCCTCCTATATATATGTATTCATACATTGTATTTGATAATGAAGAAGTATTGACAAGGTTCAACTTTTCTCTACATGGTATCAGAGTCAGGTTCGAACCTGCGGTTTCAATTTTTTCTAACTGCCTGCGGTCTGCGGTCTCCTTCACTCTAACCGCGATAACTCGCCTGCCCCTCTAACCACGGTTTCAATTTTTTCTAACCGCCCGCGGTCTGCGGTCTCCTTCACTCTAACCGCGACAACTCGCCTGCCCCTCTAACCGCAGACCCCACCGCGGTTTCTCCTTGTCTACCTGCTTCTGCTTCTCTCTCTCTCTCGTGGCTTCCACCTCCACATCTTCTTGGCTCTCTTATAGACCGCTTCCCTCTGACAGGTGGGCCCCACTCTCCTCCGGTCTTCTCGTCGTGTGCTCGTTTTGCCCCTGCGATCTTTGCTAGTCGTCGTGGTCTCCCCGTGCTAGCCGCTGCCGCCGCGATCTTTGCTAGTCACGACCTCCCCGCGTGATCTTTGCTCGACTTTGCTAGTGCTCGCCTCTCTAGCCGCGAGATCTCTCCTCGTCTTCTCGCCGCGTGCTCGTCTCTCTAGTCGAGCGATCTCTCCTCATCTTCTCACCGCGTGCTCGTCTTACCGCCGCGATCTCTGCTAGTCGCCACGGTCTCCCCGTGCTAGCTATTGTCGCCACGATCTTTGCTAGTTGCCACGGTTTCCCCGTGCCCCGCTCTCCTCCGGTCTTGCCGACTACTCTAGTCGCTGCTCCTGCTCGCGCCACCTGCTTCTGCCGACTATTTGTGACGCGCAGCCTTGCCAACCTCTCTAGCTGCGCGGTATGGGCACCTTCTTCTCTTGCTCTTGCCAACTTCACTAATCGCATTGTGCGACTTGTGTCTGTTCGGTTCTCCTGCTATACCGCTGCGACCTTGCCCCTTGTCTAGTCGCCGCTTAGCCGCTGCGAACTTGCCCCTTATCTAGTCGCCGTTTAGCCGTTGTCCTGCTTTGCCGCTGCGACCCTGCTACTTGTCTAGTCGCCGCTTAGCTGCTGTCTTGCCTCTCTAGCCGCTGAGACTCCATGGGGTCCTCGATTGATTCTTCAAAGCAGCCCGCGCCCCCTCCTCCAACCCGATTACTCCCTGCTCCGAAAATGTGTGATGAGTTGAGAATCACCACCATTTCCCTCACTGGGAAGAATAACTTCATTGAATGGGTGCATTCTGTCAGACGGGTTCTCTAGTCTAAGGGATTTCTGCAGCATCTCACTACGGATCCTCCGTCTTCACTCACCGATGACTGTCTTCGTCATGATGGACGTGTTCAAAAGTGGCTCATCAACTCCCTTGATGATAAACCTTACCGCATGGCCATGTATCATGAGACGACCAAGGCGATGTGGGAAGAACTCCATTCCCTATACTCCGGCAAGGACAGTCTTCAGCACCTATATAACATCATCACAGATCTTCAGACTCTTGAAGCTGGTGGTGATGCTGACTTGACCACTTTTGTTACTCGGGCTAAGACACTGGATGAAACGTGGATCCGCCATCAGCCCTCTATTACGGATCTCGTTGCCCAGCGTGCTCAGAAGGAAGCTGTCTGTATTGCCATGATGGTTCGTGCCCCGCCTCATCTTCAGAGTGTTCGGGCTCAGATCCTCTCGTCTGCTGCTATATCCTCACTTTCTGATGTGTGCTCCATACTGCTCAAAGTTCACCACCTCCTGATACCACTGGACCCCCTTTGTCGGCCCTCCTTCAGCAAACTTTTGCGCCCCTATTACCTCTCCCTCCTGCTCGTGGAGGGCGTTCAGGCTTTCGAGAAAGGGGTCGTGGTGGCCGACCACGTCCTAAGTGTTCCTTCTGCGGTATGGATGGACACCTTGAGGCGACCTGCTACCGCAAACATGGTCTTCCTCCTCGTCCGATTGCGTCTGTTGCGGCCGACAGCCCCTCTGCCACTTGTTCTGACCTTGAAGTAGTCTGCCTTCAGCTTCAGCAACTTCACGGCATGCTCAGCCGCCCGCTTGCCTCCGTTGCCTCCATATCCAATGAAGGTATCGTTTGTCTCTGCAGTAGTCCACGCTGGATCTTAGATTCAGGTGCAACTCACCATATCACCTCGCTAAAGCCACATCAATACTTGGATTCTCCGCATCCTAAGTGTATCACAGTGGCCAATGGCGACACCGTTTCTGTCTCCGGCTCCGCTGATATCCTCCTCAATTCCTCTCTCTCTCTCTCCGCTAGGTTCTTCATGTCACGGGCTCCCCGTTTAATTTACTTTCTATCAGTCGCCTTACTGCCGATTTGAATTGCTCTGTCATATTCACACCTTTTTCTTTTCTGATGCAGGATCGACGGACGCAGAGAATCATTGGTAAAGGAAGACTGCAAAATGGGTTATACCTTCTGGATGTTCCTCCTACCATCTTCTCTTCCATAACCTCTGTTGATTGGCATCGGCGTCTTGGGCATGCTCCTCTTCCCGTCCTCCAGAAGGTTCTTCCAGAGATCTCTCTTCCTGTTTTTAAGTGTGATTAATGTATTTTGGGCAAACAACACCATTCTTCTTTTCCTCCTCATTGTACTCGGAGGTCTGCTCCTTTTGTTTTAATACATTCTAATGTTTGGGGCCCGTACAAACTAGTGCATCTGCTTATCGTTATTTTATCATCTTTATTGATAATTATTCTCGAATGACATGTCTATACTTACTTCGTGATCACTCTGAGCTTCCCAGTGTGTTTCAGGCTTTCGTTCTTAAAGCCCGCACACAGTTTTCCGAACCAATAAAAACTCTCCGGATGGATAATGCTCGCGAGTACATTAGCCATGAATTTGCTAATCTATCCTCTGAATTTGGAATTATTCACCAGACGTCGTGTGCTTATACCCCCAATAAAACGGCGTTGTTGAACGTAAAAATCGACATCTTCTCGATGTTGCTCGCTCCCTCATGATTCAAATACAGGTCCCCAAGGATTACCGGAACTTTGCGCTGTCGATGACATGTTCTCATTAACCGTCTCCCTTCCTCCGTCCTTCAAAATGCAACTCCGTTTAGTCTCCTCTTCCCCTCTACTCCGCCATTCTCTCTCACCCCTCGTATCTTCGGTTGTACCTGCTACGTTCACCTACTTGGTCCGTCCACGGACAAGTTGGATAATCGGGCAGTCAAACACATGTTCGTCGGTTATTCCCGTACTCAGAAAGGGTATGTCTGTTACTCTCCTACTACCCGCAAGGTAACGGTTTCTGCTAATGTTACCTTCTGGGAAGATCAACTGTTCTTCTCCGCCCAAAACCCACCTCTTCCACCACAATCCGTCCCAAGACCTGTCATCCCAATTACCTCTCTTCCACCACTGCTCCTCCCTGACCTGTCTCTCGTCCTCCACAAGCCCCCTCTTATCTGTGTCTATACTCGTCGCCCTCCTCGCTCTGCCACCCTGATGCAGTCAGCTTCGACCTCTGACACTCTGCGACCTGTTGATCCGGCACCGGCCTCCACCGCTCATCCCATAGCGAATTATGTATCGTTATATCGCCTGTTCACGTCGCTTCACACCTTTGCTACTTCTTTATCCTCTATTTCTGTCTCTAACTCTGTGCAGGAGGCTCTCCAACATCCGGGCTGGCGGGCAGCCATGGACAAAGAAATGACAGCCCTCTGGGCTAACCAGACATGGGATCTGGTTCCCCTTCCTCCAGGCCACACTACTGTTGGTTGTAAATGGGTCTTTATCATCAAGCATGCTCCTAATGGTACAATTGACCGTCTTAAAGCACGACTGGTGACTCGTGGCTTTACTCAGCAAGGTCTCGATTATGAGGAAACGTTCTCTACAGTGGTCAAGCTCAACAAAGTTCATGTCCTTCTCTCCGTGGCTGTGCATCGCCACTGGCCCTTACATCAGCTAGATATCAAAAATGCGTTTATAAATAGTGACCTACAAGAAACGGTCTACATGCAACAACCGCCCGAGTTTGAGACCACAGGGGAGTCTCGAGTTTATCACATTAAGAAGTTTATTTATGGTCTCAAACAATCCTCTAGGGCATGGTTTGATAAGTTCAGTAAGGTTGTTCGGGAGGTTGGCTTTACTCGGAGCTCAGCAGACTTCTCTCTGTTCACTCGACATCGAACTACAGGAACGGTTCTTTTGGTATATGTCAATGACATCCTAATTACAGGCGACGATTCAAAGGGAATACAAGCTGTCAAACAACATCTTAGTTCCATTTTTCAAACAAAATATCTGGGGAATATTCGATACTTCCTTGGTTTTGAGATTGCAAGACGTCCTGCCTGATGGACTTGCCCTCTCTCAACGGAAATACTGTCTTGACCTTCTTCAGGATGCTGACTATTCTGGATGCAAGCTGATTAACATCCCGATGGATGTCAATCACAAGCTGTGCGCATATGCTTCTGATGCAGATCTTCTTCTTCCAAATTCAGAATACTATCGTTGAGTCGTTGGAAAACTTATTTATTTAACGGTCACGAGACCAGACATATCCTTTGTTGTTGGGGTGGTCAGCAGGTTTATGCATGCTCCTCAGATGTCTCATCTACAGACCGTCGAACGCATCCTGAGATATCTAAAAACATCCTCTGGTCAAGGGCTGGTATACAAAACCTCTTCTTCTACTCCCACATTAATTGCATATTCAGATGCATATTATGCTGGTTCCCTGGACGATCGACGGTCCACCAGTGGATTCTGTACCTACTTTGGAGGTCACCTTGTGACCTGGCGCAGTAAGAAACAAGTTGTGGTTGCTCGATCTTCAGGTGAAGCTGAATACCGGTCGATGACGTCAGTTGTCTCTGAGCTTACATGGCTTGAAAGTCTCCTCGATGATCTAGGAGTAAAACTCCCTTCACCTGCTACCTTACTCTGTGACAGTCAAGCTGTTATACACATAGCTAAGAATCCAGTCTTCTACGAAAGAACGAAACACATTGAAGTAGACTGACACTTCGTTAGAGAGAAAGTTCAAATGAAGAAGCTAGAATTGAAGCATGTTCCGGGCACAGAACAAGTTGCTGATCTTCTCACAAAATCCATGTCGAGTACCCTATTTTTTCAGTTCCTATCCAAGCTGGGTGCCGAGTAACCTATTTTTTCAGTCCATGTTTGTGGCCCATTTAGTCTTTTATTTTTTCTATTTATACATTAGTCCCACACCTTGTATAGGGTACTCTTCTCTCTTTCTCCCTCCTATATATATGTATTCATACATTGTATTTGATAATAAAGAAGTATTGACAAAGTTCAGCTTTTCTCTACAGTACAAAACAACGGTGGGAAAGTACGTCTCATGCTATCACTTCTAGCCTTGGCATCGTTACTCCATGTTCAACTTTCCAGCATAACACATTAGTTTTAACGAAAGGGTCAGTGAATGCCAACCACTTGTAACACTACCCCTCCAAAGCATCCTAAGGATCTCGAGGTACCACTCAGCAACAAATTAGCACGTCAATAGGAAATAATATAATGTAAAGGCAAGTAAATGCAATGTTAGAAAATGAGTATAGCATGCACAATTAAATTTCATCGTCCTATAGTCAGTCTACACATTATAATACATGCAACCAATCAGGACACACGATCACGGTGTCCAATCATAATATCAAACTCAAGGCAATCATACACACTGACATGGATGAATATCGATCACAATTCGACTTCACTTGCCCTTGCCCTTAGATATGCACGATGGCCCAGCACAAGGATATATTATATGTCGTCGTCAAGGTTATAAGTGTCATTGCAATTGGTCTAACCCCATTGACTCACAATTGATTCAGATACGTCATATGAAAAAACACATCAATCAACCATTCCGCAAATTCGACGTTGGACCCCAGATATAAAGGTCTTTCACCACAAATCCTGAAATTTAGCCGCATGATTTCTACATAGAAAACCTAGGCTTAGACTTCTAGGTTTTTGGACAAGTCCTAATAAACCCTTGGCAGTGTATTAGCGCCTTAAAATGTGCATCACATTTGTACTAATATGAATTGGCAATGCAAACACTATTGCTCCCCGCATGAATGGCCCTACTGGCGTCATTGCAATATATCTAATCTCAAAGACTACAAGATGCATGAACTGGGATCACATGCCCATTACATAAATCATAAACACCGAGATCTAGAAAATTGGCAAAATCTAATCATGCAAATCATGAAACCTACAAATAAAAGCTCTACACATAAGAGGAGTGTTACCTTCCTACAACACTTGGATCCTTCAGCTACCCACCATAAGATTCTCACTGAAACACCTTGACAGGATCGTAGAGCCACTCCCCTAGTACTTATGGATTATGATTAGAGAAATCACACTCCAAATCAAGGATATGATGGCAAGAAGGCCTTGGGGTGGACAACGACTCTTCAGTCCTTCCTCTCTCAACTTCAGAGAAAATGAGTTCAAATGAACTCCAAGTGCCCTAAATAAGTCACTGCAAAATACCACGTGAAATCCTAGCCCACTATTTCAAATAGCCTCTGATCAAACAACCAAATTCAAATCACAAAATATTGATTTTAATCCCATCGCCTCACGACTTAACTTTATCGCCATGGGCGATAGCTCTTGTTTTCACAGCAGTCCCTCTAATATCCTTAGCGCCACAGATACCCATAGAGAGCCTATTGTTATGGGCCCATGCAACGGGTGACTACGTTTGTTTGAAATGTCTTGTATCTGTCGTTGCATTGTATATTTATTTTCATGCACTTTTATTTCTCACGCAAAATGTAGCCGAGTGAATGGCATATTTGGTAAATTTTGTATAACACTTTATGCTCACTATATATTAGTGAGGGTGGGCTTGATGGTTATGAATGAAAAATCCTAATTTCCTTTCCTCTTACATCTTCTCCCTCCCCTCGCTTCTTCTAAGGAAGGGTCGAGGCGATCCTGTTTGAGACTTCTCCTTTTCAAGACCGTACACCAGCACGCAACCAGAAGCTTGCAACATCGTGGTATTAGTGCCTCTTTCTACCTTTGGACCCATCATCTGACTCCAACCCTAGCGTACTGAGGGATATCGGCAAACCGAGCCCATGTTTTCATGATTTCACCTTCCAACAATGACGATCGACCGGTTGCCACTCCACCCGCATCGACGACACCAGCTCCGACCACTGTCGAACTTGTGCGTCCCTTGGTTTCCCGTGCTGACACCTGAACGGCCACCTGCTGTTTCCTCCCTGATAGCTACGCATCCGCTGAACAATCGGTTGACAACCCTAACGACCCTTCCCCGCGCGACTTCAACGGTGGTTTCCCCAACTTCAGCTGGCTAAACCGCCCACACCTACCTTCGCCGAGCCTCCCAGTCCTCCCACGCCATTGATCGGTCGCTTAAATGCCCGACCGAGCGCCCAGTCAGCAGTATCGGGGCTTCCAACCCTCTTCCCCACTTCTGCCACCTCTGAACAACCCCCACACGCATTCTGCGACCATGGAATAGGGCAGTCTTACCCTCTTTCACATTATGGATGCCATGCAAAAGTTGAAGGACGTTCAGGTTCAACTATAGGCCTCAATCACAGCTTTGACTACCCATTTAGATGCCTTTCCCTTGTCGGGAACTTCCTAGTCCTCCCCCACCCAACAACGAGTTAAAATCATGGCAAATCGTTATTAGTCGTGCCCTCCAAGTCCCACGCACCTCGGTCCACAGTAGGCAGTGTTTCACGTTATGTGAAATTAGATTTTTCACTTATTTGACGGCAAGAGCAATCCCCAGGACTGGCACACACACGATGAGCACTTCTTTGCTAACAACCTCACGCCATTGGAGGATTAGATTGGGTTGGCTTCCTTCTACCTCTTGGGCTCGGCATAGCTATGGTATGGCCAACTGGCTCAGGAGACTCATATTTTGACTTAGGCCACCTTCAAGTACTCCTACAATCTGCGTTTTGGGTTGCCTCTCTGCAGCAATCCCTTGGGAGACCTCGCCAATCTCAAGTATTCTGGACCTATGGATGATCACTTAGGAGAGCTTTCAAACTTTACTTGTCTGTTTTCTTTCTATCTTTCCAGAGCATCAAGTGCATATCTTCATTGCTAGCCTACACAATCTGATGCAGTCCAATTTCAAGCCCCGTAGAACATTCACAGCCATGGGGTTCGCCCGTATCTGTAACAAACCTCTCCTCATGGGCACCCCGTATGGCATCCACTATGGTGGGTACGGGGACAGCGGGTGTGAGGGAACACATAGTGTTTGTTCTAGCAGTCGACCCGCCCCATTTAAGAGTAAGGAATCCAGTGCTCTCCAGTCAACAAGTGACAATCACGAGCAGAGATAGCAGAACATCGTGCATAAGAACTTTGTTTTAACTACGACGAGCCATATTCATACGGACAAAGGTGAAAGCGTCTTTTTGGCTCAAAGTGGATGATCCGCCAGACGACGAGGACGAGAATGTTGGCTCAGTTCCAATACTTCATGTGACAATCCAATTTATAAAAAAAATAATAAAAGGGGACCCAAAATACTTATGATAATAAAATAAGAATGGCAAACTTGTAATTTTGGTTAGTAGGGTTTTTGTTTTCCCCCTCTTATAAGCCTGAGCCCCCATTTTAATCACTCGGTCCAAGGTTTCCCGCATACCGCAAGCCGCAACCCCGTTGCCCTCGCCTGTGCCGATTCCGCCTCTCCCCCGCTGTTCCCGCAACCCGCACGCTTTGCCTGTGCCGCCTCCTGCTTCTCCTCCCTCCCCTAGGGTCGGCGACTCCTATCCCTCCAAGAGCTGGTGCCTTCTGTGCTCCTTCTCCCAGAGCCAAAAGCAGCGATAACTGCCCCTCCCTTGAGGCTGGCAGTCCCTCCTCCTAGACGGCAACAGAGCCCTCTTCTTCCTCCTCCTCCTTCAAGTGTTGGCATGCCCTCCACCTCTTCCTCATCGATTTGGCCAGTGGATTGCAAGAGGGTCACCTAGGGCTTGCTCGATTCTTCCCTCCTTGGATTTTTGAGCCCGGATTTGGGATTCTTTGGTAAGAAATTTCTCTCCTCCCCTCTATTCAGAACTTTTATCGCATTAATGTGATATTTTCGCGCTCCAATCAACGTATTTACGTTGATCCAAGCGTTTTGCCCTCTTGTAATTGTCTAACTCCGCTGTGGTTTTGATTTTCGGCGTCACTCATCGGACCGTTGGTGGGATCTCTCCAAAACCCTCTCCGATTTAGGCCGTCACCCAAACGCCGCTAACTCCCCGATCCTTCGTGGTAACTCCTCTCCCCTCTCTTTTGAGGGAGGTAAATTGCTAATCCGCTCTTGATTTAGTTTTGCAAAATAAACTATTTGTGCTAGCATGTGATTTTTTGTCTTGTCAAATATCAATATCGTCTGGGATAAGATGCGACACATAGAATCCAAGCGGGTTGGTTGAAGTGGAGAGGTGCGTCAGGGATCTTATATGATCATAAAGTACCACTAAAACTTAAGGGCAAGTTTTACCGTAGTGCAATTAGACCCGCGATGCTCTATGGTTTTGAGTGTTGAGCAGTGAATTGTGTACATGAGCAAAAAATGAGAGTTGTGGAGATGAGAATGTTTAGGTGGATGTGTGGACACACGAGACTGGATAAAATTATAAATGAATGTATCAGGGATAAGACGGGAGTAGCACCAATTGCATAGAAGATGCGAGAAGCTCGACTAAGATGGTTTAGACACGTACAAAGGAGACCATTAGAGGCATCTGTTAGGCGTTGTGAGAGTCTAGTCACTAGGCATGTTAGACGAGGGAGGGTAGACCAATAAAAATTTGGAATGAAACTATAAAGAAGGACAAGATGTACTTAGGCATTAGTGAGATTATGACAAAAGATAGGGCACAATAGCGACAAAGGATCCATATAGCCGGCCCCACTATAGTGGGATAAAGGCTTGAGTGTTGTTGTTGTACTCCCCCTCAAGGTGGAGGTGAAACCTTCATCATGAACACAACATAAAAGAGAGTTAAATGGTGGTTGGCAGCGTGGGACAGAGAGCAGCCACCAACGCCAAACCCTGTGTCACTGGGGATACTCCAACCGGGCATAAGCCACACGACACTGGTCCACAAACCGATCATGATCATGTTGGATGCTCCCGGAGCTGAAACTAGGTCAAACCAACACCACTTCAAATCGAAGAAAAATGTGGGGAGACACAAACAACAGATGAAATATTCCTGGGGGTCATGTGTGACTAAGGCAGAAGTCGGGAAAGAGGCATTTGTGTCGTCGTTATCACACACACTCCCCCTCACATGGATCATGTGCATGAAGATATAGGCTAGGCCTGAAGGCCATGTGTTACTAAGGCAGGAGTCGGGAAAGAAGTATCCGAGCCTCCATCATCATGAACACTCTCCCCCACGTGAAATGGGTGCATGAAGGCATAGACTACACCTGGAGGCCGTGAAGAACCTCCTCAAGTAGAACACATGCATGAAGGCATACAACGCATTGGGACGCAAACATAAGACAAACACGACACACACAAAACATAACATAAAAACTATGGAGCACGGTTGCCGGCAAGAACACGATCCAAGGTGCAGCGAGCAAAAGCACGAGCCAACGGCGAGCAGACGGCTCAAGCAACTGCGAGTAGATTGCTCAAGCAGCGGCGAGCAAAAAAGCTCAAGCAGCAGCGAGCGAGAAGGGAGCCCAGCAAGGAAGAGAAGAGCTCGTCATGAAGGGATCCATGGAGGCGGCAGCAACAAGGATCCATGGAGGTTGAGGTAACAGTCGGTAGGATCCATGTAGGCAGCAACAACGAGAGCTCAATCATCATCCGGAGCAGCAGCACGGGAACGTGGACAGGAAGCTCGGCGGGACCGAAAGAGAAGAACAGGCGCAACAACAACTCGATGGGAACGAAAAAGAAGAACAGTGCAGCAGTCAGCTCGACGGGAATAGGGAACGGACGCAGTCGATTGGGAGAAGAAGAACAAGCGCAACAATCGTGAGAAGAAGCTTCATCGTTGACGGAAATAGACACAGTCAAGTAGCAACAGGCAAGAAGCCGCAGGCGCAGCATGGACCGGATCATTGTCAACGATCTGCGATAGAAACGTGACGGGAGCAGGACGACAATTCGGGAAGCAGCAGAGCTCGTTGACGGAAATGACGAAGGAAGCCATGGTTGTCGAGGGGATAGTAGGGCCTCTCCCGTCGATGGAATCAAACGATGATTCCGTCGACGGGAGCGGGTACAGAGGTACTTGACGGGATCCCTAGCAGGCACAATCGACGGGATCGAAGAAAAAAGAGAAGCGGAAGCATGTGGCAGCCACAGGAAAAGAAATTGGGGTTTCAGATCAGGTCCTCTGAAACCATATAGAAAGAATGAAATTGAAAATACTTGTTGCGTTTTCATTCATTCACATAGGAGAATTTATAGCATTACAATAAGACTCACAAACCTAACCCACGGCGTGAGACTAAACTTTAAACATACTAAAATAACCAAATATAATAACTCTAACAATAGTAATCACATCCAATCAATATGGTAAGGTTTTGCAGCATACTGCATTATCTGGTGACTGATAAATATATAACTACAAAATATGACATTTAGGTAAAAGCATCTATTTAGAACAATTAAGATAAAAGCATCTATTTAGAACAATTAAGATAAAAGCAGGATGATAAAGGAACAATAAATTTGAAGAAAAATTTCAACTAGACGGATATTTACCTTTACATGGCCATCGCGAGCAATTAATAAATTGTCCGGCTTCAGATCCCGATGAATGACATTCAATGAGTGCAAGTATTCCAGTGCAAGAACCTACATAAGGTAGAAATTTTTTGGAATAAGCAAGTAGTTTGGGCTTTTTCTGTGATAACTTCTGGATTCAACCATTTTCACAAGAGTTTTATGTGCTTACTAATTCAGCAATGTATAACTGAGCCATTTGTTCGTCTAAACAACCTATGTTTCTCAATAGAGAATAAAGGTCTCCACCATTCAGATACTCCATCACCAAATAAAGGTTTTCCCTACAAGTGAAGGAGTAATAAAACCGTACCTGTTTATAATAATCAAAGCTAAGATCTAAATTACCTTTCACATAAGGAACAAAAAGCAGCATACATGGTTGATTAAAAAACATGCTTACCACAAAGGGATTTCGAGCTGAAATAAGGATGTTACGTTCAGCCAAAATACTTTCAACTGCATTCTTACGAATCATATCAGCCTTTTTAAGAACCTACTTCAAGTTCATCGAGCATTAGTTCCTTCATAGACAACGAACCTTTTATATGCAGTCAAGAAATTCTTCTTTTTAGTCTTCAATTAAATAAATGATACAAACCCAGTTTACAGAAATAGTAAGGACAGTGCATCGGAAATCTGTAGACTTCAAAAAATTGTACAGGCAAATCAGAGGACAAAAAAGAAATTTATAATAAACTCTCAGCTCCTATAGGTACTCACAAACCTAGCATGTCAGATACTGCAAATTCATGCCACCTAAGGATTATCATATGTTGTGTGAACTTATTAAAAAAAAGTGTTATACCTTATTCAGCTGTGGTTCCGTAGAAAAAATAACTATTTACTCTCCTGCAATGTAATTAAATTGAATATTCAACCTGGAAATTTAAAAGGGAACTTTATAGGAAATTAAGTATGCAGTTTTCATATTAAGCAATGTATGACGTTTCAGGTCCAAGGTTTCTAATATAAAAGTAGCATGTAATGTACTAAAATTAAATGGAACACTTTCTAAAAATTGTACATAAAATGAAATAAACTTAAGAAAAAATATGCAAATATGATGAAAGTGTGAGGGAGGGGTTGTGAGAGTCTAGTCACTAGGCATGTTAAACGAGGGAGGGGTAGACTAATAAAGACTTGGAATGAAACTATAAGAAAAGACATGATGTACTTAGGCATTAGTGAGATTATGACAAAAGATAGGGCACAATGGCGATAAAGGATCCATATAGCCGACCCCACTATAGCGGGATAAAGGTGATGTAGGCTACGGTGTTTGACGCTATGGCAACAAAGGGAATAATACGTACGCCTCTCTATTTCCACTATTACGCTCACACAATAACTAAACGCAGCACACTCACGAACAACGTTATCAACTATCGCTAGCGTACGGATCGGGTGGATCCTTTTAGCTCGAAAGAACAACGGCCTATAGCCTTTTGTTCGATCTTATAACGGCGTGGCTACCGTATGTTAGCGTTAACTTGATAAAGTTGTTCAACGAGTGTGATGCGTGACGATTGTGCGAGTGTAGGATTGAGTTGTTGAGAGGCATATGTGGCTAACTCATAGATCTAATTCGCACACAACGTGTTCGCTTAAATTTCCCATTGGAATCCCTCTTGTCTTTTCGTGCCTTAATCCTACTTAGGGAGTGGTCTACATCAATTTGGTATCAGAGAAAGGTTCACGTCAATTTCCTAATTGGCACCCCTCCCCCATCTTGTGGCACGTTACCCGCACTTCTGTTTGCACGTTAGTTGTCAAAATCACACAAAAAATATTTTTTTGGTCTGCCAATAGCGGCTTAAATTTCTTATTTTTCAGCAAAAAAATAAAAAAAAAATTAATAACCTTCATATTTTATTCTGCAAGAAAATATATTTTATATTAATTTTACCCTAGTGGTTAAGTGGGAACAATTCCGACAAACTTATTTTAATTGAGTCAGAAGCATTTCTCCTTGTATGTGCACAAATTCCAGATCGAGTCCTCTCTCCGGTTATCACAATATGGCCTATGGCGTCAATGCTTCCCGAGAAAAATCTTTAGGTTCCCTTAGGAACGGTAGAAAGCGATTCCATTGCCCGGTAGTGGATGATATTAAGGCGTTGATTGGCCAACTAAAGGCTAGTCAAGTTGCACCACTTCCCCCAAGGCAACACCCTAGTTACCCTACTGATGGCTATAGTTCCATACCGATCTTTAGGAATGAAGAATTAAGAAAACCCTAAACCCCTTTGAAGATTTCTCTCCTTCTTGGCCGCCCCCTCTCTCTCTCTCTCTACCTCCTTGTCATTCGGCCAACTCTCCAACTCCCCTCCCTCTTCCTCTTGGCCGCCGGCCACTCTCCCTCTCCCCTCCTCTTGTTCGGCTTCCCTACTCCTCCCTCCACAACATCAAGCTCGGCCACCATCTCCCTCCATAGTCGGCACCTCCACTAACCCTCTTGGCACCACACGGCCACCCACCCCTTTCTCTACCACCAAAACCGACCACCCCTTTTCCTAGAGAGATTTCGGCCAAGAGTCAAAATCTCTCCTTGTGAGATTTCCACTCCGGCGTGAAGCGAAGGAAGCGGACAAGTTTCTCTCCGGTCGGCGCAACTCCGGCGGAGTCGTGGAAGAACGATCCTTGAAAGTGAACCGGAATCATCTATTCCGGTTGGGTAATGAGATCCTCTACTTTGTTTTGTGTGATTCCAATATTTTTTAGAATTTCATTTTGGTGGAATACGTTTGCGTTATTTTGGAATCGTTCTTTTCGTTCGTGGTTTATCCTTTCGATTGCATAGGTTGTTCTTTCTAGTTGCTTAGTTTTCCGAGAGGTTTGACGAGCCTCACTTTCGTTTTGTTGGGGAAGATCTACCATTTCCGAACCGTACTTTTCGGTAGATCTCTTTTGGTACAACCATCGCTCGTTCGGATCGGGTGGATCCTTTTAGCTCGAAAGAACAACGGCCTATAGACTTTTGTTCGATCTTATAACGGCGTGGCTACCGTATGTTAGCGTTAACTTGATAAAGTTGTTCAACGAGTGTGATGCATGACGATTGTGCGAGTGTAGGATTGAGTTGTTGAGAGGCATATGTGGCTAACTCGTAGATCTAATTCGCACACAACGTGTTCGCTTAAATTTCCCATTGGAATTCCTCGTCTTTTCGTGCCTTAATCCTACTTAGGGAGTGGCCTACATCAAAAGGCTTGAGTGTTGTTGTTGATGAAAGTGTGAGCATTTAATCACAGACAACAATTTACTACTACCGAGAAAATAGCAAATGACACTAGAAAGCCACAAAACATCCTCCTAAAGTGGAAAAAATAGCAAATGACACTAGAAAGCCGGGAAACATTCTCCTAAAGCATGCAAGAGTTTCAAGCTCATCTTTGCTTAGGAATTACTAACACTGTTAGGAGGGGAAAATCATGAGACAATTAGCAGAGCAGACGACGAAGTAAGCCACAACACAAGGTAATCATTAATAATACTCCTAGTGAACAAATGTGAGTCACATTTCTAGTTTCGGTATGGTCACTATGGTCTTCTCATATTTAATTTGTATGCTTATCTGCAATGCACACTGGAAATCTAAGCCTCCTTTGATTGAGACGTGATAGAACTAACTTAAATCCTTATGTTAACTAATCTGAACCAAAGAGGGTAAGAGTGGGATGGCAATGGAAGCACTTGATAATGGCATCCACCATTGGCAAAGTCCGTCAATGTCATTTGAAATATCCAATTGTTGATTACATCAACATAAGGACATTGGTGGTGATCATAGTTTATAAATATTGGCAGCAATAAAATAGGGAATGACCTCACTATGAATTGGTGATAATGTACGAAAATAGTTTATATGGATCAACTCTTCTCCTATAGAGGAGTATTTATAGGTAATTGCCTCATAAAATAGTGGAGTGTAGGAGGCATTATAATTTTGTAAATTAAGAAATTTTCATTGCAAATTGAGTAGAATTGAGCGGATGTGGGTTGACAATGGAGATTGACAATTTGCTTCTTGCTAATGGTATACCCAATGGACGAATTTGATGCCCCTTATCACCCAGCTTGACAACATCATCCCTTTCAAGCCGCCCACATAACTTAATTTTGCTTAAAATACATTTTAATCGCACATTAATATTACCTCTTATAACAACTACATGTCACAGTTTTTTGTTTAATGTGTTTGTTTAGTTATATTTCCATTAAGTTTATTGTGAGTGGGCTAAATTGAAAAAGTACGACAAGAAAGTCTAAGAGCCAAATTATAAAAAATAGCAGTAAAACAAGCACTAAGGGCCAAGTTGTTTCACAGTAAGTGTTTTGAGGCGTCTGGATCTTAATTTGAAAGTGAGTTGCCTCAATACAAGTTTTTTTAAATATAAAGTATTTTATTTCACGGTTATATTACTTTAATATCATTTTATCTATATTAAAAGAGAAAAAACAATTTAAAGGCAAATTTTCGTTCCTCAATATCAGAAGTCACTTCTAAATTTTCAAAAAACCAATTTCAAGAATGAGAACTCATTTCCATCTAGTTTCAACCAAAGAAGTTCTTACTATCCAGTATCATAAGACTACAGTGCTGGAGCCTTTATATTGTTGTCAAAGGTAGGAACGCTTAGTGGGGAACATCAAAACCCTAGAAAAGAGAACAAAACAAGAGGAAAATTTCATGCCCTGAGGCTCATTTAAACACAACGCAACACATGATTGCAAAAAAGTCCATACAACTGGACTAATTGCAAGCATACCCAATATAAAAATGCAAATACAAACTACATTAAACAAAATAGTAAATAATCCCCTAATTAAAAGACACTTAAATGAGACCCATAACTAATCACATTATTTAAATAAACTTAATAAATATTGATAACAATAAACCTACTATTGAGGTTACCTAACACTGCATTCCTCCAATTAGAACCTGTCCTCGCACTTGGAAGATGTTATGATTTATGTTATAAGTTCTCCTTGTACTGTCTTATGTCTCATCCCTCTCTATATATAAAGGGAAGATGATTACTTGAATTAACAAATTGAACCAATAGTTTGTTGGATGAAAAACTCTCACTTCTCCAAATGAGGAGAGGAATCAAATATATAGACAAATCAATATTACAAGCTAAATACAGACCAATATACAGATAATAACAATAATAACGCCAATACTCCCCCTCAAGGTGGAGCAAAGATGTCAATCATGCCCAGTTTGGAAGATAGCAAGTCTGAACGCGTAGGACCAAGGGCCTTAGTGAAGGCATCAGCAAGTTGGTCGACCGAAGGAACATAGGTCGGAAGGACAGTCCCAGTACGAACGTGGTCACGAAGAAAATGAACATCCATTTCGATATGCTTGGTACGCTCATGAAGCACTGAATCCTGAGTGAGAAGGAGAGCTGACTTATTGTCACAGTAGAGAGTCGAGCCAGTGGTCAGAGATAGACCAAGGTCAGTCAGCAGTGATCGCAACCAGATTAACTCAGTGACACCGTGTGCCATGGCCCGGTATTCGGACTCAGCGGACGAGCGTGATACAATGTGTTGTTTCTTACTCCGCCATGAAACAAGATGATCCCCATGAAACACACAGAGGCCGGTAGTAGAGCGCCGATCAGTCAAAGAACCGGCAAAATCAACATCAGTGAAGCAGGAGAGACTGGAAACACTGTCAGCCCGATAGAATAGACCAAGTCCCGGGGCATGCTTGAGATAGCGAAGAACACGTCGAGCGGCCTCAAGATGAGCAGTCATAGGAGAATGCATAAACTGACTCAGAACACCTACTGAGAAGCTGATGTCTGGCCTCGTATTTGTCAAGTATATCAGGCGGCCAACCAGACGCTGGTACTGAGAAGGGTCTGGTAGAGGATCACCAGATTCCGCATGAAGACGATGATTGGTATCCATAGGCGTACGCGCAGGACGACATCCCAGGAGACCAGAATCCCGGAGGAGATCTAAGGTGTACTTTCGCTGGGATATGGAGATGCCCTGTCGGGAGCGAGCCACTTCAATCCCAAGGAAATAACGGAGAGATCCAAGATCTTTCACCTCAAAGGCGGCCCGGAGAGTAGCTTTCACCTCAGAAATACCGGCAGAGTCATCCCCAGTAAGAATAATGTCGTCAACATAGACCAGGACAATGGCACGACGGCCATCTGTCGCGGCGCGAACAAAGCAAGTGTGATCTGCGTGACACTGAGTGAAGCCTATCTGAAGTATAACAGTGCTGAACCGGTCAAACCAGGCACGCGGAGATTGCTTCAGGCCGTACAGGGATTTGTGCAGACGACAAACCCTGCCCGAATACTCCCCCTTAAGGGCAAATCCCGGTGGAGGAGCCATATAAACCTCTTCCTGTAAGGTGCCATGAAGAAAAGCATTCTTGACGTCGAGCTGGTAGAGAGGCCATGCCCGAGAGGCGGCAAGAGAGAGCAGAAGACGAACACTAGTCAGCTTGGCCACGGGAGCAAACGTGGCACCAAACTCATCCGGAGCCTGAGTAAACCCCTTAGCCACCAAACGAGCCTTGTAGCGGTCAATTGAACCATCAGCACCATATTTCACAGTATAGACCCATTTGCACCCAACGGTGCGTTTCCCAGGAGGTAGAGGAACAAGGGACCACGTCCCGGTATGACGAAGAGCAGACATCTCCTCCTCCATGGCCCGAACCCACCGCGAGTCAAGGAGAGCCTCAGCAGTCGAAGCAGGAATTCGAACCGAATCAGCAGCGGCCACAAAAACCTGGTAAGAAGGAGAGAACCGCTGGTAGGAAACAACACTAGCCAGCGGGTGCTTAGTAACAGAGGAGTGAACACAAGCACGTTGGCCCTTGCGCAAGGCAATGGGCAAGTCATCAGAAGTAGTAGAGGGAGAAGACTCAAGAGAAGTGCCTGCAACCGGAAGGAGCAATGGATCCGGAACTGAGGGAGAAATGGGAGTAACAGCTGGTGTGGGCGCGCGGCGGCGAGTGTAAGTAAGTAGAACGGGTGGAGACGATGGAGGGGAGACGGTGGGGACGACCGGGACAGGTTGGACAATAGTAGGAGGGTCCGGGGTAGTCGAGGAAGAGACAAAGAAGGGTACTTCCTCGTGAAACGTTACATCACGAGAGTGAATGATACGACGGGAACGGGGATCAAAACAGCGATACCCCTTAGTGGTAGTCGAGTAGCCGAGAAAGAGGCAACGGACAGCCCGATCGTCGAGTTTTGTCCGGGAAGGACGCCGATCCTGGACAAAACACACACAGCCAAAGACCCGAAGAGGGATGGGAAAAACAGAGGCGGAAGGGTGGAGAAGACTATAGGGAGCAATACCGCCAAGAGGGCGGGACGGAGTTCGATTGATAAGAAAGGCCGCGGTAAGAAGAGCAGCACTCCAGTAGGACTTAGGAACATGCATGCCCCGAAGAAGGCATCGAACAGTGTCCAACAGGTGACGGTTTTTGCGTTCGGCCACGCCATTTTGCTCGGGGGTGGCCGGACACGAAAACTGATGGAGGGTGCCTTCCGAGCAAAGAAACTCGTCAAAGGAGCGGGAGGTGTATTCACCGCCACTGTCAGAGCGAAGAATGTGAACAGACTTGCCATGTTGTGTCTGTATCATAGCCGTAAAGTGAGTGTAAACAGATAGAACGTCAGACTTACGTTTCAGAAGGTAAACCCATAAACAGCGAGAATAGTCATCAATGAAAGTGACAAAATATGAGAATCCATCAAAAGAAACAATAGGGGCAGGACCCCAAACATCAGAATGTATCAACTCAAAACAAGAAGTAGCACGACTAGTAGAAGATACATAGGTACTGCGAGTGTGTTTTGACAATTCGCAGACATCACAATAAAAAGGAAAAGAAAAAGGTACATCAGGACAAACAGATAACATCCGAGGGGGGCTAGCATGACCGAGGCGGGCATGCCAAAGCAAACTCGAGGGCGAAGCAAGAACAGCAGTGGTGGTGGTAGCAGCAGTAGGTGGAGGCAGCACCAGATGATACATCCCATTCTTCTCAATCCCCGTACCAAAAGTCCTCCTGGATTGCAGGTCCTGAAAAACACAATGATCAGAGTAGAAAGTGACTGAGCAATTCAAAGCACGAGTAATGCTACTAACAGATAAAAGGTTGAGAGCCATGTGAGGTACATGAAGAACGGAGTCAAGAGAAAGAGAGGAAGAGAGAGAGACAGTGCCCTGGCTGAGGACATGAGTAAACGAGCCATCAGCAAGGCGCACATCCCGGTGTGAGCAAGGGGCAACCTGGCGCAGGAGGGAAGACGTACCAGTCATATGGTCGGTGGCACCAGAATCAATCACCCAGGGTGACGAACCCTGATCAACCATGGTCGCAGTGCAAGCAAACGGAGTACCTGAGGATGAAGACCGAGGAGAGGCAGAGGTAGTAGTGGAGGACTGAGATTGCTGGAACTGCTGAAACTGGGCCAATAGGTGACTGAAATCCGACGCAGTGATTCCGGAGGGACGCTCGACGGTATCAACAGACTCGGCAGCAGCAACGGTAGAGCGCGGAGCAGCACCAGACGAAGTACGATCAGAACCCCGAAGGTATGGGTAGAGCTGATAACAACGACTCCGGTCATGATAGAGACGCCCACAATGAGAGCAAGGGCCAGGCGGACCTGTAGAGCCACGGCCACCGGAGGAGCCACGTCCCCCAGATTGAGGAGATGACCCGCGACCACCACGGCTCCGGGAGGCAGAAGTGGGAGGACGAGAGGAAGCTGCAAGAGCCATCTGCTCAGTAGGGAGCGAGGAAGTAGTATGCGCGCCGGAGAGGCATGATTGACGCAACAGGCGTTTTTCATGCTCAGAGATAATGGAGTAGGCCTCAAGCAGGTCTGGCAAGGGAGACATGCCCACAATCTGAGCACGTGTGGACTCAAACTCGGGGCGAAGACCCATCAAGAACTGGTAGGTCTCCCGACGCTGTCGCTGTTGTCGGATAAGGGTGACATCCTCTGGAGATTTCAGGGCACTAAGCGGCTCCAGATCGTTGAGTTCCAGAAAACGATCCTGGAGGTAGGTAAAGTACTCCTGAACAGACCGCTCCCCCTGAGTGGCGGAAGCAATATCCTGAAAGACACCAAAAATCTGGGCGTCAACACGAGTATGCCCGAAGGTGCGCTGAAGAGCAGACCAAAGTTCGGTGATGTCTTCAAAGCGCATGAACTGGCCGAAGATACGAGGTTCCATCGAGCACTGAATCCAGCCAAGAACCATGAATTTCTCCGTGGACCACTTGACCAAATCATCTTTCTTGTCATCAGGAGGCTTGGGAGGTCCTCCAGTCAACCAAGAAAGTTTGTTCCGGCCTGCAAGGGCCACCTTCATCGATGTAGCCCAAGAAGAATAGTTCCGCTCATCCAGAAGAATGCTAGTGATCCTCCTCGAGGAGGATTCGTAGGTGTCTGTAGAAGCCATAAATCAACAGGAGATCCCTCCCACAAAGGAGATCGAGGATCAAGAACAAAAGAAAATCAGCGGGAAGGCCAAACTGGAACAGGGCAGAGCGGGAGAAGCCGGTCACTGAAACAGAGAGAGGATCCGCGATCCGATCAGTAGCGGGAGAGGCCGATCGATGCGGCTGCGAGAGAGGCCGATCGATGCGGGCCGATCGATGCGGCTGAAGCAGACGAAGCCGATCGCGATCGATGCACGAGACGAAGCCGATCGATGCAGGAGAAACGATCCACGGAGAAGCCGATCCAGTCGCCGGGAGAGACGATCCAGTCGCGATATGCCCGAGAGGCCGGGAGATCGCGATCGACGAGCGGGATGAAGAGCGACCCCGGAGCGGAAACGAAAACCCTAGAATTCCTCTGATACCATGTTGGATGAAAAACTCTCACTTCTCCAAATGAGGAGAGGAATCAAATATATAGACAAATCAATATTACAAGCTAAATACAGACCAATATACAGATAATAACAATAATAACGCCAATATAGTTCACTTTAAACATGGTGTCAAAGCTAAAGATCTTTTTCCCCTAGCTCGCACACCATGTCCGCTGATAACACTCTCCCGTCACCGAGCATCCCAGCTTGTTCCCGGCATCTCCATCATGAGCCTTCTTCCCAAATGTCTCTAGCGCAAGCGACTACTCCAGTGGGACCTCCTTCCCGGCATCTCCGTGTGCATGTTCAGCGTCAGTCACCTCGAAGTGGTGAGTTATTCCATTTTATGACGTCATTTTATTCACCACTTGAGAGGAAATGATTTGTCTTTCTCTCCTCTTCAAGATTCGCGTGACTTCTTTGTGATATGTGGGTTGGATTGTGGATCTTTGATGACTTAGTGCATCCCTCTTGATTCTAGAAAATCCCTAGATTTTTTTGGGCGATCTTCAGATTTCTCTTCTTGAGTCACCATGTCAGGCAATGTTGATTCTCTTGTTCCCTCATAGGCAGTTGTTACTCCTATGGGATCTTTTAGAGCGGGTCATGATCACAATACTCCCCAAGTTACTACAATTCATTTAGACGATTCCAACTGCCTCTTGTGGTCTCACTTAATCATTATGCACTTAAGAGTTGTCGTCTATTTAGTTATGTAAATGACATCAACAAGGAGTCGGTGAAGAACTCGTCATATTTGATGCAATGGGAGTCCGAAAACTCAGTAGCCATGTTCTAGCTTACAAATTTCATGCAGGAGTTCCTTGCTAGGAACTAGTTATTTTTGGATATTGCTACTAACATTGGAAAAAGAACAGAGTCTATATACTCTCCAATAGGCAATATCGCTCAGATCTTCCAGTTAAGACAAAAGACATCTTTGCTTCGGCAAGGTGATCATTCTCCCTTAGCTTATTAATTGGAGTTTACACAATTACACCAGAAATATGATCATTTTGATCTCTTCACACTTGATATCCATGAGGATGAGATAATGGTTCCTTAGCTCATGAAAATTGCAGCAGGATTTTGAGTTCCTTCATGGGATCCATCGTGACTTTGATCAGATCAGTATTCATATTCTTGGGCATCCTCAATTACCATCACTACCTAAGGTATATAGTATTGTGCAGCAAGAATTTGATCGTCGACGGACATTGCTTTCAAACTCATCTCCAGAAGGTTCCGCCCCTGCTGCTACTACAATTATTCAGGGTGGTTGGCCAACAAGTGATTCTAAGATGAAGATGTCTGATAAAAACCACTTGATTTGTGATTATTGTGGAAAGGCCATCCACACCAAGGACACCTTCAAACTCCATGGCTTTCAAACACAGAAATGAAGTACTGCACTACGGGCTGGTAGAGGATATGGGAGATCTCAAGGCTGTCGGGCCCCTCCTCATTCGTCTCACTGATACCACTAATCACACACTACCTGGCAATATCGAATCTAAATCACCTTACCTCCCCGTTGAATTCTTCATTAAAGAAATCCAGGCTCTTCGCTACATGATGCATAGTCTCTCAATTGAATCTCATGCATTATCATCATCCTCTTATGCTCACTCCTTTTACCTAGTGAACCATTGATTTAGGAGCTCCACCTTAAGTTTTGAATCATATACACTTTTTCTAGCATAAATAAGATGAGCTCCACCTCTTTCTCTCATTGCTAGAAATGGCTTTATTCTCTGCTCCTCTCTCATCTTATCCTCGGTTTTTCATGTTCTAAACTTTACTCATAATCTTCTTTTTATTAGTCACTTGACAATTTCTATGAAGTGTTATGTAACATTTCTTCTTCTTCTTGTGTTTTTCATGTAACATACCGAATCCGATTAGGGCAATCCCACGAGGGGGAGTGCTTTTGGGTAGTGAAGTCCAAGAAAAGCAGCTCCTGACAGACTTCTAGGATGTCAGGCTTCTACGAGAAAAGAAATGCGGGAATAAATCTAATGTCACATATGAGTTGGAGGAAAAGTTATTGAGCTTAAGTAATTACTTGGATCGTAAATATTAGAGGAACCTTTTTTGGAGCAACTGGTGGAGTTATGATAGAACCTTCATAGTTAAGCGTGCTCCAATGGGAATAGTAATAAGATGGGTGACCTTTAGGGAAGTGCTAGCAGGCAACCTATGAAAAATGGCAAAACTGTGAGGTTCAACTTAGTATGGGTTGGATAAACCAAAGTGGATAATACGTCTGATATTGTAAGGGTAAGCTCGTTACATTTCAGGAACTTATGATAGGGTAGGTGATTAGCTATAGTACTACGCCAGTCTGGTGCCATCCCTGCAGACCTTTCATTCTAGTTCTCCACACCTTTTGTATTTCTGGCATTATTGATCGCTTTCTATGGCCACCACCCTTATGAGAAGAGGGTGTTAGCAGTGTATCGGTTGAAGTAATAAATAAAACGAAAAGTCAACCCCAAGAATTGAACCTATCAAGGAACACAGGTGTGGTGATTTAACGAAATGAATATTTAGTAACCAAGGTGGTGTTGATTATTGCTTTGAAAGTTATCTACACTACAAGCATGAACGAAACTTAAGCTAAGAGAATGTGAGGGTCTCCTTCACTTCTTCGCAAGAGCAATTCATCGAGAGAAGTTGATGGTCTCCTTCAACGCATCACAAGAACACAATCACAACACATCGCAATGAACACAACCAAAATCAAGCTTATCATTGAAAAGAGTAAGACATGATTACAATCGTTCACAACCATCCACACATCTCGACATTCAAAAAAACAAAGAAACTCATCAAAATAAAGAGTTCAAAGACGGAAGATTAAAGAAAGACACAAACAGTGCTTGAGTCTGAGTAACGTAGATCTTGTGTCGATAACTTTGATCGGTCGTGATCCTTGGTTGCGTACGGGGTTGTAAGGGAATTGCCACCTCCACGAAAGTCTTTACTGATGTAGGGTAGGCTGTGTAGTGGACTCCTAGGATGCAAACTAGTGACGTGAGGGGTGGACTCGCCCTAACCGTGGGCTATATGCAAGACAAAATTATTCAGGCGAATTAATCAATGTAAGCAACATAACAATATAATAACCATTGCATTCATTCATAAAGGAAAATCATTTTTTCTTTGAGCGTTTTAGGCAATAGCTCTCCTCCGCATGGGGGCTAAATTGAGCGCGCGGCGAATCAAGCGTCCTGCAAGGTTTGAAGTTTACGGGCGAATACAACGTACTATTTTTCCTATCAATCACAAGGTTCCACAACGTGCACAATATTTTATACCACAATAATAAATCCACACAATACGAGTACAAAATCTGAAATTTAAAAACAAGGGATGCAGCGAATTCAAGCAAAACTGAAATCTTTGGAGGAAAACTAGGCTTCCGGGTGGTGCGAGATGGGATTGGGTAAGGGAGGGTGGTTCCACGGAAGGAGGGAAGTTGGTGAGTGGCCGCGGGGAGAGAAACGGGGGGCTGGCTGGCGCTGGACTGGATCCGGCGAGATCCAGTCCTGATCTGGACAGATCTGGTCGGATCTGTCCAGATCCGGGGGTAGAGGGCAAAAAGGGGGGGGATGGCTGGGCTTGGTGGGGCTGGTCGGCGGCAGCAGGTGGGCTGGAGGGTGGCGAAAAGGGGGGGGGGGAAATCAGCGGGAAGAGGATAGGGCGGAGGGAAAGGGCCCTGCAGCCCGAAACTGGGCGGACAGGGCTGTTCGGCTGCTAGGCGGGGCGTGCGGTTAGGGGGGCTTTAGGCGGCAGCAGGACTAGGAGAAGGAGGGAGGGAAAACACAAGGAAACTTACCCAAGGCGTCGGCACCAAGGGCTCCACGGCGTCGGCACCGAGGAGTGACCACCGGAAGCAAGGAAGACGATCTCCAAACTTTCAGCAATGAAAATTCCTGCAGCCCTAATACTTCTATTTATAAGAGAATAAGATTAGGGCAACCGGAATCGACGGCTATGATTGGCCGGCGGTTCCGATCCCATAAGTACATGAAATAATATCCAACATATAAAATGTCATATATGAAACTGAGTCGAAACGACGAGCCGGACGCATCGGCGGTGGCGGATCGCCGGTCCGATCAAGCCCGTCGACGCGAATATACGAAGGTGGGGTCCGCCTTGCGCCGAGATGCGCCTGATGGTCCCCCATCAACTCCCCCCGACTGAAAAGCCTTCATCTCCGATGAATGGAGATGATCGTACTGTAGTCGAAGCCCGGGGGCGAGTTAATCAATCTCAGCAGCAGCAACCCAAGTGTCGTCAGAAGCGGAACGTCCATACCAGCGAACCAAGTAGCGACACACGAGTCCATCCGTAGAGGTGACGAACTCGTGCGCAATGATCTCTGTAATCTGCTCGACCCTCTGCTCTCGGGAAAAGTGGTCCGGCGATGGTGGTGGTGCACCAGGTGAAGCCAATGGTGGGGAACCCCTGGGTAAGTGGGAATCAACTGGAGGCTGGGTGGTGGGGAAAAGGGATGGTGGTGGAGGTTCGGGGAGGCCGCCATGGTAGGGGTCGGGGTACTCGTGAGGTGGGAAATAGGATGTCAGGTCCTCAACGTTGAACACGGGGTGGATACCCATGCTCGCAGGAATGTCTAGCTCGTAGGCATTCAACCCGATCCGCCTCAAAACGGTGTAAGGCCCAATTCGCCTGGCGCTTAATTTCCTAGCAGGCCCCTGAGGGAGCCGCTCCGCATGAACTCGTACCATCACCTGTTCGCCAACCAGAAAATATTTTTCCCGCCTATGTTTGTCTGCCTGTTCTTTATAATGTTCGTTGCTTAAATTGATTTTACGCCTGATAGACTCATGCAACTCATGCAAATGACGTGTGAAGGACTCTGCAGACTCACTAGGGCGTGACTCAGTCGGGATGGGTATAAGATCAATAGGCTTCCTCGGGTCATAACCTGATACTACCTGAAACAAACTCAGACCAGTCGACCTATTGACAGAACTGTTGTATGCAAACTCAGCTACAGGGAGCACCAAGTCCCAACTAGGTGCATGCTCACCAACTAGACATCTAAGCAGGTTTCCTAAACTTCGATTCACCACCTCAGTCTGGCCGTCCGTCTGAGGATGGTATGCGGACGAGAACTTAAGAGTAGTCCCTGTTTTACGCCATAACGTCTTCCAAAAGTAGCTAACGAACCGCACATCCCGATCGGACACGATGGACTTCGGAGACCGTGTAACCTGAAGACCTCGCTCATAAATAAGGTCGTGACGCGGGGGGCATCGGCGGTCTTGCTACATGCAATAAAGTGCGCCATTTTGGAGAACCGGTCGACCACAACAAAGATAGAGTCATGCTTCTGCAGGGTACGCGGAAGCCCCAGCACGAAGTCCATACTAATGTCCCCCCAAGGACGATGGGGAACGGGAAGAGGAGTATATAAGCCGGTGTTCAGTTTTGACCCCTTGGCCGTCTGACAGATCCGACAATGTCGTACAATGCGAGCCACATCCTTCTTTAGGCTCGGCCAATAGAAGCGATCCTCGGCAATAGCGATCGACTTATCCCGCCCAAAATGGCCGGCGGCACCCCCTGCGTGTAATTCCACAACTAAGTAGTCGCGGTACGACGTGCTGGGTACACACAAGCGGGAGCCCCGGAATAAATAGCCTTCACTAAGCCTATACCCCTCAATATCGTCAGGCGGATCCTTCGACAGCGCGGCATATATATCAGAAAAGTCACGACACGTGGGGTAGTCAGCGATCAATCTCTCAAAACCATCCACCTGGGCCCTCAAGGTGTGGAGGAACGAGACTCGGCGACTGAGTGCGTCAGCGGGTTTGTTCTCAACACCGGCGCGGTGTTTGAGAACATAGTGGAAGTCCTGTAGGTACTCAACCCACTTCGCATGCCGATGACTCAACTTCCGTTGGGAATCAAGGTATCGTAGGGCCTGGTGGTCCGAATAGAGGACAAACTCCCGGGGTAGAAGGTAGTGCCTCCAATATCGTAAAGACTGGACAATAACATAGAATTCTCGATCGTAGGTCGAGTATTTCTGCTTAGCTTCGTTCAATTTCTCACTAAAGTAAGAGACCGGGTGGCCCTCCTGACTCAACACGCCTCCAATACCAACGCCAGATGCGTCACAGGCGACCTCGAAAGCTCTACTGAAATCGGGAAGTCGCAGAACAAGGGCGGACGTCAGCTTGTCCTTTATCTCCTCAAATGCGTGAGTGGCCTCGGCGGTCCACTGAAAGTCTCCCTTGCGTAAGCAGCTAGTAAACGGGGCCATAATCGAGCTAAACCCCTTAACGAATCTCCTATAAAAGGTCGCGAGTCCATGAAAACTACGGGCCTCATGAATGTTCGAGGGAGTGGGCAACTCGCAGATGGACTGGACCTTCTCAGGGTCAACGGACACGCCTGAGGAGGAGATAATGAATCCCAGAAAGTGTACAGACTCAGATAAGAAGGAGCACTTCTTCAAATTGATAAATAATTTCTCCCTTCGGAGAATGTCAAACAAGAGTCTCAAGTGCTCGAGGTGATCCGACTCGGTAAGGCTATAAATTAGAATGTCGTCAAAGTAAACGACTAGGAATTTACCTATATAGGGTCGTAGGACCTGGGTCATGTTTCGCATAAATGTACTTGGGGCATTCGAGAGCCCAAATGGCATGACCAGCCACTCATACAGGTCGTCCTTCATCTTAAACGCCGTCTTCCACTCATCCCCTTCTCGAATTCTGATCTGGTGATACCCACTTCGAAGATCAATCTTCGAGAAGATCTGGGCTCCTGACATCGTGTCTAACAAATCATCAAGACGAGGAATCGGGAAACGATACTTCACGGTAATCTTATTGATAGCTCTACTATCAATACACATGCGCCAACTGCCGTCCTTCTTAGGGGTAAGAAGGGCGGGGACGGCACAAGGGCTCAAGCTCTCACGAATAAATTGCTTCCGGAGAAGCTCATCAACCTGCCTCTTGAGCTCAGCGTGCTAAACGGGATTCATGCGATAATGTGGCAGATTGGGGAGCGAGGCCCCCGGGACTAAATCTATAGCGTGCTGGATGTCCCGCAGAGGGGGTAACTCATCAGGGAGCTCCTCTGGCATAATATCCGCGAACTCACCTAGTAAGGGTCGAGCGGCAGGATGAACCTCAGGTGTAGGGCAGTCAGATGCCATCGTGGCGGCCACCACGTACATGATACCAGCATCAGTGCTATCTCTCAAAAACTCACTACGCCGCAGGATATGCACGGGCCTCGAGGCAACCGTACTAGTGGACGGCTCAATCCGGCCCTTAGGTCGCTCTCTGGGCTGGGTGGGAGATAACGTGATCTTTCGCCCCTTGTCGTAAAAGACACATGTGTTCGACTGACCGAAGCACGTGACATCACGATCGAAAAGCCAGGGGCGGCCTAACAGAACGTGGGCGACGTCCATAGGTATGACATCGCACCAGACTCGGTACTCGAAGGATGCGATGGTGATCGGAACAAGACAGCGCTGGGTAACCTAGATCGCTGTCTTGTCGACCCAGATGAAACGATAGGGGTGAGGGTGAGGCTCCGCCTTCACCTGCATGCGGTCTAAACCTCTCTGGGCCACGATATTTACGCAGCTCCCACTATCGATAGCTAATTTGCAGGGATCACCTGCACTCGGGAAATATGTATAGAAAATGGTAGTGCGGCGCCAATCCTCATCAGCACGTGGGGTGTGCAGGAAGCGTCTGACCACTCCCACCTCTAACGAACGCTCGACATCGCTCTCCCAGCCCTCCTCCACGGTGGCAGTGATCTCCTCAGTAACCTCCTCATCTCCCTCTAAACCGTGCTCATCATCCTCAATCAACAGATTCCGCGTAGGGCAGTGGGCCGCTACGTGTCCTCTACCTGAGCAACTAAAACACTGAATACCCCCAGGCCTATGGCCCTCCGTGGCGACAGCCTTCCCCTTCATATCAGGAGTGACTCGAGGGGGTGGGGTGGCTGTAGCAGTCTGGGCCGGAGCGGGCTTCCTGAACGTCGACGAATCCGTCCGGGAAGGAAACTGCTTCGTACTAGAGGTGCGAAGGTACTGCTCATACTCTAGAGCGAGCTGGAATATCTGGTCTACCGTTTCTAAGCGATGGGGAATCAGCTCTCTCCGGAGATCCGAACGGAGACCCGCCTTGAATCGGGAGGTAGTGGCGATGGGTTCCTCCGAAATATCGCTCCTAACGACTAGCTCGTCGAATCGAGCCATATACTCGGCCACCGTGAGCGTTCCCTGACGCAAGTTCTGTAATTGCTCGAATAACTGATCTCGGTAGGACGCAGGGAGGTACTTCTCACTCAGCCTCTGCTTCATCTCTTCCCATCTGGTGATAGGGTAATAACCGTCACGCTCTAAGGCTCTCTCGAAACTAATCCAATATACCTTGGCCTGCCCGACTAACTTCATCTTGGCAAACCGGACACAACGTTCATCACTCATATCGTACCAATCAAAATAGTGATCCATGTCAAGGAGCCAATCACTAAAGGCCTTCGGTTCCAGACGGTCATCGAATGTCGGGGCATCGAGGCGAATCCGTCGGGTGATGTCAAAGGAGCGGTCGCCCCTCCGCGGGTCATGATAATCATCAGGATCATCGTCACGGTCATAATCGTGCCGAGCGGGCGGGGGCCCGCGCTCACGTCGACCCGACGGGTAATACTCGTCTCGACGCTGGTCATGGCGACCGTGTGGGGGTACACGGTTCCTAGGGCCAGGCTGACGTGGCATGTGGTAATCTTCCCACGGGGGAGGGGGTCGGCCACGTGCTGGTTCTGGGTTCCGCCTTGCTAGCGGAGTAGGGACTCTCACGGGGATTTCACGACGGTAGCGGTCTGCCAGTGGCGGATCGTCTCTGGCTCGCTGACCGCGACGGGGAGAGTCGTCCGGGTCATCCGCGATCTCATCATCATGTAGGGAGGGAGTATCCCTAGCGTTCTCTAACTGATCTAGACGACGATTCACCGCGGCGATATCGTGACGCACGTTTTCGAACTAGGTACCCATTGCGTCAAAGCGTTCTAGAATAAGGCGCTGAAAGTCTGTGGTAGCGGCGCACGAATTCGAGCCCGCCGCCCGATCATTGGTGGCTGGAGGATCTGTCATGCTTCTAAATGCCCTACCACTACGGAGCATGCAAAACGGCCCGACCTGTGCTCTGATACCAACTGATGTAGGGTAGGCTGTGTAGTGGACTCCTAGGATGCAAACTAGTGACGTGAGGGGTGGACTCGCCCTAACCGTGGGCTATATGCAAGACAAAATTATTCAGGCGAATTAATCAATGTAAGCAACATAACAATATAATAACCATTGCATTCATTCATAAAGGAAAATCATTTTTTCTTTGAGCATTTTAGGCAATAGCTCTCCTCCGCATGGGGGCTAAATTGAGCGCGCGGCGAATCAAGCGTCCTGCAAGGTTTGAAGTTTACGGGTGAATACAACGTACTACTTTTCCTATCAATCACAAGGTTCCACAACGTGCACAATATTTTATACCACAATAATAAATCCACACAATACGAGTACAAAATCTGAAATTTAAAAACAAGGGCTGCAGCGAATTCAAGCAAAACTGAAATCTTTGGAGGAAAACTAGGCTTCCGGGTGGTGCGAGATGGGATTGGGTAAGGGAGGGTGGTTCCACGGAAGGAGGGAAGTTGGTGAGTGGCCGCGGGGAGAGAAACGGGGGGGCTGGCTGGCGCTGGACTGGATCCGGCGAGATCCAGTCCCGATCTGGACAGATCTGGTCGGATCTGTCCAGATCCGGGGGTAGAGGGCAAAAGGGGGGGATGGCTGGGCTTGGTGGGGCTGGTCGGCGGCAGCAAGTGGGCTGGAGGGTGGCGAAAAAGGGGGGGGAAATCAGCGGGAAGAGGATAGGGCGGAGGGAAAGGGCCCTGCAGCCCCGAAACTGGGCGGACAGGGCTGTTCGGCTGCTAGGAGGGGCGTGCGGTTAGGGGGGCTTTAGGCGGCAGCAGGACTAGGAGAAGGAGGGAGGGAAAACACAAGGAAACTTACCCAAGGCGTCGGCACCAAGGGCTCCACGGCGTCGGCACCGAGGAGTGACCACCGGAAGCAAGGAAGACGATCTCCAAACTTTCAGCAATGAAAATTCCTGCAGCCCTAATACTTCTATTTATAAGAGAATGAGATTAGGGCAACCGGAATCGACGGCTATGATTGGCCGGCGGTTCCGATCCCATAAGTACATGAAATAATATCCAACATATAAAATGTCATATATGAAACTGAGTCGAAACGATGAGCCGGACGCATCCGCGGTGGCGGATCGCCGGTCCGATCAAGCCCGTCGACGCGAATATACAAAGGTGGGGTCCGTCTTGCGCCGAGATGCGCCTGATGGTCCCCCATCATTTACCCAACTTCTCGAGTTCTTCGCACCGTCAACGTCAATCTCCTTGTCTTCCGTGCTTGGCGGCTTAGAATGATGAAGAGAAATCCAGTCCTTGGATCTTGCGAATGTTGGAGAAGGCTTTGGGTACGAACCCCACTTCAGGAAACGAAACCAGGCAGAGCTGGGAACTAAATCCCAAAGGAACCATAATCCATCGTCAAAAAGAGTATTTATAGGACGTCAAAAAAAATGGTCGTGAACGATCGAGCGCATGGTCGTGTGTCTAGTTGTGCGCGAAGAAATGAGAAATGGGCGCAAAAATGAGAAATCAGGCAACCGGAATTTGATCGTGCACCATTAGCCGCGCACGGTCGTGTGAGCACTAAAGCGCACGAGCGTTTACAGAATTTGGATTTTTGAGAAATCGACAGTGAATGTACATGCACAATCGTGCACGAATATAAGTGTGCGATCATGCAAAACCCTTAAATGCAGACCAATCGAGTGTTTTGAAAATGCATAATCATGTGTGACCAAAACGCACTGGCAAGTTCAAAACTTTGGATTTTCACGCAATTAGGTCGTTAATATGATGTCGTAAATTGTGACGACGCGTAAATTATTACAGGTATTTTTGTCATTTGTGTTTATGCTAATGTGTACACCAAAGCAACAATGATAAAGTTAGGCTTAAATAGAAATCTGAACCGGATCAATATATATAGTATTGACCGCTGGACGAAGAGAGAATTGACCGGTTATTGTGGTGTTGAGTCGGTTCAGGTATGACTCACGCAACTTATTAGCATGTGTGACACTTAAAGAGAAGCGGCCCTCTCGTGAGAAAAGGAGAAAACCAGAGCACGAAGTGCATTCTTCCTGTTACGCCCGACGGAAACTGCGGAAGAGCCGCTCGGCGCCGCTCGATCCAGATGCCCCAAATCTCCTCTGATTTCGACGACTTTTTTTCCTAACGCAAGGTAATCCCTTCCTCTCAACTCCTCTTGAGTTTTGTTTGGATTGGAGACTCTGTTTGCTAGGTTTGAAATTTCTAGGTTAACCTAAAATTCTTCTGTTCACTTAAGCTTTCGCCTCTTGGGTTTCATAGGATTGGTAGAACTTATTTTGTTATGTTCAGGCAAGATTTCGAAAACCCTGGGCGAAAAAATGTTATGTTTACCCTAATTTCAATTATATAGTTCCTCACTTAAGATGGAATGTTGGTGTAGTATAAAAGTAGGGCAAAAAACCTGTCTCCATGTTAGGGCAGCCAACAATCACGAAAGATTGAAGTCAAAGCTTCATTTATGGTTGTTTATGGTTGCTTCATGAACCCTTATATAGTTCCCTTGTTTAATTAGAGCATGTTTATTATATCTAAACTTAAGGGCAGCCATAATATGTAAAGATACTATGTTAGCATCATAGAGTTATCAATTGATCAACTAATAATGATAATTTACATAGGCCATGAATTCTCAAGGTAGAGAAAAGGGAAATAATCCACACAAGGAGAAAGGTAGAGAGAGAGTCGGGGGAAATGACCCGCGCAAATAGAAATACAAAGAGAAAGTAGGGGTAAGTTCTTTTTTTTAACATTTGCAAGTTTTGTTTTTCATATGACTCGTGTTGTACTAATATATGAAATACAAAGGCAATTCGCTAACGAATCAAATAGAAATAATGAATCAAACAAAGACAAGTATTCAAGGTAAGCGAAGAAGGACAAACCCACGGTTAATCCCCCAAGAAAATGGTAGAAATAAAAGAAGAAAGAGCACATCAAATCAATGGGCTATATGAAGAGTTAACCCAAATCGAGAGATGGGGAGAATAATCTTCCAACATGAATATAATTTGTGCGAGTTAAGGGCACGAACAGTAATATAAACGTGCGAGACAAGTGCACGTGAAGAATATTACATCATAAACGTGTGAGGTAAGGGGACGTAATGAATTCATGAAACATTAATTTACACTTCATATAACTCATGTTTGAAGTGAATGAACCAATTAAGTATACTATAAGTCAAAAGAAGGAAGGAATAGTAATAAGAAGGATAATTCGTTATAGGACAACGTACAAAAGAAAGGATACAATAAAGGATTTATGCAAGATAATAAGAATCTCTAAAATAAAAAGAATTCGTCATAGGAGGAAAACTAAGAATTCACATAGTCTTTTGACTAATTAGAAAATAAAACTAAGCAGGTCAAGGAAGAGGCGATTCCAGCCACCAGTAGTTAGTGTCGACCATGTTCCCCTCGCCAGGAGAAGAGGTATCGTCTTTGGCTTGAAGTTTCGACAGCAGTTTTCGACATCTTGGATGATCACAGTTCGAGGTGCAAAGACTCAGAGTGTCCTCATGAGGAGTTTCAGTTTTGTTTATGTAATGTTTGTAGTTCTACTTATAACATATGTGTTTGTACATGTTAGTCGTATGATATGAGTCAGACATGTTTAGATGTATAGCGTTGGTAAGCTCCTTTTGATGTATGTATAGGGCTACATGTTGTACTGTTGTACCTTCTTATCCAGAACTTCAATGAAATGAAATGGTTTTGTTTTGTCATGACATTTTACTTCTCGTACTCTATCAAATATTGTTGTACTCTGAATGTTTTTACTTTGCTCATTATGAAATGTTTATGTTAAATTATAGCGGTAGCCGTTAATGGGGCCGTTACAATTAATTGGTATCAGAGCCAAGTTATGAACTTTGGGGTGAAATGAAAGATAACAAATAATACTACTTTATGACACTTTAAAATATTTCCCGAAATTTGAATTAAAATTCTTTATTTCAGAAACTTCCCCAAACATATTTGAGTAGAAGACAAGGTGAAGAATTAGAAAAAGAACGAGCTGATATGACCGAAGAAAATTATAGTTCCGGAAGGTCAAACCCTCCCTTAGCGAAGGTTATGCAAGCTTTGGTAGAGACCATTTCAATGGGTAATACTGCATCACTACCAGCTTATGAAGCAGTTGATATACAATTAAAACAGTTCTTAGACATGAGGCCGCCAATCTTTCGTGGTGGTGTAACACCAATGGAGACAGAAGATTGGATCAAGAAGATTTGTAACAACTCATATGTTCAAAAAAAAATTGAATTTAAATAAGTTAAAATCTTAATGGCAGTTTTGTAAATATTTAGGTTTCCCCTCTATTCTTCCTAACCGAGTAGCTCACCCCCTCCCCCCCCCCCCCGATTTAATTCATTCGGCCTAGGGCTTCCCGATCCAGTCTCCCGTGGTCAATCCTCCCGTTCCCGCTGCTCCCGCAACCCGTGAGCCTGCCGACCCCTCCGCCGCCATTTCTCCTCAAGTCGATGTGCTTCCCTCTTGCCACTGGTTCCCCTACTCGCACCTTTGCTTCTGTGGCTGGTGCATCCTACTTCCCCACCTTCTCTGGACAGCCTCTCTGCCTCTTTCTTCAAGCGCCGACAGTAGTTGTTCTCTCCTCCTAGTGTTCGGCAGCAGACTCCTCCCTCTACTCCAAGGCTCGTCAGCCTTAATTTCCCCGCTTCCTCGTCGTCGTGGCCGGTGATTGCAAGAGGGACACCTAGGGTTTCCTTCTCTCACCCCCTTGGGCCCGGGTTTGACTTCCTTTAGGTAAGATTCCTCCTCCATCACCTCTATTCAGATTTCCCCTAACTTTCTTTGAAATTATTTGCCTCTAAAATTGCATATACTTGTATTGCAAGATTTTTGCCTCCTTGCGATTGTCTAACCATTGTTGTGTTTGTGATTTCCGGCACCGCTCCTTGAAGTTATCAACAGGATCCCTCAAATTTCTCTCTGATTTAGGATTTCTCCTAGCCAAGCGCCGTCAACTCTTGGATTCTTCGTGATTTCTCCTCTCCCCTCACTTTTGAGGGAGCTAAATCTCTAAACCCGTTCTTGATCAAAGCCATGCGATGAATAAATACTCTGTGTTAGCATAATGAATTATGTTTTATCGTTTTTATTGTTCCTAAACAAGTTCAAAATAGGTTTCTGATTTTTGTTTGCGCCGCTTAGCCGTCGTCGTCAGTTTCAGCCTCACCTTAAGACAAGTAGAGATCTCTCTTGCAAACATTAAGTTTAAATATTGCATTCGTTCATATGACTATATGATATCACTCTTAAATATTTTGATCTGTCACACGAATTTAATTCATGTTTGCCTAATTGGATAAATTAATAATTTATGGTTTAATATTTTTGAAATGTCATGAGTTTGAGATCGTGAATGATTTTTATTTGAAAATTACCTAGAAGAATGAATTTCTAATTTGATGTATAATTGGAAGAATTGTAGAATTTTTGGTCATGAGCAACAAATGTCAAAATGATAATTTGAGATCTTTTTTTAACAAATGGATGATTTATGATTTTATATAAAACATTTGGATCATACACAATTTACTTAGAAGATAATCGTGTCTTGGAATGGATTGATCTAAATGAATATTTGGTATCCTAGAAAATGATGCATAGTAATCTCGTCAATCGTGAATACTTAAACCCGCAAAAAATATAAAGTTCTCTATCTAGTTTCTTTTGTGTCACTGAATCATGTTTCTTATGTCTGTCTGGTTCTAAGACTTGAGTGAATATTGTTCCATAACTTGATTCCTCCATTTTCATGTTTGTAAAATCTACTCTTTTATATCTTAATCGATAAATTTGTAACATGTCTTGATATGCTAGAAATCTCTAAATCATGAATCATTTAAGTTACTAATGTCATAAGCAATCATTGAAAGGTAGTGTTAAATTGATGTGATGCTTTGACTCGAGTTTTCGTTTGACTGGTAACGAAAACTAATAAATGACAATAGAAAGCACAAATTTCTGATAAGCTTTGTATTTAGCACTGTTGTGGATATCCTCCGACATGGCCGACATGTCGGCCGACATAAAGGTTTGATTGACAAAACGATATGTTTTCGATCTTTTTTTGCAAAATATTCTTTTGGAATATATCCTCCGATATGTGTGTTATTGAACGATATATTCACCGATATATCAGTCTATATATCCCGACATTTTATCGACTGATTTTTTTCAATTTATTTTAATTAGTGTATATGGTCTAATAGACAATAAACCAAAATTATTTCATTGTTTAGTTTGTTTTTCTCTTCCCCTGACTTTCGTCCTTGCTCATGTCTGTCATCGGTTTCAAGTATGAATGGTTTTGAATTATGGACTAAAGGTTCCTTATCTTCCATTATCATCGACAACTTCGCGACATTTTGCTTCCTCTTGTTTTATTTCACATATCATACCGTTATTATTTCTGTAACACAAAATGTTTATATCAGTTTGATAAATTTAGGAGTTCAATAAATATCAAATTATTAATATATTACTATATATATTAAAAAATATTAAATTTATAAATAATTACACATATAAATAATTAAATATTAAAACCCAATATATCCCCTGACATATTAAAACCGACATGAAAAACGTAAACCGATGTGTCTCCGATATCTGACATCTACAACCTTGGTATTTAGACTCATATTAGAATCAAGTGTATTAAATTGAAACACATACACCTTTCACTGATTACAGCTAATGACATTACGTGATCGAATCTATGCTATACTCTGGAGTAGTCTAATAATTTTAATTATATCTGCTTGACTCATTTACTTGTTTGTCTTGTTAGCTTTGTTTTATGAAAAGTGGTATACATATATTTTTGTTTCTCTTACTAGTTATGTATTTTACCTTGCTTATGTTATCTATGTTCTGAGGTTTTCCTTCTTGTTTTGGACTTGCCTTAGCATTTGTGCCTGCGTCGCCTGCTTCCTGAGCCCGATCTGAGTCAAACTTAAGATTTTGTGTTTACGTTTCATTTTCTTTACTATCAAACATTTCTTTTATGTATTAATTATGGTCAGTAAAACATGGACAACTGATAAGCTAAATATTATATGTACTGGAATTTAATAATATTTATATGTTCATTCATCTGAGTCTGTCAATACATTGAATTTGTATCTGAATTTGTATCAGAAGTTTTAATACAATGTACGTACATCAATTTCTCACTATCATATTTTAAAGCTTTCGCATAAAAACAAACTATTTTCTTTCAAATTAATTATTTTAAACTAATTATCAGTATCTCTGCTTTCGCCTTACAAATATAGATTTTCTCTCCGCTCATGTTTGTGGCATCACGACTCGCCCCATAGCGCACTCTGACTTTTGTTAAGACAGATCGTGACAAGATTGAAATAATTTTTAAAGCAATGAAATGTACAGATGATTGATGGATTAAGTTAGTTACCTTCTTTTTGGAGGGAGAGGTTAGTAGGTGGTGGGACAGTTTGAGACAAGGAAAATTTTACGGACGTGTGACTACTGGTATTCCTTGGGGTGACTTTCTGAATAAATTCATTGATTAGTTTGTGCCGTCATCCGAGAAACGAATTCTTCAGGAGCGATTCCTTTATTTATACAGGGAAATCGATCAGTGGTCCAGTATGAAATTGAGTTCACTCAATTGGCATATTATGTGAGTGACATGGTCCCAAATGAACGAAAACGTTGTTTCTGTTTCCAGTTAGGTTTACCGGAAGACGTTAGGGTACATCTGGTTTCCCAGAGAATTAAACATTATAATGAGTTGGTGGAAACAAAAAAATTAATTGAGAGAGATGTGGAGAGCTCGTAGAGGAGAAGTGAAGTTCAACAGAAGAGGTTGTCGGAAGAGCAGAGTAAGACCTTCTCGGGAAAAAGTGAAGGCTCGAAATGGAAGAAGTATAAAAGGGGTCATCCGATGCCAGCCCCCGCAGCAAGTGGTATTACTAGTTATCCCATATGCGGGAAATATGGAAAAGCTTACCCAGGAGAATGTCTGAAAGGATCTGGGGTATGTTTTAAATGTCACCACCTTGGGCATCTGAAGCATGAATGCCCCTTGTGGAAAACAGAAGCTGGAAGGAATTCAAGAGGAGGTCCAAGTCAAACATCAACCCAACATTATCTTGATAAGGGAAAAGACGTTGAATCGGTAGTGTCAGGATAAGTCATACAACCCAGGGAGGAAAGACAGGTGCAACCAAGAGTTTTCAACTTTAACCAACAGGAGGCAAAAGCACACGATGTTGTGATAACAGGTATGATTTATGTTTATAATCATATTATGAAAGTATCATTCGACACCGGAGCGAGCCATTCCTTCATAGCTACAACGACAATGAAGTATTTAAATGTGGAACCTTATCGGTCCTATGATGATCTAAAAGTCATAATACCCAACAATACAACAATGAATACAAG
Source organism: Platanthera zijinensis (assembly GCA_039513925.1). NCBI lineage: Eukaryota > Viridiplantae > Streptophyta > Magnoliopsida > Asparagales > Orchidaceae > Platanthera > Platanthera zijinensis. The sequence goes on from CM077082.1 coordinate 45,447,397, forward strand.
GTTTAGATGTACGGTGTGGCTAACAATTGATAACAAATCAGTAGAAACAGATGTTGCAGTTCTACCTCTATCCGAATTTGATATCATTTTAGGAATTAATTGGTTATCGAGACATAAAGTCGTCATCAATTGTAAGAAGAAGAAAATTACACTTAAATTAGGCGATCAGACACAATGCAGCTTTAAAGGAATGAGTGAAGTCTCAAGGACCATAATATCCTCACTGAAAGCGATGAAAAAATTAAGGAAAGGATGTGAGGCAATATTAGTGATGCTTAAAAGAAATAATGTAGTGAGATGTGAACCGACTGCAGTTCCTGTGGTGTGTGATTTTCTCGAAGTATTCCCGGAAGAATTACCAGGGGTAGAGGTTGAGTTCACTATCAACTAGGTGGAAGGAGTTGCACCTGTAGCAAAAATATCATATCGTATGACTCCTAAGGAATTGACAGAATTGAAAAGCCAATTACAAGAATTATTAGATAGATTTTATACGACCAAGTATATCACTGTGGGGAGCTCGAGTACTTTTTGTGAAAAAGAAAGATGGATCGCTACGATTATGTGTAGATTATCGCGAACTTGATAAATTGAACATCCAAAATCAGGATCCAGTACCTCACAATGACGATTTATTCAATCAGTTAATGAATGCAAAAGTTTTCTCAAAAATTGATCCCAGATTGGGTTATCACCAACTGAGAATCAAGGAAGAAGATGTCTACAAAACTGCGTTTAGTACCACATACGAACATTTTGAGTTCGCCGTAATGTCATTTGGACTAACAAATGCGCCAACTATTTTTATGGATTTAATGAACCGGGTGTTCAAAGAATTTCTAGATAAATTTGTTATTGTATTTATCAATGACATTTTGATATATTCAACATAAGTGAGCATGCTGAGCATTTAAATAATGTGTTGCAAACACTGAAAAATCACACCTTATATGCAAAGTTTTCAAAATGTGATTTTTGGTTGAATGAAGACTCCTTTTTGGGTCATGTCGTGACGGAATTTGGGTTGTCTGTAGACCCAGTAAAATATAAGCAATCATGAAATGGGCAAGGCTAACTACTGTCACAGAAATTCGAAGTTCTTTTGGTTTGGCGAGTTATTATGGGAAATTTGTAAAAGACTTTACAAAGATTGCATTACCACTGACGAAATTAACCCGAAAAAATGTTCCTTTCATTTTGACTGAAGAATGTCAGGAGGCATTTGAAGGGTTAAAAGTGTAACAACCCCTAGTTTTTTAAAATAATAATAATAATAAATAAATAAACAAAGACCTAACTAAACCCCCGGTCTAAACCTACCCCCCCCCCTTCTTTTAAAACGAACCCGAGCCAGCAGAACCCGCATCCCGCAACCCTTCCTGATCCCGTCTCTGCATCCTGCGAACTCGACGGCCCAGGATCCGCCGCCAGCACCTCCGGCCGCCCCCGAGACACCTCCCCGTGGCCGGAAAACCCTTCCTCTTGGCCCGGCGCCTCTTCCTCTTGTTTCCCCGTCATCTCCGGTGCTTCCCTTGGCCGACAAGTCCTGCACGACTCTTCTCTTGGCCGGCTGCACCCTAGGGTCCAGAGACCTCCTCCAAGGGCCTCCAGCTGCCTCCTCTTCTCCTTCTCTGACCAGTATGGGTAAGGGCAGCGATCCTTCTCCGGCAACGCTAACTCCTCCCCGTTCCGGCCGGTGGTTATCGTGAGGGACTCCTAGGGTTTCGCTCGAAACCCCTCTTCGTGTATTTCTGAGCCCAAATCGGGTTTCCTTGGGTAAGGAATTTCATCAATCTCTCATTTTTGGTTTGCCCTAATTTTTTTGGGAGGATTTCCGCCCTCCGATTGACGTAATTTCATCGGTCCCCCTTGGGTTTGTCGTAAAGTCAACTAATTTCAGTTCTGTTTGCATTTCCGGTGCCGCTCGTCGGACTTAGGTGGTGGAATCGCGCCAAGCTTGGAATTTTCGCTTCCAAACGCCGCCAAAACTCTCAATCCCTCGCGGTAGTCTCTTCTCCCCTCACTCTCAAGGGAGGTAAATTCCTAAACCCATCTCCTTTGTGTGGAGCGATTATCAAACGCATGTGATGACATAAGAACGTGTTAATTCAATTTGGAATGCATTTTTGATATCGAACAGGTGTAGCTAGGGATTTTAACCTTGCTTGCGCCACTTGGCTGTCGCGAGCATTTTCAACGTCACTTTAAGGCAAGTAGAGAACCCCTCTCTCACTTGCAAAACTTTGGATTTAATCTGATTACTTGTTCTTTTACAAAAATGTTATTTCTGCAAAATCCTGAATCCTTATAATGTTACCATAACATAATATGATAGACAATCACCTAAATATGAAACTAAAAGACAAATCCGAAGTTATAAGCAAATCCTTGAATTGTAGCGTCTAACTGGGCATCTGTCTGCTGACATGGTCACGGCAAGCAGGATTATTTTTCTGATAAGACTTGCACTTAGATCTGGTCATGAGCCATGTGCGCCCGCTATAGTACCTACACCCTTCATCGATTACCACTTACAACAGATTACATAATAAATTTTAGGCTATACTCCAGAGTAGACTAATCTTTCAGAAATGTCTGTTTGACCTGTTTTTTTGGTATGTTTGGTAGTTTTGTACAAGATATATTAGTACTCGATTATGTTTGTTGTTTTTGCTCACATTTTAGTCAATTAACTTGCTCATGTTATAATCTTAAGTTCTGAGGCATTTTCCTCCTGTTTTGGATTTGCCTTAGGGTTCGTGACTGTGCCGCTTGCTCCTTGAGCTACTTCTCGTTCAGCTACAGTCTTGCTTAGAGTTTTCTTTTGTAGTTGTTTGCATCAGGTTCTATGTATTTGATTCCTTTAATGTTTGTTTATCATATACTAGTTATAGTAAGACATTTTCATTTGTATCATGAACAACTTCTAGGATGTTTTTGATGTATTAGATCATTTTATTTATGACATTTTCATTACTGTTGTTATTGCACTTACTTTTGCACAGTGTGTAGCATTAAATTTTACAAGGGAATACATGTGCATTAATTCTCTTTGTTTTAAAACTTTAAGTACATCCGCACATTTATGCTCAATAAATTGTTCAAATAAAATAACTATTTTCATTATCATTGCATCCGTCTTAGCAGGCATGGTTCCTATCCGCTCATGCTTGTGGAATCACGACCCGCCCGAAGCGCACTCTTACCTTTGTCGAGATGGGTCGTGACAGTTGGTATCAGAGGGAGGTTAGCTCTTAAAAATGCAGTATTTTGAAATTTTCAAGTATTTTAATTTCTATTATGTACATGCATCATATCTCACTCAGCCTGTCATTATTTGTTGTTCGCGGCTGAGACATCGCACACACTCACTCATAATCATGAGTAGTATGCACACGAATGTTAAGGGGTTATGGACAAACTTAACATTTTTGTGCATATGAATTTCCACTAGGCTATACACCGCTTGCGAATATTAAATTGTATGGGCGGTTTAATATTTTCAAGTGCGTTGACATTATAATCATAATATGCATGACATGTTAAGTGATATGGGCGCTCAACATGACATGTGTATCCAATCATGAACATTCGTAGGAATGCATTTTAGACATAATTGCATTACATGCATAACATAACTCATTACACAAATGTTAAGCCAAGAACAACAGATGATGATTATACACACATGAAATTATAAATTATTTGACATTGCATGTGATTCCTTGTCATTTTAACATGAGCATTACTTAGAGTTGTCCAATGAAAATGTTGTAACTAATATATGATTTATGTATTTGACAGTATCAAAATGCTAAAACCTGTTGTTCCTTAAATGACGTGATTGTCTCTCTTACTCGTTTTCTTTGTGTCCCTGCCTAGATGACCCCTAAGCGATCTAAGCGCAAGAAGACTACCCCTCCTGCCGGGGCAGCTCCTGTAGACGCCACTGCCCAGCTATTGAGGCAGATTCTCGAGCGTCTCATCCGCTTAGAGGAAGATCGTCAAACTCCTGACACAGCTCCTAATTCTGGCAGCGCAGGGACAGCTGGAGTCACTGGTACCGCCGCTCTTGGAACCACCCCTCTTGCACCTGGTCCAGGAACTGGCTTGCTTATTGACACCCTGGTGGTCCCGCCCGTGCCAGGTCTGGTTGCTCCTCCTGTAGCGATGGCGGATACGCTGACGTTCAAGAGGCTGAATCCACCGTCCTTTAATGGCAGTCGTGATTTCTTTATCATTTCAGAGTGGCTCTCCCAGATGGAAAAACACTTCGAGTATGCCGGTGTTCTTGAGGCACAAAGGGTTCATCTTGCAGCCTACCAGCTGACTGAGGATGCATACACCTGGTGGCTTCAGCGTCGCAGTCTCCCCAATTCTTCCGCTATGACCTGGGAGCAGTTCAAGAATGCGCTCATGAAAAATTTTCTTTCGTCCGTGGAGCGAGACAAGTTAGCTGAGAGGTTCCTGTCCCTTCAGCAGCCTGGCAGAACCGTGACTGAATATAAGATAGAGTTCTCTCGTCTATCTCTCCTTGTCGCAGGTCAAAAACAAGTGGATGCAAATCCTATTCGATTCTGGGGCATCTCACTCTTTTATAGCGCGTCATATCGTGGATCTCCATAGTTGGCCTACTTCGCCACTCGATGTCCCTTTCGAGATTTCTGTGCCCGGTCATTTGCACTTGTCTACTAGAAGCATTCTCAATTGTCTGATACTGCTCGGTGAACTGCAAGTCGTCGCCGATCTCATAGTCCTGGACATGACAGAATTCGACGTAATCTTGGGTATGAACTGGCTGGTCGCGTATCGAGCAAAACTGAACTGTGTGGCAAAGAGGGTCAATCTCAGTATCGATGGCAAAGACTACAGCATTCATGTTCAGACCACCCGAAGCCACCTGCAGGTAATTTCTGCTGTGCGCGCTTCTCGACTTCTTAGCCAGGGATGTTTTGTTTGCTTTGTTTATGCTCCACATTCCGATGTTGTCATACCTCCACTTGAGTCTATCCCGCTTGTTTCCGAGTTTTCTGATGTGTTCCCCGCCGAGTTGCCTGGAATGCCGCTTGGTCGTGAAGTAGAGTTCTTCATCGATGTAGAGCCTGGAACGCGCCCCATATCGAAAGCTCCATACCGTATGGCACCCCGAGAACTAGAGGAGCTTAGATCGCAATTGGATGAGTTGCTTGAGCATGGGTACATTCGTCTCAGCTCTTCTCCTTGGGGAACCCCCGTTCTCTTCGTTAAAAAGAAAGACGGATCCATGAGATTGTGCATCGACTACCGGGACCTGAACAAGGTAACCATCAAGAATAAGTACCCCCTCCCGCGTGTGGATGACCTATTTGACCAGCTCAAAGGCAGTACCGTCTTTTCCAAGATAGATCTCAGGTCGGGGTACCATCAACTGAAGATCAAGGAATCCGACATTCCCAGAACAGCTTTCCGGACTCGGTATGGGCATTTTGAATTATTGGTAATGTCTTTCGGGTTGACTAACGCCCCTTCCGCTTTCATGGATATGATGAACCGTGTCTTCCGCGACTACCTGGATAAGTTCATCATTGTTTTCATTGATGATATCTTGGTCTACTCCAAGACTCGTGAGGAGCATGCAACCCATCTTAGACTCACTCTCTCCACTCTTCGTCAGCACCAGCTCTATGCCAAATTGGTGAAATGTGAGTTCTGGCTGAATCGCGTTGCCTTTCTGGGGCATGTCATTTCCGGCGATGGACTTTCCATTGATCCTGCCAAGGTCTCCGTTGTTATGGACTGGAAGCAGTCTTCTACCCCTACTGAGATTCGCAGTTTCCTTGGATTTGGCGGGCTATTACCGGCGTTTCGTCAAAGGATTTCTCCTCTCTTGCTGCTCCTCTGACACGACTAACTCAAAAACATGCCAGATTTGAGTGGTCAGAATAGTGTGAGCAGGACCTTTTCGTAATTGAAGCAACGTTTGTGTTCAGCGCCAGTTTTAGCTCTTCCTTCAGAAGGGTTGGACTTTTCAGTTTATATTGATGCTTCCGGAGTGGGCTTGGGTTGTGTCCTGATGCAAGAAGATCGTGTTATTGCTTATGGGTCGAGGCAGTTGAAGATCCTATGAACGCAACTACCTCACTCATGATCTGGAGTTCGCTGCAGTAGTGTTTGCTTTGAAGCTTTGGCGTCACTACCTCTATGGCGTGAAGTGTCACTTCTTCACTGACCATCAGCGTTTGAAGTATATTTTCATTCAGAAAGATCTCAATCTTCGTCAGAGGCGATGGCTAGAATTCATAGCAGATTATGACCTGTAGCTCACTTATGTGCCACAGGAAAAGCCAATTCAGTAGCAGATGCTTTGAGTCGTCAGACTTCAGTTGCCACCTGTGCACCCATGTCAGCTTCTCTCGCGGTCCCTGATTGATGACCTCGAGCGGATGGACATATCCTTCTCACCTGGAGGTCAAGGAGGAGTCTCTGATCCGTTATGGGTAGAACAGGTGAAGGATCTGCAGCCATCTGACCCCGCACTCCAGCGCATTCGCCGACAGGTCGAACTTGATACTCTTCCAGATTTCTCTATCTCTGACGATGTTCTACGTTTCTGAAGTCGTCTATGTGTTCCTGATGTCCCTGAGTTGCTGGATAGTATTTGACAAGAAGCTCACGAGTCTCGCACATCTGGTCATCCTGGCAACAACAAGATGTATCATGACTTGAAGCAGATCGTGTGATGGCCTGGCATGAAGAACTATATTGCACGTTTCATCTCTCGATGTCTGACGTGCCAGAAGGTGAAAGCTCAGCGTCAGCGTCCTTGGTGGACTTTTGCAGCCCCTGTCTATCCCTGAATGGAAGTGGGAAGATATCTCTATGGACTTCATCACGGGTTTGCCCCGCACTCCGAGAGGGCATGATGCGATTTGGGTCATAGTAGATCGTATGACTAAAGTGACTCACTTCATCCCGTATAAAGAGGGTCATTCCACCGAGAAGATGGCCCGGATTTATGTTTCTGGGATTGTGAGACTCCATGGGATTCCTCTGCGGATTATTTCTGATCGTGACTCGAGATTTGTATCGCACTTTTGGAAGGGATTTCAGCAAGCTTTAGACACTGATCTTAACCTGAGCACTGCTTATCACCCGACGACTGATGGCCAGACCGAGAGGGTCAATCAGATTCTTGAAGACATGCTTCAGTGCTATATTTTGGACTACAAGGGAGCTTGGGATGAGCATCTACCCTTGGTTGAATTCGCCTACAACAACAACTATCAAGAGAGCCTCAAGATGGCCCCCTTCGAAGCACTGTACGGGCGTCGCTGTAGGACCCCGCTCTACTGGTCAGAAGTCGGTGAAAAGGCTGATTTTGGGTCCTGAGTTACTTCAGGAAATGGAAGAAGCTACCAAGAAGACTCGTGTTCAGCTCAGTCGTGCCATTGAGAGACAGAAAGTATGCCAATCAGCGCCGCCGTCCGTTGGAGTTTGTCGTAGGTGATCAAGTGTTTTTGAAGGTTTCTCCTACTCCTGGGGTGAAACGGTTTGGTCGTCATCATAAGCTCAGCCTGAGGTTCGTGGGACTGTACGTCATCTCAGAGCGTGTTGGAGGATCTGTCTATCGTCTGGAACTACCTGCTTCTTTGGCCGGTGTCCATGATGTCTTTCATGTTAGTCAGCTTCGGAAATACATTCACGATCCTAATCGTGTTCTTGAAGAAGTTCCAGTGATCCCTGAAGCCAATCTGTCTTATCCGATCGAGCCTTCGAAGATCGTTGAATATTAAAAACGCAAGCTTCGCAAGAGAACCATTCCGATGGTGAAGGTACTTTGGGTGCATGACAAGTCTGAAGAGTACACTTGGGAACTCGAGTCTGACATGCGCAACAAGTACCCACAACTCTTCTCATGATCTTGGTACGTCTCTAAGTCTGACTTCCTTGTTATTTCAGTGTCTTTCATGGTTAGATTTCATACATTAATCTGCAAACCTCTGTTTGAAGTATATTTCATCTGAAACTTTGATGTTTTAGTCTCATTCAGAGAATTTTCAGGGAAAGTTTCGGGACGAAACTTCCTAAGTATGGGAGAATGTAACAAGCCCTAGTTTTTTTAAATAATAATAATAATAAATAAACAAAGACCTAACTAAACCCCCGGTCTAAACCTACCCCTTCTTTTAAAACGAACCCGAGCCAGATGAACTCACATCCCGCAACCCTTCCCGATCCCGTCTCCGCATCCTGCGAACCCGACGGCCCCGGATCCGCCGCCAACACCTCTGGCCGCCCCCGAGACACCTCCCCGTGGCCGGAAAACCCTTCCTCTTGGCCCGGCGCCTCTTCCTCTTGTTTCCCCGTCATCTCCGGTGCTTCCCTTGGCCGAAAAGTCCCGCGCGACTCTTCTCTTGGCCGGCTACACCCTAGGGTCCAGAGACCTCCTCTAAGGGCCTCCAGCTGCCTCCTCTTCTCCTTTTCAAACCAGTATGGGTAAGGGCAGCGATCCTTCTCCGGCAACGCTAACTCCTCCCCGTTCCGGCCAGTTATTATCGTGAGGGACTCCTAGGGTTTCGCTCGAAACCCCTCTTCGTGGATTTCTGAGCTCAGATCGGGTCTCCTTGGGTAAGGAATTTCATCAATCCCTCATTTTTAGTTTGCCCTAATTTATTTGGGAGGATTTCCGCCCTCCGATTGACGTAATTTCGTCGGTCCCCCTTGGGTTTGTCGTAAAGTCAACTAATTTCAGTTCTGTTTGCATTTCAGGTGCCGCTCGTCGGACTTAGGTGGTGGAATCGCGCCAAGCTTGGAATTTTCGCTTCCAAACACCGCCAAAACTCTTAATCCCTCGCGGTAGTCTCTTCTCTCCTCACTCTCGAGGAAGGTAAATTCCTAAACCCATCTTTTTTGTGTGGAGAAATTATCAAACGCATGTGATGACATAAGAACGTGTTAATTCAATTTGGAATGCATTTTTGATATCGAACAGGTATAGCTAGGGCTTTTAACCTTGCTTGCGCCACTTGGCTGTCGCGAGCATTTTCGACGTCACTTTAAGGCAAGAAGAGAACCCCTCTCTCACTTGCAAAACTTTGGATTTAATCTGATTACTTGTTCTTTTACAAAAATGTTATTTCTGCAAAATCCTGAACCCTTATAATGTTACCATAACATAATATGATAGACAATCACCTAAATATGAAACTAAAAGACAAATCTAAAGTTGTAAGCAAATCCTTGAATTGTAGCGTCTAACTGAACATCTGTCTACTGACATGGTCACGACAAGCAGGATTATTTTTTCGATAAGACTTGCACTTAGATCTGATCGTGAGTCATGTGCGCCCGCTATAGTACCTACACCCTTCATCGATTACGACTTACAACAGATTACATAATAAATTTTAGGCTATACTCCGGAATAGGCTAATCTTTCAGAAATGTCTGTTTAACCTATTTTTTTTGTATGTTTGGTAGCTTTGTACAAGATATATCAGTACTTGATTATGTCTGTTGTTTTTGCTCACATTTTAGTTAATTAACTTGCTCGTGTTATAATCTTAAGTTCTGAGGCATTTTCCTCCTGTTTTGGATTTGCCTTAGGGTTCGTGACTGCGTCGCTTTCTCCTTGAGCTACTTCTCGTTCAGCTACAGCCTTGCTTTGAGGTTTTCTTTTGTAGTTGTTTGCATCAGATTCTATGTATTTGATTCCTTTACTGTCTGTTTGTTTATCATGTACTACTTATAGTAAAACATTTTCCTTTGTATCATGGACAACTCCTAGGATGTTTCTGATGTATTAAATCATTTTATTTATGACATTTTCATTGTTGTTGTTATTGCACTTACTTTTGCACTGTGTAGCATTAAATTTTACAAGAGAATACATGTGCATTAATTCTCTTTGTTTTAAAACTTTAAGTTCTTCCGCACATTTATGCTCAATAAATTATTCAAATAAAATAACTATTTCTAAAACTATTTTCAGTATCATTGCATCCGCCTTAGCAGACATGGTTTCTATCCGCCCATGCCTGTAGCATCACGACTCGCCCGAAGCACACTCTCACCTTTGTCGAGACGGGTCGTGACAAAAAAGAAAGGTTGACAATAGCACACCACTTACACCCGCTCTTATATAGCCCCGTTAGGAAGATCCTCGCGTTTTACGACGATTATTCTCGATCGCAGCACACAACTTTTAGAGATCGTGTTGACCCACCGACACGACCCCATTACACTAGAGACGATCAGCATGATGATTGTCGTCGTTCATATCCTTGCACGCGAGTGGATCGTGTTGATCCTTTGACTCGACTCGATTACCTTAGAAACGACTATTATGAGGATTGTCGTTTTGAGAGAGATCTTAAGAGTCAGTTTCGTATTGTTTCACATTCCTTTAACGGCTCATCGAGTCCCGAGTCTTTCAGTTATTAGCTCGTGGATATGGAGTATTATCTCGATCATTTTGAGTTATTCGCTGAGCGTCGTGTCAAGTTTGCGAAACTTAAACTTTTAGATCAGGCGAGGGCTTATTGGTCTAATGTTGAGAGGACCCGCGAGCGAAACCGTCTTCGTCGCATCACTAGTTGGGTGGGCATGAAGCGTACTTTGTGTCAGAGGTATCTGTCTTCGTCGTAAAAGAATCGCTTGTTCGACCAATTATTTTCCCTTCAGCAAGGATCTATGTCTGTCGTTGAGTACAGAGATTCCTTCAATGAGTTAGTTGTGAAGAGTGATATCCGAGAGGACCCAGCCATGGCCATTACCGGATTTCGGTGTGAACTTCGGTCTGACATACGTACTAAGGTAGTTTATCATAGCTCGAATTCCATCGAGCAGACATATCAGCTCGCCATTTATTATGAAGGGTCTTTGAGATCTGCAAGAGCTGGTCAATAGGATTCTCACCTTGACCTCTGCAGTACGAGTCCCTCCCATACTGAGGTCACCACGATGTCTACCATTATCCTGTCAGCCATGACAGAAGTGATGCCTGAGGCGGATTGTTCTCACCCCAGTGAGATGCTTAGCCCAGTGAGTGACATATCTCTTGTTTATGACCTGTCTTTTATGACCCCGATTGAGACTGAGTCTGAGCGACCGATTAAGTCTGTAGTGGCGTCCCTCACCCAATCCTCGTCCTCTGTCATACACAGGGTTAGTTAGCACCCACAGATCCATTCTTGAGTGTAATCCTATGACGTTTTCCCATTGTCATTGCCCTGAGTCACATCACGACCGAGAGCCTAGAGCCTGGTGTTGATCTCATATTGGCTATGACACCCACTCACGGGGACACTACCCCTCACGATGGTACTCATATGGAGGATCATGGCCCTAGTGGCGAGTTCTATGACGACCCTCATGTTGAGCATCCTGAAGTGCCGTCACATCCTGGTGAGGATGTGATTCGGGTGAACCGCTTGTTTACGAGTTTAGAGTTAGTGACGCCTCTTCCATATCCATGGCCTTGCCCCAAAGGATGAATATTGTGTGGATCATCAAGTATTTAGGGCACCACCTGCTGACACATCGAACTCTTGATGAGTTTTGAGATACGCCACCAGCTGACCCACCAGACGAGTACTTTACTTTTGGGGACACTCACCACACTATAGAGTCACGTCTTCCAGTCTGTGTACACAGTTTTCACCCAGGTGCTCGTCTCATTCGTGATGACTTTTCGTACACACCTCCTAATGAGCCCTCTGATGTGTTACGTTCCCTGAGAGACATTTGGCTCGTTACGAACTCGTATTTGAGTGTAGATGTCTCTCACAGTCACCAAAACTCTCGACACACACGTGATGAGTTTTTCTACACTCTCCGAGAGCCTCCTGATAGGCGGTACCTGTGATAGATTTTCAGATCATTATTAGATTTTCTCATAAAAAGCATGTAGTGTGTGTCGTATTTTATTTGCATCATTTGCATGAGTCTATTGAGTCGTTTCTTCATCATTTGCATGTGTCTGTTGAGTTGTTTGTCCATCGTTTGCATATGTGGCATGAGTTGGTCTGACGGAAAATACATAATGATAATAAACTTTGTAAGTCACGTGTGAATGTTCACTGGCAAGAGCAGGTACTTCATGAATGCGAGCAGGTGATGGTGAGAATCTGCGTTGTGAGATTTCGTGCGAGGCTTGTTAAAAGTTTGAGCGTTAGGCGAATTGATTCATATATAATCATGAGACGGATCGAAGCAAACATCTATGATCTTGATATCCCTGCAAGTATGGGTATCTACCCGATATTTAATGTTGAAAATCTGACGTCATACTACGAGCCTCGAGAGTATGTGGACCCAAGCAGTGGGGACTTCCAGCCACACACACCTCCATTTTCGTTACCTTACCACCTTCATAGCTCACCTACAACTGGTAGCCACCACAGCTCACCCATTTATGAAAAATGTTGAACGTAATTACCCGACTCATGATTTGGAATTGGCAGCGGTTATTTTTGCACTAAAAATATGCGACATTATTTATATGGTGCTCAATGCGAGATTTTTACAGATCACAAAAATTTGAAATACATCTTCTAGAAGGAAATAAACATGCGACAAAGGCGGTGGTTAGAACTGATTAAAGATTATGATATTGACATCAAATATCATCCCGGTAAAACTAATATAGTAGTTGATGCACTAAGCAGGAAGAATTTAACATCCATGATTATACTAATAACAGAGCAGAAAGGGTTATTACAAGACCTGCAAAAGTTAGAACTGCTTACATGTATCACTACTTCCCAGCTTCAAGGCTTACTCTTTCAACTAATGGTGAAACACTCACTTAGAGACAGAGTAAGAAAGGCGATGAATCAAGATCCTATATATGTGAAATTTCTTTAAAAGGTAAAAATTAGTCAATCAACCGCATTTATAGAGAATGATGGGCTATTATTCCTAAATGAAAGGTTATGTATTCCTAATGTCGATATAATTCGAGCGAAAATACTCTAAGAAGCGCATAATACAACTTATTTGATTCACCCTGGAAGAACAAAAATGTATCAAGCCCTCAAACAGAAATTTTGGTGGCCTGGAATGAAGACCGATGTAATCAAATATATTGTCAAGTGTCACACATGTCAACTTGTAAAAGCAGAACATCAAAAACCTGACGGATATTTACAATCTTTACCCATCCCTGAATGGAAAATGGATGATATAACCATAAATTTGTCTACCAAGGAGTAAAGCTGAAAATAATAGTATATGGGTGATTATTGGTCGACTCGCGAAAGTTGCACATTTCATTCTCATAAAGAATGACAGTCCAGTTCAAAGGTTAGTCGTCCAATACAATGACGTCATTGTGAAATATCATGAAATTCCTCGATCTATCGTGTCTGACAGAGATGGACGTTTTATATCGGATATTTGGAAGCTAGTGTAGAAAAGATTGAGAACAAAATTATTATATAGTACTTCTTTTCACCTGCAAACTGATGGTCAGTCCGAGCAAATCATTCAGATGTTAGAAGACCTCCTAAGGATAGTCGTACTCGATCTACGAGGATCATATGAAAAATATTTTTCACTGGTAGAATTTTCTTATAATAATAGCTACCAGTCAAGTATTCAAATGACATCATTCGATGTGTTATATGGGCGGAGGTATTGTAGAGACCAAATCCTGGGCTCTTCAAAATTAAGGATCGGACAACAGTTTTGAATAAAAAGGGTCGCAGTACATCAGAAATACAAAGTACAAAGAACATTCACCAAGCCTTTTATTTCATTTATTACTTCGTTACAAGATTCGATAAAAAGAAAATTAACATCAGTATTACTTATATTCTATACAGAAGTCACAATACGGATCTCTACACGAGTCATTATGCTTTTGATGAACTTCTTCAATGCCTACGAAGATCTTTAGTCATACCTTCGCTAGTTCTTCTGGAGGAATCCTCTTAGGATCAATGGGAGATGCTCCTGTTGCCTAAAAAAATAGGTCCACAATGGGTTAGTCATAAAAATTATGACTATGTGAGAACAGTATTTCGTGAAAAGTTATACATGCAGGAAATGGGAGATAGCAATATGCTTACATTCCAATAAATCAAAATGTTATAAATGCTCTGGTTATGCATCTTTTTGGCCACACCCACTTAAGGGCTTTCCGTAAGCTCACCCCTACTGGTGAATCCATCTGTAGACTCCTGCTATATCATAGGATTCTAAACCTTTGCATTTCCTCATGCCGAATTTTTATTATTTTGTTCTTGATATAAAAGAAAAAGTGTTTAAAATATACCCTCAGATAGTTATTCCCTCGCCCACATTTCTTTTTGACGATATTTATATCATTGCGTTACTCATATGCACAGGCAATGTTTCTTTAAAAGAAAAATAGGAAAAATACTGAAATACTTGAATAAATATAATTCCCAGAAATAAAATACTCACCACAGCTTTGCCTTTATCCACACCTTTATTTGCATTGTTATCACGATTGTCTTGTGACGCCATCCTCAGTTTCTTCCAATTCGGTCTTGGTTGCGGAAAACCACTGTAATAGCACTCATTTCATTTTACTGGGTTGGGTCTCATTCTAATTGTGTACATAAAAGATTTACAGTTGCTAAAAACATCGGAAAACGAAAAACGTCAAAAATATTAAATCACATAAAAACTTTGTCGGACAGCTATAAATAAGCCTCGAAATGGACTAAACCAGCCCCCAAATGGACGTCCGTCCCCTTAAACATAATACTGTCCAGCAAAGCCAAAATAAAATTGGGTAAACCACCCCAAAAGTAACTCAAAATCAGCAAATAAATCCAGGAAATCAAAATCCCCAATACTTAAAGAAAATAATTAAAAAGCACTTAACTAAACCAGCCAAGGGGAAGGGGGAAGAATTTCCTTACAGCCAGAAGGGAGAGGAGAAAAGCACAGAACAGTACAGCAGCTTGGGGAGGTATCAAAATCGGGGCAGCAGCACAGTCGGCCAGCAGCAACTGCGCAGAAAGCTCGGCAGCAGGGAACAACAGAAGAAGAAGAACAGTAGCAGCATCAGCCCTAACAGAATCAGAGGGAAGCAACAGCAGTTGCACAGAAAGCTCGGCAGAACCGTCGGCATAGAAGCGATAATGGCAAAGCAGCGTCGGCACGCAATGTCGATCGCACGGTGAAATCGATCGGCACAACAAAGTCGTCGGCACAGCAGCCTAGCGACGACGGCACAGCAACAGCAAGATCGACGGCACCGAGGAACAGGGAGAATGAAGAAGAAGAAGGAGAAGCACTTCTCTGTCGAAATAGAGTAGCCAGAGGAAGAAGAAGCGGGATTCACAGAAATGGCAGTGCGGGAGAAGACGCAGATCGGCCTTAATTTATACAGTGAAATCGGCGGCTAAGCGGCAAGATCGTGCCAAAACACCGCTCCAAGTGCCTTTTTGTCAAGCCCAAACTCATTCCCAGCCAACACCTCAATCTCCAGCACAAGCAAACAGCCTTTATCAACAGCCAACAAGCCCATCCAGTCACCAAACACAGCCAGCACATTTTCAACACAGCCAGCACACCAAGCCAGTCAGCCCAAAAATCAGCCCATAAATTAAATAGCTAGCCCACATCCAAAGGCAGCAAGCCCGCAAAATAAACTTTGAAAGTTCCATTGGCACCCAAAATGATAAAAGAAAACGAACGATAATTGAAAACAATTCTTCGAAAAAAAGAAATTGAAACATTGTCCAGTGCCTTTTTCATCATCGGGGAAAATAAACAAAACTTTATACGTATTTTTATTTTGGGTCGTTACAGGTATCGCACCCCGCTAAGCTGGGCAGAGGATGGTGAGCAAAAGTTATTCAAAAAGAAACAAGTGGACAAAATGAATGATAAGTTGACACTTGTACGAGAAAAGTTGAAAATAGCGCAAGATAGGAAACAAAAATATTTTAACGCTAGACATCGAAGGGTAGAGTTTAATGTGGGTGATATGGTGTGCCTTAAAATAAAATCTTTCAAAGGAGCTTCACGAATTCGTCGACTTGGAAAACTTAGTCCAAGATATGTAGGACCATTCCCAATCACTGAAAGGATTGGAGAGGCAGCATATCGCTTGGCGTTATCTGATGCTCTTCAAAATCTTCATGATGTATTTCACGTATCTTCCTTGAGAAAGTATATAGCAGATCCAGAAATGATAGACCCTTTTGAACAGATCCAAATTGAAGCTGACTTATCAAGTCCAACAGAACCATACAAAATCGTGGATTGGCAGAATAAGCAATTCAGAAACAGAGAAGTTTGATTCGTCAAAGTCTGGTGGAAAGGACATAGTTTACACAAAACTACTTGGGAAAAAGATGAAGAAATGTGTGACATTTTCCCCTTCCTATTTGATGAAGATGTAGAGTGAAGATTTCCACGGACAAAAATTCAATAAGGAGGGGAGAATTGTGACACTGTAAATTGTGGCGTTGTGTAAATTATTACAGGTATTTTTCTCATTTATGTGTTTATGCTAATGTGTACACCAACGCAACAATGATAAAATTAGGCTTAAATATAAATCTGGACCGGATCAAAATATGTAGTATTGACCGGCTGGAGGAAGTGAGAATTGACTGATTATTATGGTGTTGGGTCGGTTCAAGTATGACTCGCGCTACTTATTAGAATATGTGGCACTTAAAGAGAAGCAGCCCTCTCGTGAGAAAAGGAGAAAACCAGAGCACGAAGTGCATTCATGTTGTTACGTCAGACGGAAACCGCGGAAGAGGCACTCGGCGCTACTCGCTCCAGACTCCCCAAATCTCCTTCGATTTCCATGATTTTTTTTCCTAACGCAAGGTAATCCCTTCCTCTCAACTCATCTTGAGTTTTGTTTGGATCGGAAACACCGTTTCCTAGGTTTGAAATTTCTAGGTTAACCTAAAATTCTTCTGTTCACTTAAGGTTTCTCCTCTTGAGTTTCATAGGATTAGTAGAACTTATTTTGTTATGTTCAGACAAGATTTCGAAAATCCTAGGTGGAAAAATGTTATGTTTACCCTAATTTCAATTATATGGTTCCTCTAACGGGTTACGTAGGGTGGAATGTTGGTGTAGTATGAAAGTAGGGCAAAAACTCTATCTACATGTTAGGGAAGCCAACAATCATGAAGGATTGAAGTCAAAGCATCATTCATGCTAATGTGTACACCAAAGAAACAATGATAAAGTTAGGCTTAAATAGAAATCTGGACCGGATCAAAATATGTAATATTGACCGGCTGGAGGAAGTGAGAATTGACCGGTTATTATGGTGTTGGGTCGGTTCAGGTATGACTCACGCTACTTATTAGCATGTGTGGCACTTAAAGAGAAGCAACCCTCTCGTGAGAAAAGAGAAAACCAGAGCACGAAGTGCATTCATGTTATTACGCCAGACGGAAACCGCGGAAGAGGCACTCGGCGCCGCTCGCTCCAGACTCCCCAAATCTCCTTCGATTTCCACGATTTTTCTTCCTAACGCAAGATAATCTCTTCCTCTCAACTCATCTTGAATTTTGTTTGGATTGGAGACTCTGTTTCCTAGGTTTGAAATTTCTAGGTTAACCTAGAAGAAAAGGTTTCTCCTCTTGACTTTCAGAGGATTAGTAGAACTTATTATATTATGTTCAGACAAGATTTCGAAAACCCTAAGTGGAAAAATGTTATGTTTACCCTAATTTCAATTATATGGTTCCTCTAACGGGTTACTTAAGGTGGAATGTTGGTGTAGTATGAAAGTAGGGCAAAAACTCTTTGTCTCCGTGTTAGGGCAGCCAATAATCATGAAGGATTGAAGTCAAAGCATCATTTATAGTTGTTTATAGTTGCTTCATGAACCCTTATATAGTTCCCTTGTTTAATTAGAGCATGTTTATTATATCTAGACTTAAGGGCAGCCATAATATGTCAAAATTACTATGTTAGCACCTTATAGTTTACCAATTGATCAACTAATAACGATAATTTACATAGGTCATGAATTAGAGAAAAGGGAAATGATCCGCGCAAAGAGAAAGGCAAAGAGAAAGTATGGGGAAATGACCCGCGCAAAGAGAAAGGAAAAGAGAAAGTGGGGGTGAGTTCTTATTTTTTATATTTGCAAGTTTTGCTTTTCATATGACGCATGTTGTGCTAATATACGAAATACAAAGGTAATTCGCTAACGAGTCAAATAGAAATAATGAATCAAACAAAGACAAGTATTTAAGGTAAGCGAAGAAGGACAAACACACGATTAATCCCCCAAGAAAATGGTAGAAATAAAAGAAGAAAAAACACCTCAAATCAATGGGCTATATGAAGAATTAACCCAAATCGGGAGATGGGGAGAATAATCTTCCAACATAAATATAATTCGTGCGAGTTAAGGGCACGAACAAAAATATGAACATGCGAGACAAGGGCACGAACAGTAATATGAACGTGCGAGACAAGTGCACGTGAATATTACATCATAAACGTGTGAGGTAAGGACATGTAATGAATTCATGAAACATTAATTTACACATCATATAACTCATGCTTGAAGTAAATGGACAAATTAAGTATAATATAAGTCAAAAGAAGGAAGGAATGAGAATAAGAAGGTTAATTTGTTATAAGACTACGTACAAAAGAAAGGATGCAATAAAGAGATTTATGCAAGATAATAAGAATCTCAAAAATAAAAAAATTTCATCATAGGAGGAAAACTAAGAATTCACATAGTTCTTTGATTAATTAGAAAATAAAACTAAACAGGTCAAGGAAGAGGCGGTGCAGCCACCAATAGTCAGTGTCGACCATGTTCTCCTCGCCAGGAGAAGAGGTGTCGTTTTTGAGTTGAAGTTTCGACAGCAGTTTTTGGCGTCCTGGATGATCGCAGGTCCAGGTGCAAAGACCCAGAGTGTCCTTATGAGGAGTTTTAGTTTTTCTTTATGTAGTGTTTGTAGTTCTACTTATGACATATGTGTCTGTACATGTTAGTCGTATGTTATGAGTCAGTCATGTTTATATGTACAGTGTTGGTAAGCCCATTTTGATGTATATATAGGGCTACCTGTGGTACCGTTGTACCTTCTTATCCAGAACTTTAATGAAATGAAAAGATTTTATTTTGTCATGACATTTTACTTCTTGTACCAAATAATCTACCAAGATGCATATTATTATACAAAATAATAAGAAATAAAATACAAAATAATCTACCAAACATAATAAGAAATTATAATCTTCTCTATAATATATCAAGATGCATATTATTTACTTCAAATCTACAGTACTAGAACGTCTTAGTCAACGGGTAGTGCGATAGTGACAAGGTAACTAGGATAGGCATTATAGTCATGAAACTAAAACGCAGTCTCCAAAGAAATTCATCAATGTTAATGGTCATAGGCTTGCCCTCCTACATTCTCACCACCATACCGGTTGATCAATTATGCTTAGAATTTATAGGACTTAACATAGGATGAAATGATAGGCTTGAGTTTAAAGTGTGGAGACAACAACAACACTCAAGCCTTTATCCCACAATAGCCGGGTTGACTATATGGATTATTTTTCTCCATTGTGCCCTATCTTTAGTCATAATCTAGCTAATAATGCCTAGGACATCATATCTTTCCTTATAGTTTCATTCCAAGTCTTTATTGGTCTACCCCTCCCTCGTTTAACATGCCTAGTGACTAGACTCTCACAACGCCTAACAGGTGCCTCTAATGGCCTCCTTTGTACGTGTCCAAACCATCTTAGTCGAGCTTCTCTCATCTTCTCTACAATTGGTGCTACTCCAGTCTTATCTTTGATACATTCAATCCGAATTTTTTCTAGTCTCGTGTGTCCACACATCCACCCAACCATTCTCATCTCCACAACTCCCATTTTTTTCTCATGTACACAATTCACTGCCCAACACTTAGAACAATAGAGCATCGCGGGTCTAATTGCAGTACGGTAAAACTTGCCCTTAAGTTTTAGTGGTACTTTACGATCACATAAGATCCTTGACGTGCCACTCCACTTCAACCAACCCGCTTGGATTCTATGTGTCACATCTTTATCAATACCTCCGTCTTTTTGAACTATCAATCCAAGATATTTAAAACACTCACTACGGGAAATATCTTGATCACCCAACTTAATAACGAAGTCATCTGTCCTTCTTGTACTACTAAATTTAAGCTCCATGTACTCTGTCTTTGTCCTGCTCAACCTAAAACCCTTCTTTTCTAAAATATCTCGCCAAGATTCAAGTTTTGCGTTTACACCCTCGTGCATCTCATCAACCAAAACGATATCATTCGCAAACAATAAACACCAAGGTATTTCTTGTTGGATATGTCTGGTGAGCTCATCTAAGATAAGGGTAAAGAGATAAGGGCTTAAAGCTGAACCTTGATGTGAGCCAACAGTGATGGGGAATTCCTGTGTTAATCCTCTAGATGTCCTCACCCTTGTCACTGAATTTGTTTTTTCATCATAGCTTAAAAATTCCAAGCTGGTATAGCGCAGCAGAATAGCAGTTTCAGGGCGCACGAGGCCTGGCAACGGTGGCTCGTGGCGAACAAGTGGAGGTGGCTCGTGGTGAATAAGATTGCTGCTTACTTGATCGTGTGCGGGGGACGGTAGAGAGATCATTGAGGCGCTTGGAGAGTGCGGCAAAGGCCTCCTGGTGACAATCCATGATGGCAGTTTGTTGTGCCATGACAGCTTGTAGCATGGACATAAGCTGACTCATCTGTTCTGATTAGTCGCCCATAGTTCGAGATAAGGATCAGGTAAGTGGACGGCAGGATTGCTCCGAGGCAGATGGTTGGGAGGTGTCACAAGAGTCGCGTTATCTTCCAATTGTGACAACAAAAAGTTTACATACAGGAGGCGCTGGAATATTTGTAAAGGGTTGTTCCGGTTGGTGGGCCCAAGAAAAAGGGCAGTCGGGTCATTGTGTAGAAGATAAAGGCGGTACGGGGCTTGATGGAAAAAAAGGTGTGTCGAGTACTGAGGGCATGGGGCTCGAAAAGACGCGACTGGAGGAAGTAGTGTGCTGAGGAGCAGAGATGCACGGTTGTAGGAACGTGGACAGATGTCGTTAGTCGCTGCGGAAGAAGGAGAGCCATGGGAGGATGAAGGAGGCTCTGATACCAATTTGTTATGTGCCTACAAGGAAGGGTATCGGGAGATGATTGGAGATGAAGGTGACGGTGGCGAGAGATACAACGGAGCCGATACCACGACTACCTAAGAGGGGCTTAGTCCTTAGAGGAGAGAGCTTCTGAAATCTCACAATAAGGGACAAGAAAAATAGATTATTTCTTTTCTAATATTGCAAGACCCCAAGGGTCTTTTAAATAGATGATACAAAGGGGCAAACTCATAAATACAACAAAACTTAAGGAAACATAATAAAAGACGCACAACATTCGATATGACAAAACATAATTAAAGATACAATAATTCACTAGGCACGCAGCACATAACAGTTTCATAAGCATGTTACTGTATATAATAGGTACCTTTTTAAAGTGTAATTTTAAATGCAACCCGCTTTTGACTAGGTGCAAACCACGGTTATGTGCAAACCAAAAAATTTAAGTGCATACCACATTGTTATATGCAAACCATGAAAAAGAAGGTAAGAGTAGTAGGGATTGGAGAGGAAAAGATGTTTGGAGAGGATGAGAAACCTTTATATACAAAATTAGGGCAACCTGTGTACACAACTTGGATCGAAAGAGATGACCGAGCTAGGAATGGTTACTAATGGCTCGATTGTAAGAAGATTCACTAGAAAATGCATTAGCATGTCTTAGTTGATTCAGTGATTTGTTGGTTGCAACTTTTCCATGTTCGGGAATCAACTAAAATATGAGCATACAGTGTCTAGACGCATAAATAAACTATTCCATATTCTCGTATCACCACTAGCTTCTGATGTCTTTAAGTGGACTCAGTCGATAGAAAAAGGGTGGACGAAGTATATTACTAGCCAGAAAAATTAAAAATGCAAGGTGCACTCTTTTTGGATTTTATTCTATAGAAAAAATTACGGCCAAAATGCTTCAGAGTAATGCCTGCCTTCTATGTCCATCACTGAAAAAAATTTAGCATTAGGAAAAGAGCATTATCTTATGAATACTGGGTTGGTGCCAGATTTGCACATTTATATTGAGATACATAATTGACTATGTATAGCTAATAAGGTGGAAAATGTCTATGACCATATAACTCATGAAGGATAATGGCATTACTCAAAATTAGGTGGCTTTTATGATTCTTACAAAATTTTTTATTTGATCCAGAGATATTGATTGTGCGATCGGGTTATTCAGATGAATTCTATTATCATACAATGATTTGAGGTTATTTAAGGGAGTTCCCTTGCTTAAGGGATGCGGAAGAGAGGTCTCCTTCCCAACAATATTGGACATGGCCAATTACTTCAATTCCTTGTTTCTTGCTACCCAAAAAGGATGCTATCTTGCTTTTAGAAGAGATGAACTCACATAATCACCAGCCACATTCGAGTAATTACAATAAATTCCTTTAGGTGCTTTATTTCCAGACCAAATGAATGGAAATTTGCAGGGTTTATAATTTGACTCTTAAGCTAGGAAGAATGCCAAATGAGAATTTATAGCTAACGCTTAGTTGTTGGTCACGAGAGGGATGGGTATCTATGGTCGACGCTTGGCTGCTATCGTGGGTTATGAAGATCTACGTCCACTCTTCCAGCAATAATGACACACAATTCCATCAGATGGCTTAGGCTCATACCTGATGTTCTTGGAGCTTCTTTTCTTGTTCCATGTGCTTAGAAGGAATTTTATCCTTCTTCCAATTGTAGAGCTTTCTTGACAAGAATCTAAGGTGTTCTTCAGTGAAGGAGGGCTCCTTCACAATTCAGTGGCAGCAAGGGCCACTATCTTCTTTCGGATTGGCTTTAGGAGAGGGGTTGGCTCTGGTACAGTCTTAGTCTGAGAGCTGTCCAACTCAAAAGATTGAAGCCTCCCATATAAAGCTTCAGAGATTTATTTCCCTTAACTTCCTGGTCTTCTTGATGGTCGTAGAGTAGGGAAGATATTCTTTGGTAAGACTCTTGAGGAGCTTGTCATTTTTCTCATCATCAAAGATCTCTCTTTCATAAGTCTTCAGATCATTTATAATGGTGGTATATCTCTTATACCATTCCACTACAGATTCTTCAGCCTTCGTTTTAAAGTTTTCATATTGGCCGATTAGGTCAGCCTTCTTGTCTTTTCTTACATCATAATTTCAACCATTATAGTGAGGGCATCTCATACCTCTGTTGCAGAGGCACAGGTGATGATTGTTTGGTAGAGATCATCTGATAGTTTGCTTATAAGAATATTCATGGCCTCTTGTTATAGGACTTCATTTTCTTATCTTCAACAGACCATTGTTCATCACTTGGCTTGAAAACTTCTCCATCACCTGTGATGGTGTTACGGTCCCGCCATGGTCCCGCCTTGGTCGCGCATATCGCGAACTATATCTAGTCGACTTTATATTTTTGCATGCGTAATTGATCTTCCAAGTCTAAGCCCAAGGAGGGGGCAATTTTATGAACTATTTATATGTGTGTGTGGCCAAGACAAGGGAAGCAAAGAGTATTTTCATTTTATGTTTTCTAAACCCTCTCTCTAGTTCTCTCTCTCTCTACCGTGCTTTTATCCCGCCGGGTTGCCCTAGCCGACTACGCCTCCCGCATCGCGAAACCCGCGATTCCCGCTGTGCCACCTCCTCCGATCCGCGATTCCCGCAATCCGCCTCCGCATTCGCACACTGCAAGCCGCCGCCACCATAGCTCGCCAGAGTCCCTCCTCCTCCCTTGAGGACTTCCCTCCTCTTCCCGAGTGCATGCGCTCTCAATCACGGGCCCGTAACAACTTGCTATCAGAGGGAACGCTTCTCCCCACCGCCGACCCTTTCGATATGCCGCCTTCTACCTCCTCTGACCGCTTCGCACAGCCCGGCTCCGCCCCGACAAGCTCCGGCCAGCCGACTTTGCCCCGTCCGGCTTCTCCCCGGCCGCTCTCCTCCAGCCCTAGTCCGTTCCCCTTCGCTCTCCACCAGCCCTATCCCGACAGCCCTACTCCACAGCGCCTCCTGCTCGGCTCCTCCATCAATGAGGGCCCCTTACTCGCCGCCTCTACCAGACTACTTCCGCCATCGGCACCTTTTTCCTCCATTCCCTCCAGCGCCGCTAACCCACCATCTCTGTCCCACGCAATGGCCGACCAACCCTCCCTCTCGCAAGTTTTTGAGTCCCTCGCCAAGCTCCTCATAGATAACAACAATGCTCTCATTGTCGTCGTCACCACCCAACTAACGGCGAACCGACCGGCCCAACCAGCCACGGGCTCCTCCAGTGAAGCGCCGATTCCGCCAACCCTGCCAGAATTTTGTCCCCCGCAGCACGAGGGCAACGGGGTGCTACAATACTTACGGCTGGACTTTCCAATATTCGACGGCCACGAAGACCCCTTAGCTTGGCTCTCTCGTTGTGAGCAATTCTTCTCCCACCAGTGCATCCCTTGGGAAGAGTGGCTCAGCATTGCTGCCTTCCACCTGATAAGCCCCGCGTAACTTTGGTTTTCCCAACTGCAATGGGAGTAACCACTCCTCTCTTGAGAAAATTTCAAGGTGAACTGCACCCACCGCTTCGGCCCACCCCTCCACAGCAATCCCTTGGGGGATCTCATTTCCATCCGCAGACTGCTCCGATCGATGCTAGTATTTCGAATAATGAGTTTGGCTCGCATTTGCGAGAAGCGCCTGCTTTTGGATCGCCCTCATCTACATCACCAGGACACCGAGGGGTCCAAGCATCCTCCGCGGCCTTCTGTCATTGACCACAGCCAGTCTCCTCGCCCCATATCGCGACGTCGACCGCCCTGCTACCATTCGTCGATTGTCGCCACAGGAGATGAATGACCGCAGTGCCAAGGGTCTCTGTTACAACTGCGACGAGCCATTTTTCTGTGGACATCGCTGCAAGCGCCTCTTCTGGTTGGAGGTCGACGACTCTGCTTCTGAACGGGATGCTGACACTGACACGGGAGATCTGACTCCCACCGTCACTACAGACCAAGCTTGACGGCAAGCTTGTCGTCGGGCAGGGTGGGGATGTTACGGTCCCGCCTTGATCCCGCCTTGGTTGCGCATGTCGCAAACTATTTATCTAGTCTACTTTGAATTTTTGTATGCGTAATTGATCATCCGTGTATAAGCCCAAGGAGGGGACACTTTTATGAACTATTTATATGTGTGTATGTGGCTAAGACAAGGGAAGCAAAGAGTATTTTCATTTTATGTTTTCTAAATCCTCTCTCTAGTTCTCTCTCTCTACCATGCTTTTATCCCGCCGGGTTGCCCTAGCCGACTACGCCTCCCGCATCGCGAAACCCGTGATTCCCACTGTGTTGCCTCCTCTGATTCGTGATTCCCGCAGTCCGCCTCCGCCGATTCGCACACCGCAAGCCGCCATCGCCATAGCTCGTCGGAGTCCCTCCTCCTCCCTTGAGGACTTCCCTCCTCTTCCCCGGTGCACGCACTCTCAATCACGGGCCCGTAACAGATGGTTACCTTCATAAGGATGAATGGACCTGAAAGAATATATTCATATTTATCTTTATCAACTGAATCCCTATATAATCTAATCCAAGATTTTCATACGGCAAATCTTTCTAGGCTGCACATAGGAGGTCTTGAAGTAGTTGCACAATCTTTTTTAGAAGACATTAAAAAGGTAGAAAGATGACTAGAAGAGTAATCAAGGTCAAGATCTTGATTCACCAACATTTTAACTCTTAGAGGTGAACCTATCTCTTATATCAACTGAAAGTGCGGAAAAAAATACTTGAGTACTTCTTTAAAGGTGGGTGAATAGAGAAGATGACCGCTTAGTGGTATTTTAATTTCTTCTCTGATTTCCTTGAAAGATTATGTGAAGCATTAAAGAGTTGGTCAGCAGTGGAAATATGTCGGAGATCAATTTTGCGAAGCTGGACATTTTCTCTGATAAAATAGCAAGTCATGATAATTATGGAGGAGTGAGGGCAGTGGTGGTCCTGCAGGGAGGTGGACGGACAAGAGTTGATAGTGAGTAGCAATATTGAAAAGGAGAGGAGGGGGAGGGGGAGGGGGAATGGTCCAACAGAAGAGAGGAGGAATTCCTTAGACTTCGTGCATAGGTTCCAGCTTTGGCACCGAGTGACCAAAAGGAAGAATGCTTTTTTAAACTTTAGATCCTTGTAAATGGAGTATTATATACCTATTTATAGACCTAGGAACTTCCATGAAGAATCATAATCTTCCAATCATGGCAGACGTACAAACAAGCTTAAAGTAAAATACAAACATAAAAAATATTAAAATTCCTAAGTCGGTGATCCGATCAAGATGAACAGCTTCAGTCGCCGTGTAGAACCACTATGACGTGATCCCATCAAATTGATTTAAATCAATCAAAATGTGAAAAAATATGGAAAATCTTTCGGAAAGCTAGGAGGCGCAGAGCTGCATAGTTGAGGCTGGAGGAAGATGATCTGGTAAGTAAATATTAGGTTTGGGTGAGGTGGCAGCTTCTAGTGATGACATATGGACTAATAATTTGTGATTGGTTAAAGTAATTCCCAAAATTGGGCCACTATACAGCAATTGGGAAATACCATATTTATACAATAAGATATTTAATTAAAAATCAATGGATCATATTTAGGACGACCGATAAATATCAAATCAATTCAAAATTGAGATCTTTAAATTGCTAAATTTTACAAATAAATCAAAAAAAACATTTATTAAATTTTTAGGGCACTTTTGGATGCATAAAAATTTGTGATTTTTCAAATTCTAAAAAAATGAAACTTATCAAATCTCATATTAGACACTTTGATAAATTCATATAAATATTGATGGTTAAGTGACCAAAATTTTAAATTCTAATAATCATCATTAATCATTGGATCAAAAAATTAAGGACTAGGATTGAATGTAAGTGATCTAGGGTTTGAAATGCTTCAAACTTAAGATCAAACTTTAGATATAGTCAATCTAGTCATCGATCTACCAATCAATGAATTGGATCACTAAGATCACAACAAGGATGTTGCATAACTATCAAAGTGGTGGAGACCAGCCCCGATCAGGTCGACGCAAAGGTGTCCGATGCTGCACCCGACCGGACCTCTATCGGCCCTGATTGTTGCATGTGTTATTTTACAAATTATGCATTTTATACAATATATATATATAGATTTATAAATGTATACATATATATATATGACTGAACTATAACTATATATGTTATAAATATACATATTAATATATATATATATAAAGCATAGGGTTAAGCAGGGTCATCGGCTTTTCTTCTCTCCCGATCCAGAGCCGGACCCTGTCAATATCGCTGCACGGGTAGGGCACAACCGCTGCTTCTCCGATTTTGCTCGCCACCAAAGCCCCGCGCCGCGCCTTCCTCCTCCCACGATGAGCTCATGTTTCTTCAGCGACCAGCCACGAGCTCCTCTCGGAATGAATGGACAGCAGTTTCATCCACGTCCCCTGCCACGATGCCCAGTCTGGGTGGTTTCATCTCCACTAATTGAGCTCTACCATGGCCGCCCATGGAGGGTAACTGTTTAATTTTCTTCCTCTTTGCTTTTTGTTCAAACCCTATAAAAGGGAGTGCTTGTAATTTGTTTTGTTGTTGACGTTGATGTATGATTGAAAAAGATTAAACTGATTTCTGTGATTTTTGCTTCCCGTATACATTCCTGCGTGAAGATATAAAAGGCGTGTTGTTCGATTGTGGAAGAAGATGAACAGTGGGGATGGATATTAGAGATCTGTTGTTGTTATTGTGAGATAGAGATTGAGGAGTGTTTGATTGTTGCTGTGAGATCTTGATTTCCGGTGTGCTGCCGTGAGTTTGGGACGTGCACTTACTGATGCCCAATAGTTCCTGTTTGAGAGTGGAAGAGATAATGAACAGTAAATTTTAATTTACTGTGATTGATCATTAATTGTCTGGAGAAGTGTTAAGGTTCTGATCAATGAGTCGTGATATGTGGATTTTGTTAATTGCTTCCTATAATAAAATCTCTCCGATTGTTTAATTTTGCTTTCTCAAATTAGTGGAGTGTTTAGAGATTTCGTGGATCCACTAATTGTGAAAGTGAGTGAAGTTTTTTTCCTCGGTGCCCGTGTGCGATAGCGGACGACCTCGGAGCGGGAAATTGAATGTGATGAGAAATTCCTCGCGTGATCGCCGTCGACTTTGAATACGGAAAGACGCATCTTTCCGTGGGTAATTGTTTTTATCTTCTTCTTTTTATGTGCCTCGATATTTTCTCGTAGGATAATAGACTCATTGCTGGGTTTTCGCTTGAGTTTTGTCATCGAACGCTACGTTGAAAACTCCAAACGGAAACATATTTGGGGTTCACGATTTCTGTTTTGCTACGATAAAGGGAACGGAACGATAGTTGCGACCTTCTTTCCCCGGGTTTAGAATCGAACCGTTATTTTAAGAAAATCCTTTTTTAACAAAATAGTTTTTTGTGCTTTAAAAAAACAAACGTTGCTTAATTTCATAAAGTCTGTGCAACGACCGCTCTAATTATTTTTGTAAGATTCAATGTTCATTGCATGCATTTAGGGTTTCCTAGAAAAAGCCGACAGGTGCGCAAACCCTACGCTCCGTCCTGCATCACAAAGACCTGCTGAGCTATACGATGCAAAGTACATGTCCTGAGAAAATAGTAAATTCATGTCTAATTAAGGAAAATTAACTTTCATGCATTTATATAACTAGTCTCACGCTTGTATCTACTCCTACCTTGACTTGATTGTCCAGCTCCACTTCACTAGCTCAATTAGTTCAACTACACCAACTCCACCAGCTCATCCACCACCTATAAAATATGTCACCCATCGCAGAGTTCCATAACCAAACCCACCTAATGATAATACCCCTACGCCCAAGGATCATTTTATTGCCCTTCACAAAGGTAAGTGCACATGCACTACTCATATTTGTCGAATTTTGTTTCCTTTCATCGCTTAGCTCATCTTCTCTATAAATTTGCATTCTTTCTTCAGTTAACACTCCTTGCGTGCATGAGGCATTATAGCATTCAGGGAGGTGAATTCTGATGGATTAGGAAATGTAAGCTCTCCGGGCAAGTTATAGGTGGGATCTGATGGCATGGACATTGGAACAGTTTTGTATTGGTTGCCTTGAGTTTTCACGATAAAACATAAGCTGGATGATTTGATTATGAGTCTAAAGGCATAAATCATGACCTGAGAATTTACTCGGTAGTAGGGCATTAACGATGAGATCTTCTACCTATTGTAAATTTGAACATCGTTAGAGTATCGTTCAATTTTGCCACTCGTTCTCATTAGAAGTTGCATCAACCTGATATTAAGAATGTCTTCTTCAACTGTGACTAGACAGACAATTTGCATACAATAGGTGACCCAAATATAAGATTACAGGGAATCCTCTAGTCTGTCATTTCTGAAAATCTATGAATTAAGTAAAGCAATCTACTGAGATTGGTTTAAGAAGTTTATCCATGTGGTTCGAACTATCAATTTACATCATAACTCTTTCGACTTCTCTCTTTTTATTCATCGTAGCCAGGATATGTGAAAACCCTAAAGCAAATCTTCCCCAAATGATAGGAGGCATAATCAGAAGTTTTCAAAATTTGAGTCACAGTAGTACACAATCAGAAATGAACCATTTTATTTATTTATTTATATCAGGTACAATTACAAATCTAGGAATAATAATAGATACAATAATCGCACTCGCAGTTTGGGTTTGCGATTCGATGATTCTCCTGGCATTCCCCGATACCGACAAAGATCTTCAACCATACCTTCGCCAGTTCTTCCGGCGGAATCCTCTGTGGTGCGCTGGGACTTGCTCCTGCTGCCTAAAAACATGGAATTCAACTGGATTAGTCATACAAATATGACTATGTGAGACAATTATTTCGTGAAACAGTTATACGTGCAGTAAAAGGGTTATAGCAATATGCTTACAATACAATAAACAATTTAGGTGAAGATATACGTATATGTGTTTTCTTCTTGAAACCCATCATTTTAATTACATATAATAGGAAATACTTAGGTATGCAACTTGAATAGGCCACACCCCCGAAGGGCGAAATTGTAGGCTCACCCCTACTGGTGAATCCATCAGTAGATGCCTCTACATCATAGGATTCGAAAACCTTTGTATTTCCTTATGCCGGATTGTATGTTTTATTATCTTTCTTAAACGGATGAGTTTTTAATAAAATAATTTTCCCTCAGAAAACGTTTGTATCGCTATAATTTTCCCCTCGCCCACATTGATTTGATTAGCGATATTTCATTGAGTTTGAAACTCATATGCACAGGCAGTGTCCTTGGTAATAAAATAATATGAAAGTACGTGAATAAACATAATTCAAGAAATAAAATACTCACCAATGCTTTGCCTTTACCCTTATCCTTTCCTGTATTATTACCCTGATTATCGCGGGACGCCATCCTCGCTTGTCCTAGTCTGGGAAACCACTGAAATAAGATGCACAATTCGGGTTGCGTCTCGTTTTACTCATAGTATAATATGTTAGGATAATTATTGTTTACTAACAACTTTGAATCGTTGAAATCGATAAATCGTAAAAGTAAAAGGAAAAAGACATTTAAAATCCTCAAAAACAGCCCTCAATTAGTGCTGGACAGTCATAAAATAGCTCGAATGGGCCAAACCAGCCTCAAATGGACTTCCCGTCCTCTTAACCTGCTGTCCAGCCACTAATCAGCACAACCAGTATCAAAAAGTAGTGTAAAATCAGCATACAAGAACCAGAAAATAGCCCCCAACAGAAATTATAGAAAACAGTCCAAACAACCCAAAATAAAGCAGTTTCTGTAGATAAAATAGTCCATGAGCACACCTCAAACCAGCCCCAAAATAACAGTGCACTTCTGAAGAAATTTCAGCTTAAGACAGAAATTAAAAGAGAGGGAGAAGCATGCTTACAGCGGGAGAAGGAGGAAGAAGGATGTTACGCAACCGATCCTTGAAGAATCGCCGGAGTGTAGCAAACTCCTTCCTAGAACTCCAAGTTAGCAGAAGCGGCAAAGAGAAAACAGCAGCGGCTTGCAAAAGGCCCCAACAGTAACTACAGAAAATGAGAGAAGAGGAAGCTTGAGAAGAATAAAGAGAAGCCATCCAGAGAAAAATAGCAGTGGCAAGGCACGGTTCATACCGAGATGGTGGCGGCTTCGCGGCAGCAAGAAGAAGAGAAATGGAGGAGTTGCAGCCCTAATCGGCCTGGCAGAGTCGTCGACCTAGCAGGATTGGCGGCACAAAGGCAAGGCAAGATCGGCAAGGCACTCACACCAACCAGTGGCACGAGGAGCTCAGCACCGAGAAGGGGGTAAAGGAGAAGAGAGTTCTCGGTCGACTGGAGCAGCCAGAGGGAGAAGGCGACGGAGAAGAAACACTCGCAGGAGCAGGAGATCGACGAAAGCAGTGCGGGAGAAGCAATAGCCCGGCTTGATTTTATAACAGTGACTAAGCGGCTAAGCGGTAAGGTTAAGCCAAGCACCGCTCCAGGTGTGCTGAACCGAACCCAATGTTTAATAACAAGCAGCCAGCTTAACTTCAAAACAGCCAGCACATAGCCAGCACACCACCCCACTTCCAAAGGCCCAAAATAAGCCCATAATAGTTGAACCAGTCAACTTTCCAGCATAATTAAAGCAAAGCCCAGCCATATATAAAAATATATTTAACCCATCAAAGTCCACATTAAGTCTTAACCACCCAAAATACCAAACTTAAATGAACCAAAAAATTATGAAATCAAACACAAACATAAAATCGTACTGCCATTATTATCATCATCGGAGATTGTGAAAAGCACAACGTTTAAAACATGTAAAAAAAACTAAACTTTATATGTTTGTTTTTGGTTCATCACAGGATAGCCTTGTGATATTACTATGGTGATGAATGATATAGCATGCATCTCCATGTTTAAAGATCATTTGACCAAGCATTTTCAAACCTGGTGGTGATTCCCACCTTTTGTCTCAGAGAAAGCATTACACAGATCCCCTTCAGTATGTTGGTTACTTAGGTTGTAAATAAGTCGATATCCCATGAATGTCAATGTGAAGTTCTTCATCTATAAATTTTACCTCTGACCCATTATTACCCAATAAAAAGTATTATCATCAATTGTTTTGGAAACAAATTTATCCGCCTATCCCCCATTCAAATATCTTTTTGGATGAGTGTTGGAAGTCAATTCATGAGTACTTCCAAGGTCTATCATTTGCAGGCAGTTGAGTACATTCTCCGGTGTCTAAAGCGCACTTCTAGAAAGGGACTTATCTATCATTTGTCCCTTACTCTATCTCTCTCCCTCTTGTGGACTATTCCAATGTCAATTATGTTGGACCCGTACATGATTGTGATTTACTAATTGATTCTACACTTATCTTGGCTATAATCTTGACATATGGAATAGTAAGAGATAATTATTGTCAATGTCCCTTTGAGTTTCCAATTTCACCTAAATTAAGGGACTTTTGGTTAATCTTGGATGTCTCTGTCTTCTCATGCGGTTATATTTTGTGACAATCAGAGTAACAATCACCTCATTGGGAATCTCATCTTTCATTAGCATATAGAGTGTAGAATGACATTTTATCATAATGATGGACAAGATTCGAGGACCCACCATTATGATTTTTCCGCTTACAATTTGCAAGCATTCTCACCAATGAATCACTATTCTCATTGTATCTTCAGTATCTTCCTAAATTTAGTACATAGGACATGTATGCTCCAACTTACAAGGAAGTAGAGTAAATATTGTGTATTTGATTTAGTTCACTCTTCTTATTTAGTCTCATATGTTGTATAGTTTAATATGTGACTCTTCGTTCTATACATAGGGTCATTTACATGCTCCATGTATCAATGGAGTAATCATTTTCATTTACTCTATGATATATATATGGCTAAATTGTATCAAGAATAAAAGTAGCACGAGTGAAACATATATCACAAAAAGAGTAGTAATCATCTAGGGACATATATCACAGAGTAGTAATCATGTAAGGAAAAAATCGAAGAAAGAAAGAAATAAGGATATTAAATATCACAAAGAGAGCACGGGTCATGCAGGGAAAATATTGAATAAAAAAAGCAACAAGGATATTAAACTAGTCTGATGTCATAAAAAATAAGACAGTAAGTACTTATTGAAATGATTCATTCTGTCATTTGACTAATCGGCAGGTACCTTTATTGCAAATAGGTCTCCAGTTATTCTTTTCTTTGCAAGAAAAACCCTTCCAAATGCCCCTCGGCTGATTGGTTTTATAATTTCAAAATCCTCAATAGATGTCCGATCCTTGATCTTTGTGCTTAAAGGACTTGTCTGTGAGCCACGCCCATTATTACTTTCTGGTAAACCATCTTCAACAACTGAAAAATCTTTATTTCCATCATCAATTTGACCGCAAAGTTGAATGAACTTTTCCCTGTCAAGCTTAAGTATTTAATAAATCTCGCAGATTAACAAACTTCCAAAAGGAAACAAGTTAGAAGTGGGTGGTTCCCCCTTAAGCATTCAATAAGGACTAATGTCATTCGATCATGAATATTAGTTTAAAGTCTTAAAAACATTGTAAAACGCATAAACATAATAAGCTAATAAGACTTACTGTAACAATTTCTCAATACGTCTTCCAAATGTCTCAATAATGAGGCCATCCACCGCTCTATTACCAATAACAGCATTCAAATGTTCTAATAACGAGCTCAAGTACTCCAGCGAGCTATACTCACAATTTCTTACATTCTCAATGCAACGAACAATATTTAGCAGACTTTCGATCTGCAATTGAAAGGTTTAAAAGGCATTACTTGAAAATAGAGTGTGTTGGCTAAAAATAGAATAAACCACCAACTACTTCAAAAGCAACAACAAAAAAGACAAGTATCTTTCATCTATTAATGATAAAAGTAAATGTTAGCATTTAGTATTTTACTCGTTTTTATTTTTACTTGTATTTCTTTTTACTGGTATTTCCCGTGTAACTCTCTACTCATACAGTGTTTACCCTT
The DNA here is from genome assembly GCA_039513925.1 of Platanthera zijinensis. Classification (NCBI taxonomy): domain Eukaryota; kingdom Viridiplantae; phylum Streptophyta; class Magnoliopsida; order Asparagales; family Orchidaceae; genus Platanthera; species Platanthera zijinensis. The sequence continues at coordinate 45,481,544 of CM077082.1, forward strand.
GTAATAGCATTATTCAATTAAATCAATACATTCCAACATGATATGAGAGCCAAACACAACAAAGCCCTAAGCGCCAACCGTCCCGCATCTCACTCAATGCACAATCTCTATGCTTCTCACCGACGATGCGTCGCTCGACTCTTGCCACTCACGCGCTCGACTCTTGCTTGTCAACACCGACTCTCGTCGCTTCCACGCCTCTCGTCTCTCGATAACGTGACGACCAATAGTTCCAGGTGCAGGTGATGAGGATATAACTCCAATTTCTAGCATCTGATCCACTTCACTCTTGAGGTGAAAATATCCCATCATTTATTGTAAATTTATTTGGATTCGTTGATCGGATCATGAGCTTTCATGGATCTAGGTTTTCCCTCTTACTATCAGCAAACCCTAAGGTTTGTTCCTTATCCTTTTTCATTGATTCCTCGATTTATATTTTAGAATGTTTTCACTATTTTACTGTTGCTTCCTACTACTTTATGTTATCATTGGATATTACATATATTTGTCAATTTCAGATGCAGGGGCCTATCTGGAGAAAAAGACATGAATTTTGACTCATTCAGAAGTGTTTCGGGACATGTTTCTAAAATTTTGCAAAGGGGCACGATCGTGCATCCCCGGTTTTATCACTTCAATTATGTCTTCATGTTTTTCGATGAACACACACGATCGTGCGCCTCTGCTAGATTGTGTGTTGATTATATACATTGAATAGTCATGTGTCGACTGGCCTGGAACACGACCGTGCGTCACTTGTGTAACACCCAAAATTTTAAGTACTTCCATAATTTTAATTTCAAAATATGTTCAAGGTTCGTGCCAACAATGCTCCCGCCGATTGAGGTAATTATGATCATAATTTCCTAATATTGAGGATTATTTAATAATAATAATAATAATAAATGATTTTGGTAGATGGAGAAACTTACGATCTGACTTTGGACGCAATCTAGAAGCCGCAAAAACATTTTGCGTTAAGATGATAAGGTACTTTGTGCAATGGCAATTCAATAATTTAAGAGAAAACCTAAATGTCCACACTTATACAAGCACACACACGCAACATTTGCCTTCTAAATGGACAACCATTAGTTGATTGCTTGTCTATTTTGTAACGGATGGGTGACGCCTGGAAGAAGAAAAGGAACAAATAAAGGTTTTGTCTCTCAACTTTCTGAGTAGTCCCAGACAACCCTCCTTCCCTTTCCAACTCTCAACAACGATTTCCCTGCATCGTCGAAGACAAACGGCTTAGCAGCAACAAGGAATGTCATGTGTATGGCCTCGGGATTGATTTTCCCTCATTCGTAGGCCTCGTCGACAGTGATTCTTACAGACCAACGATCATTGTCGACAATCCCAACCGCCAAAAGATCCTCTTGTACGATCCATTCAACCCGTCAAACTTGGTCAGTGTATATGGTAGCCATCGATCGAATCTGACCCGCAGTCAATACTTAGGTTAGTGGATTATTGAACTTGTCTCCTCTGCCATACGTTCTCAACATCTAATCGACTCCACTACTTCAAACGCAAAGCCAACCCGATTCCAATATATGTTAACTCAATTATTTCACGTGCTTACATGCAGGGTTTGCTTCTACATCCCTGATGGGGATCCATCAGATCATGCACCAGGAGGGGTTCACGGCAAGGTGGGGCCCACATTCGTGTATTCACGCAGGAGGGCTTGATCGGATCGTCGATCCGACTCCGCGGATGTGTCCGGATCCGTGTTGCGAGTCAAAATCATATATTACTTTAGTATTTTTGGTTTATATTTATTGTATTTGAGTAGCCCCACCTCGGCCAATCATAGTCGTCGATGGTGGGATGCCCTAGTTCTTCTATTATTATAAATAGATAGGTAGTGGGTTGGTTTTAGGTATTGCAGAGTTTGGAGAATAGAATTCCTGGATTACCGCGATCCCTCCACGGTGCCGACTCTGTGGAACCCTAGGTGACGACTCATAGGTGCGTATCTCCCCCCCCCCCTAAGATTTTCCCTAACCCTAAGCCACTTTATCCCCCTCCAAATCCCCTTGTTGCAGCCTCCCAGCCCCCAAATCTAGTCGCCAAACAACTGTCCTTAATTCCCTGATTAACCGCATCTCCTCCCAGCAAAACCCCCACCGCCGGCCCTCCACAATTCCCCCAGCAAGCCGCCGCCTGGTACCCTCCCTTACCTCTCACCATCGCCGCCCCTGCAAGCCCTGGATAGCCCGCCACCCCTCCAACTCCTCCCAGCAGCCGGCCACAAGTCCCCAGTCGTCGGATTTGCCCTCCACCGCCTCCCCTCTCGTGGAACCACCTCCAATCATCCCCTCAATCCAGATCAGTCCAGATCTGGATTGTTTCAGCCCTGATCCGCTATTTCCCCTCACCCTCCTCTCATTCCCTAGCCCGGATCCGCTCCTAAACATCGAATTCATCCTTCCCTTGTCCGGATCTACCCATATGTCGCCGGATATACTCATTTCCGGTCCATTTCCACCTTCCACCGCCGGGGACAATCACCTACGTCGTCCTCCACGCCTCCGATTCCACCTCGGATCGTCGTTCATGCATCTCCAGCTCCGAATTCTTCAGTGTCTTGGTCAGCCCACTACTTGATGAGTTTTCATTGTATTGGACTTATTATTTTCAGCATATTTTTATTGGATTGGACTCTTTATATTGTTTAGGATTTCTGCTTGAAAAAAATTTTGCCTCGAATCACTTATGACTTGTAGGTGGGATTCATTCGCCGCACGCTTAGCCTAAGCCCTCCGAGCGGAGGAAAGCCATTAAATATAATTGGCTTCAATTCCAATTCTTGTAGGAATTGGAATTGAGTCGATTCTAATTCTCGCTACTGAATTCCTTCCAAACAAATGGAGTCTTAATGTTCACTGTCATTTTAGTAAAAAAGGTGTTCTCTATAATAAGATTATAACTCATCATATTTTTCAACTCAAATCAAGTTATGAACGTCTTCACTAAAGTATTAGGCCCTCTACATTTATTTAAATTACTTAATAAGAGGGAACTAACTGATATATATATGCTCCAGCTAGATTTAGGAAAGTCTTACCGTAATAATTATTTTCCCATAAATTATCATCTCATACCATCATTTCTTAGTCGCACGAACTGTACCTGTATTAATTATAGAGAGATTTTTTTTCTCTGAATAAAAATCTCACGTTCCCTCAACAGTACACTTTTTTGAATAATAAGCATCAGAAAATGCATACAACAATTGAGGATTGAGGAGTTAATTAATCTACTAACATTTCAACTATATTGAATTTATAGCTTAGCATGTAAAACTATACAATTTCATGTAAAAAATAAATGATTAACACAAATGATACCTGCTGAAAATTTTCAAATTCAGGAAAAGAGATCTTGTCGGTCAAGAGTAAGTTAAGTTGGCTAGTTCTAGGAGTCACCAAAGGTGATTGAGGGAATTTACTTTCTGAAGAACTAGGACTAGAGGTCAAAACAGTAAAGTCACTCATTGAAGTTGTGGTGGGAAGACACTCCCCTTCATCTGTAGAACGCTGGTCACTGTATGTAGGAGAGATTTGCTCATGAAACTTTTCTACATGGCTGGAAAATCTATGTATTTCAACCGCCTCGTTCTCCTTTGGCTTGCATTGATCAAGAATTTTCTCAAGACTTTCAGCAACTCTGAGAAGCCGTTCATCAACTGATAATCCATTGGAGTCACATCTATCAGCAATGGTGCACACTTTAAAGTGCCCCTCAGCATGCATGGTTGGTATCTCAAAATCACAAATGCGGCATATCATCACAGTTTTACTGTCAGGAACCTTCACAGACCTTGCACCCTGAATAACTGTGCTAGCAGAAATTTTAGATGGCTTCTCAGATGCTTCGAGTACTTCTACATTCTCATCAACACCAAGCACTGCTTTTTCCAGCGGCTGCAAAGAAGGCCCCTTCGTCAACAGGGAGGCATCCCTCTCTTCCTCTCCTTTCTTCAGATTTTTCTCGGCGGCAGATGGAAGCTTCTTCCAAGAGGAAATTCTATCCCTGCTTGCAGGGGAAACAGCCCCACCAGTTGAATGCTGATTCAAATTAGATAAGTTGAGCCTTCTCTCCTGAATTTTTGCCCTCATGATCTTCTCCTTGATCTCCTTGGCAGTGATCTGATTCTTAAGAGCCTGACCAGAGTCAGTCTGATCCGGATAGAATCCAAGATCACTGAACTGGTGGAGTCCGAGAACATGCTCATCCTCCCCATAAGCGCCCTCCTTCTGGAATTGCAGCAGGCGAGTGCACCTCGTAAGGATGAAGAGAATTCGAGTATGGACTTGCTTGAGGGTTCCCATGGGAAGCTCCTGCCGGCGATCGTCAAGGTTCTGGACTATACCCTCACATTTCACCCAGAACTCGTCCGCCGACATCTCCGCGCATTTCTGGGAGATCACGAGGAGATCCTCTAAGGGCTCCTTCCACTCCGGACGCTCCACTGAGGCTTTTTCGAGGATTCCAACCAAATCGCCAGCGTAAACACCCAACTCTGCATTCACCTCTTTCTTGAGAAGTTTAAACTTCGACTTGATGACCATCATTATATCCTGCCATGAAGAAGAAGAAGAAGAAGAAGAAGAGGAAGGATTAAGCAAAGAATATTTACCAATATGGAAAAAAATTAAGGGTTCCATCCCCTGCATTATACTTCGGGGCTTGTAAGGCCACGGAGCTTGTGAATCGGGAGAGGGCTGGTGCCCTTAGAATTCAGTTCGTGGGAGAAGCTTTTGACGTCGGTGGGAGATCGCTTCCTACGGCCACTAGTCGCGCGTATAATGGCGCGGAAGCGCGGGGATTGCATCTCCTTCGCTGCATCAAAGGCAACGCGGCGCGCGTCCTGCAATAAAGAATCGTCCCGATTCCCAGCACGGTAAGAACACATCGCGAATAGCTATGCACTAGCGAGCGATTCGACAAACAAAAAAGCGACGGCCGACGAAAATCGTAGCAATGTGGCGCCGCCCGACGACGCTTCTCCGGCGAGCGTTCTGTGGGATGTGTGCGCAGCAACCGTAGAAGAGGTTCGGCGAGCGTCCTGCACACGAAGCCCTAGCAGCCTGCTACGGCCTGGAGATCCTGCAAGGAGGAGGAGGAGGCGATCTCTTGAAGGTAATCCCGCGATGAGCTCTCCTGAAGTTCAGGTTGGGGTAGTTGATTATCTTTCTTGTTTTTTCACCGACGTGCAAGCCAAAAACACATCTCTGCAAGCCGTTGTGCCAAACTGCCAAAATATGCTGTTGCCGATGGATGTGAACATTATTTATTTGCAGACCAAAAACAGTTATTTGCAGACCTCTCCTCACCTCTTGGAAAACACATCTACAAATCGTGTCTAGGGGGCATAGTAAACTCAAGAAATTTCCTGAAGATTCAATTGAAAATATAAGAAATTTTTTGGCAACATGACTAATTTTTAGTACATTGAAATCAAATAATTGTTTGGACAAAATTAGATGCAGGTTTTCTCAAGTTTCAAAACTTTGTTTCATTCAGAGCTTATTGGTAATATTTTTATTGCTGCATTAGAGATAATAAAAAGAGAAGAATATTCAATAAAATTTGAGTAAGTTGAGCATGAGCGTTGTAACACAAGAATATATGTGTGTTTATATTATCTTGTGCACATGAGCTTGTTACATACATTAAAATGAGTAATATTTTTTTCTTTTATGGATGATGCACAAGCAATGGATAGAGTTTATATTAGTTGACAAGCCAGATCTCAAAGTTAAGGAAAAACAAAATGAGTTTGTTGACATAGAAAATTGTTGATTATTTTTTACTTTATATTTGAAAATGATAAATAATTTTCGTTTTGAAAACAGTTAATAATTATTATAAAACGGACCTTGAACAACAAATTTTGGAAAACAGAAGACAGTCAGAATATAATATAGGTTTAGAATCGAGTTTAGGTAAGATGTGTGATCACTGCTCTAAAGAAGTTGCATCACCCTTCGGCAGAGCTTTCAACCTATGCTCACTTCTCTATGATACAACATCTGGCTAGATCCTGAAACTTTGATGTGCGCAGACAACAAAGAAACACAGAACACTCGAGCTCCCAATTGATGAAGCAAACGTCAAAAAAAGAAAATCACGATGAAGATCAGTGTGAGAACAAACGAGAGCGAGCACAGTAATTTTTCCAAAATATATTAAAACGAAACAGGAAATTCTCATTAATAGGGGCATCATAAAACGACAAGAAAAATAAACCGCGTAATAAATTTGAATAGTTATAATTAGGCAGATTCAATCGTGCAGGTGAATGTTGAAATTCCAACGTATATGAGTAATAGTGAAAAAAGCGTAACTGAAAACAATGCGTCATGAAATCTGACAGGGGAGTCGACGCAGTTGCATTGAGATCTAATCAACGCAGCGTCAAGTCGTTATCGACGCGAGGCAAAGGGGCGAGTTCTTGTCAATGCAGGTGAAGTCGATGGAAGTAGAAATCGACGCGGGCGTCGAGTTCAACTCAACGCAGCACGGCAATGTCGACTCTTGAGTCGATTTTAATTCGTCGCATGTTGACTTCGACACACTCTACTTGACGCATGTGTCGAGTTCTTATCGACGCAAGTAAGAAATTTAAGATTCAAAAAAATGTCAAAACTATTTTTTACTGTTAAATTTTGTAGAGCTTGGAGGTGTGGCGGTTTGATCGGGCAGCTTGGCGGTTTGGCGGTCTGACGGCTAGAACCAGGCGATCTTGAGGTTTGGCGGTCTGGCGAATTGATAGTGGCGGTTAGCCTTGGCGGTCTGGTTCGGTTGTGTTGCCTCTGGCAGTCTGGTCAGAGTTCTAGCCAGCCTAGGGTCATTCAACCCTATTGCGGGTTTGGCGGTCAAGAGGTTGTAGTCGCTGGGGATAGAGGCTATAGTCTGAGCAGCTGAAGATGCGGATAGAGGCAAAGCTGAAGCTGCTGGTAGAGGCGATTGTTGTGGTCTGTTGATCAAGGGAGCTGACCTGAAGTTCGGCGGTCTTATGCATATATCCCCTTGTGTTGAGAGGACTACTAATCAGAATGGTGACAGCGGACTGAGTAGAGACCGACGGCTTCTTGTGTGGGTCAGACAGTCTGTCTAACTGCTTAGTTATAGGCGGTCTGAAATTTTCTAACCGCCTATCTGCATGTTGTATTTTAATCTCACATCGTCTATTGTATATTCCTTCTCTCTCTTCTCCCTATAAATAGGGGGTCATACTCATATCACTTAACTTTTTGTGGAATGCAAAGTTTGTTATTTAGATTTTCTCACATGGTATTAATGCTCACCCGATTCTTGTGATTTTTCAATTTTCTAACCGCCCGCTTTGTGTGAAGACCCAAAATTCCCGGACTTCTCAAATGATTTCAACAATTGAACAGAATTTCAATAAAAGAGTCGCAGTACATCTAAGTACAGTACAAAGAACATTCAAAATAGTATTTTATTCATTATACGATCATTACAGGAAATAACACATGTTAGATATGCTTATTACAATAAATACACGAGGGGCTAGTACAACGAGCTCTGTGCCAATCCCGAGCTTCGATTATTGCCTTTTCCAGATCAGCTGCCAACATCTTGTGCGTCCTGCTTGGTGTTGGTCTCTCTGCCTAAAAAAATGTCCACTCTGGGTTAGTCATAAAAATTCTGACTATGTGAGACAGAAATCTCATGAAACAATTATACATGCAACAAAAGGAGTATACCAATATGCTTACAGTGCATTTAAACCATAATTACTTAAATATGCAACTTGAAATTTGCTAAAATCCCACCTTTTTTAGTTTCGTATGATGGGAAATACTCTGGTATGCAACTTGAATTGACCACACCCCCCCCCCCCGAAGGGCAAAATTGTAGGCTCACCCCTACCGGTGAATCCATCAGTAAATGCCTCTATGAAAACATGAGCTTTTTAAATAAAATGATCCACTCAGAAATAAATATATCGCTTTCATGTTTTTCCGTCGCCCACATTATTCCATAGCGATATCTTAATGAGTTAAACTCATATGTACAAGCACTTGTTTATTTCAGAAAATAAAGCAGGAAAATAGAAAAGTAAGTGAGTAGACTAAGTCAAGAAATAAGAAACTCACACTTTCCTTGCCTTTAACTGTATGTTTTCCACATTAATGCCACGGTTATCACGTGACGCCATCCTCGAAGTTCTGGACCTTGGAAACCACTGAAATAATATGCATCATAATTCGGGTTGCATCTCATTTTACTCGTAGTCTAAAGCGTAAAAGATTTAGAAAGATTTGCTAAACATCGAAAAGCTAAAACCGTAAACCGAAAATCTCAAAAAGGCCAAAATCTGAATTTAAATCTTGCAGGACAGCCATAAATATGCCTCGAAATGAGCTAAAACTAGCCCCCAAATGGACTTCCCGTCCTCTTAAAAGTGATGTCCAGCAAGGTACAAAAAAAGTGAGCCAACATCCAAATACAAATAGTCCAAAAGTGAAACAAAACTGCTTAAATTGGCTAACCAATAAAAGTAATTAACCAAAAGCATTAGCTAATTAACCCAAATCAGTCCCAAATCAACTAAAGGAAAGGGAGAAGAATTTCCTTACAATAAGTGGGAGAGGAGAAAGGGCACTGTACATCTAAATAGGGAGCTCAGGAGAAACAGCCAAGAGTGACAGCAGCAGGGCAGCAACAAGCTCAGGACAGCAGTTTGGGGCAGCAGAGAGCAGCAGTTAGGGGCAGCAGGGAGTAGCAGCTCGGGGCAGCAAAGAGCAGCAGTTAGGGGCAGCAGGGAGTAGTAGCTCTGGGCAGCAAAGAGTAGCAGTTAGGGGCAGTAGGGAGTAGCAGCTCAGGGTAGCAAAGGGAAGCAAAATAATAGTGGCAGCAGAGTATAGTAGCTGGAGAAAAAGAGGAGGGACTCCATCCGGTATTTATAGAAGTATATAGGCGGTGAGGAGGCAAGAAGGAGTCAAAATGGAGTGGCTAACTCAAGTTTGTGTCATCTTCCAACCAATCCAACAGCCAAGTGTCATAAGGTTTTCTCAAATCTATTCCAGCTGCCACCACAATAATACAACAGCCAACAAATACTAAAATGCTGCCAACACACCACTCAACCCAAGCCCAACTCAGTCTGCAAATTAATTCAATACATCAGGCCAATCTACACAACCAACCCCTATCAATTATAGCAAGCCCATAAACACAAGGCCAACCCACTTAAAATTACTATAATCTTAACCAATTGTTATTGGCACCCCCAAAAATAAAATCAAATGAAACGAAAAATGCGCAAAAAAACAAATCTCGAGATAAAAATATCGTACTGCCTTATCTCATCATCTGGGTAAATATAAATATTTTGTTTGCGAATTTTGAGTTGTCACACTTTGTTCTTCAGTGATCCTTGTAGTTTCCAGTTTTCCAATCGACCACTTTGCTCTTCTGTGATCCTTGCGGATTCTGGTTTTCTAATCGCCTGCCTTTGTGGTTTCTCCTATTTCTGTGGTTTCTGTGGATTTTAGTTTTTTTTCTCGAACCACCCGCAATGCTTTCCTTCTAACCGCGCGGAGTCTTTTCCTATCTGCCTTCTTCATGGCAGATACCGAGTATTTTTTCTGTCTATTCGCATTTTATTCTCAAACCGCTCCAACTGTTTCTACTCCGTCTGACAATCTTAGAACTGCTTTCAAGTTGACAGGCCCGAATTATCCAGAATAGCGCATTTTGTTTATGTTCTTGTTGAGGTCTCAACGCAGACGTCATCATCTCACTGATGACCCTCCTGTTTGTGGATCTACTGCCTTTGGGATGTCAATGATGCTTTTGTCAAGACATCGCTTGTCAATCGTCTCTCTGAAGAGTGTCTCCCTGTTATTCGACATGAAGAAACTGTTAAAGCGGTTTGGACTCATCTTGTTGTTTTGTATTTGAAAGGCACTTGGACCTCGCGCATATACATGTTATATGTTGATCTATTTGTCTGTCCGACTTTGAATCCTACTACTACTTATCAGGAGGTGCAAGCTCCTTGCACTGAAATTCTACGACATCGTCACTTCTCAGTTGATCTAGCTGAGCTGCACAAACACTTTCAAGAGATTCTGGTTGTGTGTTATCTTCTTCGCCTTCCGCAGTCTTATGACATGATATGACAACAAATTCTTAGTGATGTTGATTCTCTCACTTTTGATACTACTGATGCCCGTATTACAGTTGTTACCACTCAACTTCAGCGCCCTCTGCTTGCCTCGCCACCCCATTCTAACACGTTTGCTCATCAAGTTCGCTCTAGTAATTCTAGTGATCATGGAGGTCATACTGGTGGGCGTGGTGTGTCTCGTCATGTCTGATCTCATTGTGGCAAGATGGACCATCTTATTGATCGTTGATGGGCTAAATATCATCATCTTCATCCGTCTGTGGGAGACAACACGAAGAAGTTCATGTCCTTTGCCTCTTCTTCCTCTTACAGTGCTAATGTAGTCACTCAGGATAAGTGGTTGATTGATTCAAGAGCTACTAATCACATGACAGGTGATCCTGGTTTAATCTCTTACTTGGAGAAGCATAACCGGTATCCTCCCATTTTTGTTGTGGACGGTAATCCATCGCCAGTATGCAGGACTGGTACAGTCTATGTCACTCTGACTCTGTGGCTTGAGGACATATTTTATGTCTCGTCTTTTCCGTGCAACTCACTTTTTTTCTTGCTCTCTATAAACAACTGAACTGCATGGTTACTTTTATATCTACTACTTGTTCTTTTCAGCATCCACACTCCAAGGAGAAGATTGCTACTAGGACTGAAAGCAATGGGATTTTCTACCTCAATAATTTCACTACTTTCTCCATTTCTCTTTTGCAATGGCATCTTCATCTTAGTCATCCTCCTCCTCATCTTATCTACCAACTCCTACCGAATTTGCCTAAGGAGGACTCTTCTTTGAACTGTGAGGCCTGCCAACTTGGCAAGCATCATCGTTCTTCCTTTCCCGCAAGACAAGGACGTGGTTCTTCTCGTCCTTTTGAACTTGTTCATTCAGATGTTTGAGGTCCTGCTCCTATTAGGAATGTTGGTATGTGAGTTTTTATTTTGTTACATTTATGATTTATTGATAATTTCTCTCGTTGTACCTGATTGTATCTCTTAAGAGATCATTCTAAACTTTATTTTGTGTTCACGACCTTTTATAATAATCTACAAACTCAATTTGATGATTCTCTTAAAATTCTTCGAATTGATAATACTCGGGAATATCTTAGTCAACAATTTTCTAATTTTTTCATGCATCGGGGCATAGTTCATCAAACTAGTTGTCCCTACATGTCTTAGTAAAATGAGGTTGCTAAGCGAAAAAATTGATATCTCCTGGATGTTAATCGTACCATTCTTACACAGATGAATATTCCCTGATCGTACTGGGGACATGGTGTGCTTCATTCTTGCTATCTCATCAATTGTATTCCCTCATCGGTTCTTCAAGGCAACACTGTCTTCTCTATTTTACATCCAAGAGCTCAACCTTTTTCTTTACCTCTCAGTGTTTTTTGTTGCATAGCATTTGTGCATTCTCTTTATCCTGGTCGTGACAAGCTTTCACCTCGCTCAGTAAAATGCGTCTTTTTAGGCTACTGTCTGACCCAAAAGGGGTATCGGTACTTTGATCCCCGGCTCAGGAAATAATTTATTTCTATTGATGTTACATTCTTTGAAGATATGTCTTATTTTTCCCGAGCTTCTACTTCCTCATCATCTGATGTTTCACCATCTCTTCCTATTATTTTTGTTCCTTCACTGGCTTTTATTCCTCCTTATATGCCACTATCTCCTCTTCCCATACCAACTCCTCTCTCTTCACCTCTGTCTTCTGATTCCCCCTTGACTTTTTTAATACCTTCTCCTCAGTGGCTCGCATAAGCCTTATCTGTATTCTGTTCTCTATAACAGTTAACAAAGGTTGAGAGATGTATCAATTAGATGTGAAGAATGTCTTCTTGTATGGTGATCTATAAGAGGTTGTTTACATGGAGCAACCTCCTGGGAATCTTACTCGGGGGGAGTCCCAGGTATGCAAGTTATAGAAGGTACTTTATGGTCTAAAGCAAAGCCTGAGGGCTTGGTTCAACAAGTTCAGCACGGTTGTCTCTCTTGTTGGCTTCACTCGGAGCTCTACTGATCACTCTTTTTTTATTTGCAATATTACTAAAGAACTTGTGGTTCTTGTTGTCTATGTGTATGATATTCTTCTTATAAGTGATGATAAGAAAAGAGTTGATCTAGCAAAGAGACATCTTCGGCAATATTTTATTACAAAGGATATGAGCTCTCCTAAGTACTTCCTTGCGATAGAAATCTTGCGGAAACACAACTCTATGGTGCTTTCACGATGGAAGTATGTGTTAGATCTTTTGAAAGAAATTGGTCTTTTTGGGGCAAGACTCGTTCGTTGTCCTATGGCCGTTGGTGATGACAAGAGTTGGATGGAGGATTCACCTCTTCTTTCAGATAGTACTATGTACAGGCGACTCATAGGAAAACTCATTTATCTGACTGTTACCAGACCTGACATTTGTTATGTTGTTGGGAAGGTCAGTCAGTTTTTGCAAGCTTCTAGACAATGTCATCTTCGATCCACCTTGAAAATTCTGGAGTATATAAAAGGATCTCCAGGGAAGGGGTTATTATTTCAAAAACATAACCATCTGATGGTTGAAGCATATTCTGATGCTAGCCATGCTGACAATAAAGAAGATAGAAAGTCTACTTCTGGTTTTTTCACCTTTATGAGAAGAAATCGTATCAACTAGAAAAGCAAGAAACAGTCTGTTATGTAAGACCCCTTTTTTTTTCTTTTAAAACACCGGGGTCTTAGGCCCAGAACCGTCACTTTGCGGTGACACCTTCACGCCCTGAAGGGTCATTATCATAAAGCGCCGATTCTGCCGGCCAATTCGATCACAGAAAGGTAGCACCATAAATGAAGTAAAAGTAAGTCCACATGCATATCACATATATAAAAAAAGTCTCCACGAAGGGAGTGTCCACATAATAATATATACCAGAGTACTAAAAATACGGGCTTATGCCCGGTACATCATGTCCTCACTACAAATCACTCGTGCGGAAGCAAAAACCAGAATATCTACTCAAGGTCAAGACTCACGGTCCCGGTTGTATGAACTCCGGAGCTAGACTTCCCCATCTCCAAGCGCACCGGTCTCTAGGGCTGCTCCTCCATGCTGGGCTCCATGATCCCCTAAATGATGTGGTCCAAAAACCGTTAGTCAAAAAGACTAAGTCCTATCATCCCCTACCCCTTCCCCCATGGCTCCTAGGTACCGAGCGGAGAGGAAGAAAGGGAAGGACATGAATGTGGAGATTAAATCAAAGGAACAGGTGGCAGCGGAACTAATCTAGCAATTCTATAATAAATAATGGCAATATCAGAAAGTAGGAAATATAACCTTAACTTATGTGCGGAAGCGCATAAGCCAAGGGATCTTCTACAGGGCTCCCATCGTATAAAGTGTCTCATACCACTTATACGTTGGGGTGTCGGTTATCAAACAACAGTATATATATATTGAATTTAACCTTAATTTATAAACTTGACCACTCAAGCTTATAGACCAAGGGGTCGTTTTGCAAGTCCTAATGTATAAGCGTCTCATTCCAATTATACTTTAGGTGTCAGGATTAAATGAATCGATTATGTTATGACATGCAAGTGGGTATGATGGAACATGCAAGTGCAACTCACACACCCGACTCTGTGCATACAGACCTTTAGTTCCCCCTTTCGGAGCCGTTACCTCCCAGGATACCTCCGTAGTGGCAGACGGAAGCGGTGGGTTGGGCCTCGCCCACCTCAAAACCAGTATAGCACTACCGGTCTGACCTATTGTATGCCTCAACGCTTGGTGCACAAAGCGGACTCCTGCGTACTCTTGCCAACTGGACCGCCGGACTTAGCTTTGGCGAAGTTTAAAAACCACACTTGCCGAGTCATCGTACTGACGTCGGTGCTACGACAACCCAGTACCGAAGACCCACCACCTTATTTTTCTTTCCTTTTATGCACATGCAAATTTAATCGTAATCAAACAAAAACCAAGCCGAAGCTCCCCGGACCATTCCGTCTATCTCTTAACCAATCGAGCCGAAGCTCCCCAGACCATTCCGTCCGTCTCTTAACCAATCGAGCCGAAGCTCCCAACAATCCTCCTGTGCTAACAGTGTTTATGAAATGTGAGATCCTAATTACTATGTTACTCTTTTTAGTTTATTATTGCAATTTACGTTAACCCAGGACTGCCCCCGGTATTCCCTGTGAAGGGCTCTCAAAGGGCACTAGGAACTATGATGGTAGCTGAAGCTCATCGTTCCCTTTCGCAAGGCACTTATTGTTATTGGTTGATTCCCTTTACCCATTCCCTTCTTATATTGTGATAGACTAACCTAGGATGATTTTGACTCTTCCTCTCATCGGGAAAGACGATCTTTCGTCGAACCCGAACACCTCTAGACTCTAGCCAAACCACTTCTCACCACTCTTCTTATCCCTCTATAGTAAAATCATCCATATCAGTCCACCCAGCTAAAATGACTAACTCCAACAACTTTCCAAAATCATGTCCTATTGCAATATAACATTTTGCTATATGCAGACCAACCTAAGCTATATGTCGAACTGAATAGGAGATAATCTAGATAATCATACAAATGCCCTAAAATATTTACTGGAGACTTATCATGACACAAATAGACTAAATCCAGACAATTGTAATTTTCCTAATTTATCTGGCATTTAATTAATTTCCTTTAAAGCTTCTAAGGGCTACCAATTGAACATGAAGTTCACTTTTCAGGTATGTATAAAGCTTCATAAAATCATGATAAATCCTAAACCACAATTTAACAATAGAGCCAAGATATAACAATTTTTCCAGTAATTTAAGGACTCTAATTTAATTTTGGTAATAAATCCTATCTCCCTTCATTAATGAAGTAAGTGCAGTAAATAATCATCCAAAAATTCTTAATTAATCTTCTAGAGCAGATACTGTCCTACAAACATCAGTGGCCAAATTTCATAATTCTTCAATGGGGATTGAGCTCTAGAATAAATAAGTACCAAAATATCAAAAATCTATATTTGTGAAGAAAGTATTGTAAATATTCTTCTAAAAATTTTAAATAACATTATACAACTAGATATTGAATTGAAAACATCATTGGCCAGGTTTCATAATTTTACAATATGTAATTTGCTCTAAATGATTTAATGACCAAAATTTCCCTTTTTGGAACTTGTGAAGGAAGTACTAAGAATAATCAACTAAAATTTGTAAAAAAATTCAGGGATGTTTATTTAGACCTAAAGAATCTGCTGCCCAAGTTCCATCAGATTCAAATGAACAGAGTAATCAAAATAATTGAAAGACCAGTTTGAGCAAATTGATACCTAACAAATAAAGTACTTGAAATATAATCCATAAAATCCTAATAAAATTACTAAGGGTTCCTCCTAGTGTAAAACTTACTCCATCCAATTTTCAAAACTTTTAACAAAGGTTTAGTGGTTGTTCTTTCATAATTGAGCTTATACCCTAAAACTAAGGTTAGGGTTTTGAGGTGCCTACCTACCTCCAAATCCTCTAATATTTCTACCAGAGAAATTAGGATTTATTACCTTCAACTCTACTGGGTTACAAGGTCACACAAGGGCATTTGCTCCTATGCCCTTCACAACACTCAAAAATCCCTTCCTTAGGGTTTGAGTTTGAACCCTAGGGTAAATCAACCCTAAATCACACAATTTTCCTTAAGAGGGTGACATTAGCCATGCCAAGTCAGTGTCCAAGATTTCAGCCTCTGTTGAGGTGATTTGACCACTCAAAACCCAAAGGGGGTGCTTGATCCTAAATAACCCTATAAGGGTCAACCTAAGGTTGGATAAAAACCTATACAAAACATCTCCAAATGAGATGAAATTTTTACCAGAGCCTTAAAATTCCCTCTAAGACTACCCACCCAAATTTGGTGGAATTTTGAGGTGTTTAAGACACCTAAATAATTTATACATGGTTTATTAATTTTTCCAAAAACTATAGAAAAATATTCTCCAAAAATTCCCATTTTTGGACAAGCCCTAGATATAATTAAGGTAGACCCCCTGACAAAATTTCATCTCATTTGGACAAGGGATGAAAGGTGGGCATCCATTTGAACCTCAGGATAGCCCTAGGTATAGGTCCCACCAAAATGGGTGTTGTGGTCAAACCACTTACCCAATCGAGTTGAAATAAATTTTTGAATAATCTAGACTCGAAGGGTTACAACTTCTGTGACTGACCATTTTTCCTAAAACGGCCTCTAAGTGCCTCATTAAATAGCATCAAAAAGAGCTTGATAAATCACTATATATTATATATAAATATAATAATTTAGTATTAAAGTTACTGTTCATCTTCTCAAAAAGCCCGAACCAGCAACCTAAAAACGCTTAAAACCTGTAGCTTGCAAGTGGATTTCCCGTCCACCTAGCCATCTCCCTGGCCGGCCACCATAACCACCACCTCCGTTGAGGTGAGGGCTATCGTTAGGGGGCGGCACGACCGCCGGAGAGGCGGTTTCCGGCGAACCCGACCACCATAAATTTCGGAAAAACCATGGAAACGCTCACCCGATCCAGCTCTTTTGAGCCCGATTTCTCTCCTAATAATTCTTAAGATCTATCCATAGAAGAAAGAGTAGAGGAGGACCTTATTTGCGGTTTGGAATCGAGCCGATCGTCGTGATGCCATTTGCGCGGTGGTGGCGTCGCCGGAATTCTTCAACAGCAAGGTAATGAGCTCAAGCTTTATCGGGCATGGGTGAAAACTTCCTCTCTAAATCTAGGGAGTCTTTTAAAGGAGAAACAAGGCTGCAGGTGGGGGTTTAAACTGTCCAGCCATTAATGCCTCCTTACATGCATGCTCGGCCATGGTGAAGGGGAGCTAAAACGGCTCCAAAGTAGCTAAGAGAAGGCTGGAAACTCCTCATCTCCCTGAGAGGAGTTGAATCCAGCCATTTCAAGGGGGAGAGGATGGAGCCGAGCCTTAAAATCCATTAATGGCCATGCAAACCGTCACTCGGTCATGGCTGGAAGGAGAGGAGTTGGCTGTCACGTGGCATTGACCGGTCAGACTCATAAAATAAGACTTTAACTAAGTCTTAATAAGAGAAAACGGCCCAGTAACGCATTCTGACCCAATTCCTGGACCGGCCCGGTTCAACTGAACCATCAGCCAAGCTTAAAAAGTTTCTAAGTAAAATGGCGTTGAGTGAGCTCAGCTCACTCAACGCTATCTAGGCTACGACGTTGAGTGATCTCTGCTCACTCAATGTCATCCCTGCTGCGGCATTGAGTGAGCTCTGCTCACTCAACGCCATCCAGGATACGGCGTTGAGTGAGCTCTGCTCACTCAACGCCATCCAGAAAATGGCCCTTTCAGACTATGGCGTTGAGTGAGCTCAGCTCACTCAACGCCATCCAGACCATGGCGTTGAGTGAGCTCAGCTCACTCAACGCCATCAGAATATGGTGTTGAGTGAGCTCTGCTCACTCAACGCCGCCCAGACTATGGCGTTGAGTGACCTCAGCTCACTCAACGCCACCAAGACTATGGCATTGAGTGAGCTCAGCTCACTCAACGCCATCCAGATTTTTGTGTTGAGTGAGATGTGCTCACTCAACGCCACCCAGACTATGGAGTTGAGTACGCCATCCAGATTTTGGTGTTGAGTGAGCTGTGCTCACTCAACGCCACCCAGACTATGGCGTTGAGTGAGCTCAGCTCACTCAACGCCATCCAGATTTTGGTGTTGAGTGAGCTGTGCTCACTCAACGCCCCCCAAACTATGGCGTTGAGTGAGCTCAGCTCACTCATCGCCATCCAGATTTTGGTGTTGAGTGAGCACAACTATGGCGTTGAGTTAGCCCAGCTCACTCAACGCCATCCAGTCAACACCAGATGGCGTTGAGTGCAGTCACTACACTCAACGCCATTCAACTTATGGCGTTGAGTGCACCCGACGCACTCAACGCCAACCCATCTGCAAGATGGCGTTGAGTGCAGTCAGTGCACTCAACGCCATACTACTTCTGGAGTTGAGTTCACTCGACGCACTCAACGCCCGAGTCCCAATCTTATTTTAAGCAAGTTTCTGGCCTTCTATTTGAAGACCAAGGTGATTTTCACCTTCTTACCTAAGCTCTCTTTGTCTTTTGGGTTTCCTAGGATTTTGTCATGACCTAGTCATGATAAAACCACTCCCGGGGGTCTAGCCGGAAATGGGATGTTACATGTTGTGTCACGATCAAGCGCTGAAGCTGAGTACTGAAATACGACATCGATTGATTACGAGTTGAAATAGTTGCATGCCCTTATGCTTGACTTAAGAGAGATATATGACCATCATTTACCCATGTTTTGTGACAACCAAGTTATTATACATATATCAAAGAATCCAGTTTTTCATGAAAGAACAAAACACATTGAAGTTGATTGCCACTTTGTGAGATAAGAAATTCTGAAGAATTAAATATATACTTCATTCATTACTTCTAACAAGGAGCTTGTAGATGTCTTTACCAAACCAGTGTCTGCCTCTCTTTTAGATGTTTCTGACAAGATGGGCATGGTTAATATATATGCTCCAGCTTGAGGGGGAGTTTTAGATTTTGTGGAGCTTGGCGGTCTAGTGGTTTGGTCGGGCGGCCTGGCGGTTTGGTGTTCTGGCGGCTTGAACCAGGTGGTCTGGAGGTTTGGCAGTCTAGCAGATTGATAGTGGCGGTTAGCCTTGGCGGTCTGGTTTCGCTGTGTTGTGGACTGCCTCTGGCGGTCGGGTCAAATTTCTAGCCAGCCTAGGGTCATTCAACCCTGTTGTGGGTTTGGCATTCAAGTGGTTGTAGTCGTTGCGGATAATTATCGCGGTTTGAGCAGCTGAAGGTGTAGATAGAGGCAGAGCTAAAGCTATAGGTAGAGGTAGTTGGTTCGGCATGTTGATCAAGGGAGCTAACCTGAAGTTTGACGGTCTTATGCATCTATCCGCTTGTGTTGAGCGGATTGTTGATCAGGACAGCGGCAGGGGACTAAGTAGAGACTGACGGTTTCTTGTGTGGAGCGGACAGTTTGTCTAACCGCTCAGTTATAGGCGATCTGAAATTTTTTACCTACCTATCTGCATGTTATATTTTAATCTCACATCGTCTGTTATATATTATTTCTCTCTCTTCTCCCTATAAATAGGGGGTCATACGCATGTAACTTAACTCTTTGTGGAATGCAAAAGTTTGTTATTCAGATTTTATCACATGTGCAAAAATTATAATTCAATTATTCCCCAAATCTTAAATCCTTATCCGGATCTGGTCTTGTGTGGTGTGTGCGCACGCGTGTGTGTGGTTCATAGTTCTTCCTTATGTTCTTTTGAATAAATAAGAAGTGAATTACTTTATATATTCACTTACAAGAGTGGTGTTAAACAAGACGAGACAAAAAGTTTCAACCTTTCTTCATGAAATGTTTTCCTCCAAAATTTGGATTCCCTCCATTTTGGTTTTGGAGCTTTTCCATCAAAAATGAGGAGCTCAAATACCAAACATCATTTATACTAATAAACATTTAATTTATAATGTTTTAACCATTAAATTTTAACAAAAATCATATAGATGGAGTATTAAAAAAATAGCAGTGCAAGTGACAACCAAAGAAAAGAAATTAAAAGAAAATTGTGTGAACTTGGTCAAACAATGGAAACTACAATGCTCGCAAAATTAAAAGATTACCCAAAGCAAAGTTTGAAGAAGTTTTTGGAGGATTATAAGTCCACAAAATTAAAAGAGACCCTTCATATTTTGAGCATGTTCTAAATGAACAGCAATAGTGTAAGATAAAAATGATTATAGCTTCTAAGAAACTTATAATTACAAGGGGTGACTTTCTTGAAAATATTTGCAAGTAAATGCCCCCAAATGTGCGTACACATATCATTGATATCATTGATGTTTTAGAAGATGAGCATTGTGGATGCATGATTATAAGTTTTACTCTACATAGGGGTGATAATTAGATGCAATTACAACACTACCTTGTGGGTGAGTAATATGATAGATCATTTTGTACACTATAATATTTGGAGCATAAAGAAAATTAGAACTACTAAAGTCTGTAGATTGTTGGGTGATACTAACCCTAATTGATAAGTGGATATCAATGTCAGAATGTTGGGTGATATTGACCCTAATAGATCATTTCTTTCTCTCTTAACGCTTACAGTATTTTCTCCTCTGAATTTTTTCTAGAGTGCTTAGAAAGAGTCATGGATGTCGTGGGTTTATTCAAATATTGGCATGCCTTTAGCATAAGGGCATGTTCCCCATTCAATGCGTCTTTTGACTGTCACTCATGTATAACTCCCGAACCGCAACCAAACGGCTACATGCCTATAACGCATGGGAATGTATCGCAGTCGTGTGGATCAAAAAGCTGTCTCCATCATTGAAAAATTCCTCCATGCATTGAACCACGAAAAGACACATCCATTCACTTTAAACTGCTAGAGACAGAAACTTTAATGGAATTTAGGAATTCTTATTTCTGTTCAAAGCCAAATTTATTAATTTCTTATAAGATTAATTCCTAATTAATCAAATATCATATCAATGTTTTGAAAATCGGACTGGACCAGCCGATTCCACTAGTCGGACCGCTGACTGGTGCACCAGACGGTCTGGTCTGGGCTCTAAAACCACTCCCACCCAGAACCAGTCAAGAATCGGCAAACCAGCTAGTCCACTCGTAAAACCGCTATTCGGAGCGGGTTTAGCTCAACCGGGCGGGTCCTAGGCGGGTATTAAAATATTTTTTTTTAATAATTCTGAAATTAACACAGAAGGCTAGATCTGATCGATTAAGATGATGATAGAATAACACTCACTTCTATATTTAATGTTTTAAATGGGTGAAAGCCTTGTGTTTAAGAAGTGTGGGATTATATGCAACTCTTGTGTTTAAGCAGTGTGGGATTATATGCAAGCCTTGCTGTATAGCCCAGTGTTCGCCGAGTGAGTCTGCCAGGCATGCGAGCGAGCCAAGAAAGATTTTCTATCGTTATCTTCTAAGGCGTTGAGTGTAGCTTGCCCTGTCAACGCCATCTTCTAAGGAGTTGAGTGTAGCTCGCCTTGTCGACGCCATATTCTAAGGCGTTGAGTGTAGTTCGCCTTATCGACGCCATCTTCTAAGGCGTTGAGTGGAGCTCGCCCTGTCGACGCCAACTTCTAAGGCGTAGAGTGAACTGGCTTCACTCAACGCTTCTGAGCTTAAGTCAGAATTCTTCTCAGTTTCTCATCTGCCAGGCAAGCGAGCAAGCCAGGACAGCCGTCCCGCATCCTCCAGGCAGGCAAGCGAGCCAGGACAGCAGGCCCACTTTCGCTAGGAAGGGCGAGCCAGCCGTGTGAGCTAGCTCACACTCGCCTAAAGAGAGCGGCAAGTCGTGAGATCTAGGCTGCGTCCGCCCGGGCCAGTGGCAGGTTGGTCTCATTTTCCCCCATGAGTGGGGTGCATGTATCATGTGGTTAACTTAATTTGGTTGATAAAATGTAATTAGGTCTGCACTTAGCTCTTCATAACAGCGGAGTTACGCTGTTGGAAAACAACTTTTGGCTGCATATAGCCATTCGGAACAGCGGAGTTGTGTTGTTGGCAGACCCATTTCAAAAATCTATAAATAGACCCAAGGGGGTACCTCAGAAAGCAAGCATTTCCAGTTCTCTTACTCTCTTGTCTTATAGAGCTTTCTGAGGTGCCTTTAGCTCAGCACAGGCTAAGGAGGGGAAGCGCTCTAAAATCTTCCGGGTGTGAGGTGGGACCTCTGTGCTGGAACCTCGAGTCTGTTTCAAGTTCTAAGTCTACGGTCAGCCAAGCTTGCTAGGCAAAGTAAGTGTGCAGTCACCCCTTCCCCAAGAGTTCAGACTCCATAAGAAGTCGGTTTTCGGTTTCAACACTTGTGTTTAAGCAGTGTGGGATTATATGCAAGCCTTGCGTCTTTATTTTTAACATGTGATCTCAAACATTTAAATTAAAAAAATATTAATTTAGGTTCTGTAATCAATACTCCACATCTCCAACCTTTTCTATCATCTTAATATATAAATTATTAATTTAGAATGTTGTATATAATATTATTAATAATATTATTATATACAATGTTTATAAAATATTAATATTTGTAGCCCGTACTTGTTTAATATCTATAATGGCATGACCAGAATAATGTTGTGCAGGGCACTGACAGCCTCTGTGCACTATCACAGTTGGGATACTATCACGGTTGGTCGTAGGGGCAAAGCCCTGTGCATGCCACTTGCATTATTTTTATGCAAATATTTAAGATAATGTTGATTATTTATTAAGTCACTATAATTTGACTCTAGTTGATTTAATGCTTAAAACAAATAATATTTTATTGTTAAATATCTTATGATCTACCAGGTATCTACTTATCTTAATTTATTCTGCAGGACGATATAAGTATATATCTCATAGTTTCTATATGTGTAGTTAAACCTGGTTCAACCTGGTTTAACCAGTTAAACCATGAACCTCTCCTTCCTTCGGTTCAATGTTCGATCAAGTTCTGAAAACCTTGTACTATATAATACATATCTAATATACATATTTAAGACAACATTATTTCATAAAACAACGTGATCAATCACTCCAATTTCTACACATCCTTATAAGCGACCTTATAAACCCGTATCGTGTTGGCAGTAAGATTAATCACGTGACTACTTCTAGATCACAAGATTCTTATAATCTATCACTTGATTTAGAATATATCAACCATGGTATTAAAAACAACGAGTGACATCTAGCAATGTATCTTTGCTATCCAAGTAATATCAGAGTTGGTGACTCAATAAAGAACCTTTCAGTATCCAGTATGTAGTCTAATCCCTTTTATCCCTAACATCCAGACTAAACTTGAGGCATGAATTGTTACCCTCCTAATCATTCAATCTATCTTTCCATATCTCTGAGTAGATAATATAAATAATTAAGCTCAACAAATTGACTCAACATAACATGGTTATGCATTTCATAGTCTTACTCTATTAATGAGGTCTATGGATATTAATCATTTTATATATGAGGACAAATCCCATTTATATCACTCGCAACCACCCATACGATTCGAAATGCAACCAATAACCACCCTTATAAATCAACCTTTATCAAGTAAAGATGTTAGAAAACATTAGAGTATGCTCCTCCTCACGCAATTAAGGCAGTGACTTTAAGTCAAAGGACAACATGCATTGTCACTATGAGTACTACTTGTGACATGTATATAAAAATCCATAAAGTAAAATCATAAATGAGTTTTTCTAGTACAACTTGTTCTCTTACAAACACCTTTATGATGACTTGATATCAAATATCATGAACTATGAGACTCGATCATCATTCAATCTCACACACTAATATCAAGTGTATCATTATTACCCAATTTCTACTGTGATACATCGATGAGAGACCATTTAAGAATGATGTTTCATTTAAACGTAGGATCTCACATTCAAGTTGTGTACTTGAATTCATATAAAACAAACCCTCTAAGGCCCAATTCGTTTGGAAGGAATTGGAGTTTTGGAATTGAAATTTAATTGTCCATTCCAATTCGGCAGTACAGAAATTGCGTGGGAATCAGAATTATATTGAATTCCCATAAGAAGAATTTCATTGATGGGATTTGTCTCCACAATACCTCAGATTTGTAGGAAGTCAGACCTTGAACTAAGATGAATTAAGGTGTATTTGATATTGTGTTTGAGTTGTATGTGTGCAGGTTCTTATTGCCAAGTGTAGACCAATGTTAGTCTATAATGGGTCACCAAACACAGGACCATACAATGTAATTCCTTATTGTGTGATCCAAGGTGTTGGCTCATGTATAGCCTCTCTATTGGGATACACTTCATCAACATGCACTTGGACTATGGAGTTTTGAAGTCTATCTCAGAAGAATTTTCTAAGTCCACATACTCGAGTACTTCTATAGTATACTCGAGTAAGTGAGCCTGTACTCGAGTAGGTTGGACTACTTACTCGAGTGGATTCTCTATTTACTCAAGTATGAAAGCTTATACTCGAGTAGATTTTCCTTCACTCGAGTAAGCGATACCTTATACTCGAGTAGATGGTTAGTTACTCGAGTAAGCATTCTGGTTGTACTCGAGTAGATCTGGACTTCTTATCCTAGAAAGTCTCTAAGTCCTCATACTCGAGTAGTTCTCTGAAATACTCGAGTAAGTAACTCTGTACTCGAGTAGATTGTTTTTCATACTCGAGTAGGTTAGTGGTCACTCGAGTAGTTTTCCTTAGATACTCGAGTAGTCTATCTTCTCCATACTCGAGTATCTCAAACTCTTATACTCGAGTAGCTCTTCAAGTCTTATTTGAGAAATTTTTCTAAGTGCTTATACTCGAGTATATTTGCTCATACTCGAGTAGGTTCTCTAAGTCACTCGAGGATTTATCCCTGAAGCACTCGAGTAGTTTCTATCTTGATACTCGAGTATATCCCTCATACCCACTCGAGTATGTAACCTCTTACTCGAGTATGTCTCTGTCTCTCGAGTATGTCTGTTCGAATTTCCTAAATTTCTCTAAGTCAAGTTTCTTTGTGTATTTTCAAATAGTCCTTTCTGATTGGTTCACGTGTCATCCTTAATTATGTTTATAACCGTTGGAGACCACCTATAAATAGGTCTTTTCAGACTTAACTAAATACACGCATTTACAGAGATTACTTTTTAAGAAAGAGAAAATCCCGAAAACACTAATCTTTCTGTCCGCCGCCATTACTGTTTTCGGAAGAAGCTCTGGATCGTCGTTCTCACACCGCTGCTATCGATCTCAGTTTTTCCAGCGATCCAGACTCAAGAAGAATCATCCGATCACGTCGTGCTTCATCGATCTCTGATATTTCTATTCGATCGTGGTGATTCCAGATTTCAGATCTCCGGATTTCGGTCAAGTCTTCCTCAACCTTTTTCTGTCCAAGCCGAAATCTCTCAACGAAGAAGACAAAGCCAAAGATCAGGATTTGAATTATTTTGTTTGTATTTTTCTTCAAACAATTTCATTATATGAGATTTATCTCTGAGTGGTAGGAAGTTTTATCTTCCGAGTGTAGATCCATTTGGGATCGAGTTTTGTAGGAACGTAGTTCCGAGGTGTAGGATTGGTTTGCAATCCGAGATAGCGGAGTAGCCGAGTCTAGTGATTTGCTAGATCGGTAAGGAAAGTGGACGTACCCAAGATTGGGGAACCACTGTAAATCTCTTGTCGTCTGTGTGATTGCTTGATTACTTATCTGTGCTGTGTTAATTTTTATTCCGCATTTGGCACGTATTTCACCTATTCACCCCCCTCTAGGTGATTTAGGTTGACAACTTAGTTCTCTCAATTGGTATCAGAGGGAGGTTGATCGTTAAAAGGTTAACACCTTGATCTAATCCTCACCAAGTTGTCTCAAGAGAAGTATTAAGCATGAGTAAGACCAAGGATTTTGCTAAGCTCCCTATCTGCACCAAGAACAATTTTCCTATGTGGAAGGAAAGAGTTAAGCTCTTCATGGAAGCAGTAGATCCACGGATCTTCATGATTGTGGAAGAAGGTCCACATGTTCCTATGACTGCATCAACAATAGACCCAACCAAAAAGGTTCCAAAGAAGTTGATGGACTTGGATAAGGACGAGATTGCACTTGTCTCCCTAGACAAGAAAGCTAAAAATATTATCGCAAGTGCAGTTGATGACTCAATGCTGCAAAATCTTATACATTGCCAATCTGCCAAGGAGATGTGGCAATCCCTGGTGACTCTGATGGAAGGGACTGAGGAAGTTAGGGATGATCGGAGATCCCTCTTAAATCAGAAGTATGAAGCCTTCCGACAAGGTCACAAGGAACCCATAGCTGACACATTTGAAAACTTCTTTAAGATAGTCAATGGACTAAGAGTGTATGGCCGAGTCTTTACTAATGGGGAGCTGAATGATAAGTTTCTGAGATCTCTCATCAAGGAATGGGATAACAAAGTCTGTGCCATCCGAGAGTTTGGCAAACTAGCAGAGACAGATCCACAGAATCTATTTGGCAAGCTAATGCCCTATGAACTGCAGATCAACTCCAGAAAAGCTGAAGAAGAGAATAGTCGCTTCTCCTCAAAAGAGAAGTCGGTTGCTTTAAAGGCTGACAGTTCAAGGAAGGGCAAAGCTGCCTCACCAGCACCTCCTCATGAAGTAAGTGAAGAAGAAGGCTCCGAGCCAAGCACCTCAGCCTCAGAACTATCTGAAGGAGAGTTCTCATTGCTCTCGCGGTAGTTCAAGAAATTCTTGAATAAGAAGAAGCAATGGAGAGGCAAAGATACCTCATACAGAAGATCACGACATGACGGTGATCAGCGAAAGAAAGGCTCAAGTAGTCATGACAGGTATAACTCTAAACAGAACAAACAGATTTCAACTGACATCGTTTGTTATTGTTGTAATCAGCCAGGTCACGTCATCGCAGACTGCCCTCACAAGAAGAAAGAGGGTGGAAGAAGAGAGGAAAAGAAATCCTCATACCACAAGAAGAGGACAGAGAAGAGCTTATTAGCCAAGAAGAGCAAAACTCTCAGCGACTCCGACTCATCTGAGTCGAGTGAAGTAGAGGAAGCTTACTTCGGACTCATGGCTCACTCTGATGATGAACAAGTCCCCCAGTTCACTGGGGAGGTAAAATCTCACACTCCTCTCTCTGAATCTGATGATGATAATGAGCAAGAGGGACATTCCTCTGAGGATGAATCTGAACTCATGGGACAGTATAAGGAGTTACTCACGGCTTACGAAAAATGTCGCAGAGTTGTGAAAACTCAAGCCAGAGAAATAAAATCTCTACAGGCTATTGAGAGCAGCTTGAGAGAAGAAGTCACTAGGCTAACTCTCTTCAAGAGAACTTCAATGTTGCTATGGAGGAATACAATCAAGCTCTCAAGAACCTCGACCTTAAAGATGAAATCATCAAAGAATTGGAACAACTACTCGAGGCTGAGAAGAAACTTGTTGAGAGTTTCTCCAAGCCTAAGACAGTTCTTCCACTAGTTGCTGGGTTCTCAGCTAAGGCCAAGGGTGCTGGTTTAGACCACATTGGTGCTTCTAGTAAATCTTCTAGGAGAAACAAGGCCAAGAGAAAGAATAAGGCTGCCTAGAAGGCTCTAGCTGAAGAAAAAGAGAAAGCTCCCTTGGAACCAGTTTTGTTCAAGAAAGTTATCTTTCCTACGAACGAATACGACTATGAGTCCACCTATGGACACTTCTCTAGGCCGATCCCCGAGAAGCCTAAGTCAAGATACCAAGGTTGGACTCGTCCTCGTAACTTTGGAGAGAGTGTCTTTAAGGCCCCTTATGAAGAGATTCAACTTCAAAGCTATGGACCTTATGCTCATGGTCATAACATCAAGAAGACACCAAAGGTAAAACCTATTGTAGAAAATCCTATGAAGGAGAAGACTTCATGTAGCTGCCATCATCATGAAGCTTCTTCCTCCAAGAGTGAAGTTCCTGCTAGACCATCACTTAAGAAAATCAAGCAAGAATACACTAGGCAAAGATACAACAGGTTCGACTGTTGGTGTTGTGGCAAAATTGGTCATTCTGGCATCGATTGTTGGTTCAATCCTAGAAATGTTGCAACCCCTCAAGTTAGCAACGTGAGAATGACCACTCATGAGGCTAATGCTCGTAGGGGGAGTATTCTAACTTGAGACCAAGGACCCAAACTTGTTTGGGTTCCTAAGGCTAAGTGATTGTAATTGCAGGTATGTCCAAAGACCACCAAAATGCCAATCTGGTACTTGGACAGTGGATGCTCTCGGCATATGACCGGGACAATAAGCCTACTCCAGAATTTCACCTCAGTCTGCAACGGACCAAAGGTCATCTTTGGAGGTTCATATCGAGGAATAACTAAAGGTTATAGTATGATTACTAACGGTAGCGTATCCTTTTCGGATGTAGCCTATGTTGAAGGATTGGAACATAATCTCATCAGCATAAGCCAACTATGCGACAAAGGATACGTGGTTGAATTTCATGCTGACAAGTGTTTGATAAAATCAGTTGACAACATGGAAACTGTTTTATCAGGCACTCGAAGCAGAAATATTTTCTATTTAAACTTCATTTATATAGACTCGTCTACACCAGTGTGTCTTTTAGCAAAAAGTAGTGCATCTCTTGCTGACAAATAGCACAAGAGACTAGCACATATTAATCTCAAAACTATTAATAAACTATTCTCTCAAAACTTAGTACGTGATGCACCTAATGTCAAGTGCGTTATGGACAGTCTTTGTCATGCCTGTATCAAAGGCAAGCAAACAAGGAGTTCATTTAAAAGCATAATAGGCAAGGATTCCAATAGAAGCTTACCGCTTCTCCATATGGACTTGTTTGGTCCACTACAAGTTAGAAGTTTGGGAGGTAAGGAATATACGTTGGTTATTGTGGATGATTACTCGCGCTTTGCGTGGGTGTTCTTTCTGAAACACAAGTCAGACACCTTCAGTACTTTCACTAGTTTTGTTAGGCAAATCCAGAATGAATACAACTGTTCCGTAGTCAAAATCAGAAGTGACAATGGAACGGAATTCAAGTCTGGAGCCATGACAGAATTCTGCGAAAGTCAAGGTATCTTTCATGAGTTTTCCTCTCCTCGCACTCCACAGCAAAATGGAGTAGCTGAGAGAAGGAACAGAACACTCATAGAGGCTTGCCGGACTATGTTGAGTGATGCCTCACTTCCAGAGTATTTCTGGGCTGAAGCCGTCAACACCGCTTGTCACGTGCAAAATCGAGCTCTCATCAACAAGAACCATGATAAGACTCCTTACGAACTTCTAAAAGGCAGGAAACCAACCATTTCATATTTTAGAATCTTTGGCTGTAAGTGCTTCGTACTTAACAACGGCAAGTATCGCACTACCAAGTTTAGCGAGAAAAGCTTTGAAGGTATTTTTGTAGGTTATAGTAGCCATAGTAAGGCCTATAGAGTATTTAATAGAAAAACTCTGGTGGTAGAAGAGTCGATACACCTTGTATTTGATGAGACGAGTCTGCTACAAAGCAACTCTTCTAGTGTTCCTATTGAAGATGCAGGTACAAAGATGAAGGAACTCAGCTTGGATGAACCTACTGAAGGTAAAGATGAGACGTTCATCAAGATCACCTCTACAACCCCTGTTGGAGAGGTAGATGATCAAGATGAAGAACACATCCCAGCTGAAGATGCAACTCCAGTGGCTGAAGAGATCCCAGATGCAAGGAATCTAGAGTTCAGACACGTGAAGGATCATCCCTTAGACCAAATCATAGGAGATCCTTGGGATGGCGTCAGAACTCGTCGAGGTACAACTAACGAAAATTTACACCTAAGTTTCCTTTCACAGGTTGAACCAAATAAATTTGAGGAAGCCAACTCCGACGCATCCTGGATTCTAGCCATAGAAGATTAGCTGAATCAGTTCAAACGATGCAAAGTTTGGACACTTGTTCCTAGACCCAAGAGGAAGAACGTCATTGGGACAAAATGGGTCTACCGGAACAAGATGGACGAAGATGGAACAATTATAAAGAATAAAGCCAGACTTGTCGCCAAGGGCTATCGTCAAGAAGAAGGAATCGACTTTGACCAAACATATGCTCCAGTGGCAAGACTGGAGGCGATCAGGTTATTTCTTGCCTACGCTGCACTTAAGGGCTTTACCGTCTATCAGATGGACGTCAAGTCCGCCTTCCTGAATGGTGACATAAAGGAAGAAGTGTATGTAGAGCAACTGCCAGGTTTTGTTGACTCAACTTTTCATAATCATGTTTATTTACTGCAAAAAGCTTTATATGGTCTTAAACAAGCTCCTCGAGCTTGGTATGAGACGCTGTCTACCTTTCTTCTTGAGAACAAGTTCACAAGAGGAAAGATAGACAAGACATTATTTCTTAGGGAAATAAAAGGCAAGATTTTGCTAGTGCAAATCTATATCGATGACATTATTTTTGGCTCTACAGACAACAACCTCTGCAAGAAGTTTTCTAAACTTATGCAAGGGAAGTTTGAAATGAGCAGTATGGGAGAGCTGAAGTATTTCTTAGGGCTTCAAGTGAAACAATCTGAGGATGAAATTTTCATCTCACAGACCAAATTCACCAAAGAGCTACTTAAGAAATTCGGAATGGAAAATGCAACCTCTATGAGGACTCCAATGGCCTCAGCTATGTCTCTGGACAAGGATAAGAAAGGGAAACCTTTTGATGAAACCAAGTACAGAAGTATAATTGGGTCCTTGCTCTACCTTACCGCAAGTAGACCAGACATAATGTTTTCAACATGTGTATGTGCTAGATTTCAGGTGAACTCTAAGGAATCTCACTACATTGCTGCAAAGCGAATCTTGAGATACCTCAAAGGTACATCAAATCTTGGCTTATGGTACCCAAGAAGTAATGATAGTGAACTAATTGGATTTTCAAATGCAGATTTTGCAGGAAGCAAAGACGACAGGAAAAGTACTTCCGGGACTTGCCAATTTCTCGGAAGGAGACTTATTTCCTGGAGCAGTAAGAAGCAGAACTGTGTAGTCATCTCAATGGCTGAATCAGAGTATATCTCTGCAGGCAGCTGTTGTGCATAGCTTCTATGGATCAAGAATCAATTTGAAGACTATAACATGAAGTTCCAGAACGTTCCTCTGTTCTGCGACTCATCCAGCGCAATAGCAATCGCCAACAACTCAGTCTCCCACAGCCGGACAAAGCACATAGAGCTTCGATATCACTTCATCCGGGAGCATGTGGAAAGCGGAGACATAGATCTACAATATGTCTCAACAGATAGGCAAGTTGCCGATATATTCACCAAACCGCTGGAGGAGTCCAAGTTTTCATTCTTCAAAACGGAACTCGGGCTGCTCAACAAAGAGGAATAGTGATAGTGGATTCAAAGACAGGCTCAGAGTTGAAGATATCAGTGGCAGTAAAATTTCTCCCAAGTAAATTGTATTTCAAAGTGATATACTCGAGTATATAGAGACTTATACACGAGTAAACGGAAATACTCGAGTAACAGAATCTACATACTCGAGTAGTTGGTAACCTACTCGTGTATATACTAGATCTACTCGGGTATGCTCCATCTCATACTCGTGTATGGCGAAATCTACTCGAGTATACAGAAATCAGAAATTTGAATCTCTCATTTTTTTTCTATTCGTACCAAAGCGTTTGCCGCTCCGCAACAGGTATGATTTTATCACTCCTACTTAAACCTAATTAGGGTCATATATATATTTAGAAAAATCGGAAATCCTTCCACTCCTCATTCTCCCGAGTAGCCGTCGTCGCTTCATATTGCGGAACCCGCAGAGCTCTGTCGCTTCGTCTCCTCCGTACTCCAGAATCGTCGATGGCTCCCTACTCCAAGATCAGAATCGGCTCAGAGCTCGACCCTGAAGATATAGCCGACCTCTCCGATGATTTCTGAAACCTGCCAATTCTGTTCGACACCGCCGGTCTCTCGTTCATCCTCCAGACACCGTGCAAAGTCATTTTCCCTGCAGTCAAGGAGTTCTACAAGAATCTGAAGGTCAAGCGCAATGGTACAGTTCTAAAATCCAAGGTCAGTGGAATCAAAATCTGTCTGGACAAAACTTCCTTAGCTACTCTGTTAAAATTGCCAGTGGTGGATGAAGAAGATGATCTGACTCCTGAAGATTCCGAGAGAACCAGTTTCTTCTGTGGAATAAACCTATATGAAGCATATTCGTTCCGTCGTGCAGATTACAATTCAGAGGGCAAATTCCTTGTGGATGTGATTTCCAAAGTTCTTCTATGCAAAACCTATTCCCTCAGAGAAATTTCCCAAAAAAATTTTGATGTTATGCAAGTCATAGTATGCCGGAAGAAATTTCAGTTTGGAATGATGATACTGGACAAAATTAAAGAAAGTGTGAAAAAACCAAGCTATGCCAGGATTATCTCACTCCTCCTCCATGAGATCAATCCTACAGTGTTTGATTTATCTAAAGGCACTCCCCTCCATCATATGAAGAAAGTATCCATCCTCTCAATCCAAAGATATGAAATCAAACTCCTCAACACTGCTCAAGCCTCCAAAGCAGTTGTCACCTCAGAAGATGAGCCCAGAGAGCCCCTTGTCTCAGATGACAGGATTCCATCTCCTCCTTTACATCACACTATTACCACCTCGGGTGCAATAGTTGAGGGGGAGCCTGCCTCATCTACTCCTCAGCACAAAGCATCAGAAGACTCTGCTCAGCAAGATCTGATCCAAGATCCTACTCCTCCTCCTTCTCCACCTCCAGAAGATCTCACCTCAGAAATTCAAGCTCAAGAAAACCTTCTCACTACTGCTGAAGACATTAACAGACTGATTGATGAACTCAGGTCAGATGATCTAGTATTTCAAGACGATTCAGTTATGCTATCTCCTGAGGATCACTCTCAAGCAGATCCTTCCCCTGCTAAGGATCCTTCTCCCTCCCCTGTAAAGGTACCCCCTACCTCTCCTGCTCAGTCCCCTGATAAACAACAAGGTCAGCCAGAGATTAATCTACTATCTGATGAAGAGGACATGTCTCCAGAACCAGTGGATGCTCCTCTGAGGACACTAGACTTCTCTCTTCCCTCTTTCATCCATACAGAAGATTCAGTTGTGGTACCACCTTTCAAGAGAGCTGAAAGCTCAGTTGAGATTACTGAAATCCCCCCTGGGTTGCTCCTGTTCCTTCAGCCTCAGCCCCAGCCTCAGATCCCCCTAGCTCCTCAGATTTTGTAAGCAAGATTGAGCAAATGCTTCGTGAACAGAGAAAGTACTTTGATGATTCTCTGGCATCAGTGAACAACAAGATCTCTACTCTTGAAACTGAGATGAGTAGAGGATTTGCTGAAATTCAAGCAAACAATGATGAGCTCAAGAGACTGTTTCAGTTGGGTGGCAAAGCCATTGATCATACTATTACCAGTATAGGTCTACTCAAGGATCAAGCTGAAACAGTTGCAAATAATCAGATTCAATTGGAAAAGGATGATGCCTCAAATGTCATGAAAGTTTGTGAAGAAGTTGGAATATTCAGAGATGAAGCAATTGCCCAACTATCAGTAGATATCAGCAAGGGGGAGAAGATTGTCAAAGAACAAGTTGAAAAAATATCTGAACAATCTAAAGCATCTATGGATAATCTAGTCAAAGAAATGAAAGCAGATATTCTAGCTCAACTTCAATCTATAAAATTCTATACCTATGATACTGCAGTATGGTTGCATAATCAGAATTTTCCCAACTCCCAGCTTAACCCTGCCATAATTCCAAAGTCCCTAGATCCTCTTGAAGATCATCCTCCCTCAAGTGCTCCAGATCAGGCCAACTTTCCAGAGTATGTGCCAGTCTTCTCACCTAGACCTACTGGTGACATGACTGAGCCTCCTCTTTCTTATGATGATGTGTGGCAAGATGATTTTCCTCCAAGCTCTCAGGGTGCCCCTAGAAAGAAAAGAAAATATGGTGACGGCGCTTCTGCTAGCCGTTCTGCACCAAGGAGAGAGCCTGTCCCAGCTCCAGAAGGTAGACCAGAAGTTATTCATGCAGAGGTTTGGAGTCCTACCTCCAAGTCTCTTATCCTTGATACCTTGAAGCTGGTAATAGATTTTGGTGAAAATAGAGATCAGTACTACAGCTACTCAGAATGGAAAGCATATGATGCATCCCAAATCAAAATCAGATTGCATGACAGAAATTAGGGATATAATAATCCAGCTGCTCCTCCAAGGCCCAAGACCTATTTTCCCAAACCTTTCAGCTACCTGGAGAGGCAAGAGCTTAAAAGAGAAAGACTGCATAGAGGAGCCCCTTCTTGAGTGAATGAGGATGTGGAAATGGACATTTAATCTTTTGAAATCATTTCTATATATATATATATATATATATATATATATATATATATATATATATTTGATTCTAATTATGGCTATCTTTATTATTTCTCCTGCTTCATTTTTATTTTTCATCAGTATATGTTTTGTTGTTCTTTTTACTCTAAGTAATTCACCTTAGTGTAGAGGATGCTGACATCTACAAATAGGGGGAGATTGTTGGGATTTGTCTCCACAATACCTCAGATTTGTAGGAAGTCAGACCTTGAACTAAGATGAATTAAGGTGTATTTGATATTGTGTTTGAGTTGTATGTGTGCAGGTTCTTATTGCCAAGTGTAGACCAATGTCAGTCTATAATGGGTCACCAAACACAGGATCATACAATGTAATTCCTCATTGTGTGATCCAAGGTGTTGGCTCATGTATAGCCTCTCTATTGGGATATACTTCATCAACATGCACTTGATCTATGGAGTTTTGAAGTCTATCTCAGAAGAATTTTCTAAGTCCACATACTCGAGTACTTCTATAGTATACTCGAGTAAGTGAGTCTGTACTCGAGTAGGTTGGACTACTTACTCGAGTGGATTCTCTATTTACTCAAGTATGAAAGCTTATACTCGAGTAGATTTTCCTTCACTCGAGTAAGTGATACCTTATACTCGAGTAGATGGTTAGTTACTCGAGTAAGCATTCTGGTTGTACTCGAGTAGATCTGGACTTCTTATCCTAGAAAGTCTCTAAGTCCTCATACTCGAGTAGTTCTCTGAAATACTCGAGTAAGTAACTCTGTACTCGAGTAGATTGTTTTTCATACTCGAGTAGGTTAGTGGTCACTCGAGTAGTTTTCCTTAGATACTCGAGTAGTCTATCTTCTCCATACTCGAGTATCTCAAACTCTTATACTCGAGTAGCTCTTCAAGTCTTATTTGAGAAATTTTTCTAAGTGCTTATACTCGAGTATATTTGCTCATACTCGAGTAGGTTCTCTAAGTCACTCGAGGATTGATCCCTGAAGCACTCGAGTAGTTTCTATCTTGATACTCGAGTATATCCCTCATACCCACTCGAGTATGTAACCTCTTACTCGAGTATGTCTCTGTCTCTCGAGTATGTCTGTTCGAATTTCCTAAATTTCTCTAAGTCAAGTTTCTTTGTGTATTTTCAAATAGTCCTTTCTGATTGGTTCACGTGTCATCCTTAATTATGTTTATGACCGTTGGAGACCTCCTATAAATAGGTCTTTTCAGACTTAACTAAATACACGCATTTACAGAGATTACTTTTTAAGAAAGAGAAAATCCCGAAAACACTAATCTTTCTGTCCGCCGCCATTACTGTTTTCGGAAGAAGCTCTGGATCGTCGTTCTCACACCGCTGCTATCGATCTCAGTTTTTCCAGCGATCCAGACTCAAGAAGAATCATCCGATCACGTCGTGCTTCATCGATCTCTGATATTTCTATTCGATCGTGGTGATTCCAGATTTCAGATCTCCGGATTTCGGTCAAGTCTTCCTCAACCTTTTTCTGTCCAAGCCGAAATCTCTCAACGAAGAAGACAAAGCCAAAGATCAGGATTTGAATTATTTTGTTTGTATTTTTCTTCAAACAATTTCATTATATGAGATTTATCTCCGAGTGGTAGGAAGTTTTATCTTCCGAGTGTAGATCCATTTGGGATCGAGTTTTGTAGGAACGTAGTTCCGAGGTGTAGGATTGGTTTGCAATCCGAGATAGCGGAGTAGCCGAGTCTAGTGATTTGCTAGATCGGTAAGGAAAGTGGACGTACCCAAGATTGGAGAACCACTATAAATCTCTTGTCGTCTGTGTGATTGCTTGATTACTTATCTGTGCTGCATATTCACCCCCCTCTAGGTGATTTAGGTTGACAACTTAGTTCTCTCATTCATATAGGGAAAATCAATGACTCTCATTCCCGACCTTACAACCTCTAATTTCATGATTCCTCTCGCTTGTGATCATACACCCACTCGTAAATCATTCATCTTCCTCGATGAGCTAGGTTTTTCTCCCTCTAATGCCCATGATCAACCTCCTCTCACGTATCCTTTGTCTTCCTCGGAGATAAAAGTTTTGTCCTCTTATGAGGAGTTTATACCTACAAGTGCGTGACTCCTCCAACGTCGATCTTATATGGACGGCAGTAGGTAAAATTTCATTTATTTTCTTTGATTTTGATCCTGGCTTGTAGCTTAAGGTTTTTTGTAGATCTAGATTTTATTCATTCTAGTTTTTGTAGATCTTCTATGGCCGGCAGTAGGTTTTTTCATTCCGGTTCTTAACAATGGTAGAAATTGTCTGCTACATTCTAGTTCCTTTGCACTCATCTTATCCATCTTAATATACATTTGCTCGAGCAAAGCAAATACCACAAGCCTCTTGTTGATGCACCCCTGAACAATTTTCGATCTAATTTGCTCGAGTTTTATTAGTAGATTTTCTTTATGCATTTCAATTTTTGTCTCCTTATTCATGATTTCGTCAGCAAAAAATTGACATTTATTAATGTTTCTATTGACAAACATAAAGGGAGGAAACTGGCTAAATCATTTATCTCTATACATATTTGTGTGTGTGTGTTTTTTGTGAATATGTGTGTGCGTATTTATGTGTATGTATATGTGTTTTTTGTATGTGTGTATATGTATATATGTATGTGTGTATGAATGTATCCGCGTGTGTATGTATGTGTGTGTGTTCCTTTGTATATTGTTGTGTTTGTATGTATTGTTTTGTGAGTATGTGTTCATCTATATCTATGTGTGTATGTGTATGTACTAAATGTGTATCTATATTTATATGTCGATGAAAAAACAATGAAATGTCATAAATGCAGGAGAGCGGTAGTAGTTGCATCTTTTGATGCGGCCACTGTAGTGATGATGAAAACCAAGATTGAAAGGAATGTTGTAGAGGTCGATGCTAAGAAGGAGAATGTTGTTTACTCGATTATATAGTGGGACGGATGTCAACTATTTTAACCAACTTCGAATGAATAAAAGCTCTTTTGAAGCTCTGTATAACATTCTACTCGTGATGGATTATTGAGAGACATACAGAATGTTGTAGTTAGAGAGTCAGTTAGTGTATTTTTATATATCTTAGCTCATAATAAGAAATTTCAGGATGATGGCGGAATGTATCTACGCTCAATTGATACTATAATCAACCGCCATTATAATAAAGTGTTAGGGGAAATTCTGAAGTTAGGCCCTGACTTTATAAAGCTTCCTGATGCATCAACAACACAAAGATGGCGTCATTTTCTAGTAAGCAATTTAATTATTTCAAACATTTATGTATAAGTTGTATGTTTAAATTATGTTAATATATATTTTATTATCTTATAGGATTGCATTAACATTATTGATGACACTCATATTGAAGTAACACTTCAAATTAAAGAACTTTGTAGGCATCAAAATAGGAAACAAGCTATTACAACATTCTTTATGGACGTATATGATTCAAATATAAAGTTTATGTATGTATTGCCTAGATGGGAAGGGTCATCATCGGACTCCGTAGTGTTATTTAATGCACTCGAAAGGACAGATCGTTTTGACGTGCCAGTAGGAAATTATTATTTTGTGGACACGGGATACACCAACGATCTAAGATATCTTGCTTCATATAAGTCGGCTAGATATCACCTAAAAGAGTGGTCCGCATAAGGCAATAACCCCATCAATTACAAAAAGTTGGAAAAATGTTATTGAGAGGACATTTTGGGTCCTTAAAAATGGTGGAAAATTTTGCGGGGACCATCATTCTATGACATCAATGTACTGATAAATGACTATTAATTTATACACAACATTGTGATTTATTTAGTATTGAGTTATAAATTCCTTATATTTTTAAACAGGTTCAAATTATAAATGCATGTTGCGTTCTACATAGTTTCCTCAAAGAGAGTTGATTTATTTTGACGACATGAAGAACGTGTTCATGGCTTTGTCAGTGCTAATCAGGAGGACCTGTCTCCTCTTATATTTACTCGGTTGAATTTATGTGGACTTACGTTTTTATATTGTGGGATTTATTTATGTTGTGAACATATGTTTCCATAATGTGGACTTATGTTTTTATTCTAATATTTCAATTTTTAAAAATTTAATATTTTAAATTTAAAATTTCAATTCTATCCATTAAACTTTGCCATACAACTGAGTAACAAAATTTCTAATTCCAATTCTGTGATAAAATTCCTGCAATCAGCCAAACAACAAAAATGGAATTGACTTGAATTCTAATTCCTGCGGGAATTAGAATTGGGCCAATTCCATTTCCTACATCCCATTTCCTGGCAAATGAACAGAGCCTAAGAGCATTTATTATGTTCAATTTATATATCTTTATAAAAGTGAATAAACACAATAAAAGACATG
Source organism: Platanthera zijinensis (assembly GCA_039513925.1). Classification (NCBI taxonomy): domain Eukaryota; kingdom Viridiplantae; phylum Streptophyta; class Magnoliopsida; order Asparagales; family Orchidaceae; genus Platanthera; species Platanthera zijinensis. The sequence goes on from CM077082.1 coordinate 45,520,025, forward strand.
ACTTGAAATATAAATGTAATCATTGTAAAAGTCATCACATGAACTCAAAATTGATAAACCCAAACCCGCAAGCTTCCCACTAAAGTTGATAATTTAGGTATTTAATATCAAGTGATCTAGTATAACCATCATGCTTCCTCTAAGAAAATGCCTTTATCAGTGTATCTACTATAATATCATCATTCGGTTTTTTGCGTACATATTTATCACCTCGATCGATAATATCTCAAATGAGCAGGAATCTCATAAGTTGTGATTGGAGCACTGATGAGATCTAGGTTTCTTAGCTTGGACAATTGTACCATAATTGCCATAGTAAAGATCTATCATAGCAATAATGATAAGAACTACATCTAACTTGCCATTGAAATTCCTTATATGTGTAGCCTCCTTCGCCGCATTAGAAGCATCAATATACTTGACCTCTATTATAGAATCAGATATTGTCACTTGTTTCAAACTTTACTAACTTGCAACACCTCCATTAAGGTAATATACAAAACCTGATTGGGAATTTGAGTCATCCTTATTTCTTTGGAAGCTAGCATCCGTGTAACACTTTACATCGAGCAATTTCTCACCATATCACCAAGAGTATATCCTTAGTCCTTCTCAAGTACTTTAGAGTATTCTTAACAGCCTTCTAGTGACCATCACCTGGATTTGGCCAGTATATGATATTCATGCCCAACCCAAATAGCACATTAAGATGAGAATATAACATTGCATACATAATTGATCTAACTGCCAAGACATATGGAATCAAACTCATGTGATTCCTTTCTACCTTAGATTTAGAATGCTATGTCTTAGAAGGACTCACACCACGAGACATGAGTAAGTCTCCCTACTTAGACTCAACTATGATGAACCGTTTCAACACTTTGTCAATGCATTTTCCTTGGGGGAACTAGATCAACTTCTTTGAATTATCTGTTGGAAAAAATCTCTTTATGATTTGATATATTTGGTTATTAAAGTGATGTGGGAAAATGTCTTTGATGTATAGATGACCTGTTTTATTGAGTCTAAAATTCAGATTCATTCAAAGTGATTATGCAAAATTAATATAGCTCAAAGTTTGGCTAAGTAATAGGATTCAAAGAATGGAGATGCCAACAAAGTGCTTGACATATCCTAATGACACGTTACCTTGACAAGAGTTATAGGAAGATGTTGATGTACGTTGAGAAGCTTGCATGCAGATGTCAACGCACTCTAAGTAACTCAACTTAATGCTTCAATCATGAGCTTAAGGAAGTTTAGAGTAATACGATAAATTGAAATTCTACAAAAGTCTGAGCATAATTATACATTAAGACACTCTTTCTCTCTACTTCATCTCATTGTACTTTCACTTATAAGCCAAGTGTCAACTTCTATACATAGTGAATTCAAATAAATATTTGAATAGATTAAGAAAATAAATCAGATTCGAGTATAGTCTATAAGATCAAAATAAGGAGGATTATTACTCTTATTGAAGTATATTCAGCAAGAGATCATTTTAATAATATAAATTTCTACCTTCCTATTCCAAAAAGGTAAGATAGACAAAAAGATAAAAGCACAATTAAAAAAAGCTAAGAATAGAGCTTCTTATTCTCTCTCTATTGTTGGATTCTTATTTTCTCCATCTCTCAAGTGGAATAGCAGAGGGTCTACAAGATCATATTTTTAGATAAGACGACTGAAGATCAAGATTTATCACTAGATTTCTACACCGGATTTAACTATTGAATCTATTCTCTCAAGAAGAAACATCAGTATGTTTTATCTGCTGCAATATAATCCACATAGTGATTTGAAAGACCCAAGTCCTTAGAGATTGTTAAAGAGGACAACAATTATGAAAATAGATTTCCAACATCCAATTAAATTTTACATCAATGTTTCAAAAGAGTTCTTGAATCTCTCTGCTAAAATATTTAGTGGTTCTTGAACTACCTTATCAAAAAAGATCTATATGGTTTTGAGTCGACCTTATCAAAAGGCTCTTTGATTGGTTTTGGGCCAATCTTATTAAAAGGCTCTTCAAGTGGTTGATCTACCTTGTCAAAAGGATCATTGTTTGATTCAGCCACCTTATCAAAAGGCTTTATTGGTTTGAGATACCTTAATAAAATATCTTGTGGTTCTAAGAATCTTCTTTTCAAAAGATTCAGTTGTAATCGGTTTTAAGAGTCTCCTTATAAAAAGTCTCAACACCATATTCTTGATAGCCTACCAAGGGGTAGAAGATGGGATGAACCTAAATTTGGGCAACCTCAATATAACCTTGTGTCTTCTAGAATGCATTTTTATAGTGTTTGTTTGTTGCTCTGATTTACTTCTTTATTTTTATTGCATTTAAATTAACAAACAAATTATTTTTTGAATGTGAATGTGTTCTGATTGTTAAAATTAGAAAAAAAATTAATATTTTATTCACCCTCAATAATTCTTAGCCATTCACCCTACTATTCAATTGATTTCAGATAGGTTTTTTGAACCCGAAAACCTTGACCAACATAGTTCGGACTGACATGGTGTAGCTTGCGCTTACTTCTTTTGAGTGCGAGCATAATGTCGGGCACTCAGAGCAAAAAACCACACTCACAGTGGTGGATATAAATTAGAACAGACCCCCTATTAGCTATAATGAGGAGTACCTACTATAAACCCGAAAGATCAAAGAGATCTTCCCCTCCCAAACCAAGCCTAAGTTGGGCACCTAGGAGAGCACTAAGAAGCTCTTGGAGGATGGGAGCTCTCGTCCAAAAAACCTCCTCCCCCCAAAGGTTCCATTGGAGTCTATTTATAGTTTCTTAAATAAACAGCTCAAGCTCGCGCAAGGACCCGGACTACGATAACATCAAAGATCGAGGTCTTCAATCTCACTTGAGGGGGCAAGTAGTCAGTATGCGGGAGAGGAACTCGCGCAGTGACCCGGACTACGACAACATCACAACTCGAGGTCTTCAATCTTACTCAAGGGGGCAAGTAACCGATGTGTGGGAGGGGAGCTGGTATTGCCATGTGGCAGCCATCCAAGGGAGAGATTAATGGGCTTGGTAATGTTCTTGGGAAAAGAGGAGGAAAAGGGTTGATAGCCCTTACCAAGGCCCAATCCTCTTGGTTTTTTTGCTGATATCAGAGGCCCAAAGAGTAGAGGGGGTGGGGCCAAAATGAATTGGTGTTGAGGGAATGGAACCTCTCTTGGAAAAATATTCCAATTTTTGAGTTTTAGGGAGTTTGACTAAAGTCAACCCTAGGATGGTTTCCCTATATGGGTCAAAGTCTAAGTGAGTCCAAGTTATCGGGGAATGGGTCAAAGTAAGGGTATTGTGGTACAATTTATGCTTGCATGCTTTTTGGTGCACGATAAGGCTTAGTATGACCACTGTTTGACCACCTGATATCAAAATTGATCGGGACTAACTCTGTTGACTTCGTATTGATCATACAAACCCAATACCACTAACTAGGGGTCAAATCATAGTTTAATTACTCAATATTTGAAAATTGTGCGTCGTGGCACACTACGAAACTCAAAATGGTCATATTCGCCATATGACTTTGGATTGCAATGGAACAAGTTCCAATGCACTCATATTGACTATACGAAAACATTGAAACTGATAGAACTCAAATCAGAGTTCTCTAGCTACATCTCCGCAAACATGGTTACCTTCTACCCCTTATGGGCCTTGGGTAGAGGTTCGAGTCACTTTTATTGGGTCCACCAAGGTTCTTGTGACCCAATAAAAATCGGGATATTACACTCAGATCGGCCCAAACTACATGAAAATGAACAAAATGATCACCCACGTGCAAATGCATGTGCAAAAATAATGCATGTGCGCACACACATGTGCGGAAACATTACACACATAAATTCAGATTGGCAAGAGACTTGTATATTAGGGTAGAAAGAAGCATGGACATGCAAAAATTCCACACGGGCGTGCATTAGCCAAATTAAACATAACCTTCCCTAAACATGCACAAAAATCCACATATGCAGAATAAATCATCCAAGTAGTATTGAAATCCAAATAAACTCAATATGAGCATTAAATGAATATATCAAGAGCAAGAATGGATGAATACAATAGGAAAAGCAGGGTGAAAACAATATATGAAAGACAAACATCAACCGCCTATTGATGGCCCTCATTGAGATAAAGGTGATGGTAGTGGTTGATCATGGAAGGACTCAGGTGGTCTTGGAGAAGTATTTCTTTACTATCGAGCTTGAGATTATTTGATATGTCTGCTCAAGTAAGAAGATGACCATGAATCATCAGATCTATTTCTTGATCAATATAGATCAGCTATCTCAGACAAAATCAACTATTGTTAAGACTTTTAATAATATCACAATTATACATCCATCTTTAAGTGAACATTTGATTCCCTTCCATTTATATTTAGACTAATGTATCAACATGAAATTTATATCCCTTAGTCTGGACTTTCTAAATTGTGATTGCACATCTCATGGGGTGGTCTGTAGCCCAACAATCTTGGTTTGAATATTATGTACCCAAACCTTAGAGAAATGATATAATGTGTATTTTTCTTGAATATTGTTCTGAATATATGAAATTTTAGCATGAATATGTCATGACAATAAGAATATCTCTATAGAATTTTAGAATTTTTAGAGAACATTTTAATAAAGTTCTTGCAAATATTTGATTTTGATACACTAATGATATTAATGAATTTTAATGGGTCAAATCTTCTTATAAAATTCCAAAATTCTTATGGCTTCATTCATAGGCTATGTAAGGTCTATGTAAAATTTTTAGGAGTAATTAGGGAAAGGAATATTATGGTTATACAATTTTAAAATTTGGACCCTAGGAAGGGTCATACATGCATGGTGTGCCAATAGCAAAATTTTTAGAACTTGTATTTCTCTCTGGAAAATCCTCTTACTGACTTGAAACTCTATCCACATGTAACATGTGACATAAGAAACCCTTCCCTATGGTTTTATAATTTTTATAACATATTTTCCTATGGTTTTAGGAATTATTTGATAAACCACACATTAAGGTATTTTAAAATTAAAAGGGGTAAATGATTTAGATAAATGCCCAAATTTTTTTGATGATATGAATAGTTCATGGAGGACATATGATAAAATTTCAAGGTATTTAGAGTTGAAATTGATATAATTAACCTCATAGCACCAAACTATATTGATATGAAATTTGCATGTGATACATCACATAAAGCTTATTGTATTTTTGATATATTTTAGTCGTTACAAGCCCAAATAGTTTGAAATTTGAAATGAAATAGCATGATACCCACGGTAAGATGTCCAACAATTTATAGAAATTTTGGAGCACATTTTTCTTATGTTTTGAAGATTATTTAAATCTTCTCACATGGTGACACAAATGAAATTAAGAAGGCTTTTTAGTTGAAATAAAATTCAGATTTTTTATTGCGGCATTTTAAAAGGTTTTGATAAGTTTATAAAGTTTGCAAATCTTGCCATTATTTATATAGCATACTTGATTCAATTGCTTGAAAATTATGATGATCGTTGCTACCAATTGATACATGACAAATCAGATATTTATAATGCCAATTTACTATTTTATCACATATATATGTGTATGCTCATTTTGATTATAGCAAAGCAACTTGACCCTGATTGAAATGTAGAAAATATAAACACCCATATTGGAGTTTATTTATGGTAAAATTGGAAGTTTTTTTTATTATTGATCGTAATCAGATGTTTACACATAATCATGACAAACCTTATTTGTCTTAAAGGTTTCAGAAGTTGCCATGCATGTAGAAGATCAAACTAGAATGATGTAAAAACATGTACACTTACGTTAATACTAGTCATATTTAGACATTCAATGAATGATCATGCAAGTGCATTCTCCTTTTCACCCAAGGGTATAGATGTGATTAGTAACAAATAAATGAGCTCCTAGAAAGCCAAACACACACCTCATTTAAGGATGATTTATGCCATCTCATTGTATATGATAAGAGGGACATAGTTGGATGATAAGCTCATTCCCAAGTCTAGAACTTGTAATTGAGCCTAGAGTATTTTGGTGAATGTGTATTCTAGAATGAATGGTGGTGTGGTTAGGGCATGCAGCTTAGTATATAAGTATTAGTGAGCTCCAAGGCAATATGAAGTGAGTTTATGGTCAAACATTAAATAGTGACTTCTGTCACATCACTAAATAAACAAGTAATCATTTAGGATCATAAGTATAAACTCCCATATTTTACACACTTAGTGGTAGTGACTATTATGAAGTTTTGAAGGATATGATTATATCCTGGTATTTCTATATTCAGGATTTGGTTAGTAGTATTTGGGTGATGGTTAGCATGAGCATTATACATTGGTGTATTTGTAGGTGTTGTCATACACTGGTTTCATATTGATCCTAGTTGGCAGGATTACTTGTGACGGGTCTACTAGCTTGATTAGTCAGGACACTAATGGTAGCTGATGGATAGACTCTAGGCTATTGAGGTTGTGGTCTTGTGGGTCACCTTATCTAGTGTCTTGGTGATGTTTTTTTGTTGACCCTTTTGCTAGCTATTAATACTCCACTAGTTTATCCGAGCAAAAAGTGTGGATTTCTCCATTGGTTATATCACTGAGTCATACGTAAGGCCTAGGTCTGATAGTGTGCATACCCACATAGTAGGGGAGAAGCCTGTTCCACTGCCACCGCGTAGCCACGACTGGAGGTGTCTAAGAGGTTAGCTACCCTCAAAAAGTGAGAATTATGAGCTATGTTGAAGTAGAGTTCTGTGTGTAAGTGGGTGATTATGACACATGGGTGAGTTAATATTCATACATACATTGCATTGTACCACATAAAAGATCCTCGTCATATACATTTTTATGAACACTTTTATATGATGAATTATTTATTATATTATTGCAGATCCTCAACTTATAAATTTGTATGAGTATTTTTATAATTTAAGTTAAATTCAGTGCTTTATACATTGCTCTTAATATGTTGCCTTACTATGTGCTCTTTATACATGCTACCATACTTCTCCTTTATAATTATTACAATACTTAGACTTTATTTATATTGTACCTTATTATGTAATATCTGCTAAAAATGTAAACTCTGATATGTCATCTGCTTGTTCACTTTGTAATCTTCACTTTCCTTCCTTTTTGCCCGGTGCTTAGGAATTGTCAGGGGAGCGAATGTGAAACCACTTATTTATATAGTAACAGTCGTTGTACCAATCATTTTAGGAACATGCCCAGGAGCAGCAGCAGCAGTAGCACCCCTCCCTGGAGGATAGACATGCCAGAGAGATAGAGCTTGAGAAGATGACTCAGCAAGTGTCGATGCTTCCTCCCGTAAACACTGTGAGACTTGTGTGATTGAGTGATTTGCACCATTTTGTGTTGTACTATTATGATGTATAATCGGGAAATTTTATTATCTCATTAGACGCTTCCATTTATATATTATGCATGTGGACTAATATACTTTTTCGGAGTGAACTTCATGCTTAATTTAATAATTTACTCAAGGTAGGCTTGTGACAATTGATATTAGCTGGCATAAATGTCTTCTAGTGGTCATTGGATCATGAGCCGGCACCACCGCAAGATGGATATTCTAGAAACTCCCCTCGGTCGTGTTCATCTACTAGGAGGGCGGAGTCTTATTTGAGTTGTGATTGGAGATTATATTGCATGTATTCGATGATGCAAACTTTATTGCAAGTTAGAGATTTCAAGCTTTATCTCATTCCAATGTTCATGTTAAGAAACTTCAGCACATAAAATGACAAAAAAATAGATTTGTTTCACTTATTTTATCTATCCATAAAAAATAGAGATTAGACATGTTAGTTTGAGATGAAAATGATGTTTTTCTACTCATCGTTCTTCATTGGTGGTTATTTTATTTATTATTCTTTGTTATTTAATTTCACATCAAGTTTGAACAATGAGAACCTCTTCCGCTCTAAATAAAAAGTAAGGTTGTGCGTCAAAAAAATCATATTTAATTCATTTTGAATTCAAATTTTGTTATGTTCTGCATTCATAATTTCACTATTCTGAGAGTTTTAAATCTCTCTAGATCAAATATTTGAATGTTCATACACTCATACTTTTTTTGGAAGTGTGTCTTAGAAATGTACATACCTTCATTTCGGGAAAAAAAAAGTTAAAGATGTTTACACATTATATACAAATATCAACACCCAATCATTTTTTCGGAACATACACGTACAAAATCTATAGCTCCCGACCCCTGATTTGAATTCGGAGTGAGTACCAAACATTTTGGCCTAAATTTCAGAACAATTAATCGGTTTGTTGGAATGAACCCTGTAATCCTATATTTGCTAATTTTCTCGAGAATTGTTATTGGTACCCATAAATAACTATTTGTAACTCATGAATATTTATACAAAAATATGATATTTGCACTCATACATGATAATCGTACCTATACATGATAATCTTAAGAACAATTTTTTTTGATCTCATATACCCCAACAATATATGACTTTAACAAAATTTATGAATAACATCCACTTACAAAAATCTTGTTAACCATAAATAACATCCATTTAGATTTTTTTTGCACATCTTAATTAAAATTCACTTAAAAAACATAAAAAAACCTTTCAAAAAAGTACATAATGTGTTTTCATATTGTTATAACATCAAAACAATATTTCAGAAAGTATATAATGTGTTCTCAAAAGATTATATTTGTTCTTTCTAGATATACTCTAACTCAACATTTGTAAGATATGTCTTTCCCTGCCAAAACAAACGTAGCCTACAAGAAAAATGATTAAATTAATATTCTAGATTTATAATAATAAATAACTAAGTAATATCTTACATTTTTTGAACCTAATGTTGTGCGTTACTTGAGGAACCCAACTAACAAAATAATGTGCACAAAATAGAGATAAATTAATTGATAAATACTCAAAGTTGTAATACTAAGAGCAATCAAATTATTTAAATTGTCTGACTTGCTTATTAAAATGGGTACCATAATAATTTAGTTTTTTTGTTAGCCGCTATACCCTATAACCCTACCGGCTGCGGGGGGGGGGGGGGGGGGGGGGGGTTGGCACTTTGCACCCTTCAATTAGTGCTTTTTTGCACTTTGCACCATTTAATTAAAACTTTGGCACTTTGTAACCTTGAAAGCCATTAATAGAGTACTTTGCACCCTCTGGTTATTTTTTTATTTCTTCTATATTTATTAAATTTTGAAAATAGTTGATGGAGGGGTATTTTGGCCATCCATCAGTTTTTTTTCCTTTTATCATTTTATTTTATTTTCTATTTCCTTTTTATAGTTATTCGCAGACCATTTTTTGGCTGAAATTAGAAATTTGTTGTTATTGAATACTCTGCTATACGTAGACCACTCAATTTTTGTGTTGAAATTTGGTCTCCAACTCATGCGCAGCTATATGCCGACCATACAATTTTTGTGCTGAAATTTAGCTCATCTCATTTGCAATACATGTGGTATTTATACATTGTTATACGTAGACCATACATTTTTATAACAATTTGTTGTAATTTGTTGTAATTTGCTCAAATGGGGACATTTTTGAGCTCGATCTCATTTGTGGTAATCTCGTAACTACAAGATAAAATTATAAGAAGTTGTGACATGCTTTTTGTAACGTTTGGTGTGATTCATTTGAATTATAAATTGTGTTTTTTATCTAAATATATTTTGAAGCAACAAATTGTGTGATGCATGTTTTCCGCACTCGAATGAGATCTAAGCGCTTAACTTCTCAAGTAGAGATCAAGGTGCTGATCGTATAAAATATTTTGCATATTACCATATATATACATAGTATAGAAATTGAGTTGAATTTTCAAATTTCAAAATAATTATTTTGTAGTGAGTTTTGATAACAAATATGGTCTCAAATCTCAACATATGAGTTTCAAAAACTGAATATAAACAAAATTAAAATCTCGTTCTACAAAATTCAGTACTAGTAATTCATTAGAGAACCTAGTTAGATAATATCACTACTCTGAAGAACATTACAATCTCAATAAATCTCTAAATAATGAAACTTCTGCTCTTCTTATTCGATGTCATCTCAAACATCTTTCCCACCTGTTAAACAACAACACATTAGAGAATGGGTGCAATTTAAAAAATGGTAAATGAAATTAGTGAGATAATTCTCACCTTGATGAAATATTATGGCACATCTACTGATTCTTGAGTAGCAATACAATATGTCTTTGCGGTCTTCTTTTTCACCTACATGAAAAAAATATATGTTATTTTAATACTCTACAAGTTTGAAATTAAATAAATTAATATTGAACTAACCGATAACTTTGATTTGGATGTTGTTGACAATGGTTGTTCGACATTCTTGCTTGATTCACTATAACTTTCTTGAGCATGCATATTTTGTCTCATGCTTCTTCAAGCCATATCTTTTACCATCTAACTCATCTTGTTCGAACCTTCTGCCATGCAATGATGGCCTTCCAGGTTTTTTTTATTTAACCGTCTATGAGACCAAAAGATTTAAGTCAATTTGTGGTCACTCTCTTCATCCTTTTATTGGATTCAACATATGTTCATACTCTTTCAAAAATGTTGTTTTTATACCAATAATCAACATAATCTTCTGCCTTCTCTTTTTAAAAAATGCACGTTATAGAATGCACACACAAAATTCAAATTAAGTCTCATTTATTACAGCTTTGACATGCTAATTCCATTATTCATTTATCACCACTCCACCCTTTTACCTAAAACTTGTCGTCACCATTCCATTCCAATATGTAATCATGAACCCTCTTTTGTTGTTTTCTAATATCTTTTGAATGTTTGGACATATATCTTAAACCGAGTTGAACAATTTATCTCATTGTGTATGCAATCTCTTTATCAAAATAACTCTTATAATCTCAAGCATTGTGATGATTGGTTTTCCTCTTGCCTTTAGCATGACGTTATTAAAACTTTCACAAATTATTTAGTAGCATGTCACATATGGGCCATGTTGTAAAGTGAGATCTTGTCCAATTTCTAGGATGCCTTGGTTTTACCCAATTATATGCCTAAATATTGAATTATTTAAATTTTTTCTTCTCATTATTAAACTCAACTAGTATCAAAGCGGATACGACCTTCCATAATAAAGATTTTAGTTGTAAGCTGTTATGTATTAGATTGAAATTGCTAAACGTATGTCTCACACAAAACTTATGCTCTAAATTTGGTAGTAATTCCTCCACTGCTCTTATAAATCATTTTTCTTTATCTGAAATAATGGTCCATGCAAAATTGTTTCAATACACAAATCCTGTATTAATAAACCAATAAGCCATTTCTATGATTTCCTATTTTCATTTAAAACCATTGTGTGTGCTATAAGAGACATACCATTATTGTCATCTATATCAACTGCATATAATTAAACTCCTCCATTGGAAGTCTTGAGGTGAGTACCATCAAGACCTATAATAGGTCGGCAACCGACAAGAAAACCTTGTTTTAAAGCACCCCAACATATATATAATATTTTGAAGATACATTTTTGTGAATATGAAACCTATTTGCATTGCACTTTTACTGTTGTGTTTGGATTAGTTTGACGAATGTATTCATAATAGTCCCAAATGCTAGCATATTGCTCCAATTCTTTACCATGAATAATCTTATTTGCGAGCTTTTTAGCTCTATACATTTTCAAATGGAAAGTGATGTTATATTTTTCATTGCATCATCTCTTGCATAGAAATAACCAGAAGTGCAATGTTTAGAGCTTGGGGACATATAAAATGAATGTTCTCCTTTGATGGCCTTTACTTGGAAAGTTGTATCATTTAAAAAAATAAAGGAACCATACATTGCCCAACCACATTCACAAGTAATTTGTATCTTATCACGACAATTTTTTGTGAATTTTATCGGTGTTCCTTGCATGTTTGAATAAGTTCTAACTACGTCTCTGAAATCTTCACTAGTATTGAAGCACAGTCCAACTTCAAATTTCAAGTTTGATTCATGTTCATTACCTTCATATATGTGATAACATAATGATTAACCTTTGTTTGGATTAGAAGTTGGAAGGATTCTATTCTTAAAATGCTCTATGATTTGATTTGGCTCCTTAACACTTCATTAACTGGGATCCTTCAATCCTACCCATTTTATGACTTCATTAACATATTCATCAAAATCTATATCATCATAGTCATATTCACCTTCTTCAAAGTCATCGCTAAAAGTTGAATCATATTCATCTGTGTCCTCTTTGTTGCTCATTGAGTCGCTTTCATTTTAAAATTCAATTATTGGCTTCTCTAAGCTTGGGTCAATCTCACTATCACTATCAAAACGGGCTTCAACAGTTTCAACATAGACATCAACTTTTTTTTTCTGAATTGTTATACCTTATTAGATTTTTAATTTCATCATCATTCAATATCAAATTTATATTACTGCAATCAACAAATCCATCAGGACAACAAAAAAATCTCACCCAACCTAAATGACCAACTTGATCCACCATATCATGCAAATCCTTCAACAATATGAAGTTACAATTACAGTAGTCAAAGAAACTAGCTACATAAGGCCTATACGAAATATTTTCAGAGCCGATGAACAACCCATAATGATGTAGTCTAATAGTAAATAGAGAAACTTTAAATGACATGTAACATGTGTCCTGTAATACCCTCATCCGTCATATAGAATATAACAGAAGATCTGGTCGGGACCCCATCCCATATTCCACAAACAGTCAGTGGAGTTACGCATTAAAACAGAATCATTAAAACATCCTAAATCAGAGTTGCATTCTAACGGAAGTTTTAAGTTAAGGAGAATCCAACACCAGGAATGTACACTAACAACACCAAAGGAATGATAATAAATACACAAAGTGTTTTGATCTTAAGGCCTTACAAACTGTTTTCTTCATAAGAGTATATTCCATACATCGACACGCAGGCCAGCCGTACATGAAAACAGTAAAACACGCTTCGCTTGGCCTTTAAGGGCCGACATAGCTCAAAGGGGCTTCAACCCGCTACTTCCTGCTCGACTCTCCAGCACTGGTATAGGGACAATCCATTAAGAGGTGGAAAAACAAGGCAACAGTTAGCTTTAGTTGACCAAATTATAATGACTTCACCCCTCACCAGGGGCGGCGATGTTCCTTCCCTACAGGTAAACAACATGTATAAAACATGGCATCAGAACGTACAATCTAAACACCATTCACCATAGACGTTGGTACGCACAATCATATACCCCGTACACTCAGAGCATATTATCGATGTGTTGAGTTTTAAGCCCCACCACCGTACTTAGTGATGGTCTACATTTGAGCATTTCTAGTCTTTCTGGCTAGTAGCCTAAGACTCTCCACTATGCTACGACAAATTCAAAGGAGCTCTATTAATGAGATACAATCCAGTGACTCACTCCAAGTCGAATGACATAGGGCGGGTACACTTAAGCCATAACCCGTTGCTCAAGTTGTCGGGAGCAACAAGCCACGACACGGGTCAGCCTCCCCTTGCTTGTTCATATACATAACTACGTTATGTTTCAAGGCTGGCACTCAAGGCCACCAAAGCTGGGAAATTTAAACTCACAGCTTAACATATTGGCCCCTAGTCTCCAAAATATGGGCCTCACAAATATAGCTCTCTTGGAGCTACTGCCAGTACTAACACTACTGCAAAGTGATACTAACAGAACTTCATGTCTATCTTAGGCTTGGTTCCACACCCAAAACAATCAATCGATCACTAGTTTCTGTCAATCGAGTTATCGCCAGCGGTAGCACTACTGTGGGGTGATATTAACAGAACTTTGATTCTGCTTCAATCATGGGTGTTTTCTTGGAGAACACCTCCAGTGCTTTCTGCAGCAACATGCACACCCCTGACTCCATAACCTATCGTTTAACCACAAAGTCTTCTCCGGCATGCAAATCAATCATCACCAATACAGACCAACCTGTTTGGATGGGCTTCACACAACATGCTTATTCTGTACTTCGATTCCGGATTCTATATATAAGTTTAACACCGGGGATATCATCGATCAACCCATTAGAAATTTCTTGTTTGTGAGGGTTTCCGGGCACATGCAAAATAAGGACTTCACTTGTCCAAGAAAGAAGGTCATTACCCTTGTAGATCACTTAGGAGCTATGATCAAGGATTTTGTCTAGATGGAAAGGATCGTCTTGCCTTTCTATTCGTGGGTTTAGCCTCAGCTCGCAAATCCAACAATAGAAACTCCTTAAGCAGCTCTCCAAATTTCTTTCTCCAGCCCTCTTCTTCATTAATCTTTCCTTCCAAGGTTGAAGAGAGGTTTGAAGAGAGAGAGAGAGAGAGAGAGAGAAATGAGTTTCTTTCCCCCAATCCTCTAACTAAGTGGACATGGGATTAAACCCAGCCACAAGATCATTTCATCGAAAGGAATGAAGGGCTACGATCTCAGCTGCAAAACTTAAAATTAATGTTATCACCGGGCGATATCCATTATCGCGACGCGATAGCTCCAACGGTGGCCACTTGACCCAGTCAGTGCCGCTCAATGATCGCTTCGTCATCTGCTGACGCGTGGATGCCTGCCACGTAGCACGCTATTGCCTAGCGATATCAAGCTAATGTCAGTGATAGCTCCAAAGACCAACTCTTTGTTGTTTTCATTACAGAAAACCTGGGGTGTTACAAATCTCCCCTCCTTTATGAAATTTCATCCTGAAATTAGACATAACAGAAAACAACTTTGAAGTACAAATATATATTTTATGTATACTTTAATGAAATAGCTTAAGGAACTCCTCTTTCATGGTTTGCTTGTGCTCCCATGACAGTTCCTCACGGTCACAATTGTCCTAACAGACTTTGACCATCCCGATTGCCTTGTTCCGTAGCTGCCTGATTTCAATGTCTTCGATTGAAATGAGCTTGACTTTTATTGTCAACCCACTATTGACTGGCACTTGATCCGCAGTAACCTCTTGTGTAGGCTCTTGCACAACCTTCTGCATCACTGATATTTGAAACACATCGTATAAACTACTGAGTTCAGCTGAAAGATTCAGTCGATAGGCAGCTTCACTAACCCGCTTAATGATTTCAAATGGCCAAAGGTATCTCAGACTCAGCTTTTTCAAGTGTCGAATCCTAGATACGCACTTGAACGACTTTATTTTGAGATACACCCAATCACCCACCACAAACTCCACGTTTCAGTGTTTGGCATTGTAGTACTTTGCTTACCTATCTTAAGCAACCAATAGCCGCTCCCGAATCAAACGTATCGTCGAAGTCGCATCTTCGACGTCTTTACGCTTATAAAGCTTCGATTCACCTGTTTATACACATGCCAACAGAGTACGACACTTCCTGCTGTATAAGGCCTCGGAGGGCGCCATATTAATACTCGCTTAGTAGCTATTGTTGTAGGCAAATTCTATTATATATAGATGGCCCTCTCACCTCTTCCAGAAATCTTAGGCACACATGTGAAGCATATCCTCCATCATTCTGTTTACACGCTCGGCCTAACCATCCATTTGAGGATGAAAGATCGTGCTTAATTTCAGCTTGGTACCCAACAGTTGATGAATAAACCTCCAATCATTTGACGTGAAACGCTCATCCTGGTCACTAACGATGCTACGGGGCACATCGTGCAATTATACGATCTATTTGACATAGAGTTTGACCAACTTTTCCAATGAATCATCCCTCCTGTTCAAAATGAAGTGTGACACCTTTGTAAATCGGCCAACAATCACTCAAACGACATCATTCCCTTTCTGTGATCTCGGCAAGCCGTGCACGAAATCCATAGATATGTCGTCAAACTTCCACTCAGGTACCAGTAACGACTTCAGGAAATCACCAGGTTTATGACATTCGTCTTTTACTAGGGTGCAAGTATGGCACTTCGCCACATAAAGAGCTATGCCTTTCTTCAACCCTGGCCACCAAAATAGCTTTCTCATATCCTTGGACATCTTTATGCTCCCATGGTGGATTGAGTACTTTGTAAAATGTGCCTCGTACATCAATTCCTCCCGTAATTTGCTCATATTTGGGACACACAACCAACTGTCCTTTCATAAGAGACCATCTTCAAAGGTAAACTGGGCATTTGACCCATCCCTAGTTTCTCTCAAATAGCATTTCATGCTTTCGTCAAGCTCCAATGCCTGACGAATCCTATCTGCAAGGTCACATTGCACCTTCGTCCAATTTAAACAAGTGATCTCCAAAGCCTCCAAGTCTCGAATAAGATGCTCATCATGCATATATATCCAGTTGGCATGCACTGGAGCCCTGCGACTCAACACATCTGCGACAATATTTCCCTTCCTGGGAACATAGTGTATCTCAAACGTATAGTCCACACCTCCTTTGTCGTATATTCAAATCTTTTTGGTTTAACAAGTACTTTATACTCTTGTAGTCTATAAAGATGTCAATTGATGATGCATAATTTGACCTAAGTTATTAATATTAAATTCAATATAATCTAATATAAATATATTGTTAATTTTATTCGTTAAACCGTATCTTTTTATAATTCTATTCTAACCACGCCTATTTTACTATTTTGCAGAATGCCGGGACAAGTTGCATTATCAATTCTAAAGAACACGCCTTCAATTAGGGCGTGCCAAACTAAATGTTGAGTGCAGTCATGCTACCGTGTTACTGAATCATATTCAAGAAGAGAATGAAGCCCCAATGGTCTGATGAGATATTTTCTCCTAAGTATGAAATAAGCTAACAACCTTTGACTATGAATTCAGCATGTGTTCTTAAAGGAACCTTCTTGGAAAGAGATAAAGCTAGCCAACTTTGACCATGCTTTTCAAGCATGTGTCTCATGACAAGTGTGAAAAAGAGTAGCAGTCGTTGACCTTTAAACCAACATGTGCTTTTTGACCAAGGGAAGCTTCATCCTCATGTCATCTACCACATCTACCTCCTTGGTTTTGGCCCTATAAATAGGCATGAAGGAAGAGAGGGAAGACATCATCCTTCCTCCTTCATTTGAGCCTTTTAGAGAGCTGTTGATGTAGGCCCGCTCTTTCGAGCGTTTTGGGTGGACGACAAATTAACGCGACGCTCTCGAATAATTCTCACGTTACACTCTAGTATTTAACATAGCAGCGATTCTATTAATATTACTATTAGACTAACAATTACGTGGGGTTCGCAAAGCCCTTAAGATAATACCAAGGTGATAGGCCAAGGTCCTCTCAAGCGAAAAAGAACCAACACGGTTCGATCGAGCGAGTTGTACCAAAAGAGAAACCACCGAAAACAAAAGATTCGGGCAAGGGTGGTTCTCTCCCAACAAAATACAAATGAGGGCCGCCACGCATCACGAACTTAAACGAAAATACGGTAAACAAGACTATAACTAACATAAATTAAACCACGAAAAATCAAGCGTTACACAAGCCACGCAATTTGCCAATGCCATAAGAATTATCTAGGGAGAGAAATACATAAAGTAGAAATTTGCGTTACCCCAACCGGATTGGATGAATCCGGTTTCACTCGACTAGAATCGTTCTTTAATCGGCACCACCAGACATACGCCGGAGGGAGAGAAACTCGTCGCCTTCTTCGTGTCACGCTATATTTGGAAAATCTCGGCGAAATCTTCTAAATGTGGAAATAATATTCCAATTAAGGTAGGAGAGGGAAAAGGTGGCAAGATTGTGGATTATTTAAGGAATGAGATATTTCAAATTTGGTAGGTGGAAAATTTATGTAAGGGGATATGTTTTGAATATGGTAACTAAGGGGGATTATGGTAATGAATATTTTTGGATTAGGAAAGGGATTTTTGGAGGGGGTCGGTTTTTTGATGGTGGTGGAGGGAGCTCAGGTTTGATATGGTGGTGGATGGTTTTATGTAGGGAAGTAGTGGTCGGCTGTGTGGTGTTGATGATGGCTCGGCTTGGAGGGATGGAAAAGGGTGGTGGCCGATTCTCTTGGTTGGAGGAGGGGACATGGGTTTGGGAGGAGTGTTGGATGTGGTCGGCTAGGTGAGGGAAGGAAGATGGCTCGGGTTTGCTAGGTTGCAAAGAGGTGATGAAGAAGGAGAGGAAGAGAGGAGGCCGAGAGAGAGAGAGAGGAGAAAGGTGGCCGGCGGCCAAGAGGAAGAGGAAGAAGAATAGTGGCTGAAATTTGCCTTAGAAGGAGGAGGAGGATTTCAAACTTGAAATTCGATTTTCTTTTATTCATTTACTAATGAGAAACAAAGGGGTACATACCTATATATAGGCTACAACAAACACTCCAACTGGCTACATCCAGCCCAACATGAAAAATGAAATATAAACTCATGGTTTTATAACATAACCATGTAACAACTAATACATGAAATTAAACACGAAATAACAATGATAATTTTGAAATAAAACAAATAATAAAATATATTAATACTCTATAATAATTTATTAATATTTATTATTAATAAATTATAAATGGGCTTGCGCTCCGGACGGCTATTGTGGCGACGCTCTTCGTGGTCAAGTGTCAGTGCGCCATCGCCGTCTTCAAGTAGTTGCGGGCCGTCGTCTCCATTCATATCTACCGGGTCACCATCATCGTTAGAGGGAGGACGCTCCTTGGCCACATGTCGTGGGAAGACGGCTACATCAATCCTCTCCCTCTTAAAAATGCTCATCACTGATGAGTATGCATGTGTGTACTCGCCTGGAAGGTCGTCGGCGGGGAAGAAGGACCTGCATGGAAAAAGGTGGTCTTGGATGGACCTTAAATACGCGTTAGCCAAAGAAGGAAAAAGAATTTCAACAACATCCACCAACGTACCTCCGATGGAGACCGAGAAGGAGAACGATCCTAGAAAACTGTCACCACCCAACCCAATAGAAAGCATAGTGGAAAATATATATGGAGAGGTAGACATTTCAGGTGGCATTAAAGCATAAAGCGTAAAGTATGTAACGATGAAAATAGGAGCTATGCACCACTCAGTGGAAAATTTTAAAAGGAATGTCATGTCACCAAACTTCCGTAAAATTCGTAAAGAATAGACTAGCCAATTCGTTAATATTTTTAAAGTGCCCGGGGGCATCCGTTTAGGGGTGAGACAAACCAAAACTAAACTATTCACATAACGATGGATTACTATTCGACACAACCTCGCAAGTAGTTTAAAGGACGCATTTAGAAGGGTCAAGAAATTAAAAATGCGGCTAATTAAATTAAAACCATGAGGGGAGAACTCATGTGCCACATGACTTGAATTAATAGTAAAAAATAACGGAATTATGTCCGGTGGAACAGGTGCTTTAAGTTCAAAAATTAATGTAGTGGGTTCCAACGTTTTTGTTTTAACTTTGGAATTAAATTTTGATTTAAAAATGTCATAATAAATAGTCAGTAGAAAACGTTCGTCACCAACTACGTTCGCCCACGACCTTCTAAGTAAGTTTAATGGAAAAGCGGGAATAATGAACTTCTCTAAATATGAAGGGCTAGAGATGACTAAATCATCTACTCGAGCTAAGGGAACCGGAGGGAGAGTCGACTGGGTTGACTCTGTAGGGGAAACTAAGTCACACTCAACGTCAAAGCATGGATTAGGCGTCCAAGAGAATGCCACCGGTTGCAAGCCTTCAAAACAAAAAGTAAACTCGAATAGTGGATTCGTCCTCACAGAAAACTCATCCTCAGTTAACTTTTCTCCCCAGAATGAATCCACCAAATCATTAGACATTTTACTTAAGGCAGAAACAGTGATCGTCTCAATAGTAGGCAAATTCGAGTCCGATAAAATTTCCAAACTATCTTGGGCCTCAAGCGAAGGAGCTATCATCAAAGAAAAGCCTATCGGGCCCTCAATGCTACCGTCATCCAAAGATAATTTTTTCTCGCAGGGTAAATCTACTACAACATCACATCCTATATCGACCAATTCTTCCCAGGAGGTAGGGACATCGTCTAAGTCAAAATATGGGGATGGACAAATCGAGTCCCGGGGAGTATATACATTAGCTTGAATACCAAGCGGAGATGATATCGGCAAAGAACTAACTCCCGGATGTATCACACTAAGATTATTCCAAACTGAACAACCATCCCAAGGTGACTCTTCCAATATCGTAGAAATATCTAATAAGCTTGAGTCAACCATAATAATGTCGGGTCCTAGCAAATCATCACCTAAATCAGTAACAGGTACGCTCTCAGCTTCAGATGACTCTACCGACTCTGCCAGAACGTCTTCTGAGTCAGGGTCATCAGAAGACTCCATGACTAAAATATCATCGAAGAGGGGTGGAGATGATTCCTCAGGGGAGAAATCCTCGTCCAGGTCACTAGGGTAACCAATCTCCTCAATGTCGCTACACTCGTCAGTGATAATAGCCTCGTCCTCAGTGACGGGAGCAATCGTAGAATCAACCTCAGACTCATCAGGGGAATCAATAACTAGATCCGACAGCTCAGGGGGCGACTCTAAGGAGACTACAGGCGTAGTCAGAATATAATGATCGATAGTGCCAAACCCAGACGTGTCACTAGTCTCACGTGTCTTGATCGCCTGACTACCCACGATGATAGGAACACTCTCATAATCAAGTAGGGGTCTAGTGCCCTGGCGGGGAGAAGTAAACTTATGTGACGTCCTAGTACGGGAGTATGGGGTGTCGTACTGGTTCGGTGTAGGCATAATCATAGGTGGCGTTTCACTCAGATTTTCAGATGACTGAGAACGACAATGGGGAGAGTAATACTCATCCGTTAAAAAATTCTTCATAATATTCCAACCTACAGGTGAATCTTCGAGGGATGTCCCAAAACATCTCTCCTCATTGAGCAAGAAGGTATGGGCTCGACTAAATAATTGAAGTCTCGCAACGGGAATCTTGTGGGGGTCCACAATCTGATATCTCTCAAAATAGCGCTCCATAGCCTTCACTCAGCAGAAAAACTCTTGCATTCCACCTAGCCCATCATAGGTCGGAGCAGGAACTCTAACATGCCTAGATGAGTGCGGTGTAACTTGATTAGCCTTTAGTTGGCCAATCAACCCCTTAATCTCTTCCACTACCGGGCAATGGAATGGCTTTCTAACTTTCATGACGGAACCTAAAGGTTTCGTTCGGGAAACGTGAACATCGTAGGCCATTTCAGAGGGAACCAGAGAGAACACTCAACCGGAACTGGTGCACATGCAAAGAAGAAAATAGTCTGGTCCTATTTATTTTTAAAGATAGATTTGTTCCCGCTAATAATTCAAAATAATATATAATTTTTTTTTGATATTCTTGTTGGAAAAAATATGGAGATTATTAATTAATTTTTTTCTGATTTTTTTATTGCTGAAAATAAAATTTAGCCGGCTATTGGCAGACCACAAAAATATTTTTTTTGTAATTTGGAGAAAAATTTGAAATTTGAAATTGGAAATTTGACATTTGAATTTTAAATTTTGAATTTTGAAATTTTGAATTTTGAATTTTGAATTTTGAAATTTTAAATTTTAAATTTTAAATTTTAAATTTTGAAATTTGAAATTTTGAGAGGGGGAGGAGTGTCAATTAGGAAATTGACAAGAACCTCCCTCTGATACCAAATTGATGTAGGCCCGCTCTTTCGAGCGTTTTGGGTGGACGACAAATTAACGCGACGCTCTCGAATAATTCTCACGTTACACTCTAGCATTTAACGTAGCAGCGATTTTATTAATAATACTATTAGACTAACAATTACGTGGGGTTCACAAAGCCTCTTAAGATAATACCAAGGCGATAGGTCAAGGTCCTCTCAAGCGAAAAAGAAACAACACGGTTCGATCGAGCGAGTTGTACCAAAAGAGAAACCACCGAAAACAAAAGATTCGGGCAAGGGTGGTTCTCTCCCAATGAAATACAAACGAGGGTCGTCATGCCTCACAATCTTAAACGAAAATACGGTAAACAAGATTATAACTAACATAAATTAAACCACGAAAAATCAAGCGTTACACAAGCCACGCAATTTGCCAATGCCATAAGAATTATCTAGGGAGAGAAATACATAAAGTAGAAATTTTCGTTACCCCAACCGGATTGGATGAATCCGGTTTCACTCGACTAGAAACGTTCTTTAATCGGCACCACCAGACATACGCCGGAGGGAGAGAAACTCGTCGTCTTCTTCGTGTCATGCTATATTTGGAAAATCCCGGCAAAATCTTCTAAATGTGGAAATAATATTCCAATTAAGGTAGGAGAGGGAAAAGGTGGCAAGATTGTGGATTATTTAAGGAATGAGATATTTCAAATTTGGTAGGTGGAAAATTTATGAAAGGGGATATGTTTTGAATATGGTAACTAAGGGGGATTATGGTAATGAATATTTTTGGATTAGGAAAGGGATTTTTGGAGGGGGGGGGTCGGTTTTTTGATCGTGGTGGAGGGAGCTCAGGTTTGAGATGGTGGTGGACGGTTTTATGTAGGGAAGTAGTGGTCGGCTGTGTGGTGTTGATGATGGCTCGACTTGGAGGGATGGAAAAGGGTGGTGGCCGATTCTCTTGGTTGGAGGAGGGGACACGGGTTTGGGAGGAGTGTTGGATGTGGTCGGCTAGGTGAGGGAAGGAAGATGGCTCGGGTTTGCTAGGTTGCAAAGAGGTGATGAAGAAGGAGAGGAAGAGAGAAGGTCGAGAGAGAGAGAGAAGAAAGGTGGCCGGCGGCCAAGAGGAAGAGGAAGAAGAATAGTGGCTGAAATTTGCCTTAGAAGGAGGAGGAGGATTTTAAACTTGAAATTCGATTTTCTTTTATTCATTCACTAATGAGAAACAAAGGGGTACATGCCTATATATAGGCTACAACAAACACTCCAACTGGCTACATGCAGCCCAACATGAAAAATGAAATCTAAACTCATGGTTTATAACATAACCATGTAACAACTAATACATGAAATTAAACACGAAATAACAATGATAATTTTGAAATAAAACAAATAATAAAATATATTAATACTCCATAATAATTTATTAATATTTATTATTAATAAATTATAAATGGGCTTGCGCTCCGGACGGCTATTGTGGCGACGCTCTTCGTGGTCAAGTGTTAGTGCGCCATCGCCGTCTTCAAGTAATTGTGGGTCGTCATCTCCATTCATATCTACCGGGTAACCATCATCGTCAGAGGGAGGACGCTCCTTGGCCACATGTCGTGGGAAGTCGGCTACATCAGCTGTTGGGAGTTTATTTTTAGATTATTTTAGTTTAATGTTTTCATTCTTTGATGTTTTGCAATCTCTTTTATCGTACTTGTAATCTATTTGCAAACTCTCTTTGTAATGTCTTTATGCCCATTTGGTAACTTCTTTTCAATAAGAAATAAAATAGTTTGATATTTCTTTTCTCTCTCTCTCTTTCTTATTATGCATATTCTTAACATGATTTTCATTTCCTACACTATTATGAGTAACTAAACTGTATTTAGTGCTTGATCGAGATGATCCGAGGAATGAAATGATCTCATTTTCTTAATCCATATCTTCTCTTTCTATTTTTACAAATGTTTATGATTTACCCTTGATTAATCTATAGAGAGATCATATCATCGATATATGATTTTCTCTTTTGTTTCCTTACTTTAGTAGCCAAAAGGATCATACGTACGAATTGATCACTCACGGGTAAAGGGAGTTGAATGCAATCCTTGAAAGAAAACGACGTAAATATCCCGGATTGGAGTCAAATCCAATAGAGGGGTTTAGGGGTTTTGATTGAAGAATGAAAGTTCGGTTGATCAAAGTAAACTCAGTTGGGTGTAGCCTTGGAAGAGGTGCATTCATATTTTGGGAACCTCCACGGTCCAAGCATCTTCGTTAAAGAGAATTAGGGCTTTATCTATTTTTAGTCATTTTCATTCCAAGGTGATTTAAGATTAAGTACTAACCTTTTAATTATTGCTTAGTCATCCTCTTTTATCATATAACTGTTCTCTTATTTGCAAATCAACTCAAAGTACCTAATTGATAGAATAACAGAAATCTTTTTGAAGTAGAAGTAATCGACGCACCTTGGTTCTAATATGACCTTGATATTATATCATATACTATAAGCGATAAGGTACACTTGCCTTTATCAAATATAGATTCGGAGAACGTCATCTTCATCTTCTCTCTTTCATAAAACACCTCAGAGATTTTATCCATCAAGTTTTTCGCACCATTGCCGGGGACTTGCGTCGATATTTCAAAAAAAAAATAACTGTTAATTTTATCATTTTTTTCTAATAAGATACCTAAAACCGCCTAAAAAGAACAAAAACAAAAACAAAAAAAAGTTCTATTAATAATTTTAAACTCATTTTTAATCATTTATCTCTCTCTTTTTCTCTTATAGTGCATGACCCAAGCAAGTTCTTCGAATAATCCCGAATTCCATTTTGATCCAAAAATTGAGCGCACCTTTAGGCGACGCCTTCAATTTTGTGAACAAGATTTACCAATTATTCTCGAAGAATCAATCAGAGATACTAATATAGTAACTATGGGTGACCCCAATCCTAATGAAGCCCAGCAATGAACCATGTCCAATTATGCGTGGTCGAACTTAGAAGGGACACAATCTAGAATTGTTTGCCCTACAGTAGCTAATAATAATTTTTAGATCAAGTCTAGCATCATCCAAATGGTGCAACAATCAGTTACTTTTGATGGTTTATCGGACGAAGATCCAAGTCAACATCTTTCAAATTTTATCAAAATCTGTGATACCTTCAAAATCAATGGCGTTACTGATGATGTCATTAGATTACAACTATTTCCCTTTTCTTTACAGTCAAAGGCCAAGCAGTGGTTAGACTCTCTTCCTAGAGGATCAATCACCACATGGGCCGAAATGGCGAAAAAATTCATGACTAAATATTTTCCTCCGGCCAAGACCGCCAAATTACGTACTAATATCTCTTCATTTATGCAAATAGACTCGGAGACTTTCTACGATACATGGGAGCGCTTCAAGGAATTTTTGCGTAGGTGTCCTCCCCATGCACTTCCTACTTGGCAACAAGTACAAATTTTTTATAATGGCTTAAATTTCCAAACAAGGTAGATGATTGATGAGGTCGTCAAGGGTACTCTCAATAATAAAACCTCAAAAGCCGCTCAAGAGCTTTTTGAGAAAATGGCCATGAACGCCTATCAGTAGAATGTGCCCCGCTCGCGCCCTAACAAGCCATCCGGACTTTATGAAGTTGATGTGACGGCTTATTTAGCCTTACAAATTGAACGTTTAAGCAAGCAAGTGGCAAAGATGTCTGCTTCCTCCGCCACTTTTTTCAGCTAATAATAATAATACTTTTATTGAAGAACATGTTAATTACATGGTAAATCCTCCTCGGCCTTCCTTTAACCCGAACAACGCTCCGTATAATAATGCTTACAATCCGGGTTATAGGAATCATCCAAATTTCTCATATAGCAACCAAGGTAATGCCCAACGTCCGCCTAATATGAACCCACCTGGTTTTCTTCCACCACCACAAAAGCCCTCTTCACTTGAAGAGGTATTTTCTAAATATTTTGCCTCGAATGAATCCAACATCCGGAATCTCACCGGATCTGTAAAGAACTTAGAGAATCAAATTAGCCAGCTTGCTAAAATAATTGCCGAGCGCCCGCATAGAGCTTTACCGGGCAACACTGAGCCGAATCCAAGGGAGAACACAAATTTCATCACCCTCCACAACGGAAAAGAGGTAACCTGCCCAAATAGGATCGAGCCCGAGGTAATTGTTTCTATTTTACCCCCTCCAATTTTATTTTCTAATTCTCTGAAAGCCTCAAAATCTCTGCTTTTTAGTACTTCTGCACCCCCTTATCCATCTAAAATTAAAAATGAGCGAGTAGAGGAATAATACAAAATTTTTTAAAATTTTTTAAAGCAAATTCATATAAATATTCCCTTCTATGAGGCAATCTCTCAAATGCCAAAATATGTGAAATATCTCAAGGAGTTACTCTCAAATAAAAAGAAACTTGAAGATATCTCGCGTGTTTCCCTCAACGAGGAATGCTCGGCAGTTTTATTAAATAAATTGCCTCAAAAATTAAATGATCCGGGACATTTTTCTATCTCGTGCCTCTTTGGCAATTTATTAGTAAAGCATTCCATCGCCGACTTAGGTGCTAGCATAAATCTAATGCCCTACTCTTTGTTTAAGAAATTAGGATTAGGAGATCCAATCCCAACAAAAATAACTATACAACTAGCAGATCGTTCTGTTAAGTATCCAGTAGGGGTAGTGGAGGACGTACTAGTCAAGGTTGACAAGTTCATCTTTCTGGTTGACTTTGTCATTCTTGACATCGAAGAGGATGCTGAAGTACCCCTCATACTCGGCCGCCCCTTCCTTGCCACCTCCCGCACAATAATAGATGTGAGTAACGGAAAGCTCATCCTTCGTGTTGGAGATGATGAAGTTACTTTCAATATCAACCCCTCCGTGCAAAATTCTCTTTCAAATGACGATTCTTGTTATCATCTAAACGCATCATTTGAAGAAGATTTTTCTGCATTTTCTAATTCTAGTTCCACATCTTGTGACGATGCGGAACTTGCCGAATTATTTTATTTCAAGGAACTATCCCGTTCTTCGCCTCCTGAGCCAATTGGCTTAGAGAATATTAAAATTACGATCTCTTACAAAGTACCACCCACTCTTGAGCTTAAGCAACTTACAGAGCACCTAAGATATGTATTTTTAGAAAAAGACTCTAAATTGTCACTCATCATTTCTTCTACTTTGAGTGATTTGAAAATTTCTGAACTAATTCAAATCTTAAAAAAGCATCGCCGAGCCATACCTTGGCAAATATCTGATATTAAAGGGATAAGCCTTTCCTTTTGCACACACAAAATATTACTAGAAGATAGTTCTCACAACACTGTACAACCTCAACGACGACTTAATCCCAACATGAAAGACGTCGTTAAGGCTGAAGTAATTAAGTTGTTAGCTGCGAGAATTATCTACCCAATTTCGGATAGCCCATGGGTTAGCCCCGTGCAAGTCGTACCAAAGAAAGGCGACATGACGGTAGTGGTTAATGAGAACAATGAATTAATCAACTCATACTGTTATGGGTTGGCGGATGTGCATTGACTATAGAAAATTAAATGACGCAACCCGGAAAGACCACTTTTTGTTGTCATTCATTGATCAAATTTTAGAATGCCCATTTGGTCACTCCTACTATTGCTTTCTTGATGGTTTATCAGGATATTTCCAAATCCCAATCTCACCCAAGGACTAGGAGAAAACAACCTTTTCTTGTCCCTTCGGAACCTTCGCTTATAGAAGGATGTTGCTTGACCTTTGCAATGCACCAGCTACATTCCAAAGATGTATGTTGGCCATCTTTGATGAGTTGGTTGAGGATGTGATGGAAGTCCATATGGATGAATTTTTTGTATTTGGAAATTATTTTAAATCATGCTTAACTAATCTTGATTGTGTTCGTCAACGTTTTGAAGACACAAATCTGGCTCTCAACTGGTAGAAATGTCATTTCATGGTCCGAGAGGGGCTGGTCCTCGGTCATAAAATATCTGGTAAAGGGATCGAGGTTGATAAGTCAAAGATCGAGGTGATTGAGAAACTTCCCCCGCCAACAAATGTAAAATCTATTAGAATTTTCCTTGGTCACGCAGGTTTTTATCGGCGGTTTATACAAATTTTTTCCAAAATTACAAAGACGTTAACCCACTTGTTAGAAAAAGATTCGTCATTCATTTTTGATAATGAATGTTTAGCAACTTTTAATATTATCAAAGATAAGCTTATCAGCTCGCCAATTCTAGTAGCACCAGATTGGTCTTTTTCGGTCGAGATAATGTGTGATGCAAGTGACATTGTTGTAGGCGCAGTGTTAGGTCAACGTGTGAACAAGTATTTTTCACCTAATTTATTATGCAAGCAAGACACTCACATCCGCACAGGCCAACTACACCACTACAGAGAAAGAACTTCTGGCAATTATTTTTGCATTTGATAAGTTTAGGTCTTATATTACTCTTTCTAAAGTCATTGTGTCTACTGGTCATTCTGCCCTTAGGTACCTACTAAACAAGTCAGACGCCAAGCCCCGATCATTAAGATGGATCCTGCTACTGCAAGAATTTGACTTGGAGATCCGGGACAAGAAAGGAGCGGAGAACTTGGCGACCGATCATCTCTCCCTCTTAGAGAACCCTACTGCGGATACGTTGGTGGAAGCCGACATTGATGATAAATTCCCCTAAGAGCGCCTCCTTGCCATCGAAAAATTAAGGAATTCTTCTACCCCTTGGTTTGCGGATTTGGCCAACTATCTAGTGGCTCGGGTCCTGCCAAAAGGTTTTTCAAGTCAGCAAAAGAAGAAATTCTTTTCCGACGTGAAGAACTACTTTTAGGAGGACCCTTTCTTATTACATATCTGCGCGGATCAAGTGGTAAGAAGATGTGTTTCGAGCGAGGAAGGCTTGCAATTTTTGTGGCACCGCCATGAAGGACCAACCAGCGGGCATTACCAAGCAAACCAGACCGCAAGGAAAGTGCTAGAGGTCGGTTACTACTGGCCCTCAATCTTTAAAGATGCTCACTCTTTTGTGAGTGGATGTCACAGATGCCAAAGGTCATGTAACATATCTCGTCGAGACGAAATGCCGCAAAACTCTTTTTTGGAGTGTGAAAATTTCAAACTATGGGGTATCGATTTTGTAGGTCATCTCCCTCCCTCATTTAATAATAAATATATTCTCGTTGCGGTCGACTATGTGTCAAGGTGGGCGAAAGCGCAAGATCATCCCACCAATGACGTGAGAGTTGTCATCAAATTTTTAAAGAAATTATTCTCTCATTTTTGCACACCTCACGTTATTGTTAGTGATAGGGGCACACACTTCTGTAACAGACAGTTTGCTAAAATTTGAGCAAAATATGGCGTTACACACAGACTCTCCACTGCCTATCACCCACAAACTAGCGGCCAAGTGAAGGTGGTTAACCGCGGGATAAAGAGGATTTTGGAAAAGACTGTCTCCATAAATAGGAAAGACTGGTCATTAAAACTCGATGATGCACTATGGGCTTATCAGACAGCATACAAGACCGCTATCGGTTGTACACCGTATCGATTAGTTTACAACAAAGCGTGACACATTCTAGTTGAGTTAGAGCACCACGCTTATTGGGCGCTGAAATTCCTTAATCTTAATTATACTTTGGCCTCCGAGCAAAGAAAATTCTAACTGAATGAACTAGATGAATGACGTGCAAACGCCAATGAAAATAATAAGTTTTATAAGGAGCTCTTAAAGTTCTATCATGATAAAATATTAAAATTCCTAAAAGTTTTTCACCGGGGGATCTCGTCCTTCTTTACAACTCACGCCTTCGTCTTTTTCTGCGTAAATTAAAATCTCGTTGGTTCGGCCCCTTTGTTGTCAAAGAGGTTTGGTCATACGGAACCGTTCTTATTTCCCACACGAAACTCGGCTCCTTTAAAGTGAACAACCACCGACTAAAATTTTATTTTTCTAATGATACATTGGCCACCAATATTGAGACCATCACCATATAATCTTCCATGCCAATTAGTCAAGCTACACGATGGTAAACAAAGCGCTTTTGGGAGGCACCCCAAACTTTACCTTCTTATTATTGTTTTCTTTGTTTTAACATGTTTTTGCAGGTTTCCTTCTAGCCTCCTCGACTTCACGTACCATTAGGGATGTCCTCTTTCCTTTCCTCTTCTTTTATTGCATTTTTATTGCTTCGCACTTTGTTTTAAACATTGGAGACAATGTTTAACTTTAAGTATGAGGGTATATTTCCTTAATTAAAAAAAATAAAATATGAATTTAAATATATACATATATATCTTTCCTTTTTTTAGTATATATATATAACTCATATGAAATAATTAATAATTTGAGCTAATCTTTGCTAAATCATTTAATACCTCATGGCTTTGCATTTTCTTGTTTTTAGTCATTTATATACTTGTTTAGTTGAATAAATTAAATTAAATTTCATTTTGCCTATATTTCATGAGTAATATGTTGACTCATGTAGTGTTCCTAATTAAGGTAACATGTTATTTTTGAAAAACTTTCTGAAATATTTGCACTTTTTCATAGTCATTTTTCATATTTTTCACTTTTATAAGATTTACCATCCATTGTTTTCTCTCTTAAAAATCTTTGAAATAATTGATTAGTGTTAAGTATAGTAGTGCAAACTAATCTAAGACGTTTATTATCTTTATTTTTCATGAAAAGTCAATTATCTTTATTTCTAAGTGGAATTTGCGTCTCTTGAATTTTTTAATACCTTGCTTTAAGTAGACTTAAGAGCATGAAGATGATCTAGACAATTTTTTGATTAGTTTGAGCTTTTGCATCCCGAACCTTAAATTCCTAAACATTGCTAGCAGCGTTGTGCCTCTTCCATTTTCTTTTTATAAGCCCCACTTATTTTTCACAAAATTCATATAGCTTACCTGTGTTGCACACTTAAAACTTTTTGAGCTTTATGTCACTTGTGTGTACTATATTTTGTGAAAATGGTGGAGATTTGTATTGCATCTCAATTACTACAAAAAAAAGAAAAAAAAAGTTAATCTCTACAAAAAAAGATAAAGAAAAAAGAAATATATTTATGATTATGAATGTTATTTGGATCCCAACTTTATATTGCAAAATTACTTGGAGTGTCAAAATTTTATTTTCTAGCAACAAATTATTTTACAATGCTCTTCTTTTTGTTTTAAGTGTGCTTTACCCTTCATGTTTATCTTTTGAACTCCACACCCTTAAAACCTAAGTCAAAAATCTACACCTAATGAAAGTCCTTTTGATTCATGCTTCCTAGGTTTATTTTAGTACGGTAGCGAGAAAGTAAATTGAGTAATTTCTTAGGTAGCAGTATTGATCTTTGATTTAGATTGAAATGATTATAAAATGTCTCTTAGATTTTAGTAGCAACTCAATATCCAATTAATTTATCACATTACTCAATTTTTAGTTTTGCTTAAAAACATGGGATGATTTTTTTATGCTAGTTAAAATTTTAAAATTATGTGTCAAGGCTAAGAAAAAATGTTTTGTTTTCTTTTCATAATTCATCTACCTTAATTTTGCATCGTACTCGTGTTTTGCATATCCAATTTATTTGGTTGGTTTTTTTATTTTTCCTAGCTCGTATGTCTTTGTTTGAGGACAAGCAAAATAATAAGTCTGAGTGAATTTGATGATGCATAATTTGACATAAGTTATTAATACAAAAATCAATAAAATCTAATATAAATATATATAGATATTGTTAATTTTATCCGTTAAACTGTATCTTTTTATAATTATATCATAACCACGCCTATTTTACTATTTTGCAGGATCCCGGGATGAGTTGCATTATCAATTCTAAAGAACATGCCTTAAATTAGGGCGTACCAAACTAAATGTTTAGTGCAGTCATGCTACTGTATTACTGAACCATATTCAAGAAGAGAATGAAGCAACAATGCTCCGATGAGATATTTTCTCCTACGTATGAAAGAGGCTAGAAACCTTTGACTATGAATTCAACATGTGTTCTTAAAGGTAGCTTCTTGGAAAAAGAGAAAGCTAACCAACTTTGATCATGTTTTTCAAGCATGTGCCTCATGACAAGTGTGAAAAGGAGTAGCCGTCATTGACCTTTAAACCAACATGTGCTTTTTGACCAAGGGAAGCTTCATCCCTATGATATTTACCACCTCTACCTCCTTGGTTTTGGCCTTATAAATAGGCATGAAGGAAGAGAGGGAAGACATAATCCTTCCTCCTTCATTTGAGCCTTCTAGAGAGCTGTTGGAAATTTAATTTTAGAGTATTTTAGCTTAATGTTTTCATGCTTTCATGTTCTTGCAATCTCTTTTATCGTACTTGTAATCTTTTTGCAAACTCTCTTTGTAATATCTTTATGCTCATTTGGTAACTTCTTTTCAATAAAAAATAAAATAGTTTGATATTCCTTTTCTCTCTCTCTTTCTCTTTCTTATTATGTATATTCTTAACATGATTTTCATTTCCTACACTATTATGAGTAACTAAACTTTGTTTAGTGCTTGATCGAGATGATCCAAGGAATGAAATGATCTCATTTTCTTAATCCATATATTCTCTTTCTCTTTTAACAAATGTTTAGGATTTACCCTTGATTAATCTATATAGAGGTCATATCATCCGCATGTGATTTTCTCTTCTATTTTTCGTACTCTAGTAGCCGAAAGGATCATGCGTACGGATTGATCACTTACGTGTAAAGGGAGTTGAATGCAATCCTTGAAACAGGACGACGTAAATATCCCAGATTGGAGTCAAATCCAATAGAAGGGTTCACCACATAAAGCGAGTTTTAGGGGTTTCAATTATAGAACGAAAGTTCGATTGATCAACCTAAACTCAGTTGGGCGTAGCCTTGAAAGAGGTGCATTCATATTTTGGGAACCTCCACAGTCCAAGCATATTTGTTAAAGAGAATTAGGGCATTCTCTATTTTTGGTTATTTTCATTCCAAGGTGATTTAAGATTAAGTACTAACCTTTTAATTATCGCTTAATCATTTTCTTTTATCATATAACCATTCTCTTATTTGCAAATCAACTCAAAGTACCCAATTGATAAAATAATAGAAATCTCTTTGAAGTAGAAGTATTCGACGCGCCTTGGTTCTAATACGACCTTGATATTATATCATATACTATAAGCGATAACGTACACTTGTCTTTACTGAATATTGATTCGGAGAACATAATCTTCATCTTCTCTCTTTCATAAAACATCTTTGAGATTTTATCCATCATCAATCTTAATGCCATATAAGTAATGCTATCACAGCTTCAGGACGAATATCACAGCCGCCAACTCCAAGTCGTGGACTGGATAATTCCTTCCATGCAACTTCAGCTGGCGAGAGCCATAAGATATAACCTTAATGAACTATAGAAGAACGTAGCCTAAGCCGCTCCCTAAGGCATCGTTGTAGATCTCATATCCTTCTACAACATATGGCGAACACAAAATAGGTGCCGTGGTTAGATGACTCTTCAACTCCTCAAAAGCTCGCGCGCACTCTGGCGTCCAAACGAACTTCTGATCCTTCCCTATCAACATAGTGAAAGGTAGAGCTATCCGCAAAAAGTTCTCTACGAAGCGCCTATAGTAGCCAGAAAGCTCCTGACTTTCGCCATTGTAGTCAACACAAGACACTCCCGTATCACAACTATCTTTGCCGAATCCACAGCAATACCCTCTCCACTAACCACAAGACCAATAAAATCCAATGATAATAGCCAAAACTCACACTTAAAGAACTTGGCATAAAGTCAATTCCTCCTCAGGGTATGCAAAACCAACCGCAAATAATTTGCATGATCATCTTCTGACTGAGAGTATACTAAAATATCATCAATAAAGATGATTAGAAATCGGTCTAGATACTCTCAAAAGGTCCTATGCATTAAGTCCATGAATACCAATGACACATTTGTTAACCCAAACAGCATCACGGTGAACTCATAATGATCATAGCGTGTACTAAACGTTGTCTTGGAAATATCACTTTTCGTGATCCTCAACTGATAATAGACAGACTTCAAATCCAGCTTCGAATAGATAGTTGATCCAACCAACTAATCAAATAAATCATTGATTCTTTGAATCAGATAATTGTTCTTTTTCGTCAGCTTGTTCAGTTCACTATAGTCAATGCATAGACGCAAACTTCTGTCATTCTTCTTCATAAGGAGGGCCGATGCACTCCAAGGTGACATACTCGGACGTATATAGCCTTGCTCTAGCAACTCCTGTAACTAAACCTTCAATTTTGCCATCTTCTTTGACGCTACACGGTACTGTGAGCGTGACACATGCTTCGTATCTAGCACCAACTCAATAGTGAAGTCGATCTCTCACTGAGGTGGAATCCTAGGGAGATCTTTAGAAAACACATCCGCGAGCTCTGACACAATAGGAACATCGGTTAGACTGGGCTTCGACCCTACAACCTCCAATAACGTAAAAAATAACTTCGCGCCCTTCCGAACTGCCCTGAAAACTTGGAGAGCAGACATCAATATCTTGCTCAATCCTCCCATACGAGCAAACTTAGTCTCGCATTTGTGTTCTGCCCCAGCATGACTTACTTTAAGTTACAATCAATACAGACACGCAGCTCCGAGAGCTAGTCTATGCTAAATATCACATCAAACTCAAATATAGACAACATATATGCTTCCAATCCAAAGTCATGACCTCCAATCCACACCTGAACACAACAAGCTTTATCCGTGCGCATCAAGCAGCTGTTAGACATTTATATATCAATCTATCTTTTGACAAAATAAAAAGCACTCTGATACGCAACACAAAGTTCTTAGATAAAATAGAGTGAGAAGCCCCTGTATCGAACAGTGCTCTCGCCGGATAGCCCAAAATCAGGACAAAGCCTAAATTAGACAAGTTAAGTAATAAAAGTTGTATATTAAGTTATACTTGTCACCCCATCACTTTGCTTTATGATATCTTGTTGGCCAAGATTGTATACTTTGGGCTGGGCTGGAGCATAATAGAATGCAGTTGACTCCTTTGCCTTCCCTTTCTCCGCATAAGTCACACCCGCCTTCAGAGGACCATTACGAAAGTCTCAGGCATTGTGTCCCGGCTTGCCACAAGTATATCAAATAAATGGGCCTCGCCCAGTAGTTGCTCCAGAAATAACATATGAAGAAGCTGGCATAAAAAATTTGGACTTCTTGTTCCACCTACTGCGATATCCAGATTTTACAGAGCTCAGTACTTTGAACTCTAGCTTCTTCACACCCAAGTCCTTTTTACTTTGAACACTTTTCAGATCTTGTTCTAGTGATCGGGCAGTATTAGCCAATGTTAGAAAGCCCTGCGTCATCGGACCTGAGAGAAGTAGCCTCAGAATGTCACGTAGACCTTCATAGTATCTATTTGTCTTGCGCTCCACGTCAGCAAATGTAGAGCCTGCATACCGCCCCAATCTTGTAAACTCATGCAAGTAATCATCAACACAAATCTCACACTGAGTTAACCTCTGGAACTGATTCTCCATAGCAATCCAATGTGCAGATAGAAGATATCTTTCCATAAAAATCCTCGAGAAATCCTCCATCGAGATCTCAGACAGTTGTATTCCAGTAAACTAATGTAGTTTCAGCTCATCCCACCAGAGTCTTACTGCTCCTTCCAAAAGAAAGGTAGCCACAAACACTTTCTACCTCTCCTCCGTCTCCTTCGCCGTCAGGGTTCTCTTTATTCTTAAGAGCCAATATTCAACCTGAGTGGGGGATCCAGTTCCCTGCCACGTTGGAGGATGGAAGCTTATAACATGCTTCTGTTGCTTTTCCATCGCTCGCTTCATTGCCAAAGACTCATCGGGCACTAGCCACATAGCCACCGACTCAACTACGCCAACCTGCGTTGGGTAAACCTCAGGGGTGGGAGGTTATACTTGCCCTCCTCATTGCACATTGATCATTGTGAACACGGCTTCAACAACCAACTATATTGTTTTAGCAGTAGGAGGAGATGTAGGCACCTTAGTCAGTATACTACTCTCCGCCGAGCGCTGGGGCCGAGATTGCCCCGCACCGCTTCTAGTCACCTATAATCGTAAAAAACATAATTAAGAGACTTAACATATTGCAAAAGGTAATTATAGGAACACACGGGTTCCACAAACATGTGTATTTTCATTCCTAAGTGAACATTCATGAGTTCTTTTATGTTATAAAGGTAACACACATACATGTGTTCACCACTTCTAAAAAGAATTCGACTACGAATAAGGAGAAGGAAAACCCACACGAGAGTCACCAAATTGTAACACCCTCATCTATCACGTAGAATATAACAGAAGGTCCGGCTGAGGCCCCACGCCATATTTCACAGACAATCAATGGAGTTTCGCATTGAAACCGAATCATTAACGCATCATAACTCAGAGTTGCATTTTAGCGAAAGTTTTTAAGTTAAGGAGAACCCAACACCAGGAATGTACACTAACAACACTAAAGGAATGATAATAAAATACACAAAGTGTTTTGGCCTTAAGGCCTTACAAATTTTTCTCTTCACAAGAGTATATTCCATTCATCGGCATAAAGACCGACCACACATGAAAATAGTAAAACGGTAACACTACCGCGGCGTAATACTAATATAACTTCACATTTATCTCAGGCTTGG
Organism: Platanthera zijinensis; assembly: GCA_039513925.1. Classification (NCBI taxonomy): domain Eukaryota; kingdom Viridiplantae; phylum Streptophyta; class Magnoliopsida; order Asparagales; family Orchidaceae; genus Platanthera; species Platanthera zijinensis. The sequence goes on from CM077082.1 coordinate 45,556,339, forward strand.
GTCCACACCCAACACAATCAACTGCTCAATAGTTTATGCTAATCGAGCTATCGCCACCGGCAGCACTACTGCAGGGCGATACTAACAGAACTTCGATTCTGCTTCAATCATGGGTGTTTTTCTGGAGAACACCTCAAGTGCTTTCTGCAGCAACCTGCACACCCCTGACTCCGTAACATATATATTTAACCACAAAGTCTTCTCCGACACGCAAATCAATCATCACCATTTCTTACCAACCTGTCCGGATGGGCTTCACACAATATGTCTATTTCGTACTTCGATTCTGGATTCTATATGCAAGTTTAACACCATGGATATCATCGATCAACCCGTTGAAAATCACATGTTTTTCACCAATTGGTGAGGTTTTCCAGGCACATGTCAAATAATGACTCCACTTGTCCTAGAAGGAAGGTCGTTATACTTATAGATCGCTTATGAGCCATGATCAAAATTTTGTCTGGATGGAAAGGATCACCTTACCTTTCTATTTGTGAATGTAGCCTCAGCTCGTAAATCCAACTGTAGGAACTCCTTCAGCAGCTCTCCAAAGTTCTTCCTCCAACCCTCTTCTTCATTTATTCTTTCTTCCAAGGTTGAAGAGACGTTTGAAGAGAAATATTGAGAGAAAGAGAAATGAGTTTCTTTCCCCCACTCCTTTGACTAAGTGGACACGAGATTAAACCCAGACACAAGATCATTTCATCAAAAGGAATGAAGGGTCATGATCTCAGCCACAAAACTTAAATTAATGCTATCGCTGAGCGATATCCACTATCGCGGGCATGATAGCTCCAGTGGTGGCCGCTTGACCCAGTCAACGTCGCTCAATGACCGCTTTGCTGCCTGCTAACACGTGGACACCTGTCACGTGGCACGCTATCGCCCCGCGATATCAAGCTAACATCATCGATAGCTCCAAAGACTAACTCTTTGTTGTTTTCATTACAGAAAACATGAGGTGTTATATGTCAGTTCTTGAATCATTAGCTCTCAACATCCAAATCATTCTTTATCATACAAAAGAAGTTGATTTTATTTCAATAAGTATAACTATACAAAAATTTTCAACATTTTTATTGAATCTTCAAATACTAAAATAATCTAAATTTCACAATAAATCAAAAATTAATCCAAATTCTAACAACAAATCTTTAAGTAGAAACTAACACTAAGGGTCTATTTTGCTAAGCTGTTGCTGATGGTAAGCTGCTGACGGAAAGCTGTTGATAGAAAAAGTGCTGTTTTTTGAAAACAGAGTTTTGTTAAAAAACTGTTTGGGTAAAATGGAGTTTGCAGAGCTTACTCATAAGCTGTTTTGAAGAAACTGTTTGGATAAAATGGAGTTTTGGCAGCTGATTTTTTTATAATCGAAATAATTTTTAGATTTTTGATCCATACATTAATTAAAGTATTTAAAATTAAAAATACACGAAATAATAAGTAGAAATTTCTTATTTTTTAGACATCAAATATCCAAAATAATACTAGAACTCTCAATGCCCGGATCCATCGGTTGCGTGGCAGTAGAGTCTTTTATCACCTACATGTGGAAAATTTTTTATTAGAATAAGTTATTAAATTATTTTAAAATATAAAATGTGAGTAATGAGTATTACCTTCTTGACTCATAGAGTTGTTGTGCAATAGAGTCCCGCAATGCTATCATCTCCTCCACTCCGCCCGCCGTGTCAATGCATGTACCAGACTGTCTCTGTGTGTCTACTCTGACTCCCGTACTGATTGTCTCACTTTCTTTAAAATCCGGATCTATACGTGATGGATGCCTACGTATGAAATTATGTAAAGCTATTGTCGCTAGGACAATCCGTTTCTGCTTCGTAAAACTGTAACTTGGCATGTCACGAAGTATTGCCCATTTCTTCTTCCATACTCCAAATGTTCGTTCAATCACATTCCTAAGGGAAGAGTGTGATTGATTGAAAATCTCCTGAAGTCCTTCAACCGGATGATTACCACGTGCAAAATCTGGAAGGTGGTATCATGTATCTGGAAATGGTTTTATATACCCCCTTTGAAGTGGATATCCAACATCCACCAAGTAAAACTTTCCTGAATCATCAAAACACAAGATTATTGAATAATTATACGAAAACATAAAATAGCAAATTAAATGAATTATAAGCCTCATTACCTCTTGGAGGGTGCGGGAAGCGGTACTTGGGATCGCTAATAGCAAAATTAAATATCTGACTGTCATGTGCAGATCCCTCCCAACCAGTCATGGCGATAGTAAAGCACATGTTGAAGTCACAAGCCGCCATTATATTCTGTGTAGTCGTTCCATGACGCCCAATATAAGGTACTTGATTTTTCACCGGTACGTTTGTATGGACATGTGTGCCATCTATTGCTCCAATGCAATCTTTAAAAAATGGCTTGTAACGTGTATCTTCAGCAATTTCTGGTGGAGTGGAATCAAAGTATCCTTCTTCCGGGACTATAACAACCTCTGCTAAACGCACCAAAGCACGAATGCCAACACTAAAATATCTGCTTGCAGTCTCGATGGAATGTTGGAAACGCTCACTAGCTTTTTTGATACACTCGTTGTGAGATAGCACATACAACGTAATTGTCAGGACCTCCCTGCTTGCTGTCCTTCGTGAACCTTGCAACCCATGGTTCTGTTCTAACGTACCAAGTAAATCAAAAAAGATTTCTTGGGTCATTCTAAACGCATTATGAAATCGAACTGGATGCCCACGAAGTAATTCACCCAACCATTTATCGCCAGTTTGCTTTGACGTCATGCAAGGGGTGCAACTGTTTAACAATCTGCTGTGTTGAGCTAACACACACACAGTGGAAGTGAGAGCTTGTTGATACGCAGCAGCATGACGTCTCCTAATCATTTCATACTCGTCAGTCGAGTAATATGTACTTGAATCTTCACCTGACATTTTATGTTTCACACAAAGAGAGTGCATCTTTTTAATGAATGTCATAAACTTAACCCTCGTAAAAGAAGCAAGAATACGTAACAGTAGCAGGATGAATTCGAGTAGCAACAGGAAAATACATAAGATATATAAAAGTAGCAATAAGAAGATACATAACAGACGCAATAATCAGATACAACAGATATATAAAAGTAGTAACATGGAAGATACATAAACGCAGCAACAATCATTTCCTAATCCCCCCGTCGCTCGTAGCGGGCGCGCATCCACTTGACCTTGAAGTCATCCCTAACGGCCATGAATAACTCCCTGTGGTACTTATCTATCAGGAACAATGTTGCAAAATCATAGAAGTCAAAATCTTCACAGAACTCAGGGAAAGATTCAATCTTCGCCACTGCTTCAGCAATAGTAAAGGGACACGAGGACTTTGGAGGCTCCCAGAGAGACACCCCAATGTCTTTGGTAGACTCCACCAAGTCACTTAAGAATGATGTGGACGCTTTGCTTTTCCCCTTCTTTCGGCGTTTCCGAGCTTCAGCTGGAGAACTCTCTACATTCCCAGTTTTGTCAAGTGGATCATTTTCTTCCTCAGACATTGTTCGCTCGGCTATCGACTCTCGGCCTTGGGACACTGTGCAAGCATGCACTCCCGTGGCAACAACAGAACTGAACATGGTGTTCATTTTATCTTCGAGCTCTGGCACTATCCCTCCGTACCTAAACTTCTTCGTGGTAGGTACAATCTGCAAAAGACATACACTTAAATTAATTCATAAAAACAATCTAAATAAACACAAATCGGGCAAAATGATTTTTTGGTTTACCTTCAACCTCTCATCCCACCATTCGTCGCTCGCAGCAATCGCTTTTCTGGAGGCATTCCATCCAAGACCAGTCTCCCCCCCTTTTGAGGTCCATCCATAATTTCCACTATTTTTTACGGTGGTCCCATTTATTTTTCATCTATATTCTATCGTATTTCTTCCCTGTTTTCTCCTCGAACCTTAAGACAAGGTTATTCCAGCCCTCCTTATTGAAATGTGTCGTTGGCCGATTTCCAAGACCAATTTCAGCGATGCATAGGTCACAAAATTGAAGGATGTCATTTTGATCCCAAATGGCTGAGACTCCTCCATCCTTTGGTTTTCCCATCTAAATTTTTTTGAAAATTTAAATAATACATACATATAAATGATAAATAATAATACCCAAAAACATACACAAATGCATACACATGAACACACACACACATACATACCCAAATACATACACATGAACACACACACACACAAATGCACAAGACAGTAGCGGGTGCATGAATACATAATAGCATGAATAATACATATCAATAGCAATAACAATAACAGTAGCAGATACATAACAACGGCCATGAAGGTCTCCCTGTTATTCTTATCTATCAGGAACAAATGCACACACACACACATACAAACACACCCATATACACAAATGCACACACACACACACATACACAAATGCAAATACACATATACACGCATACACTCACACAAACACACACATCTACACACACACACACATCTACACACAAAATAAAAACAAACAAACACATACACAAAATAAAATCACACATACACACATGTACACTCACACATCTAAACACAAAAACAAGCACATACATATACACATACATATACACACTCACAAACCTAAAAAAATATACAATTACACACATATATACACATACTGGGAAATTATAAAATCACACAAGCCCAAACCCAATTTCATCCAACCTCATCACATACACACACATATATATACACACAAACTCAAATATATACACTCAAAACACCAACACATACACATACATATATATACACATACACATGAACTCACACATGTATACACATACACAAAATTATGTTCACACAAAAAAATACACTCACAAATACACATAACACAAACACACAATTTTAAACCCATAAACACACACACATACACTAAAATCTACACAAAACCTAACATATACCATTATATATATACACATTCCTACACACACACATATATAGACTATCTAAAATCCAAAAAATACAACCATATACAAGAGGAAAAATGAGCATAACTGGAAGAACCTTACCAGAGGTAGGGAATCTTGATAGATCAAGAAGTAGGGCCTCCAGAAATGGAAGATCTGAAAGCAAACAGAAGAAAAAAATCTCAGGGAAAAATGGGGATTTCAGGGCATCTGTACAAGAGGAAAAATTTCAGAAATAAAACCCTTACCGGAGGTAGGAAAGCCGGATCTGGCAGCGATCGATAGCAGGGAAGAAGATCGTAGATGAGGACAAAGGTTCTGTGGAGGAGGAAGTAAATTAGTCGAGGAGGAAGAAGCTTCCGTCGAGGAGGAAGGATGTCGTCGTCGGCTTTCGTTGAGGAGAAGAAGCTGTCGTCGTCGGCTGTCGTCGAGGAGAAGCAGTGGTCGTCGAGGAGGGCGAGGAGATCGTCGACTGTCGTGGAGGAGGAGGAGATCACGGGCTGTCGTCGAGGAGGAGGATCACTCGCGGGAGAAGCAGCGACTGCGGCGTGGTTCGGCTGGAAGAAAGAGCCGCGGTCCGCCTTTACCCTAAAATGAGCTTAACTTATCTGCCGCGGTTCCCAGCTTTGAGGCGCCAAACACAGCTTATTGCTGAAATAGCTTAGCTTATCTGCCGCAACGGAGCAGATAAGCTGCGCCAAACGGCGCCTAAATCTAATAATAAGAAAATAATGTATCACCACAAATCTAATTAACAACAAATTAAAGAATCTGTAATTAGAATCTAAACCTAAATCTAACAAAAATATTAGTAAGTATACATGAGAGCCTTAGGTTGTGTTTGACGTGTCTTATCGCGGCTTATTTGCTCCAATGAGGTTGGACAAAAACGCCATTGTCATATAATGTATGTTGATATGACAAATGTTACTAACGTTACAAAAAAACTAATTTGGGGCATACATTTTTGAAATGACAATGACATTTTTGTCCAACTTCATTGGAGAAAATAAGCCGCGATAAGTTGCGTCAAACACAGCCTTGATCTAACAACAAATTAACCATAAATCTAAGAGCAAATGTAAGAAAAATAAAACATTGATTCACAAATTAATCATAAATCTAAACCTAAATCTAACAAAAAGAAGGAAGCATGCATGGAATTGAACAAGATCTTTAAGGGTCCGTTCGTTTCAACGACATTGATATTGAAGTATTGGCTTTTAATCCAATATCAATATACATGGGAAATGACATTGAGTTTAAATCCAATTCTTTTGTTCGGCCGCATGATGACTTTCTGTCATAGGAATTGACATTAATCACTTTTTATTGTTCGTTTGTAGAAAGATTTTTCAATCATAGGAATTGACATTGGTCAATGTTCTCAATTAAAAATAACAAATTCGGATTTTTCGCCCGACATCAATTTTATCGCCCGGGCCCGATTTTTCGTCATGAAGCGATGTTTTTGCCTGTGCTTAAATTTTTCGGCCCGAACACGAAATTTTTCGGCCAAACATGATTTTTTCGTCGAGACGCAACTTTTTCGCACGGACGTGATTTTTCCGCACGATCTCAAATTTTTCGCTTCAACACTACTTTTTCGCACGAATACGACTATTAATCTCGGATGCGATTTTTTTCGACCGGACGCGACATTTTCGACCGGACGCAATTTTTTTCGCCCGGACGCGATTTTTTCGCCCGACGCGAATTTTCGCCCCGACGCGAATTTTGAACGAGGATTTCTTCTTCCCCTTTTTCAATGAAAGATTCATATCAAGCAATTTCAATGTACCCGACGTGATTTTTTGCCCGGTCGCGAAAAAATGGACTGGACTCTATTTTTTCGGTCGGACGCAATTTTTTTGGCCGGAAGCATTTTTTTGCCCGGGAGCGACTTTTTCGCCCGGGCGTGACTTTTTCGCACGGACATGATTTTTTTCCCCCGGGCGCGATTTTTTCGCCCCGAAACGAAAATTTCGCTTCAGGGCGAAAAAATCGTGTCCGACGAAAAAAGACGTGTCGGGGCGAAAAAATTGCGTCGGGGCCGAAAAGTCGCGCCCGGGCCGAAAAGTCGCGCCCGGGCCGAAAAGTCGCGCCCGGGCCGAAAAGTCGCGACCGGGCCGAAATGTCGCGCCCGGGCCGAAAATTCGCGCCCGGGCCGAAAAGTCGCGCCCGGGCCGAAAAGTCGCGCCCGGTCAGAAAAGTCGCGCCTGGTCGAAAAAATGGCGCCCGAGCGGAAAAATGGCGCCCGGGCGTAAAAATCGTGCCCGGGCGGAAAAATCACTTTCGAGTGAAAAAATCGTCCACGGCCGAAAAAATCGCGTCCGGGTGAAAATATCGCGCCCGGGCGAAAAAATCGCCCCCGGCCGAAAATATCGCTCTCGGGCGAAAATATTGCGCCCGGGCAAAAAAATCACTTCCGCGCGAAAAAAACGCCCACGGGCGAAAAAAAACACCTCAGGGCGAAAAAAATTGCGTCCGAGCAAAGAAATCGCGTCCGGGCGTAAAAATCGCATCCGAGCGAATAAAACGCGTCCGGGCGAAAAAAAACGTCAACGAGCGAAGAAAATACCCACAAGCGAAAAAATCGCGTTTGGCAGAAAAAATCGCGCCCGGGCGAAAAAAACGCGTCCCAGGGAAAAAAGCGCGTCCGGGCGAAAAAAGTGCTTTCGGGCGAAAAAATAGCGTATTGGCAAGAAATCTCGTCCGTCCAAAAAAGTTGCGTTCGAGAGAAAAAATCACGTCTGGTCCAAAAAAAGCGCATTCATGACAAAAAAAATTACTCTTCATTTGAAAAGCCGATGTTGACAATCTCAATATCCGCACCTGGAGATAGACATTGAACCGATGAGTTTTTAGTTTTGTTTGAATATCTACGACTTTCAACCAGAAAACCAATTCCACTCTACAATTGTTGATACAAACAGCGGAAATGACTTTTATTTTCTTAAAGCCAATACTTTAATATCAATGTCGTTGAAACGATCGGACCCTAAGAGATTATAGGATCAAAACTGAGATTATGCCTGCCCAGGAAGATCGCCGAGAAGAACGTAGGAAAACTATCGCCAGTCGATCGAAAGACGCTGTGGGAGAGATCGCCGAAAAATCAACGATTCACAGGAAGATCACACGCAGGGAAGGAGATCCTTCTCGTCGTCCCGTGCCGCAGCTCTCACGCGTAACACAAAAATAAGGAGTGAGCACAATACGGAGTGAACCTGTTTCTTTAGATTTAGGGTTTAATTTTTTAAAATACCCGAATTACACCACCTTTTATGATTTAAAGGTTTTTTTAAAACCAGAAATCTGAAAATTCAAATTTGAGGGTGCAACATGTCCTATTAAAAGCTTTAGAGGGTGAAAAGTGCCAAACTTTAAATGTGAGAGTGCAATGTGCGAAAAAACTCGGTTGCAGGGGCTCCCTTTTAGGGGTGTGCTTGAAAAACAGAAAATCGACCAAACCACCCCAAACTGCCCAAATCGAACCGATTTTACACCGAACTGAATGACTCGGTTTCAGTTTTCCTAAAAAAGCGAGCCGCACCGATTAATAATACATGCAAAAATATTATCAATAATGATCTTTTAACTATTTTTATTAAATAAATAATGTATACAAACTATATCAACTTAATCATTTCATTATTGTTGCGGCCAAACTCGGCGCTCCGGTCGATCCGGACTAACTTGGACCGCCTTAGCTCGCGGAGCGGTCGAGCGCGCACACAGTCAATTGAAGAGGGGAAATGAACACAAGGAGTTTTAACGTGGAAAACCCTTCAACCGGGTGAAAAACCACGTGACCGGTTCGCTGCCGGTCAAAATCCACTAGATCGGAGTGATTACAGTATGTTGGGTGAATCGGAGCGACAGGCCGCTCCCGTTACAATCTTGAGGAGAGAGAGAGGGTGTATGCAACCGTTGGTGGGCAACAGACTGCCTCGCCGACGGGACTTGGACGGTGGAATGCGCGGGGTGCTTTAGGCGCGCGCGCTTAGAGGCGGCGTGTATCCAAGGGTTGTCACTGCCTCCATTGCTCGTCTTTCTCTGTCCTTGGAGTGCTCCCTTTGTAACTGAGCGCTGGTGGGGTGCCAATAGCCGATGACGGGTGCCGATGGCTTACGACGAGTGCTGATAGTCGTTGGCGGGTGCTGATAGCCGTTGGTGGCCGCTGGACGTCACAGGCGCCTGCCGGTGGTTGGCGGCGAGAGGCGGCCGCTGATTGTTGGTGACGAGGGGTGGCCGCCGGCGGAGCAAAACGGGAGAGCTCCCACCTGAGGAAGAAGAAGGGGGAAGCGTAGGAGAAGAAGATGATCAAATGAGAAGCCCCTGGGGTCCTTTTATAGGCTCCAGGGGGAAGTTACGATGGGCCCCACCACTAACATAGTGGGTTAGTGGGTGGTTTTGTTCCGATCGGACGGCCAGTGGGTCCTCTCCCTCAATCGGACGGCGGGGAGGCCACCCCGAGGCGGGGCCGCCCGGATGAGGCCGACGGCGAGGAGGTGGCTGGACATGGCGGCGGCCGGCCATGGTTGCGGCCGGCCCTGGCCGCGGCCTGCCATGGCCGCGGCTGGTCATGGCCGTCGCCGGCCATGGCCTCGGTCGGCCATGGCCGAGGCCGGCCATGGTCGCGGCCGGTCATGGCCGCGGCCGGCCATGGCCGCGGGCCATGGTCGTGGCCGGCCGGAGGGGAACCGCCGGTGGCGGTTTCTTCCGCGGAAGGTGGGAGGGGGCCCACCCCCATGATCTCCATGAGAGATCATGGAGGTAAGGAGGGCCCACCCGTGATCTCCATTGGTGGGGATCATGGGGGTCTCCTCATCTTTATAAATTAAGGTGGAACCCATCAATTGCCCCCCAAATGTCTTTCAGTTGGGAGAGAAGCGAACACGGGGAGAGATTTCTTACTCTGGTCGCGGTGGTGATCGTCGGCGTTGAATCTGGGATGGAGGCGACGACGTGCGGCTCTAAGGTACGATGATGCGCGCTAGTTTGGTGAGCGGGTGCCAGGCGAGCATGTGCGGAGGCCGGCAAGGTGCAGGAGCCGGTTGCGTGCCCCCAATGTCGGGAAAGGGCCGAGCGCGCGCAAGCGTGCCGCGCGCGTAAGGGCTGCGCATGTGAGTGGGATATGTGCCCAACTCGCGTGCGTAGGTCGCGCGTGCAGGCCACGCGTGCGCGGAGGCCGTCCCGCGCGCGGGCGCGCCGCGCGCTCGCGCAGACCGTGTGCGTGCTGGCCGCGCGCGCGCACGCCGTGGGCGCGCTGGCCGCGCGCGCGCAGGCTGCCCGCGCGCAGGCTGGCCGCACGCGCGCGCGCAGACCGTGCGCGCGCTGGCCACGCGCGCGCAGGCCGCGCATGCGCGCGCGCAGGTTGTGCGCGCGCAGGCCGCGCCCGCGCAGGCCGCGCGCGCGCAGGCCGGGCGCGCACAGGCCGGGCGCGCGCACAGGCCGGGCGCACGCGCGCGCTGGCTGCGCACGCCGGCCACGCGCGTGCTAGCCGCGCGCGTGCTGGCCGCGCGCGCGCTGGCCTCGTAGGTGAGGCTGTGCGCGCGTGCCGGTTGTGCGCGCCCGCAGGCGGTGCTTGCGCGCAGGTTTGTGCGCGCGCGCAGGCCGCGTTTACGCGCATGCCGTGCGCCCGTGCAGGTCGTGCGCGTATGGCTTATGTGCGTGTGAGTAGTTGCGTGATTTTACCACTTTGAGCTGACTGATTTTTTGCGGTGTGTAGGTACCAAAGCGTTCCGCTGGACCCATGCGTCTACGCTCCTCTTTGACCGAAGATGGTGTGGCTATTTGGAGAACAAAGTACGGACTTCCTTCTGACTTGGAAGTGAGGATCCCTCATCCCGAGGAGCGTGTCCAAAATCCTCCCCGTGGTTGGCTGACTGTTTGCGAAGTGTCGCTCAGATCCGGTTTCCGTCTTCCCCCCTGCGACGAGGTGGTGGAGATTCTGAAGTTTTGTGGAGTCCCTATTTCCTAGTTTGCTCCAACCGGGGTTACTTGCATCATGGGCTTGGTCGCTTTTTTCCGTGAGCATGGGGGCTCTCTTTCCCTAGATCAGTTCCGGGATTGGTGCGATGTGCGCTTTGATGGTGGTGAGCGGATCGAGGTGCGCAGCAACAAGGTTTGGCTGGAGTTTGAGTCTCGTAAGGATCGTCGCCATGGTAATACTTTGTTTGGATATGTGAAGAATTCCTGGGGTCTTCCCGAGGTGTGGAATGCGCTTCCTGACCGTTGTCGCCGTGTGAAAGGGAGGGAGCGGGACTTCTCCCCTATGCTGGGATTTTCTGAGCCTCGCGAGCTGGCTAATCGCCTCTTCAATATATATGCGTTTGTAGAGGAGAAGCGATTGTTGGGATGTGGTATTTCTATGGGCATGGGACGGGTGGCGTCGTCTTCTCAGGGAGGGGGCAGAATGAGAAAAACGGTGATGGCCCCCGTTAGTGATGCTGACATTGTGGTGGTAGCTTCTGATGATTCAGTCCCAGAGACGCAATTACCTGTTTCCCCGGCTTCACAGGCGCTTGTTAGCACAGCGGTTCCCCGGATGTCTTCCTCTTTGAAGGCGATGAGCGACGCGGTAAGTTGGTGACTTACTGTTTCTTCCTTCCTCTTTTATTTTTTGTTTGAAGGCGGCTAATTGCGTGTTTTCCTTTTGCAGATTGAGGCTCGGGCACAGATTGCGGTTACCTGGAACGATCATTATGTGAGCCTGAAGGATGGCTATCTTGCTTTGCAGGAGAAGCTTCGATTGTCGATGGGCTCACTCTCTTCTCTCAAGGAAGAACATGACCGGGACATCGCGCGGTACCATCGAGTTGGGTCAGAGCTGAAGTCTGAGCTAGAAGATGTGCGTGCCTCCTTGGACGTGGAGAAAGCCCTGGTGGAGAGGACTGCCCAGATGTTAAAGTATGCGAAAGAGGAAACATCTGGCTTGGGGACCCAGTTGCAAGCGGCGCGGGAAGAGGTTTCAGGTCTTGAAGTTCAGCTTCAGGCGGCGAAGGCGCAGGTGGAGATGTTATCTTCTGATGATCATACCTCAGAGCTGAAGGCGGCAGGGCTTGCGGAGTACTTGGAGTCGCTGGACTATCTTCGTGATCGCAGCCTGATTGCGGAGGAGGTTCGTGATGACATTTGGTCCAAGGAAGTAGAGCCTCAGGTGGAAGATATACGTCAGTTAGCGCTTCGTCGTGTTTAGAAGGCCTTTCGCTTCATAGGGAAGCATCTTGGGTGTGATACTTCCAGTTTCAGCTTTGCGGACGTTTCAGGTGATGAGCGTTCTAGCTCAGATGCTGATGATGAGTAGCTGTAGTGCTTATTTGCTGTTGTATGTCTCGTTATCTATTTGTAGTCATTTGCTTTTGTTATAGCTTTTGAGATTGTCGTCGTTAGGGCTCCAATTCATTGTTTTTTATGATAGCCTTATTTGTATGTCGTTGTCATGTGTTTTGCACAGATGCGTTTTGTCACGAGGTGGTTGTTGGTGGGAGTTGATCTTTGTCATGGCTTAGTGCGCGGGCCTGGCTTGCGGCCTCTTCGTGAGGGGGCAGGCTCCCATGGTGTTGCGTGGAACTGGTCCATGGCTTTTCGCGCGAGGCGGGCTCGCGGCTTCTTCGTGAGGGGGGCAGGCCCCCAGGGTGTTGCGTGGAACTGGTCCACGGCTTTTCGCGCGAGACAGGCTCGCGGCTTCTTCGTGAGGGGGGCAGGCCCCCAGGGTGTTGCGTGGAACTGGTCCACGGCTTTTCGCGCGAGACAGGCTCGCGGCTTCTTCGTGAGGGGGGCAGGCCCCCACGGTGTTGCGTGGAACTGGTCCACGGCTTTTCGCGCGAGACAGGCTCGCGGCTTCTTCGTGAGGGGGGCAGGCCCCCACGGTGTTGCGTGGAACTGGTCAACGGCTTTTCGCGCGAGACAGGCTCGCGGCTTCTTCGTGAGGGAGGCATGCCCTCACGGTGTTGCGTGGAACAGGTCCACGGCTTTTCGCGCGAGACAGGCTCGCGGCTTCTTCGTGAGGGGGGCAGGCCCCCATGGTGTTGCGTGGAATAGGTCCACGGCTTTTCGCGCGAGACAGGCTCGCGGCTTCTTCGTGAGGGGGGCAGGCCCCCACGGTTTTGCGTGGAACAGGTCCACGGCTTTTCGCGCGAGACAGGCTCGCGGCTTCTTCGTGAGGGGGGCAGGCCCCCACGGTGTTGCGTGGAACAGGGAGACCCTAAATCTTGTTTGAATATAGGATATTTGCGGAAAGCAAAATGCAATACTTTGAATGAATAATAGTTTGCACGAGTTCGGGCTCGCGACTTATATAAATCACATAGTCTTGAATTAAAAATGGTGGCATAACGTGTCACTGGTAAAAGCGGCGTAGGTTCTGCACGTTCCACGTGCGGGGTAGAATTTTTCCTTCGTCATTTCGTAACTTGTACGTGCCTGGCTTCACCATAGCGGTAACAACGAATGGTCCTTCCCATATTGGAGATAGCTTGTCGCCTTGTGCTCCTTTTCCGGCAGCTTCCAAAGTGCGAAGGACTAGGTCTCCGATGTTAATCGGGCGGGCCTTTACTTGGCGGTTGTAGTAACGGGCTGTGCGTTGTTGGTAGGGGCGGCGCGGAGAGCGGCTTTTTCTCGTACTTCGAAGATTAGGTCGAGGTTGTCGCAGAGCGCCTCGTTGTTTGTCTGGGGGTCAAAGTTGGATGTCCGAGAACTAGGGACGCCGATGTCGACCGGGATAATAGCCTCTGTTCCATAGCAGAGATTGTACGGGGTTTCTCCTGTAGGCGTCCTTTCTGTAGTGCGATACGCCCACAACACATTAGGAAGAGCGTCTACCCATTGCCCCCCAGCATCTTCTAGTCGTGTCTTTAGTCCCTTTAGGATAGTACGGTTGGTTACTTCAATTTGCTTATTGGATTGGGGATGTGATATTGCTGTGTGTCGCAATACTATCTTTAAGTTTTCGCACAACTTGGTAAAGGATTTTCCAGTGAATTGGGTGTCGTTGTCAGTGATGATGATTGTCGGTATGCCGAAGCGACAGACAATATTCTTCCAGACGAACTGTTTGGCGTTCTCTTCGGTTATCTTGGCCAGTGGTTCCGCTTCGACCCACTTGGTAAAATAATCGATTGTCATAATGATGAATTTCCTCTGACCAGAAGCCAGTGGCAAAGGCCCGAGGAGATTTATCTCCCATTGTGCAAACAGCCAGGCTCCTTGTAATGACGTGAGGGCTACCGGGGGCTGCCGGGGAATGCTAGCGTGTACTTGACAGCTTCTGCACTTTTGAACGAATTCTGTCGCCTCCTTCTTCATGGTCGGCCAATAAAATCCTTGCCGTAGGATTTTCCTGGCCAGGGCTTTTCCCCCGAGATGCTCGCCGCATACTCCTTGGTGGACTTCGCGGAGCGTGTAGTCGGCGTCTTCTTCTGATAGGCACTTTAGGTAGAGTCCTACAAAGGACCGCTTGTATAGTTCTCCGTCTATCAAAGTGAATGTTGTCGCTCTCATTCTTAGGCGGCGAGCCTCCTTTTGATCTTCCGGTGGCAGTTGGCCCTTCAAATGGGCAATTAGCGGGGCTGTCCATGATTCTTCTGCTTCATTGACTTCTGCTACTACCCACGGGCCATGAATACTGGGGAAGACTATTTCTTCTACCCAACGCCTTCTTGTTTGGTATTGCGTCGAAGATGTGGCTAGCTTTGACAGGGCATCTGCCTTGTTATTTTGCTCTCGAGGGATATGCATAATTTGGATTTGTGGAATTTGGATGAGAAGGGACTTGACGAGCTGCAGATACTGGGATAGCTGTTCATTCTTGGCTTCAAATTCTCCTTCTACCTGCGAGACAACAAGTTGTGAGTCAGAGTAAATGGTCAGCTGCTTGACCTGGCAGCTGATGGCGAGCCTGAGTCCCGCGATGAGGGCTTCGTATTCTGCCGCATTATTTGTAGCAGGGAATTTTAATCGGAGTCCATATTCTAGAGTAACGAGTTCTGGATTAATGAGGAGCAGGCCTGCTCCAGCACCTTCAGCACCTGAGGCCCCATCTACGTATAACGTCCATGTTTGTTCGGCTTTCACTGGCGCAAATTCTGTTTCCGTCGGTAGAGTGTTCTCTACGATGAAGTCGGCCAAAACCTGAGATTTGATGATGGGGCGCGGGAGGAAGTGGATATCGAACTCACCCAACTCGACAGCCCACTTAACCAGTCGACCGGATGCTTCGGGTTTTTGGAGAATGGCACGGAGGGGTAACTCGGTTAGGACCTTAACAGTGTGCGCCTGGAAGTAGGGACGGAGTTTTCTGGCAGAGAAGACAAGTGCTAAGGCTGTTTTATCTGCAGCCGGGTACCGGGTTTCAGAATCAGAAAGGATTTTGCTGAGGTAGTAGATGGGGCGTTGAATTCCTCCTTCATCTTTAACTAGGACTGAACTCAATGCCGCTGGTGTGACGGCAAGATATAAAAAGAGAATTTCTCCGGGAGCCGGATTGGATAGAAGTGGAGGAGAGGCCAGGTATTGCTTTAAGGATTCAAAGGCCGATTGACACTCATCTGTCCATTAAAACCCTGTGCTTCGTGCTCCTCGGAGGATTTTGAAGAAGGGGAGGTACTTGTCTCCCGTCCGAGCTAGGAATCGGGATAGTGCTGTGATTCTCCCGTTCAACCGTTGTACATCTTTGAGTGATCTGGGTGGAGACATTTCTTCGAGAGCCTTAATTTTCTCAGGATTGGCCTCTATTCCTCGCTGGGTAACCATGAACCCTAAAAACTTTCCCGAAGTGACTCCGAAGGCGCACTTGCTAGGGTTAAGCTTCATTCCATATTGTTTGAGGATCTTGAAGCATTTCTCTAAATCTTCCAAATGGTCTTCCCGGCGGATGCTCTTGACTAGCATATCGTCTACATACACTTCCATGGATCTGCCGATGAGTTCTTTAAAGATCTTGTTCATGAGTCGCTGGTAGGTAGCTCCTGCATTTTTAAGTCTGAATGGCATTACTCTGTAGCAATAAATTCCCTTGTCGGTACGAAAAGCCGTGTGTTCTTCGTCGGCTGGGTCCATTCGAATCTGGTTGTATCCAGAGTAGGCGTCCATGAAGCTAAGCAGCTGGTGCCCGGCGGTTGAATCAACTAGCTGATCTATCCTGGGAAGTGGAAAGCTGTCCTTAGGGCAAGCCTGATTAAGGTTTGTGTAATCCACACACATTCTCCACTTTCCCGAAGATTTCTTTACTAGGACCACATTGGCCACCCAAGCAGGGTAGCCAACCTCTCGAATAAATTGGGCGCGAAGGAGTTTTTCAACCTCTTCTTCGATTGCTTGGAGTCTCTCTGGGGCGAAATTCCTCTTCTTTTGAATGACGGGTTTACATGCGGGATTAATGTTAAGGGAGTGGTGGATGACCTGAGGGTCGATCCCAAGCATATCTTCCGGGGACCAGGCGAAGATATCCTTATTCTTCCTGAGGTAGGCTGTTAAATCTTCCCTTTCATGCTCCTGTAAGAGGGACCCGAGCTGGACGGTGCGATCTGGTTTTGTCGAAGAGAGGGGGACTTCAATCAGACCTTCGATGGGTGCTCCCCGCTGCAGAACTGCTTCATCTCTGAGGTCGAAGTCATCGATGTTCAGTGTGGTAGGCTCAGTGGGCTGAGCTTGTTTAGAATAACAATTCCTCGCGGCTTCTTGATTCCCCCGTACTACTCCAATTCCTCCGGGAGTAGGGAACTTCATCGCTAGATGGGGGATAGATGGGATAGCTTTGAAGGTGGTCTGAACAGGCCTTCCAAAGATAGCGTTGTATGCTGAGTTTGAGTCTACTACCACGAACTGGACTTCATGAGTAATCTGTCTTGGAAATTCTCCCAACGTGACTGGTAGGGTGACTGTTCTGATGACCTGGACCTGATGGTTGTCGAAACCATATATCGGGCCTGCGGCTAGAGTTAGCTGCTGCCGGGATATATTCATATTCTGCAGAGTGGTGGAGAAAAGGACGTCGACTGAACTGCCATTATCGACGAGGATTCGCTTGACGTTGTAGCAGGGGTTTCCGATGCCAGCGCTAATTACAAGCGGGTCCTGATGCGGGATTCGGACGTTGATGAGGTCTTTATCTCCGAATGATATGGTGGTGTCCTGCTTGCTTCTTTTATCTTCATGGGCTTCCTTTCAGAATGGACTGACAGTATCTGTGTAGTCAGAATAGGTGATCCGGCGATAGTCTCAATGTTTCCTACCACTTGCCTTCCTCCTTCAGGTGTCCGCGGGGTATTCTGCTGGTCCCTGGGATGCCTAGGCGGGTCTTGCTGTTCTTGGACTCTTCCTTGCAGAAATCTTCCGAGCAGTCCTAGACGGACTAAGCGCTCGATCTCCTCCTTTAGGCGAGCACATTCTTCAGTGGTGTGTCCGGTTGTCCGATGATATTCGCAATACTTTGATTGATCGTTCCTAGGATTAGGAGGCGGTTGCCTTGGTTGCTGTAATGCTGGTTCATTCTGAATGGCATACAAAACGTTGGTGCGAGAAGTATTGAGCGGGGTATAATCTCTAGGGTGATCTCTCTACGAGTCACGCCTGCGGCGCCCAGTTCGACGGTCTTCGAGGAAACTTCCCTCCTGGTGTTGAGGGACTGGCTTTATCTCTCTGTCTTTTTTGTACTCCATCGAACTGCCGTCGATGAGCTTCAATAGCTTCGTCCGCGGCTATTTGCGCTTCGATTCTGTGTACCAGATCTGGATAGTTGGGCACGGTTTCTCTCATAAGTGCTGAGTAGAAACCGCTGGGTCGAAGACCCCCTAGGAACACTCCACGCAGGAGTTCGGGGTCGACTCCCGGGATCTGGCGGGCTTCTACAGTGAAACGTCGGAAGAATTCTTTAAGGGTTTCCCCTTCGTTCTGGCGGATTCTAGAAAGATGAGATGGATCTCGAACAATCCTTCGATTAGCGATGAATTGATCGGAAAACTGTCTAGTTAATTCGGCAAAACTAGTAATGGTCTCGGGCCTCAAAGAGTGAAACCATGTTCGAGCTTGTCCTTTGAGGGCAGTTGGAAATACTTGACATAATAGTTGATCAGTGGTATGGAAGATCCTCATGATGGTGGTGAAATGATTGACATGCTCGAGTGGATCGTCAGTTCCATCAAATGTTTCGATGTTTGGAAGTTTGAATCCTTGTGGAATTGGATGATCGAGGATCTGCCGAGTCAAGGGGGAGCCTTGATAAAGTGGTCGATGAGGGTGGAAATCTCTCCTTGCAACTTGGCGGCATTCTTCAGCAACTACCTCTCTGATTTCTCGACGAGTTAGGAGAGGGTGGATGGGAGCATCGTTAACTAGATTGCGGGGGTGATCCACCCTTGTTTCTCTTAGATGGGGATGAGCTGAATTGGCGGCATCTGAATGGTCTTCAGGTTCTTCTCTTTCTACAGGATTTTCCTGGTTCCTTGGTGGGTCGAACAGTGGAGGATGGTTAGCTGGCGGAGGTGACCTTTGTGGAACTAGAGGTGCTCCCAGGTTTCGAACTAGTGTGAGCATCTCTGTCTGCTGCTCCTCCATTTGGCGGACACGCCCTTCCAAGGCGGTGACGAGGGCGAAAGCCGCTTTAGCGGTCAGTGGCACGTCTACCAGAGAGTGAGATTGGACAGGCTCAGCGTGCCCGCCAAGTGCGGATCCTTCGGCTACGCGAGCACTCCTCTTTGCCATTACAGTAGTAGGTACGATGAACTTGCTCTACAAAGGATACTGGGAATGTTTCCCACAGACGGCGCCAAACTATTGCGGCCAAACTCGGCGCTCCGGTCGATCCGGACTAACTTGGACCGCCTTAGCTCGCGGAGCGGTTGATCGCGCACACAGTCAGTTGAAGAGGGGAAATGAACACAAGGAGTTTTAACGTGGAAAACCCTTCAACCGGGTGAAAAACCACGTGACCGGTTCGCTGCCGGTCAAAATCCACTAGATCGGAGTGATTATAGTATGTTGGGTGAATCGGGGCGACAAGCCGCTCCTGTTACAATCTTGAGGAGAGAGAGAGGGTGTATGCAACCGTTGGTGGGCAACAGACTGCCTCGCCGACGGGACTTGGACGGTGCTTTAGGCGCGCGCGCTTAGAGGCGGCGTGTATCCAAGGGTTGTCACTGCCTCCATTGCTCGTCTTTCTCTGTCCTTGGAGTGCTCCCTTTGTAACTGAGCACTGGTGGGGTGCCAATAGCCGATGACGGGTGCCGATGGCCTACGACGAGTGCTGATAGCCGTTGGCGGGTGCTGATAGCCGTTGGTGGCCGCTGGACGTCACAGACGTCTGCCGGTGGTTGGCGGCGAGAGGCGGCCGCTGGTTGTTGGTGACGAGGGGTGGCCGCCGGCGGAGAAAAACGGGATAGCTCCCACCTGAGGAAGAAGAAGGGGGAAGCGTAGGAGAAGAAGATGATCAAATGAGAAGCCCCTGGGGTCCTTTTATAGGCTCCAGGGGGAAGTTACGACGGGCCCCACCACTAACATAGTGAGTTAGTGGGTGGTTTTGTTCCGATCGGACGGCCGGTGGGTCCTCTCCCTCAATCGGACGGCGGGGAGGCCACCCCGAGGCGGGGCCGCCCGGATGAGGCCGACGGCGAAGAGGCGACTGGACATGGCGGCGGCCGGCCATGGTTGCGGCCGGCCCTGGCCGCGGCCGGCCATGGCCGCGGCTGGTCATGGCCGTCGCCGGCCATGGCCTCGGTCGGCCATGGCCGAGGCCGGCCATGGTCGCGGCCGGTCATGGCCGCGGCCGGCCATGGCCGCGGGCCATGGTCGTGGCCGGCCGGAGGGGAACCGCCGGTGGCGGTTTCTTCCGCGGAAGGTGGGAGGGGGCCCACCCCCATGATCTCCATGAGAGATTATGGAGGTAAGGAGGGCCCACCCATGATCTCCATTGGTGGGGATCATGGGGGTCTCCTCATCTTTATAAATTAAGGTGGAACCCATCAATTATTATTTGAACGTAAATAAGTTTTTGTAATTCATATTTTATGCATCAAGAAGAATTAAATATTTTAATTAATTAATTTTTATTTTTTTATATTTATTACTCGATTTTACAATAATGTGCTATTAATTATAATATATTATATGCAAATAAAATTTGATGATATTTATTTTTAATTATCATATATTTTTTTAAAATTTATTTTTAAAATATTTTAGTACAAAATTATTTTAAATACTATAAGTGTATAACTAAAAAAAGGGAAAGCAGACCGAGTAAATCCACCAAAAATTCGAACCAAACCCATATACATCTGTTTGATTTCGGATCCAAACAGAACCGGTTGCACCCTTCTCCCTTTCTAATCGCCAGTATATGACTGAAACCTAGCTGCCATCCAGTTTGCGAGTCGTAGAGGATGTCAATCTCTTTTCCGTCTACCAGTTCTTCACACTTTCACACTGCTACTGGAAGCAGAGAATTTGGAAGTTCCCCGAGGTATGGTTTTTCGAATTTCTGAGGAGTCATGTGCGGAATCATTTGGTTTTTATTTTAAACGACAGCTTCTTTGATCCTTCGCAGCTGCAGAACCATGTTTTTTATTGGATTGAAACCTCAATCTGCTGGTAGAAAACTATGAAAGCTCTTGAACATCAAGTTTTTTTTTCTATGGCCTATTTCTTCTGTTTTACTCAAACTTTTTCTTGTTTTCAGGCCCTTTATGCTTAATGCAACCCAATGTTAATGCTGCTTTTCACTGTAGGGTTCAGCAGAGCATATCACTGAGGTATTGTAGCCCCTAAATCTCATATTTAGCCTTAAAGTATGTTGTAGCAAAAAGTAAATTATACTCTCACTTGGACTTGGAATTTTAGTCAATTTTCCGGTTCAGCTTATGTTCTTTTTCTAAAAGCAAAGAGTGCAATGTGAATGGCGTGTGTTTTCGTTGGCTGTAATGGTTTCAATAAAATTTAACAACCTTTTTATAGTAGCAGTAACCTCAGCAACAACCTTTATATGCTCTCAGCCTCCCCCTAGACAATTGCCAGCCTCTTCTTAGCATAATCCGCGTAACAACCAGATCCTTCCTTTCGCCCAAAACATATCAAAACTTGCCGCAGCTGAGGTGTCACTTGAAAGCCCGTCTCTCCCTATTTGATTTCATTTCGTAATGATATAAAAAATCCCTACTGATAAAATCATGAGCATGAATAATTGGGATGGAGCAAAAAGAGATTCAATTCTGGAAGTGAAACTTGCAGAGAGAGAACCTTTTTTAGATATAAGGCTATGAAAGAAAGTTTGGAAAAGATCTGCAATGTGACAGCTTCGAGGGTGTCAGATTCATGAGAATGAATGTGCATACATTTTGGTTCTTTAATGTGAGGATGGTGAGGTGGTGAGTGATGGTGACATGGATGTGTTTCATAAATGGAGATGATTCAGAATGTGGAGTAGAGATAAGAAAGTGGATATATCATGATCTTGATGATCTGGAGGAGTGATAGGAGAGGATGCAAAAAGAATATGAGGTTGAGGTGGAGGGATATCAGATGGAGACGGAATGGCAGCCGTAATCTATTGAGGGTTTTCATTGACTTTTTCAAATTTCTTGGGCTCAATTTGAAGAAATAAAATTGAGATGCATCTCCCATTTGAAGTCCTTTATCTAGTTCCCACTCCTTCCGTTAAGTCATTAATGACTCGAGTGATTTTGAATGATCCTTCTGATTAACATATCATCTAGGAACATCTTTCCCTGTTGCACTTTTTCTCGGGTATTAATATCAAATTCTTATTCAGCTTTAGTGTTGGAAATTTTCCTTGTTGTACATCGGCATACAGTTATATATCTTCAACCTCAGCTTCTTCTTCACTTTATTCTTCTCTTATCTGGGGTGGAGTGGTGTTTGTATCCTCCTGAGTGGGTTCAGCACTTCAGCTAGGTTCACCTTCTCTATACCTGCGATTAAATCTTGTACCTGTCTACTTGGATTAACTAGAAGCTTTTCCCTTCAAAGAATTAGTTTTATCAAAAGTGACATGCATATATCCTTTCGTAGATGATGTTCTCTTGTTAGAGAATTTATAAGTTTTCTTAATGAAGAGTATCCATCAAAGATACTTTCAACAACTTTGCTATCAAACTTGATAAGATGAGATTTTCCATTATACAAGATATAACAATTAAAGAGCAGCCTGGTGCATAAAGGCTTCCCCACACAACGAGGTTTCGTGGAAGGGTCCCACCACAAGGGTGAAATGTAGGCAAACCTTACCTACATTGTTGCTAAAAATTCTATTATATGAAATACTAGGTACTATTTATTTTAGAATTTCGTAGAGGGTCTTTTCCCGTGTCTTCTAGATTAAACACCTATTCAAGACATAGTAAACAACGTTTACTGCTACGTAGGTAAATTTGTCTTAACAAATACATTCTACTTATTTCAATGTCCGTTCAATTATTTTTCTCAACTACCCTACTTTACCATAGAGTTCAATAAACAAAAAAATTATGCCATAAAATTCATATATCCTACGAGATTTGAATTCCATCCTATGATCACTTCTGATCATAACCATAAAGTTATTCCTCTCATTTTGAATTTACTTGATGAAACTGTGAGAGTTCTGAAAGTATCGGACTTAAATGTGCGGAATATAATGAGAATATTAACATATATTCTAGAGAGGAGGTGAATATAGTATTAAAATTCTCGAGCCTACTTAATCATTTTGACAACACAATCATAGATTAAATTAGTGCATAATAAAATCAGGAAAGAAAACTAAGTTATAAAGTAAATAACATCAAATACACAAGAGATTTTATAAGGGTTCTTCTAAACATGGGTACTCCTCTCTTCTAAGTTCTATCACAAGTAGGAATGCACTACCTATAATAAGACTCGAGTCTTTTGATAAGAAGACTCTTAGAACAAATACTAAATCTTTTCACAATGGAGATTCTCAGAATCAATCTTTGAGTCTTTTTAAGGAGACTCTCAGAACCCAATTAAATCTTTTGCAGTGAGATCCTTAAAACTTTGTACAATAATTGTTGAAATCAAGGTTGTAGATGTCGGATGTCGGGTTCATGTCGGTTTGAGTTTGAAATGTTGGATGTCGGATTGTGGGGGATATATCAGAGATATTTTACAATATCGGATTTTAATATTTAAATAAATTTATTCATATATATTACACAGTTTTTATAAATATGTATAATTGTATGCATAATGTATGTTTATAAATTACACAATAAACATATATACAAATAATGTATGTTTATAAATTACACAAGAAAGAGTCATACTGCAATAAACAAGATAAGATCACCAAATGAGAGCTAGATGAGAAAGTAGTCGATACTAGACTTAGTGAGATGCACAAAATGAAGCACAAACAAATTATTTCTGTTTGGTCTCCTCAAAAGGGGCAATCCAGTGCACAAAGCATCCCTGCACATTGAGGGTCCAAGGAAGGATCCCACCACAAGGGTGAAATGTAGGCAAACCTTACCCTGCATTTCTGCAAAAGGCTGCTTCCAGGACTCGAACCCGTGACCTTACCCGTGACCTTAAGCTCACAGGACAACACCTTAACCGGTATTTGGTCTTTTCAAAAAATGATTTTTTTTTTTGTAATACTCTCACCGATATATCCGTCGCGAAATATCACCTGATATATCGGGTTAAACGGATATATCAGACGATATTTTCAAAAGTGACATGTTTGCTTAAAATATCGATGTCGTGGCGTTTTACCTCCAAAATTTTTATGTTAGCCGACATGTCGGACATTTCGCCCGACATCTACAACACTGGTTGAAATTAACTTTGAACTTTTCCACAGTGTGAAATAATCCTCAACAAATTCAGATTACTTGTATTCAACTCTATATGGATTTAGACTTGTAATATTCTCTTCTTGTTCTTCAGAAAATGAATGAGAAGAACAAGAGAAACTTATTTTTGAGAGAGAGAGAGATAGAGAGAGAGAGAGGAGGAAGATGAAGGCTTGAGAGAAGATGATTATTATTATGATTAAACGATTATGCTTTACCGTCCTCTTCCTTATCTTTTTATATGTCAACTCAACGACTCCTTCATGTAATGACAACGAGGAGGCTTTTGTTTCACCATGTCCTGAAAAAGGTATGTCCTTCATGGCAGAAATCTTCTTCCTTAATAAGCTTTTTCCAATAATGAACTAGAATGAAAAACCTAATTGCTATAATCCTTGTCTTATCATAAAGTCAAAATCTACTTGACTATTGCCATTTTTGGAAGCTCTAGATTCTTCTTTATAAGTCTTCTTTATCTATTAATTTAATACAATTCAACTAATAACTTCATATGCTCTGAATCTCATTTTGTGAAAAAGTTCTTTATGCGTCGAATCGAAATCAACACAAGATCATGTACGTAGAGAAGAATGTTATGTGCACACTAGCGCACTCTGATTAGCGACTTCAAATCGACTTCCACCCTCTTTTTCTTCTTACTTAAATCTTGAGTACAATTCGGCGTGCTGCTATTTATACTTCAACATAGCAAGCACTGACTTGGTTTGGTGCTTTGAATCTCAGAAGCTTTGCTTTGAATTTTATATAACCATACTCTGAATAACAGAAATAGATATAATTGTGCTCTAAATAACACAAGCTTTGCTTTGAGTTTCATTTAACATTGCATTCATTCTCTTAGTATAAATTAACGTCTGCCTACTTATACCTTGCACAAGGCGGCTTTCATCAGGGCCGCGGCCTGTACATCCCAACTAGCTCTCCTCCATGGAGTCACCACCATGCGACAGGTTGTTTAGGACGGGGCTCGATCCCCAGACCTCCTAGATAAGAGGCCTTCACCAACGCTCTCATCACCAACTGAGCTGCACTTTTATGGTGCAGGATAGACTTCACACCTGTCTGGTACCCTGGAGTCCCACCAGGGGGCCCACCTGGAGTCAGCACCAGACGGCTTTCATCAGGGCTGCGGCCCATACACCCCAACCAGCTCTTTGCCATGGAGTCACCAACACGGCAGGTTGTTGAGGCCGGGGCTCGATCCCCAGACCTCTTAGATAAGAGGCCTTCACCAGCACTCTTTGGCAGAGGGCACTTCGTAGCGTAATGTCCTACTAGGAATTTATTGATTGAGGATTCGGGCGAGCCAGCACTGAGGCTGAGGACGTTGCCGTTGAGGAAGTTACAACTGTTGTAGAGGAAGGATGGGAAAGCGATGTTGAGAGATCGCTAGATGTAGGAGTCCTCCTCCGCATCCTCCATACCCCACATGCGGAGGAGGATTGGTGCCGCACCACTATCTTCTTCACATATTTTTCGAGCGCAGGAGGACCTTGTCGCCATCGATAGTGGTAACTGCGTAAATATTATTGCTAGAAAAGGGTTGGGGAGGTTGCAGCTTACTACTGAGCCCCATCCACATCGTGTCCTATGGGTGGACAAGTCCACCATTCATGTCAAACAGCGGTGCCTGGTGTCGATCCGTTTAGTGTCTATTGAGGACCAGGTTTGGTGCGATGTTATTCCTATGGATGTCGCCCACGTTCTACTCGGGTGACCTTAATTATATGACCGTGATGCCACATGTTATGGCCGGTCCAACACGTGTGTATTTTTCGATAAGGGTCGACATATTACTCTCACTCCGACCCAGCCCAGGGAACCTCCCAAGGGCAAGGTTGACTCGTCAGTTAGTGCAGGGTCATCAAGACCCCTCCATATCTTGAGGAGAGGTGACTTCCTGAGAGAGAGCCTAGAGACTGGGGTCATGTTTATCATAACGACCATGATGGCGGCCGAAACCCCTAGTGAGACCGAGATTACTGATCCAGATATTTGGCAGTATATAGATGACTTTGTAGATATTATCCCGTGGAGCTCCCCGATGAGCTTCCCCCATTGATGGACATCCAACATGCTATTGATCTGATCCCTGGGGCATCTTTGTCCAATCTTTGACATTATCGTTTAAATCCAACTGAGCATGTTGAGCTAAAACGACAAGTTGATGACCTCATGCGGAAGAAGTTTATTCGAGAGAGTTTGAGTCCTTGCGCCGTACCAACCCTTCTGACTCCGAAGGATGGTAGTTGGCGCATGTGCATTGATAACCTTGCCATAAATAAAATCACGGTGAAGTATCGTTTTCCGATTCCCCGCCTCGATGATATCCTGGACTCGATGGCTGGTGCCTAGATCTTCTCGAAGATCGATCTTCGTAGTGAGTACCATCAGATTAGAGTTAGAGCGGGGGATGAGTCGAAGATGGCCTTCAAGACGAAGGACGACTTGTTTGAGTGGTTAGTGATGCTGTTCGGGTTATCGAACACGCCCAGTACGTTCATGAGAGTGATGACTCGGGTTCTGCGGCCCTACATAGACAGATTCTTGGTGGTATATTTTGATATACAACCAGGGCCGCAGTGGGCACTTACGTTATATTCGCTTGGTGTTTGAGCTCCTCCGAAAGGAACATCTTTACATCAACTTGAAGAAGTGCTCGTTCCTGTCCACATCCGTTCATTTCCTGGGTTACGTTGTATCAGCGTCTGGCATTTCTGTTGATCCTGACATGGTCAGGTCATTTGAGAGTGGCCTTTCCCTACGAACATTCATGAGACCCTTAGTTTTCATGGACTCACCACCTTCTATAGGAGGTTTGTCCGTGCCTTCAGTTCGATCATGACTCCCACTACGAGCTGCCTTCCTAAGGGTGATTTCGCTTGACGAAGGCTGCCACTTGAGCCTTCGAAGAGATCAAGGAGAGGCTGTCTACTGCTCCCGTTTTATGCTTATCAGATTTCTCCAAACCCTTTGATGCAGCCTGTGATGCGTCGGGAGTTGGTATGGGCGCAGTCCTTAGCCAGGAAGGCCACCCAGTGGCCTATTTTAGCGAGAAGTTGAACGAGGCCCGACAAAAATTTTCAAATAATGATCGGGAGTTCTATGCCATTGTGTAGACATTGCGTTACTGGTGACATTATCTCATGCACAAGAAGTTTATTCTATATTCAGACCATCATGCGATGAGATATCTCGTTCACAGAAGAAATTGGGTTATCGACACGCCAAATGGGTGGAGTATATGCAGGAATTTCACTATGTTCTTAAGTATCGAGCGGGTGTTGAGAACAAACTGGCTGGCGCCTTGAGTCGCCGAGTCAGCATCCTCCACACCATGAGCACCCGAGTTGTGGGATTTGAGCAGCTAGTTTATACCTATCCAGATTGCCCAAATTTCAGGGACATTTACTCCGCACTGTCGAGGAACCCGCCAGATCTTCGTGAGGGTTATTCATTTTATGATGGTTATTTATTTATGGGCTCTCGCCTGTGCATTCCATAGTCATCCCTCTGAGATTTCCTTATCTGGGAGTTACATGCCGGTGGAGCTGCGGGGCACTTTGGTAAAGATAAGTCGATTGCGTTGGTTGAGGATCTTTTCTTCTGGTCCGGCCTGAAGAAAGACGTCACTAGTGTCGTCAGACATTGTCGAGTTTGCCAGACTGTGAAAGGGGACTCGTCAGCCCACGGGACTATACACTCCGCTACCCGTCCCTAAGAGATCCTGGTCTGATATAAGTATGGACTTCATTCTTGGACTCCCTCGCACGTTGAGGAAGCTCGATTTGATTTTTATAATGGATCGTTTCTCTAAGATGACTCACTTTATCCCTTGCCGAAAGACTGCTGACGCCTCCCACGTGGCGACATTATTCTTGTGTTTAAGTATCATGGTCTCCCCACTTCCATAGTCTCTGATCGTGACGTGCGTTTCATAAGCTGTTTCTGGAAGACCTTATGGAAGAAGACCGACACAACCCTGAAGTTCTCCTCCGCCTAACACCCGCAGACGGATGGAAAAACCGAGGTGGTTAATCGTCATCTTGGAACACTTCTTTGTTACCTCGTTGGAGATAGTCCGGCTATCTGAGATTCTGTTCTCCCTATAGCCGAGTTTGCTTATAATAGTTCTGTCAATAGGATCACATGTTTGAGTCTTTTCCATGTCATGTTAGGATACGAGCCTAGAAAATCCATTGACCTAGTGGATATACCCATAGGGGATAAACACAGTGAGTCAGCAGAATCCTTCATACAACATGTGCATATACTCCACGAGTCGCTCCAGAAAAAATTGCAGCTAGTAATGATTATTATAAGAATCTAGCAGATCAGCACAGACGAGAACAAATCATTGAGGCGGGAGAACAAGTAATGATTCACACGATCTGAGAGGGTCCCGCAAAAACCAATAAGGAAATTAAGTCCACGCAGAATGTGACCCTATACAGTTGTATGGAGGATTGGTACAAACACATATGAGATAGACATTCCTCATGGTATGAGCATCAACCAAATATTCAACGTAGAGAATTTGGCTCCTTACTACGAGGAGCACGTGTACGTGGACCCTTTTCCACACCTCTACCCGAGCCTTCATCTCCCATAACCCCTCTACCCGAGCCTTCACCTCCTATTGCTTCCATCAGTCCCTCTTTGTTACCACCCGCGGAGTCGCACCCTTAGGATCGCATTGCACCATCGACGGTTCTACTGACACAACAGTCAGACAGAGATACATCGTTGCCAGACGGAGATACATTATTGCCAGACGGAGATACGTTGCAGCCAGAGCCACCTACTTTTACAGACATCGTACTTTAGA
Source organism: Platanthera zijinensis (assembly GCA_039513925.1). Taxonomy (NCBI): domain Eukaryota; kingdom Viridiplantae; phylum Streptophyta; class Magnoliopsida; order Asparagales; family Orchidaceae; genus Platanthera; species Platanthera zijinensis. The sequence continues at coordinate 45,584,944 of CM077082.1, forward strand.
TCATCGGCCACGACTTCTATACCGTGGGCGGGCGAGATATTGTGCGCTATCTTGTCCGTTGGAGCGGCCGACCTTTACACAATACTACTTGAATATCTTCAGTGGAGCTCGAGAGACTCGCCCCACGGCTACACATCGAGTACGACCATCTTCACTCACCGGAGATGAGTGCTTTCAAGCCGGGGGGAGCTGATAGCGCGCCACGACCGACACTCGTATATTCCTGCAGGCGGCAGTGATCCATTGCCCGGATGGACGGTCAGAGTCCGCGGTTGTGTCCGGATGGTTAATCTGAGTCAGATTCATATATGACTCTTTATATTTTGAGATGTATTTAGCCCCCGATCGGTCCAAACAATTTGAACCGTCCGATTCAGGTAGTTTGATTTCAGTTTGTTATAGCAGGCGGTTTTGATGTTAGGGTTATATTTAGTGGCCGGTTGGTGGTTCCAGGGTATCAATGGTTTTGGAGATTTCCCTGGAACTGCTCGGCCACGATTTGGTGCGAAGCGGACCCCCCCTCTCCTCTCTCCGGTGCGATGCCAGGAAGTCCTCCCCACCCTCCTCAGCCCCGCTTAGCCCTCCTCCGATAGGAACTGTCAGCCTCCGCCCTACCCAAATCCCGTATCCCACTAAGACCCGACGCTGCCACCTCCTTCTCTCAAAGCCGCCTCTCCCCATAAGTACCCGTGAACTCATTCCACCATCTCCTATAGCTCGCCCTCCTCTTTCGTGAAACTCCAGTCAGCCCCCTTCCCCCTTCCTCTACCGAAAACTTCAGTCAACCACCAACCCCTTCATTTCCCAGCACGTTAACTTTCCACTGTCCCGTTCATGTTTAAATCCCGATCTATCCACCGTGAACCCCTTTTACTAAGTACATCCCCAAATTAAATCTATCTGCCACTCCTATTACCTCCCCCCCCCCCCGTTTTCCTCCCCCATGTCGTGGTTCCACCACCCAAAACAACTAACTTCCCCGGCCAGCCCTCCTTTCCCCATAACCCCAACTGATCCCTAAAGTCCTCATTCCCTCCTAACCTTCATTGCACAGCCCGTTCCAAGCCTACACCGGCCCTAAGCCCTACTTCCAAAGCATTCACCTCTTGCTACGACCTTGTATGCTCTGTGATAGTTTGTTGTTAGTGCTAGTCTAACTCACCTGGGAGGAGGTGAATATGTGTCTTAATGTATACTTTTCAGATTTCAGCACATAAACAAAAGTAAAGCATACATACAAAAAATATACAAGGATTTATAGTGGTTCCCCAAGGTCTGGGTACATCCACTTTCCCTCTACACTTATCTAGCAATGAGCTAGACTAGGCAAACTCCTCCAATAACTAAGCTCCTTGAGCTTACAACTTAGATCTCATCCAGATCCGACCTCAGACATACAACCCCTACACTCAGAGTGCTCCAACTCCTACAGCTCAGAAACCCTCCAGGTTTCCTACCTCAGACTTATTACAAGTCCCACCTCAGATCTCCTCAGAAATCCTACAACTCAGGCTGGGAGCACAACCTTCCAACTCAAACACACAATGCCCTTCACTCATATCTAATAACCTTAGATCCTACAGTACAAGATAGGTGAGTAATTACAGCAGAAGCCTTAATCAGATTTAACCTTGAGGCTTTTGATCTTCTGTTATTCTTGCCTTGATGGCAAGTATCTTGAGCAGGTCCCTGAACGAATGAATCTTCAGGTTGCACAAGTGATGGCTTGCTCCTTCTAGATCTGGCTATGAGTTTGGATCAACTTTATCTTGTTCTTCAGAGAGCTGTTAGGAAGAACCATCTTGTAGATCGCAGATTGAAGTGCGCCGTTTCTGGTTTTACGAATTTTAGCAACGACACTGTTCCATTGCCCTAGAAGTTCTTTCTTATACTCTTTGACAATCTACAATGGTCTCATGAAACGTCTTTCCAATAGAATGGACAAGAATAGAATAGTTTATCCTATCTTCATGCGCTATCGCCAAAATTGAATCCCGCCAGTCTGTATAGGCTCAACAGTAACATTTTGAATCTTCTCTATGGTACCGTTGAGTGAAAATTTCATTCTCAGCGATATCCGCCTTGGCGCTGAGTTCTGCGGCATTCAACGACTTCTCCATGGTAACGCTGTGACGAGACTTTATTCTCAACGGTATCTGCATTGGTGCTGGGATTAACTTCTCCACGGTAAGGCTGAGACGAGCCTTTATTCTCAGCGGAACATCAACTATACAGTTAACACATGTATACCATCTCAGTGGTATAACCCTTCTTTGCTCTAAACCTGTTTATAGAGTCAATACTTCTGCATAGACATAAAATAGATGTGCTATCAAATACAATATGCACTTAGTATTGTAGGTGATATTTTTTAAATCTAAGAATATTGATGGCAATATTCTCAACAATCTTCCCCTATTTGAAGAATGCAGAACGCACTTCAATTCTAAGATACATTAAACAATAAATTAGTATTTGACAATAATATAACAGACCAAATTGTCAACACAGACATCATGATAGTAGAAGTAGAAATGTTATTATAGATAACTATAAAAAAATAGTATTATGAATAACATATCATCAAGCATAATGCACAAGATATAAATCATTTCCGATTTATATATGTATAAAATCATGTTCACTGAGACACATAAGTTAATTACAGTTTTGACAGAAATTTTAGATAAAAAATGTTATGCCCCCGAACATGCTACGGTTCAAGAGGGCACAAATATGCTCGACGACCTAAGGAGGCGGCAGGGAGCAACGGGGCTGAACCAACCGGTTTAGCCCCCATTCACTAATCTCGGACCGGCGGGGCTGAGCTACACGGTTCAGCCCATTTGGGGGCCGGCCGGCCCCCTTGTTTCTGGGTATATATATGTCTGTAACCCCTCTTGGAGCTTCATGAAAAATCATATTCAGGTATTCTCTCTCTCTTTCTCACCCTAACCTTAATTTCTTCTCTCTACCTCCTATCTCCTCTTCTAGTAGCATAACATTTGGCATCAGAGGTTCCTTCCTCCAATTATGGTTAACACCCGTTCGAGTGAAGAGGCCGACCGACTAGCTTTGTTAGAGGAGAACTACATTAGGTTGACAGCTACGGTAGCGACCATGGAGGAAAGGATGAAGGTTTCAACCCAACAACTGGAGGAACGAATGGATGCCCGCATGGAGGAGATCAAGGCCCTCCTAACTCAAAACCTAAAAGGAAAACCGGCGGTTACAGAGGGATCAGAGGAAGAAATTCCCGATCCCGTTCTGCAGCAACTCCCGCTCTCGGGTTCGAGCGGATTCGCGCAGGCTGGCCCCGACGGAAACCCACGCCCTATTTTCGGCACGGGCGGAGCCATTCGGCAGGAATCGAGGTCGGAGGAGGGCGCGCGTGGTCCTGGCGACCACCAGAGCAGGCGGAGGGAACGCCCGGCCTGGACGGCTCATCTGCGGGCTGAGGCGAGTTCGGCACAAGCCGCACGTCCTTTGGGCGACTTCCGGAGCAGGCGGCGTGGCAGATTCGGCCTTCGGCGGTCCCGGGTGGTTCCATTAGAGGAGTCGCTGGGTTATTACCCCTTGCCCGGAGTGTCGGACACCCTACGGGCTACTGAATTGGCGATCAATGGCACATGCGTCCACCACTGGCGGGGATTTACGAAGATGGACAACACCCCGACGACGAACAAGGAAGGGAACGTTTTTTTCCAGCCGCAGCCCCAACCTCAGGAGGAATGCACTTTCCCAGACCTCAGGGACCATACCCCCATGCGGAGCAGCAGAGGGCGGCGGGGTACGGACATGAGATGGGTGGGTTTGGACAAGCGCAACAGCGGCCCCACATGCCACCCAAGAGGACTCGCATGAATTTCCTGAAGTTCAGGGGAGGGGATGCACTCGAGTGGGTACAGAAGGCGGAACTGTTTTTCCATTATCAGGAAATTCTTGAAGAGTAATGGATACAGCTGGCAGCTTTCCATCTGGAGGATGACGCCTACCAGTGGACGCAGTGGTTTTTGAGGGGAAGAGATTTTGCGCCATGGACCGAGTTCGTAGGGGAATTCTTAGCTCGGTTTGGTCCTTTGGAGTATGAAGACGTCGAGACCATGCTATAAAAGCTACAACAACGGGGAACCGTGATGGAATATCGCACCGAGTTTGAGAGATTGGCCAACAGGGTCTGTTGGGAGGAGAGAATCTTGCTGAGTTGTTTTGTCTCAGGTCTAAAGGATCACCTACGGGATGAGGTTCATGCCTACATGTCCCGCAGCCTGAGTCATGCTATCAGCCTGGCGAGGATACAGGAGGAACGCTTCAACAGACAACAGATCCGCACCACAGGGAAAGCTGCCACGACCCCCACACCGGCTAGGCGAGACCAACCGGCGCCCGGGAGGCCGACGGTGACGCGACTAACACAACCTGAACTGCAGTCGCGAAAGGAAAAGAGGTTGTGTTTCAACTGCGATGAGAAGTATGCTCCGAGGCATAAGTGTCAGAAGATCCTGGTTTTCATGCTGAGAGAGGAAGATGAAGAGGAGGATACCGCCGAGCTGGACCTAGAGGGGGATTTGACCCTGACGGAGTTCAGGGTCTCCATCCAGGCGATGGAGGGATGCATAGCCCCCTCACTATGGGCATAGCCGGGAAGGTCACCCAGGAGCGGGTCACCATACTGATTGATAGTGAGAGTACCCACAATTTCATCAACCCCACCGTGACATGAAAGGTGGGGCACCAGGTAGATCACGACGCCGCGTTCCAGGTCATGGTAGCAGATGGGAGCAAACTGAGGTGTGAAGGGGTGATGAGGGGAGTCGACCTGCGAATACACGGGTACACTTGCCGCACCGATGTATACCTGCTGCCCATCCGGGGATCTAATATGGTATTGGGAGTTCAGTGGCTACGACAGTTGCGAAGAGTCACTTTCGACTGGGACCAGATGACCATGGAGTTCACACAGCTTGGAAGGGAACACTGCATCCACGACCTTAAATCAACCCCGCTGAAGGAGATCTCAGTTCGAAGTTTAGAACGTCTATCCGAAGAGGGCAGCTCGATGACGATGATTACGGGCCTAGCATCCTCTCCTCCTATCTCTTTGGAAGTACCGGAGCCGATGCACCCCTTATTGGCTCAGTATGAGGACGTCTTTCAGGAGCCGCACACCCGTCCTCCACCGAGATTCCGGGATCACGCGATCTAGCTCAAATTGGGATCAGAACCTACCAATATCCGACCGTACCGCTTCCCGCACATCCAGAAGGAGGAGATCGAGCGTAGCATCCGGGGGATGCTCACCGCCGGCATCATCCGTCCCAGCACTAGTTCCTTCTCGTCACCCATTATTCTGGTAAAGGAGAAAGACGGTTCTTGGTGATTCTACGTTGATTACCGAAGCCTGAATAGTTCAACCATCAAGGATAAATTCCCCATTCCCATGATCGAGGAACTTTTGGACGAACTATACGGAGCATGTTTATTCACCAAGATGGATTTGCGCTCCGACTACCATCAAATTCGGATGCGGGAGGAGGACATTCATAAGACGGCTTTCCGAACCCACAATGAACATTACGAGTTTCTCGTGATGCCCTTTGGGCTTACCAATGCCCCCTCCACCTTTCAGGCGGCGATGAATGAACTCTTTTGGCCACTTCTACGTCGTTCCGTGTTGATATTTTTTGGACATCTTGGTTTACAGTGATAGTTGGGCAGAGCATCTCCAACACGTGCGACAAGTTCTCAGCATATTGCGCCACAATTAATTGTACGCTAAGCAGTCCAAGTGCTCCTTCGGCCAAGCGGAGGTCGAGTATCTAGGCCATTTGGTTTCGTCCTAAGGGGTTCGGGCCGACCCGCACAAAATCGAGAGTATGGTGACGTGGCCCCGCCCCACGACGTTACGGGCCTTACGGGGATTTCTTGGCCTCCAGGCTACTACCGGAGATTCGTAAAAGACTATGACAAGATTGCACGACCGCTCACTCAGCTCTTACAGAAGGAGGCATTCCTATGGTAGGACGACGCTGAGGCAGCTTTCTAGGCCCTGAAACGGGCCATGACGACTACACCGGTCCTCGCCCCACCGGATTTCAACAAGGAGTTTGTGCTGGAGACCGATGCGTCCGGAGTGGGCATCGATGCGGTTTTGATGCAGGACTGGAGACCGTTAGCCTACTTCAGCATGACTCTCGTTCCCCGCACTCTGAGATTGTCCACCTATGAGAAGGAGATGCTAGCCATCATACACGGAGTGACCCTGTGACGGCCGTACTTACTGGGGCATCATTTCAAGGTCCGCACAAACCATCAAAGTTTTATACACTTCCTGGAGCAACAACTAGCTTCCCCTCTTCAACAGAAGTGGGTGACCAGGTTGTTAGGTTATGATTACGAGATCATGTACATGCAAGGGAAGGACAATGTGGCCGCTGATGCCCTCTCTCGCCTTCTGGAGAACTCGCTCATCCACATCTCGGGTCCCTTGATCGATTCCCTCAACGACATCAAGACGGAGGTGCAACATGATCCCGAACTTAGGCTTATTGTGGACGCACTACGACAGGGGAAACCTACCACACCGGGGTACCAGCTCCAAGGGGGGCACCTTTATTATCAGGGCCGAGTGGTCATTCCTCATTCCTCAGCCTGGAGGACAGTTATGATGCAAGAGTTTCATTCGTCGCCGACAGGTGGGCACGCCGGTGTGCTCCGGACCCTCCAAAGGTTGAAGGCGAATGTCTTCTGGAAGGGCTTATGCCGTGACGTTCAACAATTTGTGTAGCAGTGTGAGGTGTGCCAACGACAGAAATATGAAACAATCTCTCCGGCCGGTTTGCTTACCCCTCTGGAAATTCCACACCATATTTGGGAAACGGTCTCCATGGACTTCATTGACGGATTACCCAAATCATAGGGCAAGTCAGTCATCTTGGTTGTGGTCGACAAACTCTCCAAATAGGCAAATACACACATTTTATGGCCCTGAGACACCCCTACACGGGAGAGATCGTGGCCGATCTTTATGTTCGCGAAATCGTACGCCTTCACAGCGTGCCTCGGTCTATCATCTCGGATCGTGACCCAGTGTTCGTGAGCAACTTCTGGAAGGAGCTTTTTCGGCTACAAGGAACACGACTACGCCTGAGCACAACCTATCATCCTCAGTCGGACGGTTAGACTGAGGTTCTCAATCGCGGGGTGGAAACATACTTACGCTGCTTCGTGATGGACGAGCCCCGTACGTGGACTCGATGGTTACACTGGGCCGAGTACTGTTACAATACCTCGTATCATACTGCCAACAAGCTTACCCCGTTCAAGGTTGTATACGACCGCCCTCCACCTTCTTTGGGCTCATATGAGCCCGACAGCACAGCTCTTCCGTCGGTCGACCGACAATTGCGCGATCGCGATCGCACCTTAGCTCTCCTGCGTGACAATCTCCCGACAACTCAGGACAGGATGAAGATGCAGGCAGACAAACATCGGACTGAGAGGGAATTCACAGTGGGAGACGAGGTATTCCTCAAACTCCAACCTTACCGACAACTTTCCGTTTCCCGCCGGGCGAATCAGAAGTTAGCACCACGATACTATGGGCCGTTCCGCATTACTCAGTGGGTGGGACCGGTGGCATACACCTCAGCGCTTCCGGAAGGCTCTCGTATACACCCGACCTTTCATGTGTCCCAACTCAAGAAGAAGCTGGGCAACGCTGTCCAGACAAGCCCTCTTTTACCCGAGGCTACCATAGCGGGGGAGCTGCGTCCTTTACCGGAAGAAATATTGATGATCAAGTGGAAGCAACATGGTTCCGAATATCGGCCCGAGATACTAGTTAGATGGAAAAAATTGACATCTGCACACAATACCCGGGTCGATCTGCTGGAATCCGCGACTCGTTCCCCGACTTCCACCTTGAGGACAATTTGGCGCTTGATGGGGAGGGGAATGTTATGCCCCCGAACGTACTACGGTTCAAGGGGCACAAATATGCTCGATGACCTAAGGAGGCGCCAGGGAGCAACGGGAGTCCCCATTCACTAATCTCGGACCGGCGGGGCTGAACCACACGGTTCAACCCATTTGGGGGCCGACCGCCCCCCTTGGTTCCGGGTATATATATACCCGGAACCCCTCTTGGAGCTTCATGAAGAATCATATTCAGGTATTCTCCCTCTCTTTCTCACCCTAGCCCTAATTTTTTCTCTCTACCTCCTATCTCCTCTTCTAGTAGCATAACAAAAAACTTTAATGCAATTTATGTATGTCAACTTGGCTGATTTGAGCATGATCCTTCATCCTGAGTAGCAGCTTTCTGTGGAACAACTTTCTTATTCTGATTAGCAACCTCATTTTGAACAGTTTCTTCTCTTTCAGCTCACTTGTTCTTCTTCATTTTGAAGTATAAGAAAGGTTTAGGGATATATCTGGAGGGTATCCTCATTGGGTGCCTCTTCCTTACCAAGTTCTCTTTAAAGACACTTTCCCTTAGAGAGTTCCTCTCCAGGTGTTTGATCCACTCTTCACTTGGATAAATACTGTCAATATTTTTCAGAATTTGACCATGATGGATCCATGATATTTTCTTGGAATCATCACTCCAATACTCATATTTAGGATCTTCTTCATGTTCAGTTCTCCTCCGGGCCATGAATTCTTCATGCAGCATAACCCCTTCTCTCTTCATTCTCTTTGCAAATTGTACATCTTGTGCAACTTTTTATAGTGCTGAAAAATCAAAGTTTTCTGGTCGGTTTCTGTCCGGTAGGGGTAAATTTAGGGCAATCCTAGTTTTCCGAAGGACCCTTAGGGCTTGATTAATATTGAATTTCTCCCCCTTTCCGGCTTCTTCATTAATTCTATTGTCCAGATGGAGGGTGTTGACTTCAAACTTACCAGATAGTGTCTGGAATACATTTTCCAGATCTTCCATAATTGCATCTTTGTTCTGAATTTCTCGTCCTATAGCCTGTGTTTGAGTAGAGTATATATGCTGTTGAACATGTTCAACTCCTTGCTTGATTACTTTATCCATTTGACTAACCCAGTTCTTCACACTGGTAATATCTAGAGCAGTATCCTTAAGGCTGTCATCCATTGATTTCAGAATGGTGACATTTTGTTTGACTGTGCTTGTAGCCAAGTCAAACCATCTGGTGATCTCTTTGTTGATGTGTGCAGTATCATCTCTCAGAATCTTAAGATCACCCATCATCTTAGTTTTAACTTTCTGTACCTCTGACCCGACCTCAGCTTTCAATTCTTTGACAAATTCATCAATATAGGTTTTCAATGTTGTTGCTTGCTCATCCAGTAGAGCTTTGTCTGAAGCTATGATGGAGATTTCAGTACTGCTGGTAGAAGGTAAATGTTGGGGTATCTGTGGTGGTTGAACCTCAGCAGTATTTGTACTTGTCCCTTGTTCCTCTTGACCATCCAACTCAATTGGAGTTGACGTCTCAGCCACTTGGGATATAGGGATATCTTCTCCCTGAGCAGGGACCTCTGTGGGAAGCTCCCCCTTAACTTGATCATCAGTATTAAAAAATTGATCAAGAGGATTGTCCTCTATATCCTCAATGATTAGCTCTTGCTCCCCCTCAGTAGGGGCATTCAACTTTTCTTAAGCCACTAGCTCTATCTCAGTCTTGTCCTGTAGATCATCTCTGATTTGATCAATCCTTTCGATGAGATTATCAAGAAACTTATCAATCTTGTTCTGAAAACCATTTGTGGACTGCTCATCTCTCCCTTAGCTTGGGCATCAGTTCTTTCTAGAACATTTTGATCTATCACATGGGATGGATCACCCATTTCAGGAGCATCTTACTCTCTTTCATACGTATGATGATCTGACTTTTCATTTACCTGTACACAGAAGTCCTGAACATCATATTCTTCTCTTGAAGAGGACATGCCGGGCTCATGAATAGGTGTCCTGTTACCACCCCTTTGTCTATCTGATTCAAATTCAGAGTCACTGTCCTTAATTGTTTTCTTTCGCTTGATTGTGGTCTGATCCTTTTTCTTTACAGCTTGACTCTTAGGCAGGACCATTGTAAGCCTCTCAAGGGTCTTGATGTCCATCCTCTTCATGTAGTGAATTTTTATCCCTTGATTTCTTATTGAAATACTCAGGATAAGCATTAATGAGGTAGAGAGATAGAATTCTGCCTAGGTTTGAAGCCTTTAGGCAGTCAATTATCTTCCGAAAAACTACAAGAGCCCGGTTTGTCTTCTGTTTGGTATGAATCTAGTAATTAACTAAAACATTATTTTAGAGATAGTGTCATGGGAACCTGTCTTACACAGGATGGCCTTTCCAATGATATCAGCCAGAAATTTGCCTCTCTGGTTGAAGCATTTTCTCTTCAAGGACCCATATCTTTCTCCATTATATCCACACCATTCCAGTGCTTGTTCAATGTCCTTGGTAGATTCTTCCTCTTCTCCTTCACTCTTTTCAGGAGGTAGGTTTAAGGCTTTGACTAACTTCTTAGGGTTTATTTTAATTTTTACTTTCCCTACTTTGCTATTTATTTTTGTCCTGGAAGAGGAGAGCTTAGCATTTGAATAAAGATCTAAGACTTCATCTTTTAGAATCATTGTTGGTTCAGACAACAGAAACTCCAGACCGATGGCCTCTAATATTCTGATTACTTCCTTAATCTCCTCAGGAGCTTGTTGGAATCCATCCCTAATTACTTCATACCATTTTTGAAGTACTTAACTGATTTTGAAGTCATTGCTCCAGGAAACTTAGACGATGAGAAGCTGAGAAGGACGAAAGGTTGTTAACGGCTTTCTAGGGTTTAATGTTTTAAGTTCTCAGTTACAACCTTAACTTTATATAGACATATTAATTTCACATTTATTTAATTGATTTAAATGGGTATTGAAGCGTCATCCTATTGGGTGAACATAAGAGATTCATCCAACGGCTGAGATTGATCATCTATTAACATAACATCTCGTCTCAACGATACTGTTGAGACGGGGAGATATGCTGCTGAGCATTGTCTCAACGATTTTTAATGTGTATTTTAACATAGCTATGTACCGCTGAGTATTTTCTCGGCGGTTTCCATTATATAGCTGAGCCTTTCTCAGTTAGTCATCTCAGTTAGGCTCATAATCTTGTTTTCTCAGCTAGTTTTCTCAATTATTTTTCTTAGCTATCCATTGTCACATAGTGAGATAATGACAAATAATATTACAGAAATTTATAACTGATAGCAAAAATGATGAGGGATAAACTACTCCATATTTAACATACCTAGCTCAATTGTAAATGAATTAAACTTAGCCTCATCCAGTGGCTTTGTAAAGATATCTGCTACTTTCTTGTCTGTAGGGACAAATTCAAGACAGGTATCTTCACTTTCAACATGTTCTATAATGAAATGACATCTTATTTCTGTGTGCTTAGTTCTGTTATGTGAGACAGAATTCTTAACAATGAAAATAACACTGGATGAGTCACAAAACAAGGGGATTTTACTCACCTTGAGGTTATAGTCCCCCAGTTGATGTTGAATCCACAGTAATTGTGCACAGCAGCTGCCTACAGATATGTATTTAGACTCAGCGGTGGATATGACCACACTGGTGTGCTTCTTACTGCTCCAGGAAATCAATCTCATTCCTAGTAATTGACGAGTACCACTTGTACTTTTCCTGTCCTCTTTGCAACCTGCAAAATCTGCATCTGATAATCCAGTTAGTTCAAAATCATTGTTCATGCGGTATTACATACAAAGATGTTAACTGCTCTTGAGGTATCTCAAAATCCTCTTTACAGCTGAGTAATGAGATTCCTTAGGGCATGCTTAGTACCTGACACAAATACATGTAACATACATAATGTCTGGTCTACTAGCAGTTAAATATAATATGGATCTAATGATACACCTATACATTGATTCATCAAAAGGTTCCCCTTCTCATCCTTGTCCAGGGATACATTTGACCCCATGAGAGTTTTCATGATGGAGGCTGATTTCATACCAAACTTCTTAATAAGTTCCCTAGTGTACTTGGTCTGAGAGATGACTATCCCCTCATCAGACTGTTTCATTTAGAGACCTAAAAAGTACTTGAGCTCCCCCATTCAGCTCATTTCAAACTCCCCATCCATAAGGTTGACAAATCTTTTGCAAATGTTGTCATCAGTAGACCCAAAGATTATGTCATCAACATAAATTTGGATCAAGAGACACTTGTCTTTTGATTCCCTTAGGAACAATGTGTTGTCTATCTTCCATCTTAAGAACTTGTTCATATTGAGAAAGCTAGACAAGGTTTCATGTCAAGTCCTATGAGATTGCTTTAACCCATACATTGCCTTTCTAAAAAAATAAACATGAGAGGTTAGACCTCGATGCACAAAATCTGAGGGTTGTTCTACATATACCTCTTCCTTCAGATTACCATTTAGGAAGACAAATTTTACATCCATCTGGTAGACCTTGAACCCTTTGAATGCTGCATAAGCTAAGAATATCCTTGTAGCCTCCAACCTTGCTATTGGGGCAAAAGTTTGGTCAAAGTCAATTCTCTCCTCGTACCCCTTGACAACTAATCTGGCCTTGTTCTTTACTATAACTCCATGTTCATCCATCTTGTTCCTGAAGATCCATTTGATGCCAATAATGTTGTGTCCTTGTGGCTTTGACACCAACTTCCAGACCTTGTATCTCTTAATTTGCTGGAGTTCTTCCATAACATTCATCCAGAATAGGTCTTTGTTTGCATCTTCAAACTTCTTGGGCTCCACCTTTGACAAGAAGCTCAAGAAGAGAGCTTCATTATGAAGTCTGCTTCTGATGGTGACACTCTGCCTTGCATCTCCAATAATGAGAGTTCTGGGATGGTCTCTCATATACCTGGTTGCTGTAGGCAACCTGTCAGCACCTTGTTGTTCTTTAGGAATGATTTCAGCTAGCTGTTCCTCTTCAGCATGTTCCTGAGTTTTATCAGCTGGCTGAATTTTCTCACTGAGCACATCAACTTCAGAAGTACTCATGCTTGAACTAGGCTTGTCTTGAATAGACAAATCTTCTAAGTTAGACACTGAACCTACATCATTAGGTATACTTGGCCATCCTTTGTATAGAAGGCCAACCTCATAAAAAATAACATGTATAGATTCTTCTACTACTTGAGTATTCTTGCTGAATACTCTATAGGCTCTACTGTGGGAGCTGTATCCAACAAGAGTTCCCACATTGCATTTTTCAGCAAACTTAGTCAAATGAGACTTTCCATTATTTAAAATGAAGCATTTGCATCCAAAGATTCTAAAATATGAAATTGTCGGTTTTCCGCCCTTCATAAGTTCATAGGGTGTCTTACCATAGACTTTGTTGATTGGTGCCCTATTCAAAACATGACATACAATGTTGATTGACTTAGCCCAGAGTATTCTGGAAGTGAGGAATCACTGATCATGGTTCTGCCAGCCTCAATCAAAGTCCCATTATTTCTCTCAGCCACCCCATTTTATTGTGGAGTTCTAGGAGAAGAGAATTTCTGGGTGATACCAAGTTCTTCACAGAACTTTATCATGACCCCCGATTGAAATTCTGTACCATTATCACTTCTCAATTTGATCACTGTACAATTCATCTCATTCTGAATTTCCTTGACAAAAGTCATGAAGACATCCAATGTATCAGACTTCTTTTTAAGGAAGCATACCCATATAAACCTTGAGTGATCATTAACAATCACAAAGGTATACTGCTTTCCTCCTAATCTCTGAATGGGCAAACGACCAAACAAGTCCATATGCAACAGATAAAGACATCTTATAGAGTCTTTGGAGTCAATGTTCTTAAAAGAGGTCCTTGCTTGCTTGCCTATTTGACATGCATGACATGAACTATTCTTCACTGGTACAAAGTCTTTTAGAAGACTCCTTGTTCCTGTCATGTGCCTTGAGCACCCACTATCCAAGTTACCATATTTGCTTCAGGTTGGTACTTTTCAAGATGAAGTTCATTTTACCTTAGGAGCCCAACTTACTTTGGGTCCTAGGTTCTTGTTAGCATTAATAATAATTTTTTTGCTAAATGTTATACTAGCGATCATGCTCTTCTTTGCACTTGACACAGCGTGATTGTGCCAACAATCTATGACAAAGTGTCCCACTCTACCACAACACCAACATTCAAAGATGTTGTACCTTCTCTTCTGAACACTTTTGAAAGTGGATGGTACATGTGTATGTCCATGTTCAGCTGAGAAGGCAGTTACATTTTTCCCGTCTCTCTCAGCTAGCCCTTGGCAGTTTGCTCGACAGTATGTTGCCTTACTCAGCGGTATCAATTTGACAACAATAGGTCTCAGCTTAACAGCTGAGATGGTGTTGATGGCATCTGATATTGCCTTGTAAGGGTTAGTCACTGTGTTCGCCAACATAATGCTTCTTTGCTGGAAGTGGTTTGGAAGATGCTGCTTCCTTACCCTTGAGTGTAGGAGCTGGAGCACCAAACAACAAATGACTCATATTGAGGCATCTGTATTTCCTCATGGGGAGCTTTCAAAGTACTCATCCCCATCTTCTTTCTTCCACTATAGTTAGGAGCATTTTTGCCCTCACTATTGGAACTTCCATTCCTCCAGCGACCATACATGCAGTCCTTGGTCATACCTGTTGGAAGAGAACAAAACCTTTTGAAAGGTGATCTGAGGCTTGACTGGATCCTTGCCCTTTCTTCTGTTCCAATCACCTGCTGCGCTACCTTTGAAGCCTAATCCCTTCCTATTTTTTTGGGAAGTGAAACAGTCAATGATAGACTGCACAGATTTTGGCTTGGAGAATTGAACCACAAGCATCCTCTCCTTGAGGAGCTTCACTTCTAGATCCTGTATCATTTTGCTCTTCTGGCTTATGGAGCTAACTTGGATGATAGTGATTGCTTTCAGCTGGCTGATTTATTTGCTCATCTGAACTAGCTGGGAAGCTGATTCAGAGTCCACAGATGCAGCCTGCTGCAAAGAAATAATCTCTTCACCTTGCCTCTTGACAAGTTTCTTGCTCTTCTTTAAAGCTTCCAAGAGAGCACCATATTTGTCAATTAATTCATTGACAACTTTTCAAATTCTAAACCATTCTCATCATCAGATGAAGACGCTTCAAAATCCGGGATAGTCTTATATTCTGATTCAGGAGAAGAAATAACATGTATTAGTACCTCATTAGGATCAGATTCATCCTGTGTTCTTTCTTCAGTCATGGCCATTAAGCCACGACTTTCCTCTTCTTCATCTTCTTTCTCATAGTCACTCTCTGGATGTGAGTCATGTGACAAAGGAGCCCTGATTCCAATCCTGGCAACAGGATGGACATCATCTTCATCAACAACAAATAGCCCAATGTAGACTTCTTTTTCAGAATCAGAAGAGTCTGAGTCACTTTGACTCCAACTCTTCTCCTCCATCTTAGCAATG
The DNA here is from genome assembly GCA_039513925.1 of Platanthera zijinensis. NCBI lineage: Eukaryota > Viridiplantae > Streptophyta > Magnoliopsida > Asparagales > Orchidaceae > Platanthera > Platanthera zijinensis. The sequence continues at coordinate 45,600,406 of CM077082.1, forward strand.
AAAGTCTTCAGACTTCTTGCCCTTGTAGTGATGACTCATGTCACCATCATACTTCTTTCTTGGAAGCAGTTCTTTCTTTTCTTTTCACTGGACAGTCAGCAATGACATGTCCATACTTGCTACAACAATAATAAATAATATCAGTAGAAATCTGTTTGTTGTGGGAGGAACCATACCTATCCCCCTTGGGGTTTTTCTTGTAGCTGGAGGAAGAAGGCTTGCTTTTCCAGTGCTTCTTTCTGGACATAATCTTCTTGAACTGCCTAGAGAAGGCAACAAGCTCCCTATTAGATACATCATCATCTGATGTGCTGGGCTAAGAAGTTTCTGAGTCAACTGGTATTCTGGGAGGAGAGTGAATTCTCTCATTGTTCTTCTTTGACTCTCCAGCTTTGAGAGCCACCGTCTTCTCCTTCTGAAGACCCTTGACAACAATCTCCTTCTCCTTTCTAGCATTTAGCTGCATCTCATAGGAGATCAACTTTCCATATAAAGTATGAGAAGTAATATTGGCCAAGTTTCCCATTTCCTTGATGACACTTATCTTGTTGTCCCAGTATCTAGTTAGAGACCTGAGAAACTTGTCATTCAACTCATAATTTAAAAAGATCCTTCGATAGGTCCTCAGCTCATTAACAATTTGAAGAACTTTTCATAGCAATCAACTATGATGTCCTTGCTGCTCTGCATGAAAGATTCATATTCTTAATTGAATAGAGATTTCCTGTTTTCCCTCACTTCTTCAGTTATCTTAATGTACACAATGAGGGTGCCCCACATCTCCTTGGCTGTCTGGCAGTGCACAAGGTTTTGGAAGGTGGAATCATCAATTACACTGACTATTATATTTATTGCTCTTTTATCCATTGTAGCCAGTACAATCTCATCCTTATTCATTTCAGAATATTTCTATAGAACCCTCAGAGTTGTATCAATGGAGGTTGCCTTCATAGGGACAAAATGCCCCTCCACAACAGTTATGTATATTCTTGGATCTGAGGCCTCCATGAATAACTTAACTCTTTGCTTTCACATTCCAAAGATCTCTTTCTGCATATGAGCAACTTCATAGAGCTCAACTCCTTATGACTACTGGAAGACATGGCGAAGATTTATACTACCCTTTTTAGGAATCTGGTCAGACTGTTAAGTTCTTTTTGACCAACCTAGCTCTGATACCACTTGACAATTTGCTGTTAGTGGTAGTTTAACTCACCTAGGGGAGGGGGGGGGGGGTTAATTGGTGTCTTACACTATAGTGTATACTTTTCAGATTTCAGCACATAAACAAAAGTAAAACATACACAGAAAACACACAAGAATTTATAGTGGTTTCCCAAGGTTTGGGTGCATCTACTTTACCTCTATACCTATTTAGCAAGGAGTTAGACTAGGCAAAATCCTCCAATAACTCAACTACTTGAGCTTATAACTCAGATCTTTTCCAGATCCTACCTCAGGCTTATCAAGAAGCCCTACCTCAGGCACACAAGCCCTATACTCAGAGTGCTCCAACTACTACAGCTCAGAAACCCTCCAGGTTTCTTATCTCAGACTTATTACAAGTCCTACCTCAGATCTCCTCAGAAATCCTACAACTCAGGCTGGGAGCACAACCTTACAACTCAGGCACACAATGCCCTACACTCAGATCTAATAACCTTAGATCCTATAGTACAAGATATGTGAGTAATTACAACAGAAGCCTTAATCAGATTTAACCTTGAGACTTTTGATCTTCTGTTGTTCTTGCCTTGATGACAAGTATCTGGAGCAGGTCCCTAAATGGATGAATCTTCAGGTTGCACATGTTAGGGCTTGCTCCTTCTAGATCTTCTTCTTCAGCAGCAAAAAGAAGATCTGGCTATGAGTCTGGATCGACTTATCTTGTTCTTCAGAGAGCTGTCAGGAATAACTATCTTGTAGATCGTAGATTGAAGTGCACCGTTTCTAGTTTTACGAATTTTAGCAACGTCACTTTCCATTGCCCTAGAAGTTCCTTATACTCTTTGACAATCTGCAACGGTCTCATGAAACGTCTTGTCAATAACATGAACAAGAATAGAATAGTTTATCCTATCTTTTTGCGCCACCGCCAAAATTGAATCCCGCCAGTCTGTACAGGCTCAACGGTAACATTTTGAATCTTCTCCACGGTACCGTTGAGTGGAAATTTCATTCTCAGCGATATCCGCCTTGACACCAAGTTATGCGACATTCAGCGCTTCTCCACGGTAATGCTAAGACGAGACTTTATTCTCAGCGGTATCTGCCATGGTGCTGAGATTAGTTTCTCCATGGTAAGACTGAGAAGAGACTTTATTCTCTGCGGAATATCAACTATACAGTTGACATATGTATACCATCTCAGTGGTATAACCCTTCTTTGCTCTAAACCTGTTTATAGAGTCAATACTTATGCATAGACATGAAATAGATGTGGTATCAAATACAATATGCACTTAGCATTGTAGGTGATGCCTTTTCAAATCTAGGAATATTGAGGGCAATAGTCCCAACACTCACACCACCAACCACCTTACCACCATCTACATGTGTGTATTATGGTAAAATCTTTTCCTTTATTGTTGTTTATTTTGTCAAACTCATATTGTGATGGTTTTTTCTATTTTATTGTGCTATTAGTTCACTTGCTGTACCCCTTGCGAGATTTATTCTGTGCGTGCTTATTTAATTGTGGCTTGTTTAGTTTGTGACCATTACTTGTTTATTAAATTAAAGTTTTGGGAAGGTTCGTGCATCTGCTAAGTCTTTTATAATAATTAATTACCTGCTGTAATTTTGGCGGACCACTTATGCACTGGCATTGCACATCATTGCATATAGGTGTGCATTTAGAGTGTCTACCCCGGGGCGGCCTTACCACTGCATCATGTGTAGGGACCTGTCAATATATAATTAAAGATATCTTCGTCAATAAAGTTCTTGTATAATCTAATCCTAGACTTCCATAATGCAAATTTCTCCAAGTTGCACATAGGAGGCCCGGCGGTAGTAGTATAATATCTGATCTGTGATAATGATCCTCTTAGAACCAATATTTATTCTTCTTACAATGGAGGTTCTTAAAATCAATCTCAGAGTCTTAGTCTTTTCAAGGAGACTCTCAGAACCCAACTGAATCCTTTTCAAAGGGATTATCAAAACTCAGTACCTTGGTTGTTGAAATAAGCTTTAATCTGCAATGTAAAGTAATCTTCAGAACACTCAGATTACTTATGGTATTTAGCTCTTTGTGGATTTAGACTTTTAATAATCTATTGTTATTCTTCAGAGAAAGAGAGGGAAGATCAAATGAAATTTCTTCTTGAGAGAGAGCAGGAGGAAGATGAAAACTTGAGAGAAGACTATTATTATTACGATTAGATGATTAGAGTTTGCTCTCCTCTTCCTTATCCTTTTATACATCGATTCAAATGGTTCTTTCAAATAAAAATAGAGAGGTGGTTTCCATATCTTCACGTCCTTCATGGCAAAAATCTTCTTCCTTAATCAACTTTTTTTGATAATAAACTTGTAAGGAAAGCCTAATAAAAACAATCCTTTTTTCTCATTATAATTGTCAAAATCTACTTGACTATGGAAGCTTTGAAATTTTCATTATGTCTTCTTTACCCATTAGTTGAATGCAATTCAATTAAAGACCTCATATGTTTTGAATCTCATTCTATAAAATATTTGCCAGGCACTAGAGAGATCGTAATAGACTACAGTTGGAGAAGTTTGCGGTAGGATCAATCAGAGTTCGGGCGGATGTAGCGGGTGATTGCGCAGTAAGGTTGGGAGGTCATGCAAAATCAGAGTGGTTTGGGAGAAACCAAGAGAAATTATGCGAGTGGAGTAATATAGAGACTAACAAAAAATTTGTCCTACGCTGATACCATGTAAGAATTTGAAAAATAAAACAATAATTATTATTCTCAAAAAACTCTTTTATACTTGAACTTCCCTCTTCATATAGAATAGAGGAGGAAAAATCTCCATTTGGATATGTGAGACTAAATACAAGAAAGAGAGAAAATATACAACGTGCTCCCTTTGAGGCTTTTTACAACTGACTTTAACACGTATAATACTTGTAAAGAGTTTATTCCTTGAAAAAGAACAACGCGATAAAAAGTTGTACTTAAAAAAAGTACACAATGGGTTATGAAATTAATAACAAACATGTTTTGGTCAATAACAAGATCTATTTTTAATGATCAAGTAAATACGCATAAAATTATATTAACAATAAATGAGCAATGAGATAGGTAAGAGATATACCATAGACTCATAATTGCAGCGTTAGATCTAACCCAGCATAGGTCTACTTAGGGTTCGTCTGTGGGCAAGGATAGACAAGTTGCTGTGGATAAATGGGACTAGGGAACACAACAAACCCATTGCAACGAATCAAGAAATATGACGGCTCTCTGTGATTTGACTTCAGGCTTGGTAAAAATTAGATAACGGCTTTTTGACAGTTTGGTAGGAGAATGGAAGCTCGGGTAGGCATCATGGAGGCTTGGATTGAAGCTTTGAAGTTTGTGGAAAACTCGGGTTAAAGACTGGTAAAGTGTGAAGCGATGTATTTGGCTCATAGATGAGTGTTGGTGGTATGAAATGGAGGGAGGTGAGATAGTAGCTGGCAGGTGTGGTTTCTGGGCTTATATGAATATTTGGATGTGGTAAGATGAGTGTGGGGGCTTTGTGGTTGTCAAATTTGGGCAGGAGCACTTCGTAGGTGTCACTTAGGGGAGGAGGTCGATGGAGGTGTTACCGGGCCTTAGTGAAGATTCCGGTGGTGGCGGGGTGGGATGAGTCATTGTTGGGTGTCTGGAAGGAGAAACGACAATTGAGCTTCAATGGTGAAGAAGATGATCTAGTAAACGATCAAGATCTGCTCGACTTTTTCTTCCTCCTCGGCAAAACTGCGAATGGGAGGATTTTAAATAGTCTTATTTCTTTTATTTAATAAGTTTTAATGGGATGAAAAATGAAAAATGAAAAAGCTGAAGGAGCTGAACCTAGACTCTTAGGTTTCTCCATTAATAAATAGTTTCAAATATAAAATTGATTTAAATTTGAACTTTGAAATTACTTTTATCACAAAGTACGTAATTATTTTCTATATTATAATAACTTGCCCTAATTGTCGTGAGACCCAATTTGGTGGATCTTTTTATTCAATGTCTTATTTTTTTGGCTATTTCAATGTTGTAGCGGCGAGTGCACATGATATGTGTGTTGCGAACTGAATCACACGAGTGCGAATATAAATGCATGACACAAATGCAACAAAGAATTAAAAATATGCATAAAGGGGGCAGCTTGATGCACAAAAGCATCCCCGCACAGTGAGGGTCCGAGGAACAGGCCAACCACAAGGGTGAAATGTAGGCAAACCTTACCATGCATTTTTGCAAGAGGATGTTTCCAGGACTTGAACCTGCGACCTCAAGGTCACACGATAACACCTCAATCGGTGTGCCAAGGCTCCCCTTGCAATTAAAAATATTCATAAAGTAAAAAAATTATGATATGCACTGAAGTGCATGTTACATTAGTCGTACCCTACCTCCTGTACAAACCTAGTTGTTTCCTCGACTGTGGACCCGCATTTGAGTACATGTTGCTCACCGGGTAAGGCATCACCCTTGTTGCTCGCAGTGCACCTTCGATCGGCCCAACCAACCCCTTTTCCAACCCCGACGCTAGTACCAAAGCCACATGTTGTCCGATAGGACGTGCAACCCTATCGTTACAGCACGAGCATCGATCTCCAATTCTCGTCGCAACCGCTAGTTCACGAGTTCCTTCCCGTCATCGTCCGGATTCCGCTTTTCCTAAAGCTCTCGTCCTCGCTTCCACAACCCCATGATCTTATTTTTCCCGTTCAGTGTTCTTTTCCATTCCTCCTCGTGCTTTTACACTGCAGGTCGGTGTGTTTGCAACCTATTTCCACACCTCTTGCACCCCACCCGACAGGAGCTAATTTTTTCCTGCTTCCTCTCACCGCTAGCTATCGCAATAAGTATTTTTTAACCTCTCTCATCACATCTTTTATTTACATTTCTCAGCCGTACCCCCTTTACTTTTCCTAGCTACTAGGTTGCCAGCCCTATTGCCCTCTATTTTTTTTTTCTAAGCCTGTTTTCATGCACCCAACATCTACACCCACCTGCATGTGCCACACTTCTTACTTTTTTCTGCCAGCTGGCCCCAACCGATCTCTCTACATTTTTTACCACTAGCCTCAACAACTGCACCTATTGTTTCTCTTTAAAAACTTATGCCGACTCCCTTACTTAGGGCCCCATCTGAATTATTAATTGCTTGGCCCCACACACATTCTCCATTCCCTCCCCCTAAGACCATTATAATTGCTTTTTCACCGGCTGCCAAAAATTATTTTGGTCCCCATATTTTCTTATCCCCACCTTTTAGCTTCATTCCCTCACCCCAGATGGCTAACCATTGTTTTTGTCATTACCTAATATTTATGTACACAAATCCACCCACCTCAATTTTAGTTTCCTCTGGCCAGCATCATCCTTATTTCGCCTCCGTCCTCCGTCGCTTCCTTTCGACCATACCCACTAACGATATCCTCAGAGGCCTCGATAAAATTCCAACTCTCGATCTTGGGGGTATGGTCGATTTTCAAGGGCGATATAGTGTTACGTGCGCACATTCACTCAAGCAAACCTCCCTCGCCAGAATTTATGGAGCACGCACGTGGAAGCCGCCGTGATTAATTCTCTTGTAATTAATTTGTACGAATTTATTAATGAATATTAATCAATTAAGTAAATTAATTTGTATTTTCTTGTTGGGTTGCACTCCCTCATTTATATAAGGGGGAGGAGTTTATGTGTGAAGTTATCTTGGATGTATGAAAGATATTAAGGTTGCTCCCTTAGTTTCCTCTCTTTTCTTCTTCCTTTCTTCTCGTTCACCACCGCCGGCCCCCTTCTTTACTGGATTCCTCCCGGGAACGTATCAAAACTATAACACACACAAATAATTTCCGGAACTCCCCCCCAAAATAGCATAATTATAGGTTGCGCCCCTCTTTTATTTGAAATTACAAAATCCTCCCCTGTAAGTTTACATTTCATAACTTCCTTGCACATAAATACCCATTGGAGTAAATTTTTAGGGGGGGGGGTGTGATCTTTTTGTGCATGAATGTTATGAAATGTACTCTTACTGGGGAGGTTTTTGAAATTTCAAAAGAAAGAGGTGTGCAATCTGTAATTTAGCAAACCTAGAGTGGAGGTCCTGGTAAATGATATATATTATATATAATAAGATAAAGTTCTTTTTGGCTTCATATAGGTTCATTTATTCAATCACAGCCACCCAAAATCTCCATCCAAAACCGCCTCAAAAAATTACGTCCTTCCATTAAAAATCTGACTTCACGCCATGTCTGTTGACAAAAATAATGAAATCTTTATTGGGCCAACCGTCCATTGCATGCGATGTTGGAAGTAAAAAATTCTCTCCCACTCATTCTAAGCCACAATTATTTGAATTTAATTTTGAAATTTCAAATCAAAACTTTATCACTTTATAGTTCAACTGGACTGCTCCCTTTATTTATACTCCCTGCTACTTCATTGCACCATCGTCGCTGGCAAACTCTGTTGCATGCGTCTTCATCACCGTGGCTACCCTTTCTTCTCCCTATCCTTGGCATCTTCTCCTCTAGAGTTTCATCTGTAGCCGGCTTCTCGAGCCACTATCTCAAAGCCATTATACGGCATCTTTGCATTCTTTCTGTTTTTGCTTTCTCTGGTTCTTCATTTTGATTCATGTTTTTTCCTAGGTTCTTCTTGCTGAATTTCTGTCATCTACTCTTTTTTATCTTTCATTGCTTTTAGACTTTTGTTCTTGAACTTCTTCTATTATTTTGTCCTGTAAAAAAGTTTGAGCATTTCTAACCATATCCTTTATTACCTTTTTAGTGTTTTATTTTATATTTTAATATTTTGAATTTTATTTAATTATTGCACGATGGATTCAAGCCCGACTTTAATCATACTTTTGTATTTTGGATTCACATAGATACTGATGGGGATCCATCAGATCGTGCATCGGGAGGGGTTCGCCGCAGGCGGGACCCATGTTCTTGTATTCGCGCAGGAAGGCTTGATCAGATCGCCGATCCGACTCCGCGGATATGTCCGGATCCGCATCGCGAGTCAAAATCATATGCTACTTTATGTTTTTTTTGCTTTATTCTAGTGTATTTTGAGTGGCCCCACCTCCGGCCAATCATAGCCGTTGAAGGTGGGATGCCCTAGCTGTTTAATTATAAAAAGGACTTTTAGTGGGCTGTTTTAGAGGTATTGCAGATTTTGGAGAGTGTATTCCCAGAATCCCGCGATCCCGCCACGGTGCCGACTCCGTGGAACCCTAGGTGACGATTCCTAGGTGGTTTTCTTCCTCTCCGAGGTTTGCCCTAATCCTAGCCTCTGTTTTTGACCCCTCAAACCCTTCTCACGCTCGCGGCTTCCCCCCCCCCTTACACACAAAAGCCATCCCCTACCCGCAGTTTGCTGTTCTCCAAAACCTGTAACCGCCGACCTCCCCAAGTAGCCCCCCGTTTCAATTTTCCCCACCCCAGACCGCCAACCTGATGTTCTCCAAATCATGTAGCCTCTGGCTTCCCCAAGCAGCCCCTGTTCCAATTTCCCCACCCCAGACCGCCGACATGTTGCGCCTCTTCCAGCAGCCGCCGGGCCATCATCTTCCCCCCTTTAACCCTACAACCGCCCCTCATCTAACCCCACCAATTCCCAAAACCACCACCCCTTCATCCGTGGATCCACTTCCCGCAACCTTAATTCTCTTGATCAGTCCAGATCTGAGAATTTCAGCCCCCGATCCGTCATCCCCTCCCCTCATACTTCATCCCTTAGCCCGGATCCACCACCAAACATCGGATCCATTCACCCTTCGCCTAGATTTACCCCTATGTGGCCGGATCTATCTATTTCCGGTCCAATTCCACCTTCCTCCACTGGGGACAGCCACCTCCATCATTTCCACGCTGCCGGCTCTGCATTCGATCGCCGGCTCCGCATTCGATCGCCGGCTCACGCATCCGTCTCCAAAATCTTCAGGGTCTCAGTTAGCCCGCTACTTCGGTGAGTGACTTGTTGTTTTGGTTTATTTGATTTGACATTGTTATTGAATTGACTATCATATTTGTGTGGATTCGTACTTGTAGAAGTTTGTTTGCAATACACTTATAATTTGCAGCTGTGATCTATTCGTCGCGCGCGTAGCCTTGGCCCTCTGAGCGGAGGAAAACCATTAAACAATTGACTATCATATTTGTGTGGATTCATATTTGTAGAAATTTGTTTGCAATACACTTATAATTTGCAGGTGTGATCTATTCGTCGTGCGCCTAGTCTTGGCCCTCCGAGCGGAGGAAAATCATTAAACAATTGCAAAGTTGAATGCTTGTTTCTAACCTTTTAATTAACTGCGTGGGCTATAATTTTATTGCTCAAAATTATTCGTCGTCATCACCGACGACCTCGTTGCATTTATTTTTGGGTTAGCGTGCCACATTTGCATCCCACTCCTAGAAGTCTAGGTTTTGTGCACCCCCGTGGCCTACTCTACATCAGATACTAATATATTTCATTTCCTTTATTTAATGAGAAGCAATTTTTTCTAAAATTTTCATGGTGTGAACCAAGTTTTTTTCTTCTAAATCTTCCTAATAGTTCCATTATCATGTATGAACTTTGGATTACTCATATTGAGAATGTCTTTAATCATGTGTCAAGAACTTGGCCAAGGATCGATTTATTTTCACATACATATAGTTGCCTGACATATTTTGGGCTCGCTTTTACTGTTGATTAAAATCAAGAAGTTCACCACTTCAATGCAAATTTCATTATCAACACATCCAAATTTTATTCAAAAAAATATAAGTGCTCCTTTAGGATTGTCCGTAATCGCTAGGCATGAAAATGACGAAGAATGATGCACACTTATTTTTCTAACTGCTTGTTCATTCATATCAATTCATTGTGTTTACATAAATTTGTGTTCATTCAAATCAATTCTTTGTGTTTACTTAAATATTTAGTGATCGATTGAATACTTTAGATCACACTTATTACTTCCGTATTAATTATAAAATTTATTTAATAAATAAAATTAAGTTATATGGTGATCAATCTCAACCCTCCATCCAAAATCCACATCCTGTTGCAATCTGTTGCTGCCTCCGCAAAGCCCGTTGCCGACACTGCCCTCTACAGCCTTTCTTGGCCATCTAATGCCCATCCACGATGATCTCTGATAATGCGTCCGTGGTATTGATTACTCTCTCCCTTATATACAACTGAGTATAATGTATGCAAAAGCAACATAATGCAACTCAATTAGAGATACAGATTAAAACTTCCATTATAATTCTTAACACACTTTAATAAACAGTTACAAGATAAAAACACATAAGATGACCAGACATACAAATATGCTCAAGATCGACATGGGTGCTTAGATACATACATTAAGCTCTCCAAGCAACCCACGGATGGGCGAAGCCCGTCCGCAACCGTAGGAGGTGCTGTCGCGGCCAATGTGCTGCTGCGGGCGCATGCTTAGGGCGATCTTCCCCCGTGCTATGGTGATGCCCACACGAGAGCAATCGAGCATAGGCGTAGCCCGTGCAACCTAGCACGGGCTACATCCGGTTTCTTGCTGGTGCAGCCCACTTACGTGCGGCAACAACCCGCAAGAGATTATCGAGCACTAGTGCAGCCTACGCACAACCTGTAGGAGAGCATTGAGCACGGGGCGTAGCCCGTGCGAAGATGCTAATATATATATATATATATATATATATATATATATATATATATATATATATATATATATATATATATATCAACTAATATTTTGATATTCTCAGTCTCTTTATTTTGAAGCTACCCTCCCGTGCTTCTTAAAACGTATTGATTTGGTAAGATTACAGAAGTTTAATTGGCCCTTCTACCACAATGAATATTATTTTAATACTCTTTTTTGCTCTTATTATTTCTTTTAGTTTTTACCATGCATATCATTATGTTGAGTCTAAATCAATTAGTATTTTACTTGTTTATTGGTTTTCCTTAGTTATTATCAAAATGAATGAAGTGCTGCTTACGCAAATTCCTTGTTTTCCTTCAGAAATCTAAACCAGAATTATTCTCGCCCACGTATTTCTATGATGCCTATTGGTACACCAAGAGTGCCTTTCAGAACACCAGGTGAAGGAACTTGGCAGTGGGTTGATCTTTGGAATGCTCTTGTAAGATCATTAACTATCAAGGGTTTGGTTGTTTTAGGTGGCATGAGCTATTTTGTGGATACCATTAATTTAATCTATTTATTTGCAGTATCGAGAACGAGTAATTTTTATTGGGCAGCATATAGATGAAGAATTTAGCAATCAGGTGTTGGCAACTATGCTGTACCTTGACAGCATGGATGACTCGAAAAAATTACATCTATACATCAATGGTCCCGGAGGAGATGTAAGTTATTCTAATTTCTAAACAAAATTTGCCTGCTGTTATTTCCATATGGGCACTTTTATTGATAAATAATCCACATCAAAACTACTTGTACTATGAATCTCATTGAGAGCACACAGCGCATTCTCCTGCATATTCTGATAGTTGATGTTAATGGCAGACCAGTTTATGCTAATGGCAACTCATTGTTAATGGCAGACTGATAAAATATAAGTACAGATCATATTGTTAATGACAAACCAAAGAGAAATTTAATCAATGAGAACACATTTAAAACAATATATCTTCAGCAAAAGGATGATTCAGTACAACCCAAAAAATCACGGATGGAGCATCGTTAAAAGACACCCGGGCAAGTCCAAAATCACAAAATTTTAGCTTGCAGTCTGCATTGGCAAGGATGTTTTTGGGCTTCAAATCTCTGTGAAATACATTTGCTGAAAAAAAACATTAGATCAATAATTCAACAAGCTCATCAATGCAAACCGGAAGAGATGATACAAGAACAAGATTAAACCTTAATGGATATATTTCAGAGATCGAAGGAGCTGATACAAAAAGAACTGGAATCAAGGGCCTTTACACTATAGAAGCAAAATCAGAAATCCCAACTTAGAGCTTGAAGGCAAAATGAAAAGTTATAACAGTATGGTAGGCAACAATGCATACCTAAAAGAATTAGAAGGAAGAGAGGCTCGCCGACTGGAAGGAAGAGGGTGTCCACTGGTGTGAAGAATCCACTCCAATTCGCCGGACGCGCGCGAAAGAGAGGAGGAACTTGGGTTTCCGCAAGGAGGGAGGAGTGTTTCGCCGCTCGCGTGAAAGATAAGCGGCGAGTATTGCTGGGGGATGGAATTGGGTGGCGACAGCGACCTGGACCGGGAAGGCGGCGACGACGATCAGAGTCGGGGAGGAACATTCCGATGTAGGCTTGGGGAATCGAGTTTTTAGGGTTGGACTGCCTTTAGGTTTTAAAGTAGAGGAAGAATTCAGATGAGATTTGAAATAAGTGTGGTTTGCCAATAAAATTATCCTAGTTTTAAAGCTAATGGACACATGATTGTTGCAAATTTGAGTGAAAGCCCAATTAACACTACAACAAATTTGAGCTTAGTTTATTTCTGTTTAAACTTTCGTATTATCATAAAGGAAGGATTGTTTTTATTGCGACTCATTGCACTCTATGAAAATAATTAAATATTGGTAATATTATTATTTCAAAACAAAATATATGTACAACAACAACACTCAAGCCTTTATCCCACTATAGTGGGGTCGCCTATATGGATCCTTTTTTGCCATTGTGCCCTATCTTTAGTCATAATCTCACCAATGGCTATGTCCATCATGTCTTTCCTTATAGTTTCATTCCAAGTCTTTATTGGTCTACCCCTCTTCCATTTAACATGCCTAGCAACTAAACTCTCACAACACCTACTTGGCGCCTCTAATGGTCTCCTTTGTACGTGTCCAAACTATCTTAGTCAAGATTCTCACATCTTCTCTGCAATTGGTGCCACTCTCGTCTTATCCCTAATACATTCATTCCTTATTTTATCCAGCCTCGTGTGTCCACACATTTATCTAAGCATTCTCATCTACACAACAAAATTTACGTACTGTAATAAAAATAGGTGGAACCTTAGGGGAATGCTTTTGAATAAAAATTAGATATTAATACTAATGCATGCAAATTTCTTGACTTGGTTGAACATTATACTAAAGAAGAATGAATTATCTAGATGCGTAAGAGGAATTTACTATGATAATACTTTACACCTAGTTCATGTATAAATAATTCCTTGGGTTGAATATTATACTAAAGAACTAATTACCTAGATGTATAAGTGGAGTTTACTAAGATATTATTTCACACCTATTTCATGTATAAACAACTCCTCAACTGGCTGTAATTATTCATTCAAGCTATAAAACTCTATGATCAAGATATTCATACCCCATAATGCCTTGTGAACGTATCAGAGAGTAGAGATGTTCAGGGATAATTGGATGATGACGTTATGTATACATATTTTATTTATATATGGAAAAACTTTTGAGCCCATATTGAAGCCACTAAACAACAAAGCCTACAATATTAGCCGTTGGATCAAACTTGATCGGCCTGCAAATAGCCAAATCTCAGAAAAGACCTCCCTCCCGATTTTCCCGATCGCCCAGCTTCTGTCGAAACAGCTCTCTCGGCCTCCCATGCCGCCACCGGCGGAGCCGCCGATAGCCTGACCGCCGGGGTCCGACGAACCCTCCTGACCGCTGGGGGTCGTGGGTGGGTGGGTGGGTGGGGGTGGGGGGTGGGGGGGTCCGGCGGCGAACTCGCAGGGGGTTGCCCGGCGGCGAACCCTCCAGGGGTGGCCCGACGACAAACCCTCTAGGGGTGGCCCGACGGCGAACCCGCCGGCGTTGTCCGTCGGCAAACCCGCCGGACCGCCATCCGCCGGCGGGTTCGCCGGGGTTTGGCGAACCCATCGGGGTTGTCCGACACCGAAAGGGCAGGGCCACCGCCGGCAAGGGCCGTACCCGTTCGCCGCCAGACAACCACCAGCGGGATCGCCGGACCCCGGCGAACCTGCCGGTAGGTTGCCGGCGGCGGCATGGAAAGCCCGTGGAAATTGCGAGCGGCGGAAGGGGATCTCAGGGGGATTTTCCTTTTTATGGAATTAAATGATTTTTTATTAATTTAATAAATAAAATTGCAATTTTTTTTAAAAAAATGTTCAAAAACAAAATTTAAAGATATTTTGAAAATAAATAAATATCATTTAAAGAAATTTAAAATTTTAAAAAACAATAAACAACCACGGGGGGGCTGGCGAAGCCCGCTAGGGGTGGTCGGTACTGTCGCTCGGTGCACGGGGGTCCCCCGTATATATATATATATATATATATATATATATATATATATATATATATATATATATATATATATATATATATATATATATATATATATATATCGGCCGACATATTGGACATGTCGGTCGACATGAAGGTTTTCCACCCAAAATGACATGCCCCCGTTTATTTAGTTCTCGTATAGTTTTGGAAAAAAACAAACGTTATATCATCCCGTTTTCGATATTTCCATGTAGAAAATGGCTGATAATGTTTGTTTCATTATTTTAATTAATATTTTTAACTCCTACCTCATTTCGTCATTTTGATAGGTTCGCTTAATAACTCTCTGAATCCATCTCATTGTTCTCGCGCCCTATTCCATCTGTAGCTGTTCTCCATGAGTCTCTGATGCTCTTCTATGACACTTCTCCCTTTGTTTCTAAGGCTTCTATTTGTATTCTTCCTAGTTTCTGTGGCTCTTGCTGGTATATGTGATTTCTTCACCCTGAATCTCTTGTTTTAGCAAAAGCACTATATGTTTCATAATTCTCCCTCATTTCTATGACTTCTTTTGGTTTCTGTGGATGCACTCCACTACACATGTGCTTCATCTCTGGTTCATCTCTTCTCTTTAAGCCATTTTCTTGTTTCTGTGACCCTAAAATTCTTTAGGGCTTCCTGCTTTTCTTATTTCTAAGTTCCGAGGCTATTTTTGGGCGAAGTCTTGTCAAAGGGTCAACACTATCTCTTTATGCGATGTCTTGGGGACAAGGATTATCATCATATTAATATGAAGACTTTGTAGAAGAAACTGCATTGGGTCGAGTATAGACAAACTCGGGTTCCTCAAATAATGGAGAGAGATAGTGACGATACCTAACCATAAATAAACCTATAGACTCTACTATTGCATATCAAAATAAAACCTGAACCGGGGGCTTTGATACCAACTGACGCAGGACAAATATATAGGTGGCCAGACACGCGATGCCCTAACCCTATTTACAATGCAAACAATCACGAACAAATGCAATGAATCCTTGACCAACCATAAAACACGAAATCCAATGAACGGGATGCTTATGACATAAACCCTATTGCGATGTAAATGTAGCGACTCATTCGTGCAATTACTTCTCGCACACAATTAATTAAATAATATTAATGATGCGAGATGGGTGCAAAGAAGTTTGTGTGCCCCAATTGAACTCTAATGAGTGAATGAAAATGTTGATTGTAAGGTATTTCAAACAATGATTCAAAGCACATACATTTATGTGACAATTTATTGCAACAAAATTATGAAATTAATTTAGGCAATTCAAATTTACACGATTGAGATCAAACTTTAAAACAATGCTCACGTTCTATTGCTTGGACTAAATGTTTGGTAAATAAATTACAGTATTATTTTGAAATTACTAATTTTAAATTTTTTTTGTAATTTCAGAATTAATATTTATTTGGGAACATAAAAACTCTTGGATGCTATCCTTTATTTCCATTCATTGCATTAAGGCCTCCTCAATCCTTTATAAAAGCCAAACCAGCAGACCACTTTCATAACCCTCCTTTATTTTAATTTTATTATACTCATTTGTAAATTTTATCAATTAATAACCTTAAATACCTAATTCCTTATATAAGCAGCCACTCCTTGGAAATGAGCAGACTGATTATAATCAAGCAAAGTCTTTTCTCCTCTGCTCAGTGGTATCCCTGACGCCCTTGCCCAGACTGAGTCCGACGTCAGTCAACCATCCTCCTTGCCCTGTTGACGCCTCCAGTGACCTTCTCCAACCCTGGAGTCCTCACCTCCGTCTGCTGCCGGATTGTCGTTAAGGTCTAGATTGTTTATTTCCTTGTTGCGGTCGCCTACAGTCGTTAGGAGCTTCTTACTGCTCTGCAACTGCCACCAAAGCCCTTTCTGTTTGTGTTTCGTCCGCGGATCAACCCTTGGACACTGACATCCAATTTCACGACGACACCTACAGATAGCTGTGTCTATTCGTGTCCGATATTCTCCATCATGCCTCTATCCTCTATTCCAGATTTAGGCTAAGTGGTCGCTGCTCCTATTCACCACCGCTGTATAGATGGATTTCGTCATTTCTCACACGATGGTGGTATGATTCTCACCTCATCTCGTGTCTCGATTACTATTAGTCAACTTTCATGGATGTTTGTGTTTTTAAAAATAAAACTCAGAGCTTGCCTTCCCAAAGTTAACCTAAGTCTTGCTTATCATTAACTTGTTATCTCTACTGTTGCTTTCTCGCATTGGGACGCTTGTGGATGAATTTATCTAATGCTGATTAAGTACAGATGGTAGTTCACTTATGCGTGTTTATGAACCGTAGGTTAGTTGTCGCGTGATATCACGTGTAAACATCTTGCTAGAGGCACTTTGTTTAAATTGATCACAAAATTTACTATAAAATCAACATTGGGATTTTTGTATACATAAGTTCGGTATTTGAGGTAGGTTGATTCACTCCTATAGTGAATCACGATTTGATTATTTACAAAACATTGCATTTAAAAAATGTTTTCTATTTAACAAAATCTTCCTTCAATTTTTTTTTGCTTTATGTGTTTTCTTTGTTTTATCAAAATTCCTCTTAAAAAACAAGAGAACTTTTACTAAAGGTTTAGTGTTTTTATTAAAAAAACAAAAGTCTTTTCTATATTAAATAACATTTTTTAAATAAATTTTCTATATTAAAAAAAAGGAAAATCGAGTGGACTGCTTAGAAACTAGTATAAGAGATTTGACCAATGAATGAGTGATTTGATGAAGGCGGTAGAGACTCTCACCACCAATATTGGTGATGTCGGACACGTTATGAACAGACTACGCACGTCTGCCAACAACTTAAAAGCCATTATGCACTTAGGGGAGCCCTTCGCCAAATCCCTAGACAACGAGGATCACAAACCTAGACCTACAGAACTTGGATATTCTGATCCTGGATTTCGTAACCAACCCTATTGAGATGATGGAGTTAAGTTGGATGTAGGTGATTTTGAGGGCCACACAGGGCCCGAGAGTTGTTTGGATTGGTGTGAGAGCATGGAAAGATTCATGACATGGAGAAAAATGTCTATGAATCGACATGTCAAATATGTTGCCCTTAGGCTTAAAGAACCAATTATAGTATGGTGGGTTTAGTTAGAGCTCACACGTTTCACATTAGGCATGCTCTATATTACCACATGGGTAGACTTTAAAACCCAATTACAGAACCGTAATGGCCCCTAGACTATTTGCAAAATTTATATCCAAGGTTCTACAACCTTCGCTAAGATAGATTTTTCGTAGACGAGTACACCTACGAGTTGTTAGTGTTGCAATCTAGGTTAATGTTTTGTGAGGAAGATGTGACAACCCGAAAATGCGCAAAATAATTTTATTAATCCTTGATTATGAAAACACAAGGCAGTACGAGTTTATCGTAATTTTTTTTACGTTTTTCCGTTTCATTTTATTAGTTAAATTTGCTTTATTTTATTATTGTGGGCTGCCATGAGTAAAGTGGGCTTGTGTTAGTTAAGTGTTGTGTTGGCTTTTTCATTTGACACTTGGCTTGAGTGGTGTTGGCTGAGTTGGAGTTGGTTTTGAAACGTGGATGGCTTGTTGTTGACTCCTTGGCTTATTTTGGCACTTGGCCAAGCCAAGTGTTGGCTGGTTTGTGCTTGGGGCTGAAATTGTGACACTTGGACCAGTGGGATTTGGATTCCTGCCCGTTTAATTCTTTCATAAAAAAGGCCGAGCCCTTTGCTTCTCCCGCAATTTCCGTTTTCTGCACTATTTCCGTCTCTGCTGCTCCCGACTACTTCTTCCCGTGCTCCTCTTCTTCTTCCCGGCTTCTTCCCGTGCTCTTCTTCTTCCTGGCTGCTGTTCCTCTTCTCTCCTTTTGCCTCTCTTCTTCTTAGTGCCGCTGTTTTGCTGCCGCCACTTTTCTGCCGCTGCTGCCTCTGTGCTACTGCTTCTGTGCCGTCAATTGTTCTGTGTCGTTGTTTTAGGGCTTGCTACTGGCGATTTTGGAACTATTGCTATTTCTCTCCCTTGCTTCCAGTTGAAATCAAGTTGTTTTCCTTTTAAGTTTTGTTTTGTATTTACCCATTAGGGTATTACCGTCTTTGTATTTTCTCCCTCACTTATATAAGTGCAGGGATCTCTCTATTCTCTAATAACAATCTTATTTCCGGTTTACTACTTGGTATCAGAGGGAAAAAAAGAAAAACCCTAGCCGCCTCGCTCGTCGTCCCGCTTCCTCGCTCATTCGCCCGTCATCCTCGACGCTCGACCCTCTCTCGCTCGCCCATCGTCTGCTGCCCCCCTTCTGCGGATGCCGGGCGGCCTCCTAGCCACCGTCGGGTGCTGAGAAGGACGCCGCCGCCGTCCTTCCATGAAGCAGCCGGACCACTGCACCGCCTCCTGCATCGACTAGCCGGCGCTGCGAGCTTCTCCGGCCTCCTTCTTCTTCAGATACATCCACCGCCGCCGCCTTCTTCTTCAGATCCGGCCTCCTTCTTCAGATCCGGCCTCCGCCGCCTTCTGCGAGCTTCTCCGGCCTCCGCCGCCTTCTGCGACCTTTTCCGGCCTCCTTCCTCTTCAGATCCAGCCACCGCCGTCTTCTCCGGCCTCCTTTTTTCTTCAGATCCGGATGCTCTCTTCTTCTCCACCGGATGCTGCTTTCCTCCTACTTTCTTCTCCGGCACCTCTCCTTTTTTTCAGGATTTGATGTAACTGAGCCTCTTCAGATCTGATCTCATGGATGATTCTTCGATTGGTGGTGGCTCTTCATCACCAAGTGTGTCTGTTCCCCACATGGGGGAAACCTTGCGGTCTTCAGGTTCCCAGATGGGTGAACTCCAGCGGTCTTCTGGTCATGCTAGCTCCTTGAAGATTACCACGGTGCCGTTAGATGGCACTAACTATCTAGAGTGATCTCGTGCGGCGCAGCATGTTATTCGCAGCCACCAGCTCTTTGGATACATTGATGGGACCAAAGTGGCACCCTCCCTGACTGATCCTGCCTGGTCACGTTGAGATTCCGAGAATTCCCTGGTGGTTTCCTGGCTTCTCCACTCTATGTCTCCAAAGGTATACCGCAGCTATATGTTAATGGACTCAGCTTACGAGATTTGGACTCGCGCGCAGGAGACTTATTCTCAGATCGGGAATTCCACTCAGGTTTATGAGCTGACCCGCCGTATGTTGGAACTACGACAGGGATCTATGACTGTTTCTGCCTACTACTCTGAGTTCGAGCGTATATCTCAGGAGTTAGATTACTTCGATCAGTTTACCCCTGCTTGCACTGCCGATGCAGTTCTGTTACAAAAGCGTGATGAACGATTTCGTCTTCATGTGTTCTTGATGGGTTTGAGCATGGAGTTGGATATGGTGCGCACCAATATTCTTCATCGCTTACCCCTCCCATCACTCAGGGAGGCGTTCAGTATGGTTCTTGGCGATGAAGATCGTCGGAGATCTCTCAACACGACGGCTCCCCCCTCTGATCGCTCGGCATTTACTAGTATTGGCCGTGGTGGCTCTAGCCATACTACCCAGATTCCCACCTGTGACCATTGTGGTCGTCGGGGCCATTCTCGGGAAGCGTGCTTCAAGCTTCATCCGCACCTTGCTCCTCCTGGATACGTCCGTGGTCGTGGACGTGGGCGTGGTCCTGGTCGTGGTGGACATCGCCAGACTGACACCCGTTCTCATGATGCTGCTTACTCCACAGAGATTCAAGGGGGTCATCCTTGTCATCTCCCAGATCATTTCACCATGTCTGAATTGGATGCGCTCCGCCGTCTGCTACACTCTCAGTCTGATCCTACACCGAGTAGCTCCTCTTTGTTTGCCACAGCTGCGATGCCCAGTGCCCATGCTGCTGTGACTCCTTCGTCTGAGTGGATTATTGACTCCGGAGCTACTGATCATATGACCGGGTCCTCCACAGGTTTTTACTTCTACACACCCTTGTCTGGTAAGGACAAGGTTGTCTCTGCCAATGGCACCTTGTCTCCTATTGCTGGCAAGGGCAATTTCTCCTGCTCTTCTTCGCTTCCTCTCACTTCTGTTTTGCATGTTCCATCCTTTCCCCGCAGTTTACTTTCTATTAACAATCTTACTAAATCTCTTAACTGTTTTGTAACCTTTTTCTCTGATTCTTGTATTTTTCAGGAACTGGGTACGAAGCGGATACTTGGCAGTGGTAGGAACCGCGGTGGTCTGTACTATCTGGATGCTACACCATCATCCCTTGCTCTGTCCTCTTCTGCTGTTTCTACTGCTGACGCTCGACGCTGGCACTTGCGTCTTGGTCACCCGTCTCCTGTTTATCTTCAAAAACTTTTTCCTGCTTTATCTCCGTTTGTTTCTAGTTTTAAATGTGATGTATGTGAAATGTCCAAACACGTTCGTCATTCATCTTCTCACTTATCTTCTCCTAGTAGTGTTCCTTTTTCTGTTATACATTCAGATGTCTGGGGACCTTCCCCAGTTGTTTCTTTGACTGGATATAGATGGTTTGTTACGTTTATTGATTGTTTTTCCCGTACTACTTGGGTTTATCTTTTAAAAAAAAAGGGGGATGTCGCTTCTGTTTTTCAAACCTTTCATAAGATGATACAAACTCAGTTCAATGGAACCATTCGTGTCCTTCGTAGTGACAATGGGGGCGAATATGATGATCGTGGTGTGTTTGGGGCCTACCTCTCGGACAATGGAATTATCCACCAAACTACGTGCGTTTACACTTCCACCCAAAATGGTGCGGCGGAACGCAAAAACAGGCATCTCCTTGATGTTGCCCGTTGCCTTCTCACCACTATGCACCTTCCGAAATCCTATTGGGGCGATGCCATCATGATGGCTACTCATCTTATCAACCGTCTCCCCTCGCGGGTTCTCGCTTATGCTACACCTCTGGCTCGTCTGGCGTCTAAGACTGTTGTTCATACCTCATCTCTTCCTCCTCGTATCTTTGGATGTGTTTGTTTTGTTCATGTTCACCAGCCTCTTCGGGATAAGCTCGATCCTCGAGCCATGTTCCCATTGCTCGGCTACGTGGTAAGGCCCGGTGTACTGAACATCCCATTTCTAATCATGTTGCTTATGATCATCTCTCTAACCCTCACCAGTCATTTATATCTTCCTTGTCCGAGATCTCTATCCCTAAGACATGGCAGGAGGCACTTTGCATCCCAGTATGGGCTCAAGCAATGAAGGAAGAAATGTCAGCTTTGGAGAAGAACCACACTTGGGATGTCACCTCTCTCCCTCCTGGCAAGAAACCCATTGGTTCAAGATGGGTTTTCTCAGTTAAGCAGAACCAGGATGGGAAGGTTGAGTGATATAAAGCTAGGTTGGTTGCTCGTGGTTACACTCAGACTCAGGGGGTTGATTACCAAGAGACCTTCGCTCCTGTAGCAAAGATGGACTCTATCCGTGTGATCATATCTTGTGCTGCGATCTTTGATTGAGAACTTTATCAACTGGACGTTAAAAATGCTTTCTTGCACGGTGACCTCGAGGAAGAGGTGTACATGTCTTCCCCCCCAGGTTTCGTGAAGAAGGGGCAAGAGAGGTTTGTTTGTCGGTTATGGAAGTCCCTGTACGGGCTAAAGCAGTCGCCGAGGGCATGGTTCGGCAGATTCCATAAGGCCATGATCAAGTTTGGCTACAAACAGGGACACTCTGATCATACATTATTTGTCAAGAGGAATGAAGGGAAAATTGTTGTGTTAATTGTTTACGTTGATGACATCGTGATCACCGGAAATGATATAGATGAAATCTCAAAGCTGAAGGGACTTCTCTCAGCCGAGTTCGAAGTAAAGGACCTGGGAAGGCTACGCTACTTCCTAGGAATTGAGGTGACCCGTTCTGACAAGGGTATCGTTATCTCCCAACGGAAGTATGTGTTGGACCTGCTGACAGAGACTGGCATGCTTGGATGTGCTCCCGCTAACACACCCATGGAGGAGAACCATAAGATTGATCAGGACAGCAATGGTGATCGTACAGATGCTCCTATTTATCATAGGTTGGTTGGAAAGCTCTTATACCTCTCACATACTCGTCCTGACATTACATATGCTGTTGGGATCCTGAGTAGGTATATGCATGCCCCAAGGGTCAGACACTAGGAGGCTGTCTATCGTGTTCTCCGGTATTTAAAGAAGTCTCCAGGACGGGGGCTGATGTTCTTGAAGAACAAACATCTGCGGATCGAGGTCTTCACCGACGCAGATTGGGCTGGATGTCATGATGACCGGAAATCTACAACAGGTTATTGCACCTTCATTGGAGGAAACTTGGTTACATGGCGTAGCAAGAAACAAAGTGTTGTGGCCAGGTCCAGTGCTGAAGCTGAGTATCGTTCGATGTCTCAGGGTCTCTGTGAAGGCCTTTGGTTGAGCATCTTATTGCAAGATCTCGGTCTTAAGGAGAAAGCTCTCATATCCTTGTACTGTGACAACAAAGCGGCTATCAGCATAGCACACAACCCAGTTCAGCATGATAGGACCAAACATGTTGAGGTGGATCGTCACTTCATCAAAGATCATCTTGACAAAGGAAATCTAGTCACACCCTTCGTCCATTCCAGAGATCAGTTAGCCGACGTCTTCACCAAGAGTCTTGGCTCCGATGCCTTTACTGATATCATCCATAAACTCGGAATGATAGATATCTACCATCCAACTTGAGGGGGAGAGTTGAAATCAAGTTGTTTTCCTTTTAAGTTTTGTTTTGTATTTACCCATTAGGGTATTACCGTCTTTGTATTTTCTCCCTCACTTATATAAGTGCAGGGATCTCTCTATTCTCTAATAACAATTTTATTTCCGGTTTACTACTCTTCCTACCTTCTTCAGAGCCTCCTTCGGAGACCTAGGAAGAACCTCGACATACTCCGGCGATCCGAGAAGGATCAGTTGCGCAGTGAACTTCTTCCTTCCTCTTTCGCTGTAAGCATGTTCTCCTCCTTTCTATGCACTTCTTGTAACACCCCTTCCCAGTATTTCAGAAATCAGCCGTCCGGCCGGGTCAGCGATATAAAGAAAACTAGGAAACAGTATTAAAACTAGTAGCAGCAGGTAATAAAATCTATACTAAGCAAATTAAGACTTACAGCGGAAGTTTAAAAAGTAAACTAAAGGTAACCACATACCTGATGTCTGGATTCACAGAGCCACTAAACAGGAAAGTAAAACTGAATTAACTGAAAATCTGGTTAAGCATAAATAGTCTGATACAAATTAGACAAAACATTAATCTGTTACAATATTCTCATCTACAGGTACATGCTGAAAAAGAGTAAACTGAATAAGATAAATGGTACAAGCTGACGCCACTATAATGCTCATCCTAGACGTAGCTTCCCACCTGGGTCACCTGAAAAACAGTGGCCACGAAGGGTCAGAGTAAGGAAAAATAACCCCTCCTAGTGACACTAAAAGCCAGTTTTACATATGAATGCATGTATGTCTTTGAAAAATAATTTTATGCATTTAAAACTTTTATGCTATGTGCTATGCATGCCTTTGCACTATTCTCCGGTCACAACATCTACTCGTACTAAGCACGTGACTGTTATTTTACTAACTCAAGTCCTGGCGTTCACTAACTAGCGTACTGTCTCATGTCAGGTCTATACTTGAGTTTTAGGTGGCTTCTAACCTGCTCATCTACTAGGAAGGCTCTAGGCAGAGTAGCTCCTAACGCGCAACTGAAACTAACGACCCGAGACCATCTTACGAACCCAATTGTTCTAGTGTCACGCGGACACGGTCTCGAATCTACTAGCTGGCTCAAGGGAACACTTCCCAAGTCTGTACTACTCATAAGGTTCCATGTGCCTTATGAGAAAGGTAGTGCGCCTCTACCTAGCACGGAAGAAACTCTGTGTGCTGGCTGACCTTTTTGGTCTGACGCTACTCTGCAAGGGATATCTTTTCTGGTGTACTACTAAGCGACCCTTGACTTTCTTGTGGTCGACTTGAAGGGACATTCACACCCTTGGTTGGACAATTTCCCAACCTACGAACACGGCTAACGCTTCCGTACTCTATATTTCTGTTCATTATCCGACTACTTGGGGCTTGGGGAAATCGTGTCACCCTACACATTTTTCGTAACCGTTTTCCTATCACCACACCTTTCTATGCATGGTCATGATACTTGAAATAAATCTATTAATGGGTATAAAAAAAATACAATACTTGATATATCTAACTAAAAGGAATTTAAATTTCCTTACAGCGGTGGTGCGGCGCTCGTACACTCGGCGCGGCGGCATCTTCAATTTCGAAGGTAAACCTACTGTTGGGGACCCTCAAGTACTGCCCCGACTCCACCGAAAAACCTGCAAAATTTAGGGCAGCCCTAAATCCAACATTTCCCCTTAGGATTTCCGATGGAAAAATCCAAAACAACTAGGGTTAACAAAATACAAATGCTAAGACCCAAAAATTACCTTTTTGTGGAGCGATTAGGGCTCTCAATGCGTCCTACTCGAATTCCGCGGTGAAACTCGAACCCCAAAACCTAATTAGGGCAAATAAATCCAAAACCTAGGTTATTTTAGTTTCCAAAAAGAAGGATTTCCACAAAGGAATAGAGAGAAAGAGAAAACGGACTTACCGAAACCAAAATCGGATCTCACTTCTCCGGCTAGGGTTAGACCCGACACTTCCAAGGCCAAGGAAGGAAAAGGAATGCTTGTTGGCGCCTGCAGAGGAGGGAGGAGTGGTCGGATTTGGCTTCCGGAGGAGGATCGGCCGCCGATTAGGGCTTGCGGAAACGCGCGGAAGGGGCGTCGGGCTCGCCGTTTGCGGGAGACGAAGAGCGGAGACGGCTTGCGGTTTTTCTCCCGATAGAAGAGGTGTGCGGGTTATATCGGGCTGTTAGCGGTTATCAAAACATCCGTGGGGGGGAAAAAGGCTGCTATTGGCACCCCAAAGCCAACATTAATCTGCTATACGCAAACCACATCACTCAATCACCCTAAAATCTAAAACAATATTGCTATGTAACACTATTAACTTTTCATGCGCATCACACTAATATTATAGCTAACATACGTTACCAAATAATGGACGCGACCCCTAGCATAGTAACGTTGTACCTTGACGATGCGCTGTCTCGTTCAGAATCCGTCGCGACTCGCCCCTACAATTTATATAAATTTTTGCGTCAAAATTTACGGATGCTACAAATCTCCCCTCCTAATAAAAATTTTCGTCCTCGAAAATTGAAACCATACCTGAAACGAAGAGAAAAGAATAGTCTGCATTGCTCTTAAGCTCATCCTCTCGCTCCCAAGTATACTCTGGACGGCCACAGTTCATCCAAAGGACTTTGACCATGCGAATCTCTCTATTTCTGAGCTTCTGAATCCTTGAGTCCACTATCTTGACTGGTCTAACTCCAATACTAAGATCTGTTTCAATTGGTGCTTCCTCGGTACTGATGATCTGACTGGAATCTCTGACTGCTCTCCTCAGATAGGAGACGTGGAATACATCATGTACACCACTCATTTCTTCAGGTAAGGCCAACCTGTATGCAACCTCACCAACTCTTTCCAGCACCTCAAAAGGACCAACGAATCTGGGACTCAGCTTCTTCATTCGCTTTATTCTAGAGACTCCTCTGACTGGTCTGACCTTCAGATAAACGTAGTCTCCAACACTGAACTCTACTGACCTGTGCTTCTGATCATGATACTTGGCCTGGCGATCCTGAGCTGTCTTCATACGCTCCTGAATAAGCTTAATCCTGTCCGTGGTCTTATCAATCCATGACTCCCTGATAGACGATCTTTCCTCACTCTCTGCCCAACATAACGGTGTCCGACAACGTCTACCATAGAGGGCCTCGAACGGTGCCATCCCAATACTTGCCTGGAAACTGTTGTTGTAGGAGAACTCCACAAGAGTAACATACTTCTCCCACTTTCCTCCAAAATCTAGAATGCACATCCGTAGCAGATCCTCCAAAGTCCTATTTGTGCGCTCAGTCTGTCCATCTGTCTAGGGATGGAATGCGGTGCTGAAATGTAACCTGGTACCCAACCGCTCCTGAACGTATCGCCACTCCCTGGAGGTAAATCTGCCATCTCGGTCTGAAACTATAGTCTTGGGCACACCGTGAAGTCGAACTATCTCATCTAGATACAACTGTGCCAGCTTCGGACCCTGATCCGTCTTCCTAAGAGGAATGAAATGAGCGACCTTAGAGAGTCGATCTACTATAACCCACAAGGAATCATTCCCACTCTGCGATCTCGGCAAACCATGAATGAAGTCCATAGATATATCCTCAAAAGTCCACTCGGGGATGGGAAGTGGCTGCAATTTGCCTCCAGGCCTCTGACACTCGGCCTTAACCAACTTGCATGTCTCACACTTCCCTACATAATCTGCAACATCGCTCTTCAAACCTGGCCACCAGACTGTCTTCTTAAGATCTGCATACATCTTCGTGCTACCAGGATGTATAGAATATCTGGAATTGTGTGCCTCGAAAAGAATGTCCTCACGAAGGTGACTAATATCTGGGATGCACACTCTGCCATCATGCAATAATAACTCATCCTGAATAGAGAACCTCTCTTTCTGACCTGACTGCACTGATATCCAGATATCTGCCATCTTTGGATCCAACGGTATAGCTGTCCTGATCCTATCTCTAATATCGCACGAAATCTCCATCCAACTCAACCAAGCTGAACCAAAACTGCAACGGGGCACAACGACAATATCCAGTCTCTCCAGCTCCCGTACTAACTCCTCCTGCTGAGTGAGAAGATAGAAACACGAGCCTCTCCTGCTAAGGGCATCAGCTACCACGTTCGCCTTTCTTGGATGGTACTGAATGTCTACATCGTAGTCTGCTAGAAACTCCAACCATCTGCGCTGCCTCAAATTGAGCTCTCGCTGATCAAAGATATACTTAAGGCTCTTATGATCAGTAAAGATCTCACAACGCACTCCATAGAGGTAGTGTCTCCATATCTTCAGAGCATGAATGACTGCTGCAAGCTCCAAGTCATGTACGGGATAGTTCCTCTCATGAACCTTTAACTGTCTCGAGGCATAGGCTACGACCTTTCCATGCTGCATGAGAACACAACCCAAACCCTGACCTGAAGCATCACTATAGATCTGAAATCCGTCTGGCCCTGAAGGCAAACTCAAAACTGGTGCGGTCATCAATCTGTTCTTCAAGTTCTCAAAGGCCAACTCACACTCAACTGTCCAATCCAAGCCCTTTCCCTTCCTAGTGAGGGAAGTCAGTGGTAAGGCTATCTTCGAGAAATCCCTGATGAATCTCCTGTAGTATCCAGCAAGACCCAAAAAACTGCGAACCTCTGAAACTGTCGTCGGCCTTGGCCAACTCTTAATGGCCTCTATCTTCTTTGGATCAACGCTAACCCCTTCCTGACTGATGATGTGGCCTAAGAATGCAATCTCTGAAAGCCAAAACTCACACTTTGAAAATTTTGCATATAACTGGTTCTTCCTGAGTGTGCTCAAAACAATCCTGATGTGTGCTGCATGATCTTCTGCACTCTTAGAAAACACCAAAATATCATCTATGAAGACGATGACAAAACGATCTAAATACTCCCGAAAAACTCTGTTCATCAGGTCCATAAATACTGAAGGGGCATTGGTCAGCCCGAACGGCATGACCACAAACTCGAAGTGTCCATATCTGGTACTGAAAGCAGTCTTCTGTATATCCGCGTCACGAATCTTCAGCTGATGATAGCCCGACCTCAGATCTAACTTGGAGAAAGTGCTCGCTCCCACCAACTGGTCGAACAAATCATCAATCCTGGGAATCGGGTACTTGTTCTTAACGGTCAGCTTATTCAATTCGCGGTAATCTATGCACAATCTCAGACTACCATCCTTCTTCTTCACAAAAAGCACTGGAGCACTCCAAGGCGAAGTACTAGGGCGTATAAAACCCAAATCAAGCAGCTCCTGCAACTGGCTCTTCAATTCTGCTAGTTCCCTTGGAGCCATCCGATAGGGAGATTTGGCTACCGGTGTAGCCCCAGGATGCAAGTCTATCGGGAACTCAATCTCTCTATCTGGAGGGGCACCAGGGAGCTCTTCCGGGAAAACATCTGGAAACTCTTGCACCACTGGTACCTCTGCCAAATCAGTCTTAGGCTCCGCGCTCATCCGTACTACGAAGGTTTCACAACCTTTACTGATGCACCTTCTCGCTTGGACTGCAGATATGATCATCTTCACTACTCCCTTCAATCCCTGAAAAGAGAAAGATGACTGGTTGGGGCCATCGAACTGAATCTGCTTTGCCCTACAGTCAATCCTGGCATTGACTGCCAAAAGCCAGTCCATTCCAAAGATCAAGTCAAACCCTGCTATAGGTAGCAGCAAAGCTTCCACGATAATCTCAGTGTCACCAAACTGCACTGGCACCCTGCACTTGTCTCTGGTCTGCAGAAGGGATCCATTCGGCATCATGACTTCCAGCGGTACTGACTCGGGGAAGACTTCTAAATCCAACTTACGCACTAGAGATTCCGCGATAAACGAGTGCGAGGCACCCGTATCAAACAGAATCTTAGAGGGTAAGTTACGAATCATAAGGATGCCTACATGAATGATTTAAGAAGGATGAAAAATTTAACGTGTCACTACGGAGGATTTAAAACCAACTTGCAAGCAAACAACACTTACCTGTCACGACATCCTCCTGATCCTTCGCCTCCTGCTGACCCAGCCCATAAGCTCTGGGCTGCACTAAGTCTCGACCCTGCTGCGGTCTCCCATCAGTGAGCATCAATGCTTTGCCCTTATCTACCCTGCTAGGGCCACCAACCTCGAACTTCGACTGCAGGAATAAATTTCATTAAAAATCTAACGTAATTTCATAAACGTAATCAATATAAAAGGACCTTGATTACCTGATTTGTCCTAGCTTCCTGACAGAAGCGAGCTATGTGTCCAGGTTGTCGGCACTTATAGCATACGCCTGCACTGGCCAAACACTCTCCTGAATGGCGACGCTGACACTTGGGACACGTGGGATAGTCCTTGCTTCGGTCACCAGATTGACCATTCTTCTTAGCATCAGGCTTCGGCTTCTTGTTCCAGTTCTTACCTTGGTCATTCTTGTTCTGCTGCGGCTGATGCGAATCCTGAGATCGCTTCGCACGGAAACTACTTCGCTTCTGAACCTTCTGCTGGTCAGCCTCCAGTCTGCGAGCTGTATCCACTAAGCTCCTGTAATCAGCGTTGACCATAGTCATCAGCGGCTGCCTCAACGAGTCACGCAGACCATCCACAAAGCGACTGCACCTCTCAGTCTGATCTCCCTGCATCACGCCCGCATATCTAGCCAGATGAGTCAGCTCTCGCTCGTACTCAGAAACTGTCCTGTCCCCCTGGAAAAGTCTCAGATACTTCTCTTGGAGACCTCGTCGTGCAGAAGGAGGCACGAACCAACTAGCAAGAGCTCTAGAGAACTCGCCCCAAGTAAACATGTCTGGGGTACGGCCTGGCCAAAAATACGATTACACCAAATAAAATTAACACATTACTTCCTAAAATAAAAGAATTGATCATACCACTTTACCTGCAGGATCATCTTCCCAGTACTTGTCCCACCAGATCTTTGCCTCTCCTCGGAGGAGGAAAACTGCCAGAGGAACTTTCTTATTCTCCGGGCACTCCAAAACATTCAGCAGGTCTCTGGTATTAGCTATCCAATCGTCTGTATCCATCGGGGTCTCATCCCCACTGTAGTTCGAAGGCTGAAGTTCTCTAAAATTTCTCAAATAGCGCTCCAGGGTCATCTCCACGGGTGCTGCTGCAGGAGCTGGCGCGGGGACTGGTACTTGAACTGGAGCTGGGAACCCTGCAGCCAGTCCTCTCTGAAACTCCATCAAGGCAACAGTAACCGCCTTGGCAATCTGAGACGCTATGTCAGTGCCCTCTGGAGCTGCTGGAACTGGTGGTACCTGTGGCACGGCAGCGTCTCCCATGGTTGCATTAGGAATCGGGTTCTGGCGTGAAGATTCACCTGGTTCACTAACTCGCGGTGCCTGATAGAATATATAAAGGAAATCTGATTATTTATCAAGCATTTAAGAAATCTGATCTAGCAACTTATTTTGTACTCTAGCGAACACTAAGGCTTAATCGCAACTTAAAGTATTTTACTGACAAAAGTTACTCTTAAACGCTCCTATGGCTCTGTGAATTCTTTCTAGGGTCCAGGGATCCTAAACCTCGCTCTGATACCAATTTGTAACACCCCTTCCCAGTATTTCAGAAATCAGCCGTCCGGCCGGGTCAGCGATATAAAGAAAACTAGGAAACAGTATTAAAACTAGTAGCAGCAGGTAATAAAATCTATACTAAGCAAATTAAGACTTACAGCGGAAGTTTAAAAAGTAAACTAAAGGTAACCACATACCTGATGTCTGGATTCACAGAGCCACTAAACAGGAAAGTAAAACTGAATTAACTGAAAATCTGGTTAAGCATAAATAGTCTGATACAAATTAGACAAAACATTAATCTGTTACAATATTCTCATCTACAGGTACATGCTGAAAAAGAGTAAACTGAATAAGATAAATGGTACAAGCTGACGCCACTATAATGCTCATCCTAGACGTAGCTTCCCACCTGGGTCACCTGAAAAACAGTGGCCACGAAGGGTCAGAGTAAGGAAAAATAACCCCTCCTAGTGACACTAAAAGCCAGTTTTACATATGAATGCATGTATGTCTTTGAAAAATAATTTTATGCATTTAAAACTTTTATGCTATGTGCTATGCATGCCTTCGCACTATTCTCCGGTCACAACATCTACTCGTACTAAGCACGTGACTGTTATTTTACTAACTCAAGTCCTGGCGTTCACTAACTAGCGTACTGTCTCATGTCAGGTCTATACTTGAGTTTTAGGTGGCTTCTAACCTGCTCATCTACTAGGAAGGCTCTAGGCAGAGTAGCTCCTAACGCGCAACTGAAACTAACGACCCGAGACCATCTTACGAACCCAATTGTTCTAGTGTCACGCGGACATGGTCTCGAATCTACTAGCTAGCTCAAGGGAACACTTCCCAAGTCTGTACTACTCATAAGGTTCCATGTGCCTTATGAGAAAGGTAGTGCGCCTCTACCTAGCACGGAAGAAACTCTGTGTGCTGGCTGACCTTTTTGGTCTGACGCTACTCTGCAAGGGATATCTTTTCTGGTGTACTACTAAGCGACCCTTGACTTTCTTGTGGTCGACTTGAAGGGACATTCACGCCCTTAGTTGGACAATTTCCCAACCTACGAACACGGCTAACGCTTCCGTACTCTATATTTCTGTTCATTATCCGACTACTTGGGGCTTGGGGAAATCGTGTCACCCTACACATTTTTCGTAACCGTTTTCCTATCACCACACCTTTCTATGCATGGTCATGATACTTGAAATAAATCTATTAATGGGTATAAAAAAAATACAATACTTGATATATCTAACTAAAAGGAATTTAAATTTCCTTACAGCGGTGGTGCGGCGCTCGTACACTCGGCGCGGCGGCATCTTCAATTTCGAAGGTAAACCTACTGTTGGGGACCCTCAAGTACTGCCCCGACTCCACCGAAAAACCTGCAAAATTTAGGGCAGCCCTAAATCCAACATTTCCCCTTAGGATTTCCGATGGAAAAATCCAAAACAACTAGGGTTAACAAAATACAAATGCTAAGACCCAAAAATTACCTTTTTGTGGAGCGATTAGGGCTCTCAATGCGTCCTACTCGAATTCCGCGGTTAAACTCGAACCCCAAAACCTAATTAGGGCAAATAAATCCAAAACCTAGGTTATTTTAGTTTCCAAAAAGAAGGATTTCCACAAAGGAATAGAGAGAAAGAGAAAACGGACTTACCGAAACCAAAATCGGATCTCACTTCTCCGGCTAGGGTTAGACCCGACACTTCCAAGGCCAAGGAAGGAAAAGGAATGCTTGTTGGCGCTTGCAGAGGAGGGAGGAGTGGTCGGATTTGGCTTTCGGAGGAGGATCGACCGCCGATTAGGGCTTGCGGAAACGCGCGGAAGGGGCGTCGGGCTCGCCGTTTGCGGGAGACGAAGAGCGGAGACGGCTTGCGGTTTTTCTCCCGATAGAAGAGGTGTGCGGGTTATATCGGGCTGTTAGCGGTTATCAAAACATCCGTGGGGGGGAAAAAGGCTGCTATTGGCACCCCAAAGCCAACATTAATCTGCTATACGCAAACCACATCACTCAATCACCCTAAAATCTAAAACAATATTGCTATGTAACACTATTAACTTTTCATGCGCGTCACACTAATATTATAGCTAACATACGTTACCAAATAATGGACGCGACCCCTAGCATAGTAACGTTGTACCTTGACGATGCGCTGTCTCGTTCAGAATCCGTCGCGACTCGCCCCTACAATTTATATAAATTTTTGCGTCAAAATTTACGGATGCTACACTTCTTATATATGTGTCTTGCTGAAATTAGGTTTCCTCCTTTGCGTTGGCCGGTCTTAGTATAAATTATAATTATTTGTGCGGATTTTGCTACTATTTTCACTTCGTGTTAGTGGGCTGTTTTATGGTTGTTTTGGGTCTGATTTTCATATTGAACAACCCTATTTTAAGGGTTGTTTTTGAGCTATTTGGAATCTTTTTTTGACTATTTTGTGCCGTTTGGCGACTGAGTTTGAGATTTGCAGTCTCGATTGAGAACTGTTTTGGTTAGACATCAAGTATAAACATTATTTCTTTTGTCGTTTATGTTGACTTTCGTATTTTGACGGATTTTAAACGCCTATTAGTAAATCCTTTTAACTTCAAACGCAATGCGTGATTAGTGATGCAACCCAAATAAAGTATGTGTTATTTCGGTGGTTTCCAAGGCCAAGAAACCAGAGGATGACGCCACAGGGTCGACGTGGCGTTGAACCTGAGAAGGATAAAGGAAAAGACAAGGCCTTGATGAGTTTTTTTATATTAATGAATTATGTTTATTTCAAATACTTTTCATATTTTCTGTTTTAATTATTAAAAGATAACACTGTCTGTGCATATGAGTTCAACTCAATGATATATTGCTATAAGATGTGAGCGAGGGAAAAAGTAAGCGATACAAATTTTTGAGGGGAAAGTTCATTTCTAAAACACCTGTTCTTATGAAAATGTTCCAAGATAAGAATAATAAATCTCTCCATATGGAAATATTAAGGATTCGAATCCTATGATGTAGAGGTTATTTACTAATGAATTCACCAGTAGGGGCGTGTCTACACTTTAGCCTATAGGGGTGGGGCCCAATTCAAGTTTGCATACCTTAATATTTCTTATTTTATGTAACTAAAATTAAGGGGCAAGTTAAGTGTCAGTATTGAGACTAAATAATAATGATTGCTTTTTATGATGTATGCATATTGTTAATTTTCATTGTCTGTATGTATAACAGTTCAAAAAGTACTTTTCTCACATAGTTATATTTTTATGACTAACCGTTTGTGGATGCTTTTTTTAGGCAACAAGAGCGTCTCCCAGTGCACTGAAGAGGATCCCCCTGAAGAGTTGGCGAAGGTATGACTCAAGATTTTCATAGGAATTGAAGAAGCTCAGGAAAGACATAAAACCTCGTGTACCGATTATGATTGTGTTTTTTGTAATGAGTTTGGTTAATACTCATAGTTTCTTTATCGACTGTTGTAATTAAATAAATTAATGAATAAAATTTCTGGTCTTTGACCTGTGATTTAATGCTGCGACCCTTTTATTGAAATTATGTTCGATTCTCGAATCATTTTGGAAGCCTGGAATAAGAGTCTTCACAATTTTGTATCAGAGGGAGGTTTTCCATAATTTGTGTCGTAGGCAGTACAAAGTCATAACACAAATTAAAAATATAATATAATTAATTCAATCTCCCTTATAGGAACCCATACAAGTATACTCCAGGCGACGACGTCAAGAGATTCGAGAAGAACACGAAGTTCAGCCAAATACAAGGTCGGAGGGAAGCGATAATGGGCATCAACAACGCCCTTCAGAATTTGTATTAGCAGTTGCGGAAGCTCTTAAATTAGTATTCCCTACGTTAGCTGCTCTAGGACCCACACTTCCTCAAGTTGAACCTGTTCCTCGACAACATCCGATGAACCCTCCTCCTGATCTTCCTCCTGTAGCACCTACCCCGTAACATCGTCAAATGGACTTTGACCTAAAACAATTCATGGAATTAAAACCACCAACCTTTATCGGAGGCTTGTCTCCCTTGGAGACTGAAGATTGGATTCTCCGTTTAGAAACAATATTTCAAGTCATGTACTGCCCGGAGGATCAAAAATTTGAATTAGCTTCATTTTTATTAGAAGGCGCGACAAAGAGTTGGTGGGATAATATAGTCGCCAAAAAGTGTCGAACGTGACTTCGTGACATGAACAAACTTCCTTCAGGAATTTACTGGTTTGTACCTCAGTCAGAGAAAAGAGTCTTGCACGACCAATTCCTGTGACTCGTTCAAGGGACAAAGACAGTTTTGCGGTACGAGATTGAATTCTCTGAGTTGGCATACTATACCGATACTCGTGACCTCCGAAGAGGATCGTTGCCGACAGTTTCAGCAAGGACTGCAAGACGATATTCATAATTTATTAGTACCTCTTGATATTATATAATATTAGAAACTAGTCGAGAGAGCGCGATTAGTGGAGATTGATCAGGAAAAGTCGCAAAAGTATCAAGATATTTGAAAAAGAAAAACAACAGAAACGCCAACGCAAGATGAAGCCCAAAATAAGACACAAACATTCTAGACTGGTCCATCTTCTAGTAATGCATCCCAAGCCACCGTGACAAAATGTGTAAAATGTGGCCGAATGCATCGAGGAGAATGCTTAGTTGGAGCTTGTTATTATCGCCGTCATTCTAGCCATACGAAGAAAATATGTCCAAAGCTCCTGCATAAAGAGTACAACTCTCGAGGACCACCACTTTTACCACAACCCCAATTATATCAAATGCATGCCGAGTCATTGGCTTCAACACCTACTCCTGCTCCAGCTGCAACTACACCTGCCATAATTCCTCAAGAAGTCCCAAAAGAGTGAATGATTATGCCACGAGCATTTACCTATCATAGAAAATAAATTGTAATTTCTTTGATGTAAGTATTGTAGTGAACATAAATAAAACTTGGTTATCTTTATCTTTTTCGAGGACAAAAACTCTTTTAAGAAGGGAAGAATTCGTCGTAAATTTTTTTCGCGTTTTTCCGTTTCATTTTATTAGTTAAATTTGCTTTATTTTATTATTGTGGGCTGCTATTAGTAAAGTGGGCTTGTGTTAAATGTTGTGTTGGTTTTTTCATTTGACACTTGAGTGGTGTTGGCTGAGTTGGAGTTGGTTTTGACACGTGGATGGCTTGTTGTTGACTCCTTGGCTTTGACACTTGGCCAAGCCATGTGTTGGCTGTTTTTTTGCTTTGGGGATGAAATTGTGACACCTGGATCGGTGGGATTTGGATTGCTGGCCG
The DNA here is from genome assembly GCA_039513925.1 of Platanthera zijinensis. Classification (NCBI taxonomy): domain Eukaryota; kingdom Viridiplantae; phylum Streptophyta; class Magnoliopsida; order Asparagales; family Orchidaceae; genus Platanthera; species Platanthera zijinensis. Next base: position 45,636,411 of record CM077082.1, read on the forward strand.
CTTAATTCTTTCATAAAAAGGGTCGAGCCCTTTGCTTCTCCCGCAATTTCCGTTTTCTGCGCTATTTCCGTATCAGCTGCTCCCGACTACTTCTTCTCGTGCTCCTCTTCTTCTTCCCGGCTTCTTCCCGTGCTCCTCTTCTTCTTCCTGGCTGCTGCTCCTCTTCTCTCCTTCTGCCTCTCTTCTTCTTTGTGTCGCTGCTTTGCTGCCGATGCTGCTGTGTCGCTGCTTCTGTGCTACTGCTTCTGTTCCGTCGATTGTTTTGTGCCGTTGTTTTAGGGCTTGCTGCCACTGATTTTGGAACTACTGCTATTTCTCTCCCTTGCTTCCTATCTTCTTCAAAGCCTCCTCTGGAGACCTAGGAAGAATCTCGCCACACTCCGGCAATCCGAGAAGGATTAGTTGCGCAACGACCTTCTTCCTTCCTCTTCCGCTGTAAGGATATTCTCCTCCTTTCTATGCACTTCTTATATATGTGTCTTGCTGAAATTAGGTTTCCTCCTTTGCGTTGACCGGTCTTAGTATGAATTATAATTATTTTAGTGCGAATTTTGATGCTATTTTCACTTCGTGTTAGTGGTCTGTTTTATGATTGTTTTGGGTCTGATTTTCATATTGAACAACCCTATTTTATGGGTTGTTTTTGAGCTATTTGGAAGCTGTTTTTTGCTATTTTATGCTGTTTGGCGGCTGAGTTTGAGATTTGCAGTCTTGATTGAGAACTGTTTTGGTTAGACAACAAGTATAACGTTATTTCTTTTGTCATTTATGTTGACTTTCATATTTTGACGGATTTTAAACGCCTATTAGTAAATTCTTTTAACTTCAAATGCAACGCGTAACTAGTGACGCAATCCAAATATTTATGTACTATTTCAGTGGTTTCCAAGGCCAAGAAACCAGAGGATGACGTCACAGGGTCGACGTGACGATGAACCTAAGAAAGATAAAGGAAAAGGCAAGACCTTGTTGAGTTTTTTATTTCTTGAATTATGTTTATTTCAAGTACTTTTTATATTTCCTATTTTAATTATTGAAAGATAACACTGCCTGCGCATATGAGTTTAACTCAATGATATATCGCTATAAGATATGGGCGAGGGAAAAAGTAAGTGATACAAATTTCTGAGGGGAAAGTTCATTTCTAAAACACCTGTTATTATGAAAATTGTTCCAAGATAAGAATAATAAAACTCTGCATAAGGAAATGTTAATGATTCGAATCCTATGATGTAGAGGTTATTAACTGATAGATTCACCAGTAGGGGTGTGCCAACCCTTTTTCCCTATAGGAGTGAGGCCCAATTCAAATTTGCATACCTTAATATTTCCTATTTATGTAGCTAAAATTAAGGAGCAAGTTAAGTGGCAGTATTTAGAGTAAATGAGATTTATTGCTTTTTATGATGTATGCATATTGTTATCTTTCATTATCTGTATGTATAATAGTTCAAGAAACACTTTTCTCACATAGTCATATTTTTTTGACTAACCCTTCATGGATACTTTTTTTAGGCAATAGGAGCGTCTCCCAGTGCACCGAAGAGGATCCCCTTGAAGAGTTGGTGAATGTATGACTCAAGATTTTCATAGGAATTGAAGAAGTTCAGGAAAGACATAAAGGCTCGTGTACCGATTATGATTGTGATTTTTGTAATTAGTATGGTTTATACTTGTAGTTTCTTTATCGATTGTTGTAATTTAATAAATTAATGAATAAAATTTCTGGTCTTTGTACTGTGATTTAATGCTGCGACCCCACCTTTTATTGAAATTATGTTTGGTTCTCAAATCATTTGGGAAGCCCAGAATAAGGGTCTTCACAAAAGACGATATGACAGTGTCGCGATATCTAAATGACCTTCGTTATGCATTAGGGACTTGTTTAAGCTGCATGACTTTAGAGATTTGAGTGAAGTGTCTAGCAGATCCCGTTAAGCAGAGGCCTCATTACTAAAAAGGACATTCGGGCCCAGGTCTATTGATAAACCTACTCCGAGCACCACCACCACTGCACCCTCTCTAGGTTTTCAGATCCCCCTCGTCCTCGTATCACTACTGGGACTCCAAATCCTCCAATTGACCTCTCCCGGGTTAAGAGCCCATTGGGTCCAAGCCAAACACTGGAGCATTCCGATGTTTCAAGTGTATGGAGTTTGAGCACAAATTGTTTGAGTGCCCGCAACGCCACTTTGCCATTATTATTGATTCCACCGATGTGCATGAGCCTTAATATGGAGTACTCCTTCATGACTTAAGAATGAGCCTGAGCTCAAGTTTGATATCGTGATCGAGGTCGAAGGAGTACAGACTGATTATTTAGTTTGTCCTTCGTTATATTTGGTTTCCTCTTGTGATACCACTTTGATTGTTTTTTGGAGAAATGAAATTTTCCGCACTACATCACATATTCATGGACAAATTTGTTCCATCATCATTATTGATAGCAATAACATGAAGAACTTTGTTTCTCAATGAATAGTAGCCATGCTAGGACTCGAGGCTCATTCCTTAGTGCAACCCTACAACTTATCTGGGGTTAATAGTCCCTTGTCTATGTCCGTTACATATTGTTGTCTTGTAGAGTTCTCCATTGGGAACACATCAGGATCTGTTTTATGTGATGTCTTCAATGTTGTAAAAATCGGATGCCGACGACATATCAGATTGAGTTTTTAAATATCAAATATCGGAAGTCGTAGACATGTCAGAGATATTTTAAAATATTAGATTTCATGTCTTATAAATATTTTTTTTTTACATATTCTTACTATAATTAAATGTTATAAAAATAAAACAATAATATAACAAATAGATAGAAATTAAGCTATTTATATTACGAAATAAAACCGAATAGTATCTAAGATAAAATATTATTAAAAAATACAAAATAATACATTGTAAAATATATTTAATAGTATGCAATAATTTTATTTTAATAACAAAAAGTTTGTTGCAAATAAAAAATATTTAAAAGTTAAAAATTCCTCGTTGATTTTATTTTTTTCAAACTTATAAATTTATATTAAAAACATTCAAACAATCAACTAATAAATGTTTTCATATTTTTTGTAAGATGAAATTCAAAATTTGTGAAACAATTTTACAAAATTGATTGTAAGAATAAAATGTTAAAAAAATCGAAACAATAAGTTTAATCGATTTAAACATGTATAATATATTATATATAGGAGATTTAAATATATGTTGCTAGCCTTCTAATATAACATAATATAAAATATTGGGTGATATATTTAAAAGTCGTGTCGGCCGATATATCGAAAAAAATCGGACATGTCGACCTTTATTTTACAAAAAAATATAATCTATATATTTTAGAAAAACATATCGTTTTGCCCTAAAAAATGACATATCGTGAGACGTGTTGGACATGTCGGAGGACATTTAAAATAATAGATGTCTCCCCCATTGATGTCTGTCACATCCTATTAGGACGATCATGACAGTACACCATACATGTAATACATGATGGTGTAAGAAACTCTAATTCTTTTGATCACCATAGACGCAATATTGTTCTTCTTTCTCGGAAGAATGGTCTTGTTTCTAGGTCACCTGGGAGGAACTCACCATCATCTGCCTCGCCTCCCTTAGATTCTACTACACCACTTTTATTCAATGTTACACTTCTGCCTGGAGCCCAGTTCCAGAAAGAAGCACTTGACTCCTATAAATCATTCATCTTCGATGCCCTAGAAGTGCCACCTTGTATTAATTTTGTTTTCAATGATCACACCTTTAGTTCACCTCATTATCTTATGGTTGTAGGTGAGCACGATAAGTCACTTCGTTTGATTTTTGATCTTTTAGGCTTATTTGTATTCATGGTTTCAAATATCAGATTAATGTCTGTTTGCGTTTGAAATGTCGGATATCGGTGTGAGGGGATATATTGATGATATTTTACAATGCCAGGTTCTAATATTTAAATAAGTTTATTTATATATATATATTGTAAATATGTAATAAATTACACAATAAATTTATATACACATAATGTATGTTTATAAATTACACGAGAAAGAAGTAAACAATACAAATAACACAAATGAGAGCGAGACGAGAAAGTTGTCGAATCTAGGCATAGAGAGATGCATAAAATGAAGCATGAAACAAAATATTGTTGCTTAGTTGCTTAAAGAAATAAAAAAAACTATTTTTTATTACTCTCGCCAATATATCAGTCTCAAAATATCACCCGATATATCGGGTAAAACTGATATTTTGGACGATTTTTTGAAAATTGATATTTTTACTTAAAACCTTTATGTCTGTCGGCCAACATCGACAACACTTGTTGTATTATTTGAACCGTGACGATCTCTAGATTTTTTTACTCCCAATAGGCACACGTTTTATTGGCTTTTTATAGAAAAATTTAAATGATTGATTTGAGATCTATTTAAAATTTTGCAGCACTGGTTAGATTTCAGCGGGTGATGTCATATCGATAGTTGATCTTTGTTTAGTAGGCGTATGTATGTGTCTTGCTAGAGTGCACAAGATGCAATACAATTTAATGAATCCACAAGTTGATCTTACTTACTTTCGGCCTTGCCTCTTTACTTTTTTGACCCACTTTCTTCTCCACTTTGTGGAACTCACATTCTTAATGCTCTGGTTTTTATTAAACAATTATATGTCGTGCATCAAATTTTGACTAACAATTTTCGAGGATCTTTGGAAAAATATAATTCCTCAGTTGATTTCATCACTTGCGGTTATAATTTTTCAATAGAGATTAGTTTCATGTACCTTTTAGGAAAAAGGGTTCGCCTGCAGATCAAGTACTGCTGCGATGCGACCTTCCTTTGTTTGACTATCTAGTAGAGTTAGACATAGGAAAACCTTTTTTTTGATCGTTGTTTGGATGTTTCAGTGGTAGGATCCATTACAGTCTCGACGGGGTCGAGTTTCTTTAACCACGGGAGAATTGACGCAACATGACCTGCATCGTTATTTTATTTACTACTTTTTTATTAATATTTTGTAGCGCATGTCTTCGCGCAAGTTTGTCTTTTATTTACGTGCATGTTACTAGTATATGTGTTCAATACCCCTCTTACGCAATGATCAGACAACTTATTGGTGTGACCGACGAATAAAACTATAAATGAAAAAGTCCGTCAAATTAGGATAAGTGTTACTTTGAGCAAACAATAAAATAAGATTATTCAATATTATTAATTCTGAAATTTTAATTTTAACTATTATTTGTTATTTCAGAGTTAATATTTATGAGAATTTAAAAACTTTTGAAATCCATCCTTTATTTTCATTCAGTACATTAAATCGTCCTCAATCCTTTCTAAAAGCCAAAACAACAAGCCACTTTCATAACCCACACTTAATTTTAATTTTATTATGGTCATTTGTAACCTCTATCAATTAATAACCTTAAAGCCTTAATTCCTTCCATATGCAGCTGCTCCTTGGAAATGAGCAGGCTGGTTAGTTTCGAGCAGAGGCTTTTCTCTTCTGCTCGGTATTACCCGCGGCGCCCTCGCCCAGACCGACCCCGATGCCAGTCAACCGTCCACCTTACCCTGTCGACGCCTCCGATAACCTTATATGACCCCAACACCCCCACCTCCGCCTGCCGCCGAACTGTCATCAAGGCCTGGACCGTTTCTTTCTCCGTTATTGTCGCCTACAGCCGCTGGGAGCTCGTTCCTGCTATGCAACTGCCGCCAAAGCCCCCTCCGTTTGTTTTTCAGCCGCTGATCAACCCCTGGCCGCCGATGTCCCATTTCCCACCAATTCGTATACACAACTGTCTATTTGTTGCTGAGACTCTCTACCAAGCCTTTATCATCTGTTTCAGATTTAGGCCAAGTGGCCGCTGCCCCTATTCACAACTACATAGATGGATTTTGCCTTTATCCTCTGTTCCTGCATGTGTTTTTTTTAATATAAAATAATGAGCTTACCTTCCCAAAATTAACCTAAGTTCTGTTTGTCATTAATTTGTTATCTCCATTGTTACTTTCTCACATTGAGACACATTTAGATGGATTTATCTAAAGTTGATTTCTTACAAATGGTAGTTGACTTAGGCTTCGTTTGGCGCGGCGTTTTTGCTGGCCGTTTGGGGCAAACTTCGCCGGACGGCGGGTAAACAAACACCCTCTGGCGGTGTTTGCTCCGTTTCCCCCAGCAGCGCCCTGGAAAACCGCAAAAAAGGAGCTTTTCGAACGGAGGCCTCCTCCCAGCTTTTCGATCGGCAGTGTCGTCTCCTCCCGCCCTGTCTCCTCCCGCCGAACCAAACAAAGCCTTATGCACGTTTACGAACCCCAGGTTAGTTGTCGTGTGATATAACACGTAAACATCATGTTAGAGCCGCTTAATTTAAATTGATCTCAAAATGTACTACTTAAAATCAACATCGAGATTTTAGTATGCATCAGGTGCTGAGTAGAGAAATTCCAAAGGGTTTGCCTGAGGTGAATTTGGAGGGTTGGATCGCAACAATTTAGGCAGCCAATTGAAGCAGGACTCACTGGACTACAGTTAGGAGCTGCGGGCAGGTTTCTGCAAGTTGAAATCTGCGGCAAAGGACCAGTTTTGGTAGCCACTTGGAGCAAGAACCTCTGGATTGTTGAAAGGAGTTGCTGGAAGGTTTTCTGGAAGGCCAAACTGCAGTGGAATGGCCGGCCAAAAGGTGCTGTTTCCCCGGGAAAGCCACTGGATGGGCTTGTGTGCTGCTGGAAGTCTAAATCTGGGCTGAGGGAGGCTGACATCCTGTAGGAAAAAGACTGTCTTGGAGTGGAGCTGAAGTCGGGGCACCAATTGCCGCAAACAATGCTCTGGATGAGAGCATGGACACCCAAAAACAGCAAAAGTCAAGGATTACGGTCTAGATTGTTGGCGGGCAGGGAGGAAACTCCAGGTTTTGCTTTCGTCACAGGCTGTAATGATAAAACAGGGCCAAAAAATTAGTCCTGGATTGAGACGTTACCAATCTAGAGTTTACTAAAGTACATATGTGTAATATAAGGAAATAGAAACTGAAATGTGAAGCCTCACCAAGCAATTGGCGCCGATGGTGGAGGAAGTGGTATGCTCGCTTGGGATGGCCATAGGAGCATTGTAAAGGATCAAATGCGCTGTTGGTGGGGAGCTATGAAGTAGGAGATTTCTAAGAGTTGTGAATTTATTAGATTTGATTTATTGGATGGATGTAGTGAATGGTGGAGGTGACTGAATGGATGTTGGAAAGGAAGAGGGAGGACTATATGGGGGCTGGTTGGTGCTGAGAGAGGAGGATGAAGGTCGTGAGGATGGAAACAATAGTTCTGGAGGGTTGAGGTGGCAGGGAGTTTTTGGAAGAGAAAAGAGGCGATTGCGAAGGCCCTGGAGGAGTAAAGGGAGGGATGTGATGCGGCGTGGACGTCTATGGAAGAGAAGAAGACGGTGGTTAGGTCTGTGGAGGACTCACTGGAGTCGACTATGGCTGTGGAGGTCGATGGTGTGTTAGAAAAGGAGGAAAGAGGAAGGATCCTACGGTTGATTGTGGTGGCAAGGCCTTAGGAAGTATTAGATGTTGCTGTTGGTGTCAGGGAGGACGGAGTATGCAGCTGCGGGCTTGGAAGTGGACGCCCAATGCTGCACGGTGTTCTGATGGCGTCGCTAGACACCTAGGGTATATGTTGGGAAGTGAAGGAGGTGGGCGGGAAGCCCCTTGGAGTCAACACCAAGGGGGTTCAGTCGTCGGCATCTGCAACGACCCAGTGGTTCAAAAGGAAACCACCACTCTCGCTCCCTAACAATATCATAATAGGGATACATAAATAGTGGAGGAGTTAGGGTTATTCCCACGGCTATGATTGAGCGATATGATTATTGACAGTAACTCTCAAAATATAACTCTGGAAAATATAAAGAAACTTAAAAATACAAAAATCGAGCCGGCCGCATTACGGTGTCCGATGACCAACAAGCGTCGTCTTAGTAAATCCTCAAATGGAGTGTTCACGATCTCCGTCATTTTCTTTTTTCAGCACCAATATAAGAAAAAACAATATCTTGGACTGTATGCATTTCATCTATGATGTTTTTTTGTTGGGTAATTTCATTCCATAGTTGTATTTTTGAGCTTTTTGAGCCAGTCTATTAGTAATATGCATTTCTATATTAAACATGTGGGCTTGAAGTAGTGGTAAAATGTCCCTGCAGCGAGTTGGTGTTTAAAAGTTCAAAGTCACAAAACTATTAATAATTTAGTTCTCATTGATATGCTCATGTAACGGGCCTCTTCACCTATAGCCAATTGATTTTTTGTTTGATACGCAGGTTTTTATAGAAAAGATTATCTGCTATATGTACATGTATAGAATTGCCCATGTTGATCTTCCCTGGACCCTACATTGCCGAGAGTGTTATGCACTGATATCCAGTTTAATTGCCTAATGTGAGTCGTCATGTTATACTACTCTGATATTGTTATAAAAACATGCATTGCAGCTCACTCCCAGTATGGCCATATATGACACTATGCAGAGCTTGAAAAGTCCGGTTGGTACCAACTGTGTAGGTTATGCCTATAATTTGGCAGGCTTTCTTCTTGCGGCTGGAGAAAAGGTTTGACTGTTTATAAGTTGGTGTCAAACTGTAAATACTATCACTTTTCCTTCTCTCTATTTTTATATCATCGTTCCTTTTTATCTATTAATCTGCATACCACACCTTTTTGCAATACTAATTGCGCTTTTCCTTTTACATATATTCAAGGGTAACCGTGTTGCCATGCCTCTTTGTAGAATTGCACTTCAATCGCCAGCTGGAGCTGCCCGCGGACAGGTTTGAATCCTTGATGAGTTATTGATTGAATTCTATATGATTGTATACTTTTGTTCTACAAATTTTTTTAATATTTTCTCATAAAGTACTCTACCAGGCTGATGATGTACACAATGAAGCAAATGAACTCCTCCGCATTCGAGACTACCTTTTTGGTGAGTTGGCGAAAAAGACGCGACAACCGATTGAGAAGGTATGGAACATCTGGCATTTTATTGAATTTTTTACTTTTGTAATAAATTTAAAGTCAATAAGAATAACCATAGTGTCTGGTCTAGTTGATGCCCTTTTAACAATGTTTTGCAACATTCATTAGACGGTCCAGTTTGATTGTCATTTAGGTGTTTACTGTGCTTGATGAAAATTCCACTCTTAACTAGTCAGATTCAATGAACCAATTTAGAACAACGAATTGGTTGGAGCGTTTTTTTTAGTTCCGCTTAAGAGAATTAGAGAATTAAGGCAATTTACCAAACCCTCTTATTCTCCATTTTTTTGATTCAGGTGAACATTGCAACACCCATCTCCACTCTAAATGTTTGCTATTCTTCCAGCCGCACAGTCGCAAGCGCCAATCTTCAAGTTGCTATTCTTTGACTCTCTACCTCGTTACTTGATTTGAGCTGGAACTACTCAGATTTGGTGTTTAGTACCTTTTGGGTGAATCAAATTGTGATGGCTCCTTTGCTATACTTGTGTGGTGGATAAATGTCTGCGGCATGTGAACAATGAAGATGAAAGTGTGAATGGCAAAACTTGGACATATGATTGGAGAGATATGGAGAAGGCACTTATGATTGCAATTCGATTCAATGAGGAGAACAAGGAATATTGGGAGGAAGAGACCACAGATATAGGGAGGAGCAAACTCCTTTGATCTGGCGCCACTGGGTAGGCTAATCCTCTTAGGGTCAAGTTCATCATAATCTAATAATGGTACCAATGCCCCTCTATTTAGTGGATCTTACAACCATTTTCATTTAAAAAGAGAAAATAGGCAGAGTTATTTAGAAAATGGATTAAACAAATCATAGTGCTTCTGGATGTGATGCCGCACCCATAGTTCCTCCGCTTGAGTAGACACGCAGGGTCTGCGGTTTCGACTCAGTCGTAGGCGTATTACATCCAACGGTGGAAGAATGACCTTGTCCCTAAGGATGAACACAGAAAAATGTGTTTGATCTCGGTAGTCAATACCCATATGGCCTCACCGATGAGAAGTCCTTCCATTAAACAAGCAATTACCCCACTGCAGAATCATTGATGGGAATGAACTTCTTGGACACCCGCTCCGGTATGTAAACCTTTGTTGGATCCATTGCCAATGCTCATGAAATTATAAGTTTGATCAAATGGCCCTCTTATTTTGCATCAATTGGGAGACAAAATACTCTATGCATGCGGCTTGGTGCCAAGAACTATAATTGTTGAGCCACTTTGCCAATTCGCTTGACGACCTATAAAGGCGCATAGTACCGGGCGTAGAGTTTTTTATTTTGGCGACAAGTGACTGATAATTGGTGTGCTTGATGCTTCACAAGTACTACGTCAATGAGATTATTTGAGACATCCTGCTGATAGTTGTTTGTTGCTGAACCATTCTCTATTGTGCGCGGGCCAAGTGTAACTTCAATTGCCGAAGTTCTTTGTCTTAATTTGCGCGAGTATGTTTGAGAGTCTCAATATGACGATCACCCAATCTGTGTTGTATGATAGAGTGTGGAACAGTCTGAAAGGTAGATACGCCCATTGCGTAGTTGCAGGAAGCCTTACCTCATAGTTCAGCCCATGAGACACAATGTTACCATTGACATGGTTGTTCAAAAGCATAGCCTTGGGTAAATATTTTCACAATGAATGAACACTTTTGTTTGGTCATTGGTATGGGGATGGTAAGGCATGGTTATAAGAAGTTTGGTACCCTATAGATTGAATAAATCATGCCAGAATAAGCCGATAAATATTTGGTCATGGTGACTAATAATGGATCATGGTCGCTATTGACAAATTGCAAAAACCCATATAAGTGAACTATCTCATGAATAAGGACTTGGAAGATGGAAATAGCTTCACATGGATTTTTCTTCAGATTGAAATGACTATTTTTAGACAACCCGACAATTAACACCAAGAGGCATTAGTGGCCATGAGATCTTATTAAGCGTGTTATAAAATCCATGCCAACGCCCTTCCAAGTTACTTCAGGACTTGAAAGAGGTTGGCAAAGATATGCTGGGGGAGTGTCATTTTTTTGCGCCGACATTTGAGATAGTTTGCAGTGAATTACTGAGTGGTTGCAGGCATACGATGCTAGTACATTGATCCTTTTAGATCATGATAGGTGGGAAGGGTCCTCGAGTTCCCCTTATATGAGTGGATTTAAACTCGTGGTGCAGTTATAGCACAATAATTTTGTGATTTACAATTGTGGCCATAGTGCAACGATCTTCCGATGGAGAAGGTGGTGGATGCTTCTATGATCTTGCTTTTATAATAAAGTGGTGTCCTAGGAGGTATGATTGTTAATATTGTACTTTCAAAACCAGTGCCTTGATCTTTGTGTCGTATGCGAACATATTGCAACGTGGAGTATTACGTGCCTTCTTGAAATAGTCTTATTGGCCTCCTATCTTGCATTAACGCCGCTTCGACTCTTGTGCTTGAGGCATCACCTTCGAACACAAATGATTTGGAAAAGCAGAGCATGGAGAGAACAAAGCAAATAATGTAACTTTGTAAAGGCCGATTGAGCTTTGTCTGTATTTAATTGAGGAAGTTGATGCAACCATAATCATGCATGGATTGTCAATAGTGGCGCGTACTTTCGAGGAACCTGTGAATTGATCGAGCTAAAGTGGGTGTTGTCCAATGAGTCATAACAAGAACCTTCTTCGGGCCCATCTAAATCCTTGCGATGGTGATATGTCCCAAATGTTCTACTTGGAAGCATGTGAAGGGGGACATCTTGATGCCAATGTAGATTTGATGTTTAGTTAGAAGCTGAAGGGCCTTGTGTAGGTGCTCGAGCTGCAAGTCCAAGGAGGTGTTGTATTTTATGATATCATCAAAGAATAAGATGAATTTCCTTTGGATAGGAAAGATATTATTCATTGTCGACTGGATGGTGGCTGGAGAATTGCCCATGCCAGATGATATGAATAGGAATTTATTGCGTCTACTGTGAGTCTGGAATGCTGTCTTTAGAACATCCTCTATGCGCCTTAAGTCACATGGATATCTAACTAATGAAGATGAGATGCGTTGATACGTCACTCCCTCATCCTATATTATATATGATTTGATGATGATAATAGGCTCACGTACTCTCATTTAAGATAAGGCAAGTTGCACCTATTGTATAGAGTATATGATAACTATTACTCAGGCATTGTAAGTACCACACTTCATCTCTCATTCTATTATCATGCATATTTTAAAGGAGATAAAACCCTAATCTAAGATAACTTTATGCAATGATTTGATACTTATTAAAGTAAAAAATCAATGAAGATATGCATTTTATTTAGTAAAATATGTGTTTTCATGAAGTAATAAAATAAAGATTTACTTAATCAATCTAAATATGTATCTTCTTGTGATTCAATTTCTTTAGACCGCGAGGGTTTCCCGGAACTCTGATTTTCTTGGGTGGGACAACCAGATCACTGATTTTAGAATGAGCCAAATGAGATTTATACTCAATAGAAACCCCTAAAGATGGCCTTATCATTTTTTAAACCTTAACACTTGGCTTTGATACCAAGTATTGGAGATTTTTGTCGTCCTATTCTTTCAAGGCTACAATCAACTCTCTTTATTGGTGTCGATCTACATCAGATAACAGTTCAAATAGACCTATGAAAATATGATGATCAAATATGAATATGATATCCCCCATCTGCTGCTTTTATTCTATTTAAAACATTGATAAATCATAGGAAATTGATAATAACAAAGAAGACAAAATATGAAAAATCAAATTTAAGTTTTACAACACTCAAACACCATAACTAGACATGATCACACAAATAAAGCATACACAAGATGTATAACCCATAATTCGTCGAGATCTGAAATGCCTAAAGAGTTGCTTATTCATAGACCATTCAACTCGACAGCTTGATGCTTATTTGCAGATCTCACCAGAAGAGTACCTGACATCTGACTAATTATACCCCCTAGGATTTGTCTATAAATAGACCCTCAGGGGTATCATGGATGACACTTTGGAAGAGGTTGACTCGCATCCCCCCAAGTTTGATACTCGCCAAGTCTGTGCCTTATTCGTAGCTCGCTTAACTTTTAAGTTGCAAAGGAGAAGTTTTTCTTAACTTCCGAGTACGTAGTGAGACCTTCATGCTGGAGCACATGGGGTGTGCTTGTAGACATATCTCTAGCTTTAGTCATCCGAATTGTGGCGTTCGACTGTAGGATCAATAACCTTACGCTATATATAGGTCCGGACATTTGGAGTCGGGCTTTTCCTGGCTTCAACACTTTGGTGCGGTGAGCATGGACCGTAACCGGAGGAAGAAATTTTTTCGAGAAGACTTCATGATTCAAGATGGTGAGCTGGAGGCCAAAGATGACAACTCGCGAGTTTTTGACAAGTTAGGCAAATAGTGGGACTTCATAGAGGCGAGCTTCCTTGTTATTCGCCCATAGGCTAGTTCATGCATGCGACTTCATAGAGGCAAGCTTCCTTGTTACTCACCCACAGACTAGTTCATGCAGGCGAGTCGACACGGTCGACTTCATGCAGTGACATCATATAGGCGATCTCCTTCTCCACTCGCCCATAGGCGAGCTCTTTCTGTGCTCGCCCATATGCTAGCTCTTTTTGTGCTCGTCCATAGGCTAGCTCCTTCTTTACTATCAAAGGGACACTTACCCTATCCTAGTTTTCTCCTTCTACCATTGTAGTGTTTTTCATACATGTTCATACTTATAGGTGATTTGGTAAAACCCATAAGTACTTTTGTATGACTAACAAGTGATGCAACACAAGTGTATGAACATCCGTTCTTCCGTCGTCGAAGTCACGATCAAAACATCTTCTTGAAATTCAAGCTTAGCATTATTTCTTTTTTTTCCCGAAAGTTGGTGTGGAAACAGAGGTCACGAATACCATTCAAAGGTGTTAGCAAATTCCATAAACTTTATATCGATAGATCCGTCAGTGATAAAATGGGTGGTTTATTCCTTGACATCTTCAGCAGGGTGTAGAAATACTCATCGAATCTTTACCGTCCACTCTGTCACGACCCATCTAAACAAAATTCAGAGTGCGCTTCAGGTGGATTGTGATTCCACAGACATGGGTAGAAAGAAAATCTATGTCTGTTAGGCAGGAGCTGAGATACTGATAATTAGTTTTAAAATAATTACTTTTGAGTAAAATAGATTGTTTTTATGCGGAAGCTTTAAAATATGACAGTGAGAAATAGATGCACATGTATTTGAATAAAAACCCATGATATAAGAATACCGGTATAATTTCATGCAATAACAATCCCGATGGAAATGAACATGCACTGATATCAAATTTCCAGTATATAACTTATATTCTAGTAGTTGTCCATGATAACAGAGAAAATGACTGATCATAATTATTACATAAAAGAAATATCTGACAGTAAAGAACAAAATGCATAGAACCTGACATGGTGAGAAGATAAACTTTTCAGAAGCAAGAGCTTGATGCGGATCGAGCTCAAGCAGCAGGCGGCGCAGACACAGACGCTAAGACAAATTTCAAAACAAGAAGGAAAAAAGCTCAGACCATTGAAATAAAAAGTGAGCAAAGTAAAAAAAGTATGAATAGGGAAATCAGAAATATTTGTGAACCAATTATTATGAGCAAAGCTAGAAAAAAAAACAGGCACAAGAATCAAGCACAAACGATTTTAATTATTAGCCTATTCCGGAATAACATATATTTGTTCATGAAAATACATAAGCGGTAATCGGTGAAAGATGTAAATGTTTTTATTTGATGCATATGATTCATATTTAAGTTCAGACGCAAGGTTTATCAAAAAATTTGTGATTGTCATGTCTATTTATTTGTTCCCGTTACAAAAACAAGCGGAAATTCAAGACAATGTGTTGCACCTATCAAACATTACATTTTCACGATTGCTTATCATATAAATGAATTAAAAGATTCATGAATTGGTGATTCCAGCAGAAACAAATTTGCAATAAAGGGGGGATCAAGTCATGGAAAAATAATTACCCACGTCTTGCTACCAAACATGCATAAGAAGCAAAGATCAGATGACGCCAAAAACTAGATAGTGTGTTTTGAACCTTGTGGTTTCGAGAGATTAAGGTTTCATTAACACAATTTTTTTAAGTAAAATACTGGAGCAAGTTTGGCATGCATCGGTTCTGGGATAACAAGTACTTATCTAGATTAAATTATTTTTAGACCCAAATATCTTTCAAGTAAAATATGTACGTTACGAGCATGATATAAAAACACAAATCATATATTTGCTAACCAAAATTCATTATAATTATTATCATGACAATGTTGCTCATGCTCAATAATCTATCATTCTTTAGATTATTCATTAGATGAGAAAGTGTTTCATTTAGGGGAATATCCAAATAAAAATCATTCAACTCATGCTATTCCAACACGTTAAATTTTTAAACCACTAACATGCTAATTTAGGCATTCATAATATAAATTTATTTGACAAAACAAACATTCAAGAGTGAATTCATATGATCATATGAACGGAAACATTAATTTAAACTCAATGTTTGTAAAAGAGAGAGATCTCTACTTGGTTTAAGTAAGCTGAAACTGACAACGACAGTTAAGCGGTGCAAAAAAAATAACAATCCTATTTTGAACTTGTTCAAGGGCAAGCAATAACAAACATTTTTCATCGCATAACTTAATCAAGAGCGGTAGAGATTTACCTCCCTCAAGAGTGAGGGGAGAGGAGATTACCACGCGAAAACGAGAACTTGGCGGCACTTAGGTGAGGGAAATCCTAAATTGGAGGGAATTTTGAGAGATCCCACTGATCGATTCTATGAATGACGTCGGAGATCAAGAACAGCCCATGATTAGGTGAACTATAAGACCTCAAAAATCATGAATCACAAGATATACAAAATTTCCAAGTAAATTCAAGGAAATATGAGTTAGGGGGAACAAGAGGAGAATATTACCAATAGGAATCAAATCCGAGCCCGGGGAGGAGAGGGAAGTAAACCCTAGGTGCCCTTATCGTAATTGTCGGCCAAAGCGAAGAGGAAATGACTGACTTCCTGAGGAATAAGGAAGTGAGAAGCCGTTGCTGCTCTTATAGGAGAAAGGAGGGCCTGTCAGCCTGAGGAAGAGAAGAAGAGTGGTTGTCGGCCCCTTGGAGGAGAAGGCTTGGATGCTACAGCTTGGGGAGGAAGAGCTCTTTTCGGCCTGAAGGAGAGAAAGCCTGATGTTGTGCTCCCGATCAGAGCAAGGGGGAGTGCATGAGTCACTGCCATCGGCTCTTAGGGGAAGGGGTCGCCGGCCAGAGGAAGGAGGACTGTTGCCCCTTAGAGGAGGGGAGCAGGGGGAGGCTCCGACGAGAGAAGGAAGAGGCGTATGAGTGATCGACGGCCAACAGGGAAGCGGAATCAGGAGTGTGGCTGTGCGGCTTGCGGGAAACGACATGGAGCGAGATTTTTTTTATCGGGGAAGAGGGCTGGCTTGGCTAAGTTATAAGAGAAGACCTAATTGGTCTATTTCACATATGCCCTTACTATTATTTTTATGATTATTTTTTTATATGTTGCTTCCAATACATGGGGTTGTCACACACTCAAAAGACTACATGAGTGGTCAATACAAAGATATGAGTTCATGACATGCCAAATATCCTCAGGGATGTGACTCGCCAGGAGGCTCTCCTGGTGGTATATAGAGAAAGTCATCACAGATGTGGTGCACACCCGAAGGGATGTTAGAGACATCGACTCTCCTAAAGGAAACAAATCTCCAGGTCACTCTCTAGGTGGTTTATAAGAAAATTCGTCGCGACTGTGATGGTCGCTCACTCGAACATCTAAGTGCAAATTTTTCCTAGAGAGAATCATCGGGTGGCTCACCTGGGCGCTCAACGGTGTCTAATCAAAGAATTCATCTATAACACGGTTTTACCCAATCCTCAATTGTAACAGATCTTGGATGCCTTCCTAGTCGTGTTCTCCACCACTAATGCCTTGTCGTGATGTTTAGCATTTTATAATCATGATGAGCACTATGAGTTCGTCGTGATCCCAACCTTTGTAAGTTTGTTGATGCAGTTTAGACTGAAATCATGAATAACCCACCATTTTCATTAATTGGGGATTGGACCCTCTGTCGGGTCAATCACCACCCTTTGTCTAGAGTAAGACTAGCCTCCTAACCTACGACGCTTACATTGGCACAACACCTCTTGTCTACCCGTTGCTTAGTATATAGTTTTCTCTAGAATTTGTTTAAGGGAAAATAGTCGCGCTCTTTTCATATGTTTAAACTTATGGACTAGTTGAGTAAGTACTTTATCGTACAAGTGGTATCCAAACATGGGTTCAAGGACATGCGACACTGCCTGTGGGGGAATTATTAGTATAATATCCGTAAGCCAATAAACCAGCCTATGCCGGTCCTAAGCCCGGATGAAAAATGGTAAATGTTGTGTTAGGTAGATGACCAACATAAAATTCAATTACTCTAATGAATATGAATCACTTGAGAAATTGTGCAAAATTTAGGTTGGCCCCCCTAAAGAACGTATCGTATGGTCAGAACGTGGCGTCTTGACAACGACCACTACATCTCCAGGGCTTGGGTGTAGTGTTAAATATGTAAGAGTTTTCGTCGCATGGTCCGAATCTAGTGTCTTAGCAAGGACGATGAAATTAGTGAATATGATGATTAAGAAAATGATAAATATCTTATGTCTGTAAGAGACTAGATGGGTGGATGTGAAAGCTAATTATTTTGACAATTCATATTTTAAATTATGCCACACAGGGAAAAAAAAAGAAACGATGAAGTATTATTGTAAATACTACTTGGAGGGATAAAGTTGTTGAGGTAAATAGAAAAGATGATAAAATTTTAACTCTTAAATTAGTCATAAAAAATGAAACTATTAATGTGATCAATGTTTATACACAACACTTATGATTAATTGAAGCCATTTAAATTCAATTTTGGGAAGACTTGAATGATTTAGTAAGAGAAATCTCACAAAGAGAAATATTTTCATAATTGGAGATTTAAATGGACATATAAAGAAAGAAAATACAGATTATGTAGCCGTTCACGGAGGATTTGGGTATGGAGAAAGAAATTCAAAATGAACTATTTTAGATTTTTCTATAACACATGCTAATTGGGACAAATACACTTTTCATGAAGAGATAAGTACATTTAAGTACGTTTTAAAGTGGATCAAATAAACCATAAATTGATTATTTTATGACTTGTAAAATAGATAATATGATTTGTGAAGATTGCAAAGTCATACTAAGAAAAATTTCACAACACAACATAAGTTAGTGGTGTTGGATTTGCAAATTAGAAAAGGACAAAAGTGTTGCCAAAAATTTGATGGTGGAACTTGAAGAGGGAAAACAGGTTGCTTTCAAGACAATAGTTATAGAACCTACTTGATGACCCTTATGCTGATCCTAGTGTCTTATGGGAAGGTATATCTTCACATTTAAGGATAACTGGAAAGAACTTTCTTGGAGAATCAAAAGGTCATGCTTCCCCAAATAAAGAATCTTGGTGGTGGAAAGAGGAATTGCATGAAAATGTGAGGGTGAAGAGGGCTAGCTATAAAATATTTTACGCTTGTAGAAATGATGAAAAATTTACAATGTATAAAGTTATCAAGAAAGAAGCTAAACATGCAGTAAGTAAAGCAAGAAGTCAAACTTATGAAGAATTTTATAAGCGACTAGATACCAAAGATGGAGAGTGCGACATGTATAAAATTGTTTGAGCTAGAGAGAGGAAGACAAGATGTTTAAATCAAGTTAAATGCATAAAACATGAAACAGATACAGTTTTGACGGATGATGCGAATATTAAAGAGCGATGAAAAAAATATTTTCATCAACTCTATAATGAAACAAAAAATACAATGAATTAAACTTCGAAGAGTAAAGTAAATCAGAGGCGTATATGGACATAACACTTTATCGTAAAATTCAAGTATCAGAGCTAAGTGATGTTCTAAAAAGATGAAAAATAGAAAGGCGGTTTGGTCAGACGATATACCCATCGATGTATGAAAATGTCTAGGGAAGAAAGAGATTTTATGGCTTACATGTTTTTTCAATATGATATTGAAGTCAAAGAGAATGTAAGACCAATAGAAAGAATATCTTGGTTCCTTTGTATAAGAATAATTAAGATATATAAAATTGTGTTAATTACAGAGGAATTAAATTATTGAGTCATACCATGAAACTATGAGAACGGGTAATAGAAAAAAGAGTAAGGCACGAGTAGTATTTCAGAGAATCAATTTGGATTCTTAAATCTTGGTGAGATACTTTAGAAAAAAAAGGTTTTAGGTTGAACGTGGCAAAAACGGAGTATATGGAGCTTAAATTACATATCTTGTGGAGACTCATTAACAACTATCGGGAAAGAAAACAATATTTTCATATGTTGTTAATCGATCTTGAGAAGACTTGTGATAGGATTTCAAGAGAGATCTAATGGAGAGTCTTAGAAAAGAAAGGTGTAAATGTATCATACATTGATATAATTAAATATATGTATACAAATTCAGTGACACAGGAATTCCCTATCACTGGTGGCTTACATCAAGGTTCAGCCTTAAGCCCTTATCTCTTTACCCTTATCTTAGATGAGCTCACTGGACATATCCAACAAGCAATACCTTGATGTTTATTGTTTGCAGATATCATTTTGGTCGATGAGACGCTCGAGGGTGTAAACGCAAAACTTGAAGCTTGGCGAGATACTTTAGAAAAGAAGGGTTTTAGATTGAGCGGGGCAAAGAAAGACGGATGACCTCGTTATTAAATTGGGTGATCAGGATATTTTTCGCAGTGAGTGTTATAAATATCTTTTATCGATTGTTCAAGAAGTTGGAGGTGTTGATAAAGACGCGGTATATAGAATCCAAGCATGTTGGTTGAAGTGGAGAGGCGTGCCAGGGACCTTATGTGACCGTAAAGTACCATGGAACCTTAAAGGAAATTTTTATCGTATTGCAATTTAGACCAACGATGTTTTATGGTTCTGTGTGTTGGGCAGCAAATTGTTTACATGGGCAAAAAATGAGAGTTGCGGAGATAAGAATGCTTAAGTGGATGTGCGGATACCCAAGACTGGATAAAATTAGGAATGAACGTATCAGGGATAGAACAGGAGTGACACCAATTGCAGAGAAGATGCGAGAAGCTCAGCTAAGATGGTTTGGACATGAACAAAGGAGACCATTAGAGGCACCTTTTAGGCATTGTGAGAGTTTTGTCACTAGACATGTTAAAGAGAGGGGTAGGACATTAAGATTTGGAATGAAACTATATGGAAAGACATGATGTACTTAGGCTTTGGCGTGATTATGGCTAAAGATAGGGCACAATGACGACAAATTATCCATATAGCCGACCCCACTATAGTGGGATAAAGACTTGGCCACTTGGGTGTTTTTGTAATGCCCATAAGCCAATATTAACCTGTGTGGGTTCACTTAACCTTTGTGGGTTCCCTTAACCTTTGTGTTCTCCAGTTACATGTGTGATTTACAGTGTGGCACTAAAGTGTGGGTGATTTTTGGGTCCATCCCCACCCTTTGACTCGGGTAGGATTAACTACCCAATGTACGACGCTTACGACACAACATCTCATATCCACCCATTGTTTAGTACAAGTTTTCGTTCCATCATTTGTTTAAGGGGAAATGATTGCGCCCCTTCGTATGGATCAGCCGGTAAGCACTTGGTCATGCATCCTCTACCGCGGCCACTTGTCATATCTGTCTCATCCTTGCATTCCTCATATTCTTGCGGAGTTTCACATTACGCCCACCACCGGCCATGTAGGCTCCTTCCCCACCTATCGCCCGTTGGCCGCCTCCATATACTGGCCGGGCATGTTTCGTCAAATAATGACCTTTGTGGTCTTCCGCCTTCAGTTGCAGAGGACCAAGTACGAGGCCACTTTTTAGGGTGAGTTGATGCAGCCATTACCCTTTCCGCAGTAGTTTTGGGAGGTGATTGCCATGAATTTCATCACTAGGCTACTGCGGTTTAGGGGGTTCGATTGTATTTGGTGGTGGTGGACTGCTTATCTAGTTTTGGTCACTTCCCACTGCCACGCCATCTCATTAATGCACCGGTTGTTATTGAGGCCTTAATCGTGGAGGTCGTGCATCTTCTTGGTTTTCCCCAGATGATTCTGATCGATCGAGACTCTTTATTTTTGATCACTTGTCTGCAAATCCTCTTTAAGTTTCAAGGTACACAACTTCACATGAGCACCACCTATCATCCCAGGCCGACAAACATACGGACGGGCTGAATGGTTGTTTGGAGAGTTACCTCCTATGTTTTATTTGTGATCTGCCTAGAGATTGGGCTAAGTGCCTGAGTTGGGTGGATTATTCCTACAACATCTCATTTCACTACACCTCAAGCATGACACCCTTTCAGGCAGTGTACATCCTTGATCACTTACTGGATGATTGCCAAGTGGAAACATTGGCTACTAGATTACGTGATAGGGATGAGATGCTGCAGCAGCTTAGGCAACAGATCCAACAACACAAGATGTCATCCACTGCTAATAGACACCACTGGACGTTGGCCCGGTTCAGCTCAAAGTGGGCAAGTCAGTATTGGTTAAATTGAGGCTGCATTGTCAGACATCCTTGGCCATTCAAATGCTTCAGAAGTTCTCGTCCCACTTCTATGCCCCCTTCTATGTCAGCTATTGACTCTGTTAGCCGACCGTCAATCACATCCACCCAGTATTTCACGTATCCCAACTCAAGGAAGTGGGAGACCATACCATTGATGCAACCCTCCCCGTGCACCTCATAGTTTCCGACACCATGGAGTGGAACCTAGTGGTCATCTCTGATCTCCATATATGGTGCCACGGGATGGAGATTTGGTTGACCAGGTCTTCGGACGTTGGCAACACCGTCTGTCTTCTAACTCCACCTGGGTGGATCGCGATGACTTCCATCGACAATTTCTTGAGTTCTGCCTCGAGAAGAAGGCACATTTTCTAGACGGTGATATTATTATGAAACAGGGCGATAAGGACCCTCCATCATGGACTTAACAGGTATATATGCATGGGGACGCTTAGGAGGCATTCCAATTGGTTTACTTGCAATGCGGCTATTTATCTTTCATGTTTTATTTATGTAATTCTCTGTTGCGAACTTGTTATTAACACTTTTTACATTACCTTAGGGCATATAGGTGAGTTTGTATGTTTGGAGATTATCTTTGGATCGTTTGCCAAGTCGCCTAGGGCTGGGTAAGAAACTTCTCCATTCATACTTAAAAGTGTTGTGCCTTGTGCCACATACCTGCAATCCTAAAGACGGGTGTTCAGGACTCACGGAAGGAGTCCCATCTTGGTAGCCCTAGGAGAGAAGCCGTCGAGGCTGGTTTGTGGAAAGAACTGAGCGA
Organism: Platanthera zijinensis; assembly: GCA_039513925.1. Classification (NCBI taxonomy): domain Eukaryota; kingdom Viridiplantae; phylum Streptophyta; class Magnoliopsida; order Asparagales; family Orchidaceae; genus Platanthera; species Platanthera zijinensis. Next base: position 45,658,914 of record CM077082.1, read on the forward strand.
GTGGTTATACAAAGGCGAATACCCTTTTCGAATGCAATCAAAGCCTTCCGACCATGGTTGCTTGGTAGGAGGTAGTCGAGGCTGGCAACTTCGTCCTCAAGCAGTGGCTGAACATAGTGTCGGGGTTCTCACCGGAAAATGAAATCCTGCCCAAATCTAGAAGGCGGAGTCAGGGAAGTTTACCGAGAAATGTTGTGATCTCACCGGAGAGCTCTTATTTGGGGTAGCGAGAAAAGTAGTAGCCCCTATGTGGGATTGCGGTTTGATGTAGGAAAATTTGTGCCAAATGGGTGGTTAAATTTCACACACACACACACACACACAAATACCTTATTTTCATTTAATTGGTCATTTTGCATGCAGATTAACAAAGATTTTAGCCGCATGAAACGATTCAATGCTCAAGAAGCCCTTGATTATGGGTTGATTGATCGGATCCTCAGACCCGCTCGAATCAAGCCTATGGCACCTCAGAAACAACAAGCCGGAGCAGGTCTTGGCTAAACATTTGTTTTCTGTATCCGGAGATATTATTATGATTAAAATGTATACATTAATTTTTTCTTCAATATTCTATCACCGCCAAATGATAATTTGTTTTTAGCATTGATATCATACTTTCTATAATTTTTATTCGGGTACACTTTAGAGAAGCGCTTCTGTTAGAAGAGTTGGGTGAACGGAACCATATACTAGGGGCCCGTTTGGCAGTGATGGCGGTCGTGAACGTAGTGGTTACAAATCATTGTTCGTGAACGCTCAACCTCACGTAAGGAAATCCATCCATTTTTATGTTTAAAATTAGTTTTTTTTTCTCTGAGCGCGCTCATAACTGTTGACATGTAAAACATATATTTCATCAAAGCGCCACGCCAAATGAATAAGGTTTGTAATTGTGCCAAATGGACCCTAGATCTCTTCTATTTTCTTTTAAGCGTTTATTATAAATGTCCTGTAAATTATCGATGGCTAAAATTATGAGGATTAAGACGAATCACACACATCCGTCCTGCGGTGTTCGTGTCATAAAACTCGATTTTGATTTTGTAATGCCATTCATGATGAATTTATTCCACCATTTTATTTGTTATGTTAGTTTCCAATCCATGAAGAATTTATTTAATACATATATCTAAAACTGTTTGTAAAGCAATCTATTACATACATTGCTGGTTGGGCACTGAATGCTGCTGCTTAATAAAAGTAGGATTTGCAATGGAAATTGATTGTGCACTTTTTGTGGATTTGTGAGGTAGACAGTTCTGGATTGTCAAATGAACGACCGGAGATCTTGATTGCACTAAGACTGTGTTTGGCGCGGCTTATCGCAGCTTATTTATTCCGGTGAGATTGGACAAAAATGTCATTGTCATATCAAAATCTTATGCCCTAAACTAGTTTCTTTTTTTGATAACGATAGTAACATTTGTCATACCAAACATACAATGACGATTTTGTCCAACCTCACCGGAGCAAATAAGTTGCGATAAGCCGCGCCAAACACAGCCTAAGTCTTGCCGGAGTAGGTTGCATGATACGGGTCATTTGATTTATTTACCCTAACTCACATTCTTTATAGAACGTTGACTTACCCTAGAGGGGTATCGGGAGTTTACATTCCTCCTACACCAGCCTCACGATCGGTTGGTGTATACGCTCGGAAGCCCTGGTGTAGACTCTAGGGCTGATCTCCATCTATGCTCCTCTTTAGTAGTGCCATTGAAGCTACCAGTCGGCGATCTCCAGCCACCAATCCTGCCACGAAACGATTTCTATTCCTTGTGTACCCCTCTCCACCCTTCGGGTGTCGCACCTACACCTTCACAGGCCTCTTTTTCCTCCTAATAGTCACATGCCAACCCTCCGCCAACTCTCTGCCAACCCTTGCAGGTTTCGTCCTCACTGTCCAGACCACCCACATGCACTGGCCTTCCCTCTCGAACACCCACCATCAATACCTTCTCATCCAACAGGTTGGGAAAATTCCTCATGATTTGATGATATAAAATCATTTATAAGTGATTATAGTACAATATATATATATATATATATATAATATATATATATATATATATATATATATATATACATATCATAGAATGCAGTGCAAAGATTTATTCAGACGAATGAAGAAAATTTTAAATGGCTACAGTGATTTGCTACTGTAGTTAAAAGATGAACAACATTGGACTACTATATCAGTAGATTGTGAACTGTACTAAAAAGATAAGACCTTTATCAAATGCATAAGTGACTTTCGCTGTAGTGCATTAGTCGATTGGCATTGAACTATCGTTGTAGTGTGTTAGTCGAATGACATTCAACTATCACTGTATTGCATTAGTCGAATGACATTCAACTATCATTGTATTGCGTTAGGCGAATGGCATTGGACTATCGCTGCGGTGCGTTGGTCAAATGGCATTGGACTATCGCTGCGGTGCGTTAGTCGAATGACATTCGACTATCGCTGCAGTGCGTTAGTCGAAAGGTATTTGACTGATACTATTGTGACATTCGACTAACATTGCAATGACATTCTGACCTAGGTTTCATTTGATAGAGCGGTTGCGGTTGTAAAAGGAGCGGCTGTAAAGACATGTTTATAAATGGAGTTGTTGGAAACTTGCTGCTGCAAATGGAGATCTGCTTGGATAGCTACTGTTTGCAGAGCTGTTCAGAACAGAGAACTATTTGGCGAAACAGCGGTGACATTTACGAAATTTTTTAAATAAATTGTTTAAAATAATATTTATATTTTTTTTTATTATTTTTATTAATTAATTTTAATATTAAAAATTCTGTTTTCATTTATATATATATTTAATTATATATATATATATATTAAAAATACTGTTTATTAAAATTTCTATTTAAATTATAGAACTATTTTTTTGTAATTTTTATATTGTTTCTGTAAAAAAATTCTTTCCTCCGCCGTGCGTCACCAGTCCGTCGCCCTGCCTCTGCCATGCTGCCGCATGACTCCACCGCCGGCGGCCTGCCGGAGCGCCTTTGGGATACCCCTGGCGGGTACGTCGGGGTTCAGCGAGCCGGACTATGGCCTCTAGGCAGGCCGCCGCCGGCAACCCTAAAAAAGCGGCAGAGCTCATGGAGTAGGGAGGAGGCAGAGCTCATGGAGGAGTAGGGAGGAGGCAGAGCTCATGGAGGAATAGGGAGGAGGCAGAGCTCATGGAGGAGTAGGCAGAGGCGGAGGTTGGAGCTGGAGCTTGGTGGAGGAGCTGGAACTTGGCGGGGCATGGGAGGGCGATCGACGGGGTAGCAGCGGGATTCCAAAAAATATCGAAAACACGGCTGACTGGAGGTTGGGGAAGCCGATTGCTAAAGCCTGAATTTCTAAATGACCAAAACGCCGGCGTGCCGAACTGGTGGCGGAAAAACAAATGAAAAATCAAGCGCGCTGTGCGATTTTTTGGAAACGGAACGCCCCTAAACGTTAAACCAAATGAAGCCTAAAACTACAACGACATTCGGCTAACGGTGCAACACACTAGCATAATGACATTTAACTAACGCTACAGTAAAGTTAGCAATTACATTGTGCCAATGGGAAGAAATATAGTCGTTGCTGAAGAATATAGTTTTTGCTACCTAATGAATAGTGCCTAATGAACATGCTTGTGAATAGTAACTTCAGCTTTCTATAGAAGCAAGAGAAATTGAATAGAAGAACATACATGCAAGCACACAAAGAGAACTCGTGAGAGTTAGAAAACCCTTTGAAGGGCAATTGAGGCTTCATCTCATCCTAAGGAAGAGATTAGAGCAAGAAAGGCTAGAGAATTTGAATGAAGTGATTTGTTCTAATCTCTAATCAAATATCCATGCTAAGATTCAAGCAAAGTCACAAGCTTAATCAGAGATTCAAATTGTGGAAGAGCCATCAATTCCATCATCCACTATGAGTTCTAGGTGTCTCTCTAAAAGACTATGTTTGGTTCTAAGAGTCTCATTGTCAAAAGACTCTGATGTAATGATTCTTAGAATCTCCTCATCAAAAGACTCGAGCCTTATAAAGATAATTGATTCCTATAGCGGTGGAAGAGAGGACTACCAATGTTTTGGACAACATCCATAAATCTAATCTCCTCTCTTTATAGATTTTGTTTTTTGTTTCCGCATTTATTATATTTACTCTTTCTTTGCATATGAATGTTCTTGCGCATATTCGACGAACGGATAAGAATGCTTAAGTGGATGTGCGGATACCCAAGACTGGATAAAATTAGGAATGAACGTATCAGGGATAGAACAGGAGTGCCACCAATTGCAGAGAAGATGTGAGAAGCTCAGCTAAGATGGTTTGGACATGAACAAAGGAGACCATTAGAGGCACCTTTTAGGCATTGTGAGAGTTTTGTCACTAGACATGTTAAACAGAGGGGTAGGACATTAAGATTTGGAATGAAACTATATGGAAAGACATGATGTACTTAGGCTTTGGCGTGATTATGGCTAAAGATAGGGCACAATGACGACAAATTATCCATATAGCCGACCCCACTATAGTGGGATAAAGACTTGGCCACTTGGGTGTTTTTGTAATGCCCATAAGCCAATATTAACCTATGTGGGTTCACTTAACCTTTGTGGGTTCCCTTAACCTTTGTGTTCTCCAGTTACATGTGTGGTTTACAGTGTGGCACTAAAGGGTGGGTGATTTTTGGGTCCATCCCCACCCTTTGACTCGGGTAGGATTAACTACCCAATGTACGACGCTTACGACACATCTCATATCCACCCATTGTTTAGTACAAGTTTTCGTGCCATCATTTGTTTAAGGGGAAATGATTGCGCCCCTTCGTATGGATCAGCCGGTAAGCACTTGGTCATGCATCCTCTACCGCGGCCACTTGTCATATCTGTCTCATCCTTGCATTCCTCATATTCTTGCGGAGTTTTACATTACGCCCACCACCGGCCATGTAGGCTCCTTCCCCACCTATCGCCCGTAGGCCTTACAAAAAAGTGCAGCTCAGTTGGTGATGAGGGAGTGTATTAAAACTCTCTTATCAAGGTCGTGGGTTCGATCCCCGACAACAACCTACCGCGCTGAAAAATAGACGCGGAGATGGCGTTGGGGTGCCTATTTTTCAGCACTTTTTTGTAACGACCCTGGCCCATTTAGACCAGGCACCGCCGGCCTACCAGCGGCCAGGTTTAGAGCTCAGAGGCCCACCAATAGTGCGGCTTGTATCGCCCCATAGCCCGCTGGTAGTAAGCCTAAACATCAAGACCTGCAAGCCCAGTACACCCCAACGCCATCTCCATGCCTATTTTTCAGCGCGATAGGTTGTTGCCGGGGATCGAACCCACGACCTTGATAAGAGAGTTTTAATACACTCCCTCATCACCAACTGAGCTCAGTTGGTGATGAGGGAGTGTATTAAAACACTCTTATCAAGGTCGTGGGTTCGATCCCCGGCAATAACCTATCGCGCTGAAAAATAGGCGCGGAGATGGCGTTGGGGTTTACTGGGCCTGCAGGTCTTGATGTTTAGGCTTACTACCAGCGGACCGTGGGGCGAGACAAGCCGCACTACTGGTGGGCCTCTGAGCTCTAAACCCGTCCGCTGGTAGGCCGGCGGCGCCTGGTCTAAATGGGCCAGGGTCGTTACAACTTTCCCGTTTCTCACATCGCATAGTCATATTAAGACGTACGCGCGGGCCAAGCTTCTCCCAGAGCCCAAAGTTCGATCACACAAGCACATAACCCAGTTATGTTCATGGTTGGCTCCCCGGCCACCAAGATGGCGGAAATGCGTTTCCTCCCAGTTTTCCGGGTGCGCCTTAGGGTTACTCCCCAAGGATCCCTGCTGCAATCTACCCCGTAGAAACCCGAAAATAACAAGGGCACGGAGTCTTCTCCGGCTAAAATGCAATGCACATCACCGATCCAGACCAACTTATCCGGGTAAGCTTTACACATTATGCCTATGTCCGTACTACGATTCCAGACTCTAACAAGGGGGACTTTACATATCTACCCCAAGGAATACCGCAAACTCGCCGCACACTCGCAGGAGAAGGGTTTTCCCATGCAAAGGAAGAAGAGCTTCACATGCTCAAGATGAGAATCTTTACCCTAGCGTTCTTCCGTGGCGCCATGGAAATATATGTGGATGGAAAGCACCGCAATCTCCTTGCCTCCGCGGATCCGAATTCGGCTCGCGATTTGAAGCTTCGAAGCTCCGCCGGTGACCGGATCTAGCTCCTCCTCCTCCTCCTTGCTCTCCCTTCTCTCTAGATTTTAGAGAGAGATAACCCAAGTGAAAATAAGGGTTTCTTAACCCTATTCCCGGTTTAAACTCATCAGGAACAAACCCCAGCCCTTGGATCCCAATCCAAGAAAACGGACGGCCACGATTTAGGCTGAAATTAGAAAATCTGGGCCAAACACGGGTTGCAACACGGCCATGTGCATGGCCGTGTTACTCATTCGCCGTCACTCCCAAAGCCCGACCAGTACATGGCCTGTGACACGGCCTCCGACACGCCCGTGTCACCTGTGACATGCCCGTGTCGGGACCTGTGTCACGCCCCGTGTGCACCAACTAGGAGTTTCCCGAGCTGGACACGGCCTGTGACACGGCCTCCGACACGCCCGTGTCAGATGTGGCACGCCCGTGTCTGTACCCGTGTCATGGCCCGTGTGCATAACTCAGAAACCTCCCGAGGGGGACACGCCCTGGGACACGCCCGTGTCCCATGCCGTGCGCCGCACCCGACGACCGCCGATCGCTAAAATGCCGACCACGCGACCCGTCGCCGAACACGCCCGTGTCACCTGCTCCAAGTCCCAGACTTGGCTTAAAACGTCGCCTGTCCCTCTTTTGAGTTTCAGGGTGTTACAACTCTCCCCCTCTTAAAAGAATTTCGCCCACGAAATTACTAAAGGAAAGAAAACGGAAAACTTTAGGCAGTACCTGAGCGAAATAACTCCGGGTACTCCTCCAGCATGGTTTGATCCTGTTCCCAAGAGAGCTCCTCCTGACCGCAATTGTCCCACCGGACCTTAACCATCCGGATCTCCTTGCTACAGATTCGTTTGACCTCAAAGTCCTCAATACGAACGGGCTTGACTTTAGTCATCAACCCTTCGCCCACCGGCACTTGGTCCACTGCGATCACCTGCGAAGGCTCTTGCACCGCTTTCCGAAATATAGAAATGTGGAATACATCGTGTAGTCCACTCAACTCCACCGATAGCTTCAAACGATAAGCCGCTTCACCGACCCGCTCCAGAATCTCAAAGGGTCTAAGGTATCTTGGGCTCAGCTTCTTCAAGCGTCTCACCCGCGAAACACCCTTGAACGGCTTTATCTTCAAGTACACCCAATCGTTAACCGCGAACTCCACGTTCTGGTGCTTGGCATTATAGTACTTAGCCTGCCTATCCTGAGGGATCAGCAGACGCTCTCGAATGATCCGCACCAAAGAAGTAGCACTCTCCACCTCCTGCTTCTTGTACAACCTTGCCTCACCCGTTTCTAGCCACGATAACGGCGTGCGACACTTCCTACCATACAGGGCCTCAAAGGGCGCCATTTAAATACTCGTCTGGTAGCTGTTTTTGTACGCGAACTCCACCAAATACAGGTGGTCTTCCCATTGCTTCCCGAAGTCTAGAACACACATGTGGAGCATGTCCTCCATCGTTCTGTTGACCCTCTTGGTCTGCCCATCCGTCTGCGGATGGAAGGTTGTGCTGAATTTCAATTTAGTCCCCAACATTTGTTGCACCAACCTCCAATCATTGGACGTAAATCGCCCATCACGATCACTCACGATGCTGCGAGGCACACCATGCAATCTGACTATATTATCCACATAAAGCTTCGCCAGTCTCTCCACCGAGTCATCCTTCTATGCGGAATAAAGTGCGACACCTTTGTTAACCGGTCTACGATCACCCAGATGGCGTCGTTCCCTTTCTGCGACCTTGGCAAGCCATGCACAAAGTCCATCGAGATGTCGTCGAACTTCCATTCCTAGGCAAGGATTTCAAGAATCCTCCCGGCTTTTGGCACTCCGCCTTTACCAAGGCGCATGTTTGGCACTTAACCACAAACAGTGCCACGTCCTTCTTGAGCCCTGGCCACCAAAACAGCTTCTTTAGGTCCCGGTACATCTTCGTGCTCCCTGGGTGGATTGAGTACTTGGTATTATGAGCCTCGTACATTAACTCCGCCCGTAGATTTCCCCCGCTTGGGACGCACAATCGATGGTCCTTCCTCAACAGCCCATCCTCAACTGAAAACTGGGAATTTGACCCATCCAACGCTGCCTCCAAAAGCTCCTTCATATTATCATCCAACTCCAATGCCTGCCGAATGCGATCAGCCAGAACATACTGAACTTCTGTCCAGTTCAACAATGCTTTGGTGCTCGTCTGCTTGTCCACGCAACAGATCTCCAATGCCTCTAACTCCCAAACTAGCCTCTCATCATGAACCGACAACCAGTTGGCTTGGGCGGGAGCCCTGCGACTCAACACATCCGCAACTGCATTGCCCTTCCCGGGTACATAATGAATCTTGAATGTGTAGTCCCCTAGGAACTCCATCCATCTCCACTGCCTCATGTTGAGATCCTTATGATCCAACAGGTACTTCAGGCTATTGTGGTCGGTATAAATATCGACCTTTACGCCGTACAAGTAGTGTCTCCACAGCTTAAGTGCAAATATCACGACCGCCAACTCCAAGTCGTGGACCGGATAATTCCTTTCGTACACTTTTAGCTGACGCGATCCATACGCTATTACGCTCCCATGCTGCAGCAGCACGCAACCCAAACCACTACCTGAGGCATCACTATAAATCTTGAAGCCCTCGGTCCCACTCGGCGAACTTAGCACTGGCGTCGTGGTCAACCGTCCCTTCAGCTCCTCAAACGCTTGCACACACTCCTGCGTCCACAAGAACTTCTGATCCTTCCTTGTCAACTTCTTGAGAGGTAACGCTATCCGTGAGAAGTTTTCCACGAAGCGCCTGTAATAGCCGGCAAACCCGAGGAAACTACGGACTTCCGCTACAGAAGATAACACAGGCCACTCCCGTATCGCAACAATCTTCGCTGGATCCACCGCTATACCTTCCCCACTGACAATATGACCAAGGAATGCTATTGAGGGTAGCCAGAACTCGCATTTGGAGAATTTTGCATAGAGTTCATTCCTTCTTAGCATCTCCAAAACTAGATGCAGATGCTTGAAGTGATCTTCCTCGCACTACGAGTACACCAATATGTCGTCAATGAAGACGATCACAAAATGGTCTAGGTACTCTCGAAACGTCCTGTTCATCAAATCCATAAACACCGATGGCGCATTCGTCAGTCCAAACGGCATGACCGTGAACTCGAAATGCACATACCTCGTGCTGAATGCCGTCTTTGGGATATCACTCTCCCTTATCCTCAGCTGATAATAACCAGACTTCAGATCCAACTTTGAATACACCAACGATCCGACTAACTGATCGAAGAGATCATCAATCCTTGGGATCAGGTATTTATTCTTCTCCATTAGCTTGTTCAACTCCCTATAGTCGATACATAGCCGCAAACTCCCGTCCTTCTTCTTAACAAAGAGGACCGGTGCGCTCCAAGGCGACGAGCTTGGACGCACATATCCTTGCTCCATCAACTCCTCTAGCTGAACCTTCAACTCCGCCATCTCATTAGGCACCAACCTATAAGGAGAACGTGACACAGGTTTGGCACCTAACACGAGCTCGATCGTGAAGTCGATCTCTCGTTGCAGTGGAGCTCCGGGAAGATTATCCGGAAACACATCTGGGTATTCACAAACCACAAGAATACTATCCAAAGTGGACTTTGGCTCTACATCCCCCACTAACGCGAAGAACAGCTCTGTGCCAGCACGAACTGCCTTTACCACATAAAGAGCAGACATCAGCGTCTTGCTCGACCCCTTCAGTCCCGTGAATGTTGTCTCCCACCCAACACCCAGCTTGACCTCCTTACGGTTGCAATCGATATTAGCCTTCTGCTCCGAAAGCCAATCCATACCAAAGATAATGTCGAACTCTACTAGCAGCAGCAATGACGCTAGCAAGTCAAACTCTTGGCGCCCAATATGAACCTTCACGGCGCATACTCTGTCCGCACGCATCGAACACCCATTCGGTAGTAGCACATCCAATTTGTCCTTTGCCATCGAAGAAGGGACTCTGATGCGCGATATAAAACTCTCGGACAAAAAGGAGTGTGACGCTCTCGTATCGAATAGTGCTCGTGCCGGACTATCGCCAATCAGGGCAAAGCCTACACAAACAGTATTAAGCTAACAAGCACTAGGTAACAATATTTAAAGCTAACTTGCTATAAATTAGACCGTACATGTCACCATGTCGGCCTGTTTAATGGCCTCCTGCTGGCCCAAGTTATAAACTCTCGGTTGAGTCGGAGCATAGTGGGATGCGGTTGACTCCACCGCTTTGCCCTTCTCTTCATAAGTGGCTCCTTGCTTTCTCCCAGACTTCGGACGTCTGCTCCGGCAATCGCGGGCAAAGTGCCCCGTCTTTCCGCAAGTAAAGCAAGCGCCCGGGGTTCAGTTAGTAGTTGCCCCCGAGGCACCTGAAGAAGGGGCTGGACCCGACGTCCTAGCCTTCTTATTCCATCTTCGAAAGCCAGACTTTGAAGTCGGCACCTTAAACTCCAGTTTCTTGCCACCGGATTCCTTCTTCGCTTGCACGTTCTTCATGTACTTTTCCAAGGACCGGACTGTGTTGACCAAGGTTAGGAAACCTTGTGCCATAGGACCCGACAGTAACAACCTCAAATCATCTCTTAACCCTTCATAGAAGCGGTTCGTCTTGCGCTCCTCATCGGCAAAGGTAGCGCTAGCGTATCTACCCAAATGAGTGAACTCGTGGAGGTACTCGTCCACGGTGCTATCTCCTTGCACCAACTTTTGAAACTCATTTTACAATGCGATCCTCTGCGCTGAGGGGAGGTATCGAGCCATAAACAACCTCGAAAATTCCTCCATAGAGACATTCGCCAACTGCCTTCCCCTTAGGTGGTGTATCTCCACCCCTTCCCACCATAACCTCGCGTCCCCGTCCAACAAGAACGTCGCAATCGTGGTCTTCTGCCACTCTTCGGTTTCCGTTGCTGTCAACACTCTCTTGACTCTCGATAGCCAATCCTCTGCCTGAGTCGGGGTTCCTGTTCCCGAGAACACTGGCGGATGGAATCCCATCACATGCTTAAGTTATTTCTCAGTTGCTCTCCGTGGCAACTCCGGCTCCACCACCACTTGTTCCACCCTCTTAGGCTCCGCCGCTTGGAGCGGCACTTGATCCACCGCAGGAGCAGGCTGCTTCACCTGCCTCGCGGGCTGCGCATTGATCATTGCAAAGATAGCTTCTGCCACTAATCTAATGGTTTCGGCTGACGGAGGTGTTGCAGGCGCATCATTAGGTGTGCTGCTTGCCTCAGAACCTGGCCGTTCCGACTGTCCAGCACCACTTCTTGTCACCTATAATCGTGCAAAACACCGATAAGCGACCGAACAATATTGCAAATAGCAATTATAGGAACACGCAGGTTCCTCAAACATGTGTATTTTCATTCCTAAGTGGACATTTATGGGTTCTTTTCATGTTATAACGATGATGCACACACGTGTGCTCACCACCCCTTAAAGTGAATTCGTCCACGAATTCATTTAAACTTGACCGAAACTGGTAGTCTGATACCAATTTGTAACACCTCTATCCGTCACACAACATATAGTAGTAGGTCCGGCCGGGACCCGACGCCATATACTACGAACAGACCGGTTGGTTACTTATTGAAACCATTCAACCAATCACAACGTCCTACACAGAGCACCTAGCGGAAGCAAGTTATTAAATTGCAAGATAAAAGAACCCAGCCAAAGCATGAATGTCCACTACAAATGTAACATCCCATTTCCTGCTAGACCCCTAGGAGTTGTTTTGCCATGACTAGGTCATGACAAAACCCTAGGAAACCCGAAAGACCAAGAGAGCTTAGGTAGGAAGGTGAAAATCACCTTGGTCTGCAAATAATAGGTCAGAAACTTACTTAAAATAAGATTAGGACTCGGGCGTTGAGTGTGTTGAGTGCACTCAACGCCATAAGCAGGATGGCGTTGAGTCCACTGACTGCACTCAACGCCATCTTACAGGCGGGTTGGCGTTGAGTGCGTCGAGTGCACTCAACGCCATAAATTGAATGGTGTTGAGTGCACTGACTGCACTCAATGCCATCTGGTGTTGTCTAGATGGCGTTGAGTGAGCTGAGCTCACTCAACACCGTATACTGGATGGCGTTGAGTGAGCTTAGCTCACTCAACGCCATAAACTAAACAGCGTTGAGTGCACGGACTACATTCAACGCAGTCTGCTGAGGTCTGGAATGGCGTTGAGTGAGCTGAGCTCACTCAACGCCGTAGTCTGGATGGCGTTGAGTGAGCTTAGCTCACTCAACGCCATAAGCTAGACGGCGTTGAGTGCACAGACTGCACTCAACGCCATCTTAAGTAGGCTGGATGGCGTTGAGTTCTGCTCACTCAACGCCATAAGCTAGACGGCGTTGAGTGCACAGACTGCACTCAACGCCATCTTAAGTAGGCTGGATAGCGTTGACTCAACGCCATTTTACTTAGAAACTTTTTTTAGCTTGGCTGATGGTTCAGTTGAACCGGGCCGGTCTAGGAAGTGGGCCAGAATGTGTATTGGGACGTTTCTCTTATTAAGACTTAGTTAAGTCTTATTTTATGATTTTGACCAGCAGTGTCACGTGGCAGCCGTTTCCTCTTCCTTCCAGCCATGGTCGAGCGTCGGTTTGCATGGCCATTAATGGCTTTTAAAGCTCGGCTCCATCCTCTCCCCCTTGAAACGACTGGGTTCAACTCCTCTCGGGGAGAGGAGGAGTTTCCAGCCTTCTCTTAGCTATTTTAAGCCATTTTCTCTCCCTTCAAGTCATGGCCGAATACTCATAAAGGGAGCTTTAATGGCCATTACATCCAACCCCCACCCGCAGCCTTGTTTCTCCCTTAAAAGACTCCCTAGACTTAGAGAGGAAGTTTTCACACTTTCCCGACAAAGCTAGAGCTTATTACCTTGCTGTTGAGGAATTCCGAGGACGCCACCACCGTGCAAATGGCATCCCGATGATCGGCTCGACTCCAAACCACGAATAAGGTCCTCCTCTACCTTTTCTTCTATGGATAGATCTTAGGAATTATTAGGAGAGACATCGGGCTCAATAGAGCTGGATCGGGTGTGCGTTTTCATGGGTTTTTTCGAAATTCATGGTGGTCGGGTTCGTCGGAAACCACCACCTTCGGCGGCCAAACCGCCGCCGACCGATAGCTACCACCTCGACGAAGGTAGTGGTGGCGGTGGCTGGCCAGGGAGGTGGCCAAATGGCCGGCGGTGGCTCAAGCAAAGCTACAGGTTTTAAACGTTTTTTTAGGTTGCTGGTTTCGGGTTTTTGAGAAGATGAACAGTGCCATATATTAAATCTGATATATATCTATAGATAATATATAGTGATTAATCACTTTTATCAAGCTCATCTTTATGCTATTAAATGAGGCACTTAGAGGCCGCTTTAGGAAAAATGGCCAGTCACAGAAGTTGTATCCCTTCGAGTCTAGATTATTCTAAAATTTATTTTAACTCGATTGGGTAAGTGGTTTGACCACAACACCCATTTTGGTGAGACCTATACCTAGGGCTATCCTGAGATTCAAATGGATGCCCACCTTTCATCCCTTGTCCAAATGAGCTGAAATTTGGTCAGGGCGTCTACCTTAGTTATACCTAGGGCCTTTCCAAAAATGAAAATTTTTGGAGAATAGTTTTCTATAGTTTTTGAAAAAAATTTATAAACCATGTATAAATTAATTAGGTGTCATAAACACCTCAAAATCCCCCCAAATTTGGGTGGGTAGTCTTAGAGGGCATGTTAAGGCTCTGGTAAAAATTTTATCACATTTGGAGATGTTTGAATAGGTTTGTATTCAACCCTAGGTTGACCCTTATAGGGTTATTTAGGTCCAAACACCCCCCTTGGGGTTTTGAGTGGTCAAATCACCTCAATAGAGGCTGAAATTTTGGACACTGACTTGTCATGGCTAATGTCACCCTCTTAGGAAAATGGTGTGATTTAGGTTTGATTTACCCTAGGGTTCAAACTCAAACCCTAAGGAAGGGTTTTTGAGTGTTGTGAAGGGCATAGGGGCAAATGCCCTTGTGTGACCTTGTAACTCAGTATAGTTGAAGGTAGTGAATCCTAAGTTCTCTGGTAGAAATATTTGAGGATTTGGAGGTAGGTAGACACCTCAAAACCCTAACCCTAGTTTTAGGGTAGAAGTTCAATTATGAAAAAAAAGTCACTAAACCTTAGTTAAAAGTTGTGAAACTGGGTGGAGTAAATTTTAGACTAGGTAGAACCCTTAGTAATTTTATTAGGATTTTATGGTTTATATTTCAAGTACTTTATTTGTTAGGTATCAATTTGCTCAAACTGGTGTTTTAATTAATTTCATTACTCTGTTCAATTGAATCTGATGAAACTTTGTCAGCAGATGCTTTAGGTCTTAATGGATATCCCTGAATTTTGTTACAAATTTTAGTTGATTATATCAAGTACTTCCTTCACAAGTTCCAAAAAGGCAATTATGGTCAATAAATCATTTAGAGCAAATTACCTACTGTAAAATTATGAAACCGGGCCAATGATGTTCTCAGATCAATATCTAGTTGTATAATTTTATTCATGATTTTTAGAAGAATATTTACAATACTTGCCTCACAAATATAGCTTTTTGAGATTTTGGTAATTATTTATTCTAGAACTAAATCCCCATTGAAGAATTATGAAATTTGGTCACTGATGTTTTTAGGACAGTATCTGCTCTAGAAGATTAAATAAGAATTTTTGGATGATTATCTACTGCACTTACTTCATTAATGGAAGGAGATAGGATTTATTATCAAAATTAAATTAGAGTCCCTAAAATATTGGAAAAAAATTTATGTCTTGGCTCTACTGTTAAATTGTTGTTTAGAATTTATCATGATTTTATGAAACTTTATACTTACCTGAAAAGTGCACTTCATGTTCAATTGGTAGCCCTTAGAAGCTTTAAGGAAAATTAATTAAATGCCAGATAAATTAGGAAAATTACAATTTTCTGGATTTAGTCTAATTGTGTCATAATAAGTTCCCAGAAAATAATTTAGGGCATTTGGATGATTATTTAGATTGTCTCCTATCCGGTTTGACATATAGCCTAAGCTAGTCTGCATATAGCAAATTGTTAAATTGCAATAGGACATGATCCGGGATAGTTGTTGGAGTTAGTCATTTTAGCTGGGTGGACTGATGTGGATGATTTCACTATAGAGGGATTGGAAGAGTAGTGAGAAGTGGTTTGGCTAGAGTCTAGAGGTGTTCGGGTTCGACGAAAGATCGTCTTCCTCGAGGAGAGGAAGAGTCAAAATCACCCTAGAATCAGCCCACTGTAATATGAGAAGGGAATGGGTAAAGGAAACCAACCAATAATAATAAGTGCCTTGCGAAAGGGAATGATGGGCTTCAGCTACCATCATAGTTCCTAGTGCCCTTTGAGAGCCCTTCACAGGGAATACCAGGGGCAGTCATGGGTTAACGTAAACTGTATTAACAAACTGATAAGAGTAACTTAGTAATTAGGGTTGCACGTTTCACAAACACTGTTAGAACCGGAAGATAGTTGGGAGCTTCAGCTCGGTTGGTTAAGAGACGGACAAAATGGTCTGGGGAGCTTTGGCTCGATTGGTTAAGAGACAGACGGAATGGTCCGGGGAGCTTCGACTCGATTGGTTTGATACGATAAATATTGCTTGTACATAGTCAGGAAAGAATAAGGTGGCGGGTCTTCGGTATTGGAGGGTCGATGCACCGACACCAATACAATACGCTGACTCGGCAAGTGTGGTTAGCACATCGCCAACAGAAGTCCGGTGCGCCAACCGGCAAGCGTACGCAGGAGTTCGCTTCGTGCACCAAGCATTGAGGCGTACGACCGGTAGTGCTTTACTGATTTAGAGGTGGGCGAGGCCCAACCCACCGCTTCTGTCTGCCACTACGGAGGTATCCTGGGAGGTAACGGCTCCGAAAGGGGGAACTAAAGGTTTGTGTACACAAAGTCAGGTGTGTGTGTTGCACTTGCATGATTCATCATACCCACTAGCATGTTATGACATAATCGATTCATTTAACCTCTGACACCTAATGTATAAGTGGAATGGGACGCTTATAAAATAGGCCTTGCAAAACGACCCCTTGGTCTATAAGCTTGTGTGAGCAAGTTTATAAATTAAGGTCGAATTCTTTATATATATATATATATATATATATATATATATATATATATATATATATATATATATATATATATATATATATATATATATATATATATATATATTGCTGATGATAACCGACACCCCAACGTATAAGTGGTATGAGACACTTTATACGATGGGAGCCCTGCAGAAGATCCCTTGGCTTATGCGTTTCCGCACATAAGTTAAGGTTATTTTTCCATATTTTACTTTACTGCTACATGTATTATAGAATTGCTAGCATAGGTCCGTTGTCACCTGCTTTTGATTTATTCTCCACCTTCATGTCCTCCCCTTTCTTCCCCTCCGCTCGGTACTTAGGAGCATTGGGGGAAGTGGTAAGGGGTGATAGGGCTTAGTCTTTATGACTAACGGTTTTCAGACCACATCATTTAGGGGATCGTGGAGCCCAGCATGGAGGAGCAGCCCCAGAGGTCGGCCCGTTTGGAGATAGGGCAGTCTAGCTCAGGAGTTCAGCCAGCTGGGACTGTGAGTCCCGACTTATAGTAGATGTTATAGTTTGCTTCCGCATGAGTGACCTGTAGTGAGGATTATGATGTATCGGGCATAAGCCCTTACTTTCAGTACCTTTTATATTATTTTGTGGACACTCCCTTCGTGGAGACTTTTATTTCTCTACATGTGATTTCTGTGGACTTGCTTTTAATTTATTGCGTTACCTTTTTATGATCGAATTGGCCGGCATAATCGGCGTTTTGTGTTGATGACCCTTCAGAGCGTGAAGGTGTCACTACAAAGCGGCGATCCTGGGCCTAAGACCCCGGTATTTAAAAAAAATGGGGTCTTACAACAAAAGTTCCATAGGAATGTATGATACACAAAATAATGGCCTTAAGGCCTTACAAAAGTTTGCTTAATATATAATGTCTTCCAAACCTCGTCACGCAGGCCAGTCATACATGAGAATAACAGAAAACACTCAATAATAGGCCTTCGAGGGCTGGCGTAGCAGCTTGGGTTTTAGCCCGCTATTTACCGCTCGGCTCCGCAGTACCTGCAAGCAACAATCCACCGCACGGTGGTAAACAAAGGTAACGGTCAGCTATGCTGACCAAATTATAACGATTCCGCCCCCAAGCTCGGGGCGGCAAAGCTTCTTCCCTGCACTTGTTAGCCTAACCAATCAAATAGATAATAAGCATAACATCACATGTGCGGGCTCAAACGACCACACACCCAATGCTCTCAGGGCACTAACTCGGTGAACCCGGTCGTGACCGTGGTCTCGCCACCATCTCTTGGACGGCAAATCTCGTGAGAAATTTAGACTTCGGGTATAAGCCTAAGACTCGCACGACCATGTCAATGGCCAGTCTCTTTTTTCCAGATGTCTGTCACCAAACCACATAGCCCGGGTCCACATCCACTTGCCCGTTGCTCACATCGCATAGTCATATTAAGACGTACGCGCGGGCCAAGCTTCTCCCGGAGCCCAAAGTTCGATCACACAAGCACATAACCCAATTATGTTCATGGTTGGCTCCCTGACCACCAAGATGGCGAAAATGCGTTTCCGCCCAATTTTCCGGGTGCGCCTTAGGGTTACACCCGAAGGATCCCTGCTGCAATCTACCCCGTAGAAACCCGAAAAAAAATAAGAGCACGGAGTCTTTTCCGGCTAAAATGCAATTCACATCACCGATCCAGACCAACTTGTCCGGGTATGCTTCACACATCATGCCTATGTCCGTATTACGATTCCGGACTCTAACAAGGGGGACTTTACATATCTACCCCAAGGAATACCGCAAACTCTCCGCACACTCACGGGAGAAGGGTTTTCCCATGCAAAGGAAGAAGAGCTTCACATGCTCAAGATGAGAATCGTTACCCTAGCGTTCTTCCGTGCCACCATGGAAATCTATGCGGATGGAAAGCACCGCAATCTCCTTGCCTCCGTGGATCCGAAGTCGGCTCGCGATTTGAAGCTCCGAAGCTCCGCCGGTGACCGGATTTAGCTCCTCCTCCTCCTTGCTCTCCCTTCTCTCTAGATTTTAGAGAGAGATAACCCAAGTGAAAATAAGGGTTTCTCAACCCTATTCCCGGTTTAACCTCATCAGGAACAAACCCCAGCCCTTAGATCCCAAGCCAAGGAAACAGACGACCACGATTTAGGCTGAAATTAAAAAATCTGGGCCGAACACGGGTTGCAACACGGCTGTGTGCATGGCCATGTTACTCATTCGTCGTCACTCCCAAAGCCCGACCAGTTCACGGCCTGTGACACGGCCTCCGACGCGCCCGTGTCACCTGTGACACGCCCGTGTCGGGACCCGTGTCACGCCCCGTGTGCACCAACCAGGAGTTTCCCGAGCTGGACACGGCCTGTGACACGGCCTCCGACACGCCCGTGTCAGATGTGACACGCCCGTGTCTGTATCCGTGTCATGGCCCGTGTGCATAACTCAGAAATCTCCCGAGGGGGACACGCCTGTGTCCCAGGCCGTGTGCCGCACCCGACGACCGCCGATCGCCAAAACGCCGACCACGCGACCCGTCGCCGAACACGCCCGTGACACGCCCGTGTCACTTGCTCCAAGTCCCAGACTTGACTTAAAACGCCGCCCGTCCCTCTTTTGAGTTTCGGGGTGTTACACTAGGAAGGCACAAACCTAGCGAGTAAAGAGCAGGGGTGTGAAAAGTGTCATTCTTGGTGTGATTGAGGTCTTATTTATAGACAAATTCAGTGAGGGTACTAATCTGTGGACTAGTCTTTCTACCAAATACTTGACACGACCAAGAGGTGAAAAGAGACCACCAAAAAAGGGTGATAAGACCAAGTATGCGAGATGCCCACTCATGGATGATTTAGGTTGCGTTTGGCACGGCTTATCGCAGCTTATTTGCTTTGGTGAAGTTGGACAAAAACGTCATTGTCATATAATATATGATTGGTATCACAAATATTACAAAAAAACATGTTTGAGGCATACATTTTAGTATGACAATGACATTCTTGTCCAACCTCTCCAAATAAATAAGTCAATATAAGCCGCGCCAAACAAAGTCTTAAGTGGGGCTTGGCCGATTGCTAGTGAACAAAAGAACTCGCAATAAATGAATCCTTTATTAATCTAACTTAGATTTTTGAGTCCTGGACTGGACTGGACTGGGCTGGGCCCACCCTCAATCAATGCGCATAAAAGTTCGCCCTGGCAAAACATATCAAAATCAATTTATTCCAAACTCATAAGTCATATATATAGATAAATGTTATTAACTTCAATCAGGATTAGGGGTGTGCAAAAATATCCGAAGAATTGAAAATCGGACCGGAACCGAACCGAACCGGGCGGTTCGGGTCGGTTCTTATTTCTATCTGTTCGGGTACGGTTCCAAAAAATATAGAACCGATGGTTCGGTTCGGTTCTCGGTTCCGACAGTCGGGTACCCGAGAACCGAATATAAATTATAAATTTTAACTTAAAAGAATATATGTATTATTACAAATTACAAATTTTAACCAAAAAATATAGAACCATAGGGTCATTGATAAATAGCAACCATGTATGAATAAGAAGCTTTTAAAAAAGATTGTTGAATCATGAATGTTAAAACTTTTATGAAAATGAGATATGTTTTAGCTTAAACTTAATTTTTGACCGCCGAATGATGGTTATATAATCTTATTTCCAACCATTGATAAATAGCAACCATGTATGATATGCCAACCTTGTTTGACTGTAATCATCAGTTATAATTTTGAGTTGTTATAAGTAGTAAACCGATGGTAACAATTGAATTGGAAATGCTATCCAATATTAAACAAACATATATGATATATCCCATCTTTTGATTGAATTCTTCATATCATATGATATCAATGGACCTATGCTTAGTGTAACTTTGTGTATTGGAAATTTCTTGCCCCACTAGTCATAGTTCAATTTTTTTTTTGTAGAAATCTCTTATTTTGATATTTTTCTTACAGTTCATTAGTTCCATGTTATGAACCAAGAACCGAGCCGGAACCGACCCGAACAGAACGGTTCGGATCCGGTTCCATAATTTAGAACCGTGGGTCGGTTCCAGTTCCAAAAATTTGGAACCGAACTTATACGGGTCGGTTCTTGATTCTATGTGGAACCGAACCGAACCGAACCGAACCGATCCGAGTTGCACCCTTAATCAGGATCATGCAAAAAACAGTAAAACATATCTTCAATCAAAAGGGGGGACAATTTGGCTCTCGTACCGTGGTGGTGACCGTAAACACATTGATTAAAATAGAGTGGTGTTAAAAGGCACATTATTTTCGGCTATGTGCACACCCATCAAAAATATAATCCTTAATAATCTAGGTTTTCTAAACCCCACCCAACTAAAGCCGAATCAGCCCGCCTCCCCCTTCCTGATACGCGCTTTTTCAACTACGTCTTATACATTCATTTTCAGGAGAAGTGTTCAACATGAAAGTTGTAGATATCGATGATATCTACAACTTTCATGTTGAACACTTTTTGATTTAAAGCCGTTTAGGCCCCTGGAAAAATCACTCGGAACATATGAATGTTCCGCGTGATTTTTTCCGGGGGACAAATCAGAGGCCTAAACGACTTTAAATCAAAAAGTGTTCAACATGAAAGTTGTAGATATCGTCGAGATCTACAACTTTCATGTTGAACACGTTTCATAAAAATATACGTAAAAGATGCAGTTCAAAAAGACGCATATTTCATTTTAAAAAAAACTATGCAATCACGGCAACGTCATCCTCCCCACAGCTCTTGTGGACATGTACTGCAGATGCGGGTGCGTTGAAGCAGCTTTGGAGGTATTCCGCCGGATTTTGAGCAAAGACGTCGTGCTTTGGAACGTGATGATCGGAGGGCTCGCGATGCACGGCCATGACCGTCTTGTCGTCGATCTGTTTGCTCTAATGAAGGAGACGACAACGGCGCCCAACGAGTCCACATACATTGCAGCTATGTTTGCTCAGACTATGCACATAGTATTGGTGTGCACAAAGCCGAAGATGGTGTGCATATAAAATTCCAATGGGTGCACATAATATTGGTGTGCACAAAGCCGAAAATGGTGTGCTTTTAACACCACCCTTAAAATATTATTCGTTAAGGATTGCCTAACAAACATCACCCGTTTGGACATAGAAGTGGATGGAGTTTCTTAGGTGGGCGTTAATAAATGACAATTTAACCCCGGGTTCATAACCGCCGCAACCGTGCTAAACGGAGCCAAAGAGGGTAAAAAAGTCAAAATTTATATGGATTGCTTACCTCAAGATTTGAGGGCACACAATACGAGGGTAATCTAACATACTAAGGCTGTGTTTGGCGCGGCTTATCGCGACTTATTTATTCCAGTTAGGCTGGACAAAAATGTCATTATCATATTAAAATCTTATGCCACAAATTAGTTTCTTTTTTTGATAACGGTAGTAACATTTGTCATACCAAACATACATTCTATGACAATGACATTTTTGTCCGACCTCACCAGAGCAAATAAGCTGCGATAAGTCTCGCCAAACACAACCTAAGCTAAGAAAACACCTACAACAATAATAAAAAGGAGATTAACCAACGATGAGGGCGACTAAGGCTCCGTTTGGCATGGTGGTGGCGGTCATAATCGCATGGGTTAAGCCGTCATTCGTTAAGGATCACCTAACAAACATCATCCGTTTGAACATAAAAGTGGATGGAGTTCCTTAGATGGACGTTAACGAATGATAATTTAACCACCATGATCATGACAGCCACCACCACTGTGCCAAACTGGCCCTAAAACCATTGTAAAAGAACATTTACTAAGAAAATAAGTCATAAATGCAATTCCTGAAGAGCCCTCAATCAAGCAACCTCATTCCAACCAATTCATTGTCTTCAATAATTATGATTTCAAAGGATTCAATCTTCTTATAAAGAAACCAGGTTATACAATGTCACAGATCAAATGAACAACACTTTAGCATGAAAGGACTGTAGGGAAACGATCCCCTTCGAGCAAGCCTGGATCCAAACAAATTCAGAAAGACAGAACAAAACATACAGAGATTTACATGGAAACCCCCTCACAGCAACAAGAGGAAAAATCACGGGGCAGGACACACAAACAATCCACTATATTAATAAAGGATTGCAAAAACAGTAGGTTTGTCCAACCTAGTTCCCTCTTCGGATTCACAAACGAATCCCCACTCAAACTAAAGCGATCCTTCTGAAACCGAGGAAGAACAACCCTCAACACGTTGAGGTAAAAACAACATCTCTTCAACAAGGAACTCCTTCGATTGAGACACGTAGAACAAGCCCGAGAGAATCCTCTCCTAGCACCACCACCGGCGCCAGAACTTAAACAAGAACGAGACCAAGACAGTGGACTCCTCTGACGAAACCGCCGCAAGCCCAGCTGCAACTATCGCACGCCTCCTTTGCCTCCGACGAAAACATCACACTCCTCCTCTCTTCCGCCGCAACCGTGGATGAAAAGACCTCTACCTAAGAATCGGGATTAGCCCTAATCATATACGCTCACCCGAACCACCGCGGGCAGCCAAACCGGTTCACTGAACCGCTGAGAGGGGATGACCGAAATCGGCGAATATTGGCCGCGAAATCCGGCAAATCGGGCAATGGGCGATATCAGCCGAATTTACTATTCATGAACAGTAAATTCGACGAGTATCGGGATTGATACTCGCCGAAAATACTGTTTATGGCTGAACAGTACATTCCTTCTTCGCAAGCCTCCGGTCTTCAAATTTAGGGGCTAGACCCCAACAAACTCCCCCTCCAGACCCTGAAGAGAAGTCCCACCTCCTGAAACATTCAAGAAGATACCATGTCGACCATCTGTCGACACAACTCGTGCTCTCCCTTGGCACGACCTTCGTCATCATGTCCAAAGGGTTTTCATCTGTGTGGACCTTTTCCACCTTCAGTAGCTTCTCCTCGACAGCATCTTGAATCCAATGATACCTGACATCAATGTGTTTCGTCTTAGAGTGGTAGGCGGGGTTCTTGGACAGAAAGATAGCACTTTGACTATCACTGAACACAATGAACACATCTTGCAGGATTCCAAGTTCGAGCATGAACTTCTTCATCCAAAAGACCTCTTTGGATGCTTCCGTCAGAGTTATATATTCTGCCTCAATCGTCGACATTGCCACACACTTTTGTAACCGCAACTGCCACGACACAGCACCCCACCCCCCCCCCCCCCCCCCCCCCCCCCCCGCAAAAGTAACAACATACCCCGAAGTGGATCTCCTGGAATCAACGTCTCCAGACGTATAAGAATCAGAGTACCCAACCAGTACAGGTGATTCACCACCAAACTGCAAACACAAATCTGTAGTACCTTTGAGATATCGAAGAATTCACTTCACAACGTCACAATGGACCTTTCATGGGTTTGCTAAATATCAGCTCACCAACCACACTGCATGAGCTATGTCTGGCCTCGTACAGACCATAGCGTACATCAAACTCCCTACTGCAGAAGCATAGGGAACGTGGCTCATCTCCTCAGACTCCTTCCCAGATGAAGGGCACTGTCTGCTGGATAAATTGAAGTGTCCACCCAATGGAGTGGTAACAACCTTCGCCTTCTCCATCATGAACCTCTTCAGCACTTTTTCAACATACTCAGCCTGAGACAGCCACAACAGACCTACACTCTTGTCTCTAGTAATCTTCATACCTAGGATCTTCTTTGCCGGTCCAAGATCCTTCATTTCAAAGGACCTACTGAGTTCCATCTTCAGCTCTACAATGCTGGCCTTATCATCCCCGACAATCAGCATGTCGTCGATATAGAGTAGCAGTATAGTGAAGGACACCTCCGTTCTCTTCAGATAAGCACAGTGGTCAGCTCTGGTCCTCAAGAATTTGGTCATGGTCATGAAAGAGTCAAACTTCTTATACCACTTCTTGGGTGCCTGTTTCAACTCATAAAGACTCTTCTTAAGTCGGCACACCAAATTCTCATTACCCTTGACCTCGAACCCTTCCGGTTGTTCCACGTATAGCTCCTCCTTCAAATCACCGTGCAGAAAAGCCATTTTCACGTCCATCTGCTCAACTTCCAGATTCATAGAGGCAGCCAACCCTAGAACCAGGCGGATAGAAGACATCTTCACCACCGGTGAGAATATCTCATCAAATTCCACGCCTTGCTTTTGACTGAAGCCCTTTACCACCAACCTCGCCTTATACTTGGGCCGGAAAAGATTTTCATTTGTCTTCAACTTGAAGACCCATTTGTTCATCAATGCTCTTTTCCCCTTAGGAAGCCGGACCAAGTCATAGGTCCCGTTCATCTGGAGAGAAGTCAACTCCTCCTCCACAGCTTCAGCCCACTGCTCTCTGACATCAGCATTTTGAGCCTCCACCAAGGACTCATGCTCCCCAGTAGCACCATCAACACCAATATCTCCATCAGGAACTTCCACAATAGGTGGACTCTGCGGCTTCTCGGTCTCCTGCTCACTAGCAACTTGATCTTCAACAAAGATCACATCCCCGCTCCTGATGATCTTCTTTTGCATTGAATCCCAGAGGCTATAGCCAAACTCCTCAGATGGGTATCCAAACAAGATGCACTCTCGAGACTTCACGTCGAGATTCGATCTCTCCTCTTTGGGGATATGAACATGTGCTCGACAACCAAACACACATACATGTCTATAAGACACCCTCTTACCAGACCACACCAGTTCAGAAACATATCCATCTAACGGTGCTGAGGGGGACAGATTTATCAGATGCACATCAGTCCTAGCTGCTTCTGCGCAAAACTTCTTCCCAATTCCAGCCTGAGAAATCATACACTTGACCTTCTCCATTATAGTTCTGTCCATCCTCTCCGCCAACCCATTCTATTGCGGTGTCCTCAGAATAGTCTTCTCATGAACAATATCATGCTACCTGCAGTAGGCATCAAATGGTCCAATAAATTCTCCCTCGTTGTCAGATCTAACTCGCTTTATAACCTTCCCGGTCATCTTCTCAGTCATTGCCCTGAACTCGGCAAACTTTGTCAAAATCTCACTCTTGTGCTTCAGGAAGTATGTCCAAACCTTCCTATAGTGGTCATCAATAAAGGTGACAAAGTAGGCTGCTCCCCCTTGAGACATGGGTTCAATTGGACCACACACATCTGTGTGTATCAGATTTAGCAGCTCTGCCTTCCTCTTCGGTTCAGCATCACCAAATGACACCGGTTTCTGCTTCCCAGCTAAGCAGTGAACGCACGTGTCTGGCATACTGCCTGACATCTCTAGAAGAACCTTGTTCTTCACCAGCATCTTGAGATTCTTCTCACTCATATGGCCAAGTCTGCGATACCATAACTCCATGGAGTTTTCATCAGCTGCATTCACACTAGGACTATAGATCTTGGCCTTTGCTTGGTGCAAACAGCAACATTTCTTACCTCGGGCCACCACCATGGACCCCTTCACCAGCCTCCAGGCACCTCCGCCTTCAATACTGGTAAAGCCGTCATCATCAAGTCTTCCGATGGAGATAAGGTTCATTCTCAAATCAGGAATGTGCCTGACATCCTTAGAATAACCAACCCCAAATCAGTCTCCAGGTGGACATCTCCACTGCCCACTATCTGGGACACACCGGCATTAGCCATCTGGATAGTCCCTAAGTCTCCAGTAGTATAGGAATATAAGTAATCCCTGTGAGGTGTGCAATGATAAGAAGCACCACCATCCACAAACCAGTCAGTGTCAACACACTCCTGGCATGCAGTCTCGCTACAGTGCAAACACTGAGTCTCCACCTCCACAATTGAGGCTTCTCTCGTGTTGCCACTGGACTCTCCTTCTTTCCCCTTCCCCTTCTGATCTCGCTTCCACTTGAAACAATCCTTCTTGATATGGCTCTTCATCTTGCAGTAGTAGCATTCGAACTCCTTTGACTTGGGCCTGGACTTGTTTCTTGAGTTGCCCCTTGGTTTCCCCTCCACCTTGTTGCGGGCTGAAACAGAGCAAATGCCGCCAGAGGGCGTTTGTTTACCCGCCGTCTGACGGCGTTCGCCCCAAACGGCTGGTGAAAACGCAGCGCCAAACAAAGCATAAGATTCTCCTACCCTTACTATATATTTGCCATTGTCATGATCTAACTAGCAAAAACATATTACCAATTGATAAAGTTTTATGTGGAAAGTATCTTTTATGCTCATTTTTTTGGGACAAAATTCAAACTTTGAAATTGAAAGTCCAATCCCAATTAAAATAGACCTCTAATATTAATTCCATGTTAATATTTTTTTTATCAAAGTCTCCCAAGAACTCTAAACAATCCAAGAAAGCACACCATGAGCACAATATATAACAAAAATAGTGCACAGTTGAATAATGTAGTTTAAAAATCAGAGCAAAAATTACCTGCATAAAAAAGAGGTATTAGAACACAAATCAAAAGGATGTTAATCGTTGAAACCCGGATACAATACTTCAGACGAGTACTCTCCAGGTCGCCGAATGCTCCATGAAGGTCGACGAATTACAGATTATACACTAATGATATCTTTTCCTCTCATATTTTTCAACTGCAATTACTAGTAAATACCAAATTAGTGGTTGAACCAAAAAAAGCCATATACATTTCCATTAAAACAACCTGTAAACAAGTACCAAACCTGAAAAAGACCCTACAAAGCAATGGCCGAAGTCTTTTGGCTTTTTTTACACAACTTTCATACCACTGCAGGGTTAACACAGCAAGACTCCACCCCTGGACCAGCTCCAACAACAACTCTCTAAACAGCCAAGAAAAGGCCAAAACATGAGGCCGCTTCTCTCCCGTCCACCCCCAAGTTTCCATTTTTGAAAGGAAACTAATTTCCAGAACAGCCACAATTTCAAAACAGGCTAAAAAACTCTGCTTTACTTCTTCACCCTTTCACCCACTACACTTCATCTCTGCCGCCTGCAAGACCTAACAAACGCTTCATCTCCTCCTCCACCACGATAGCGCAATCGCCGGCGGCGGCCGGCTCCACTCCGCCGGTAAGCTTCCTGGCTCTTCCAGCCTCTGCTTCCCAATCAGTCCTTGCCAATACCACCACCAAAACTGATGCAACACAGGCTATTTGCGCGGTGAGCAGACCATACCACAGCCCGCCGAACCCGAGCCGCAGGCCGAACGCAAGCCCGACGGCCACCGGCGTGCCGATAAAGTAGAAGGAGAGGAGATTAATCCTAGCGCCGATTGCAGGTCTAGCTGTCCCGCGAAGCACCCCGCATCCAGTCGTCTGGGGGCAGTTACCCAATTCGCACAGCCCGAGAAGCGGCATTGCCGCCGCCGCCAGACCCGCCACCGCGGCGTCGGTCGTGAAAAGCCGAGTCCATCTCTCTTTGAATGCCACGGTCCAGGCTAAGTTAACCACGCCGGTCATCAGCGAGCATCCCAGCGCCACCATGGATGCCCTCTTTGCTCTCCTTGGCCTCCCAGCACCAAGCTCGTTCCCCACCTGAAATTAATTAATGATAAAACTAGGGGGTAATTAACTGGGAAAGCTCGAATGAGTGATTTACTGCTTACCCGGGTGGAAACGCAGGCTGAAAGAGCCATTGGGACGGTGTACATGAGGCTGGTAGTCTGGATGAGAATGGCGGTGGCGCCGACGGCGGCGGTGGGATTTGGGAGATAGCCGGCGAGGACTGTCATGATCTCATACCACCACCACTCGAGGCAGACGCCGAAGCAGGAGGGCAGTGCGAGCCGGAGAAGCGGCGTGAGCTGATCAAGGGCGCTACGGGACCAACCACGCCATGTGAGCACGCAGGCGCCGGATAAGCGAAGGTAGCCGAGGAGGAAGATGGTCATGTTAAGGTTGGTGAGCACGGCGGCGAGGGCGATCCCGGGAACGCCGAGGCGGAGGACGAATGCGAGGAGGAAGCTGAGGGGGATGTGAAGCGCAACGGCGGCGGCGGAGCAGGCGGCCATAGGCTTCGCGATTCCCTGCGAGCGGAGGAAAACGCGGAGGGGCTGGAGAAATGTGTTGGTGAGGAGGTCGGGGAGGGAGAAGAGACAGTAGGAAGCGGCGACGGCGGTGATGCCGGGATCCTGTCCGAGGAAGATGAGGATGGGGCCGAGGTTTAGCCAGAGGAAAGAGATTGGAATGGCGGCCATTAATAGAAGGAGAATGGCGCGCTGCAGGGAGAGGGAAATGAGGTCCCAGTTGCGGGAGCCGTAGGCCTGGCTGCAGAGTGGCTCCAGGCCTGAGGCGAGGCCGAACATGACGGAATAGCCCGTTATGTTGGTAAAGCCAATGGAAAGCGCGCCGCCGGCGAGCTCCATTGGTCCAAGACGGCCGAGACAAACCACGGATATCATTGCGCGGAGGAACACGACGCAGTTCATGGCCGTGATTGGCGTGGCCATGCTCCAAAGGGCGGCGAGCTCGTCACTGATTTCGGCCTTCGTGCTCTTGCTAATCTCCTCCTCGGAGTTCTCCCGGGCCATTGCCGCCTGTTGCAGCTTCTTCATTTGTTGTGAAAGGCTGAAGGCAGAAGCGAGCAGCGCCGGGCTAAAAGAGGAGGGAGCAGACAGCAGAGCAGAGGAGGCGTGTAAGTCAAGGCGAGAGGAGCAACACTGGTGGCAAGTGAGGTCAGATATCCGCTTAAGGAATTGCTTTAAAAATAAAAATAAATAAATCTTAATACTTATAAATTAATAAAAGGAAATAAATATTTGTCAGTATAATCAATCGAGTCCGGAGATTTCCGGCTCTGCTCCTTCCTCCCCTTTGCTTGGAACTTAAGCTGGAAGTTAAGGCTAGACTCCGTTTGGGTTGCGATTGTAAATGGAGTTGTTGTGATTGTAAATAGAGCAGACAGTAGAGCAGGGCAGAGCGGTTGCGATTGTAAATGAAACTGTTGGAAACTGATTGCTGTAAATGAAGATATCTTTAGATAGTTTATGTATCCATAACTGTTCAGAACGGAGAACGTTTGACAAAATAGTGGTTACGATTATATATATATATATATATATATATATATATATATATATATATATATATATATATATATATATAAAATTTATACGGTTAATATATATTATATTTTAATAAAATATTTTTTATTAAAATTTTCCTGATGTCATAAGTTTCCTCCCGGCGGCGGTAACCTCCGGATGGAGGAGTAGGCGGAGGTGGCTGGAGCTTGGAGGAGGCGGCAACGACTGGAGCTTGGAGGAGGCAGAGCTTGAAAGTGGAGGTGGTTGGAGCTTGGAGGAGGCGGAGGTGGTTGGAGTTTGGAGGAGGCCGGATTCGGAGGAGGCGGCTAGAACTTGGAGGAGTCTGTGTTTGTCGGTAGCTCCGGGCACAGGTGGGCGGTGGCAGAATTTCAAAAAAAATTTCTAAAAACATCATCGACTGGAGGTCATGGTAGCGGGTTGCAAAGGGAGAAATTCCTACAGGAGCTAAACGCGATCAATTGGAGAGGGAGGCGGAAAATCAAATGAATTTATGCAACAAAGTTTCATTTAGGGTAAACACATAGAAGCCAAACAAGGAACCAAATGAAGCCTAAAAAAGAGAAGTGAGATATAAACAGCTGGCCTTCTTGGCTTGGGAGATTAATATATAAAATATTTAAGGGAGGAGTAAATATGGAAGCAATGGTGCCGCGTGGCCCAAGGTAAAAGTTTTCTTCTTTTTAATAAAATTTGTGAAAAAATTTTCTTAGGGATAGTTTGTAGGGGTGTAATTCGGACCGGTTCGGATTGATTTTGATAGGGTTACTCTTGAATTCCTCGAGTCAAATCGGGGGCATATCGATCAAGGGCACAAAAGCTGAATAGGCCAAGCGATCCGCGTGCAGAAAGCCGCGCTCACTTGAAAGGTCCGAAAGAATCCAAGAAGAGGGCAAAGACGCATGCGCACATGCAAAAGCGCAAGGACAGCGCAAGCGCACGACGCAATGCACACACCCCTGCAGTGCGCTGCACGACTGCAGCACGCGCGTGCGCGAGCAGCGCTCCCGCACGGCGACGGCCGTCGCCACCGCCGACAACCCTCGCCGCCTCAGCCTCCGCCACCTCTGGTCACCGCCGCTGCCTTCGGGCACCTTATTCAGACCGCCCGAACTGCCCGGGGGAAGGGGGCACTCATGTCATTTCGACAAAAATGGTGATCCACGTGGCTAAAATTGAGCAACGTCATTCGCCAGCACAAATTACTCTCCGATGCAACTACCGACGCGCCCCTCCAGAAAACTATAAATAGACCCCTAGGCCTTCATTTCAAGTCAAGCAACTCTAGAGGCAAGAGAGAGAGCTCTGAGGTTTTCCAACGAGATCTTGAACTTAAGCTCATTCTTCGCTCAGGAATTCGCTCTGCTCTTCTACTTGCGCTACGGTTCCCTCACGCCTCAAGTGACGTCAACCGTCTCCGCGAGAGCGCTCCCATATAAGCTTCGCATCAATGAGAGCGCTACCTCCAGACTTCTCCTTACGCTACAGTTCCCTCATGTCTCAAGTGATGTCAACTGCCTCCACGAGAGCGCTCCCATCTAGGCTTCACATCAACGAGAGCGCAATATTCAAAAGCTTTGTGTTCTTACAATATTTTCCAGCCGGAACGCTCCCACCAAGGTTTCGCAAGCTTAATGTCATCTCAAGGATGAAATGCTTCCATCGAGGCTCCGAAGACTTGGCTGTTTTTCCTCATTTACCGTACTTGTAACGGAGTAGCGGTCTGCCATCCTCTGAGATCAAACCAATCTTTGTAACACTCTAAAAATTTAGTCCAAGAAGTTACTGGATTTTGGCTTGGCACAGTTCCAGCCACATGGGTTTTCACCCTTTTCAGGTTTTTCACGTCAAAAATGTCTCTTGTCCATTGATGTTGTTTTCTTTAATTGATTGTGCACCCGACTCGACTCTGAGCTAAGGTCATCTAATTATCTGGACTGGGGAAAATGTCAGGTGACCCGCAATAGTTTTGCGTCATCTGTGAGAATGTGTTCCCAAAAGCTCTAACAAATTTCAAGATCGCAATACCAACAGCAATGACAAAAGGAGACACACATGCAACAGAACGTGCGCCTTGCAAGGGATATAACTATCAAGCCTCAAGCAACTCACCTACCGGGAACATGTCATGATGCAAGGGGATAAGCACCACGCTAACATCCTCAGGGAAAGAGCGAATGCAGCATCAGGGCCTGACGCTCTCCCCACCAAGAAACTTATAGACTTCTAAGTCCTCGGGGGCATATTGCATGACGACAGACCCGCCATCATTACCTTCAACTCATGGATCGCTCAGCGGAGTGACCCATGCCACGTACTGTCCATGGGCTCGGGGGGCATCGGCTGCGGGAGGCATCATTCCCAACGGAGCACTTCATCTCCACGAGCAAGGGAAGAAGAAGGAAGAAAACATGAGTAAATATCCGGAGAAGGAACCAGACGCGATGTGTGCCTCGACAAAACCTCGCAACCCGGGGAATAACCATGAAATCCATATTCCACTTTGCTCAATACTTCTCATGTGGAAGCTCTGCGCACCAAACAAGTCATCGCCAACTCGCCCGCAGGCAACGCCTCGCTTAAAGGAGGGTCCACCGTCATCGCATCCCCACCATTAGGGGAAGAATGTTGGCGCATGTTAAGGGAGCACCACACTAGGGCACTCACCCGGCTAGAGAGTTTGAGGGCTCGTCGCGCTCCCCATGCGGATATTGCTCCTGAAGGTCAATCCTTGCATGTCCCGAGCCAGATAACGCCTGAAGGAACAGTTCTCTCCAAGGATCCCGTCGCAGACGAATCATCTGGTGCGGACAACTTCACGCACCCCCACAATCACCAACGAACTTCTCAGGCTTTCGCGTGAAAACTTTCATACAATGATGGAGGCCACCGTTCTGACTGATAGATGACTCACTCACAAGGAAGAAAGGCGTGTGATCAAAAAGGAGTGTGGATGCGGGGGGGGGGGGACCAAGATACAGACGTGTGGCGCCTCATCCACCTCATCTCCCAGCTAGCTCCATCAGTCCTAACATATCCCGCTCCGCCTGAGATCGAGTTCCTCAGCTTCGAGATATTTGACGGGAAAGGTGGTCCTCTAAGGCACATCAGGCACTTTGTAAATGTCATGCACATGTACAATGCCCCCGGCCTGCTCATATGCCTAGCGTTCCTAACAAATCTAAAAGGTGAGGCTCACACCTAGTTTGGCTCTTTAAAGGAGGGGGAAATCAAGAACTTCACAAAGTTAACCCAGCTTTTTACGGATCAGTTCATCGACAACCTGGGGATCGTTTGGGACCCCTCACACCTCGCAGGAATCCGGCAGGCCGAGGGAGAACCGCTCAAGGATTTCTTTCATCGCTTCACCGTAGAGGCACGACTAATTTCGGGGTTTAGCCCCGAGCTCCTGCGCGGAACCTTCCTCAGAGGGCTCCGACGAAGAAAATTCTACTCCATGTTGATGAACGAAACATCGTCCTGCTACTGTGACCTCATCCACTGAGTCAAGGATCAAATCACAGTGGACAAAACATTCAAAGCGCATTGGCTACGGTTCGAAGGAATATTGAAAAGTAAGAGGGATCAGGAATCGTTGTCATGTCCTAGGGGAAGCCGCAAGCGCCACGGAAACTCCAGCCGAATCGGGGGGGGGGGGACCACCACGATCAAGCCTTAGCTCCCTTCAAAACTTCGTGAGCGAAAGTACTGCTCACCATCCGCGATCTTCCCTCCCTTCAGAGGCTGGGAAAATCTCGTTCAAAACTCTGGAGATCAATCCAAATACTGTGACTTCCACCATGGACGTGGGCATAGTATGGAGGGTTGCGCGCGACTGGAGACAGAAATTGAACGGTTTCTTCTTGAAAGTTCTTAAGTTTAAGGCAGCTTGCAACCTAGAGGGGGGGGGGGGGGGGTGAATAAGTTTTCTTTCTCTTTTGATTTCTTTTAATTTCTTCCTTTAATGCTTAGTGAGTTGACTTTAATTTGCTTTCCAGTACCTGCACAAAAAGAACACCACAGAAAAACACACAATGATTTATAGTGGTTCCCCAACTTTTGGGTACATCCACTCTCCTCTCACCTTGCTAACTTCCTATTAGTCAAGACACTTCTCAAAAACAATGCTCCACAGTGCTTTCACCTCAGATCCCTCAGGATCTCTCAGTCTCCTTCAAGACCTACAGCTCAGCCACAAGCGCCTACAACTCAGTGATCAGCAGACCACCTACCTCAAGATGTTTAGCCCTACACTCAGGCTGGGAGGACAGCCCTACCTTAGATCCACAAGGGATCCTACACTAAGAGAGATACACTCCCCTACAGCTCAGGCAACTTGCCCTACCTCAGGCTAATGGCCCTACAACTCAAATCCAGTTGGATCCTACAACTCAGAAAGCTTCACTCTCCTACTACTCAGACAAGATTGCCCTACCTCAGGCCAGTGGCCCTACAATTTCAGATCCAGTTGGATCCTATAAGAGTGAAATAGATTTATATCTATCACAGAGAAATTTCTCTGTGACAGCACCTTGAGCTGAGTTATCTCGGCTCAAACTTTCTTCACAGCTATAAGAATCTTGAGCTGGAAGTAACTAGCAGTAAACTGCTTTACTTCCTCTTCCTTCTTAGGACAGAGTCAGCTACTTTATTTTTCCTTCTTTTCAACTTTAGAAGTAGATCTTCAGGTTTGGTCTTGCTAAACTGAGAAGCAACTTGATCTGCAAAGACTTCTTCCTTGTTTCTGCTTCTCCCTTAGAAGGAAAGCCTTCTAATCTTGCTGGTGTCGATGAAGAAGACACAGCTAATCGAACTTTTTGCAGGGAGACTTCAAGCTTCTACTTGCTGTAATGGCGAAGAAGATGAAGTCGGCTGCTAACTTTTTAAGTTGATAATGCCCTAAAAGTTCTTTTTTGTCTTGCACCGTCTCTTCCTTTTGTAGTTCGCCGATCAACGGCTCTTAGAGATCAGTGGGCCCCACCTGCAGCTTCCAGCTGCACCTTGATTTAACAAAAGAAGACGTACAGTAGATTCTCTGCATAGTTTGTCGTGTTCGATAGCTTCTCCGTACTAGATTTGAACTTAGTTGACTTTGTTGATTTTGCTGATATCAACACCTGTAAACTTAGCCAAAAATCAACCAACATTAGTATAGGCATTGAGTGAGTGAGCCTCACTCAATGCCAAAACACTTAGACAGAATTTTGTCTATCTAGGCGTTGAGAGCGTTGAGTGAACAAGCCTCACTCAATGCTATTTGTCTTAGCCAAAATCTTCCTGCTTCTCTGGCGTTGAGAGCATTAAGTGTATCTTCATCACTCAACGCTTTTTGCCTTAGAAAAGCTTTCTACATCATAGGCATTGAGAGCGTTGAGTGAGCATGTCTTACTCAACGCTTTGGCTTTGACTGACTGAGTGTTACTCAACACTTATGAGGCTATGGAGTTGAGTGAATGACCTTCACTCAACACTTGTAGATTTAGCCATTTTCTGTCTCTTATTCCTTAGGCTTTGACTGTGTCAGCCTGTCTCACTCAACTCTGAACTCAGTTCTGAACTGAGTTCGACAAAGTCTGAACTTAGTTTGACTAACTCAGATTCACAAACTCTGAGCATCGTTCGACGAACAATGAGCTAAGCTCGACGAACTCTGAACTCAGTTCGACTAACTCAGATTCTCAATCTCCGAGCTCAGTTCGACGAACGATGAGCTCAGCTCGACGAACTCTGAACTCAGTTCGACTAACTCAGATTCTTATTGTATGGCGTTGAGTGTGTCAACTTCACTCAATGCCTGTGGACTTAGGCAAATTCCTGCCTTTCCAGCATCTTCACTTTGTGACCACCTGTCACATCACTATCAATTACAACTATATGTATATCATTGACAATTATATGTATATCATTGACAAGATTGACTTCCTCAAATCTTGGACATTGTGGGCAATGGATCTAACAATCTCCCCCTATTTAAGGAAGTTAAAACTCTTAAGTAAGTGAGTCAATGATATACACAGAACTATGCAATAATAAGAATAAAAACTACATAATTGAGAAGTGATCTATAGTTACCACACTTCCTTGCCTGCAGAGTGGAACATCACTGCACCTACTTCCCTGAATTACTGCTACCATACTTGAACATTAATCTAATCATCTGATCATCTTTTCCTACCCCTATTTGACTTCAGCAAATAGCTGGTAGGATTCTTATCATCTGCTCCCCCTCAAATAAGCAGCAGTGAATTATTGGAATTGTGTTGGACATGCTCCCCCTTAATTGGAGAATCTTCATTTCTTTAAAGAATACTTCCACCTGCAAAATACAAAATAGCTTGCAACAAGATGAGGTGCAAGTGAAGCTATATCAGGTTTAACATACCCAGCTCAAATTTGAAGGTGTTAAACTTTGCTTCATCTAGTGGCTTAGTGAATATGTCAGTCACTTGCTTGTCTGTTTGAACAAACTCAAGAGTGATGTCTTCATATTCCACATGCTCCCTAATGAAATGATACCTAATTTCTATATGCTTAGTCCTGCTATGGGAGACATGATTCCTAGTAATTGATATTGCACTAGTAGAATCACAGAGTAGAGGACTTCTACTTATCTGGAGGTTGTAGTCCTGGAGCTGATGCTGGATCCACAGCAACTGAGCACAACAGCTACCTGCTGAGATGTACTCTAACTCTGCAATTGAAATTGCAACACTAGTTTGCTTCTTGCTGCTCCATGAAACTAGTCTTCCACCTAAGAATTGATAGGTACCAAAAGTGCTCTTCCTGTCCTCCTTGCAACCTGTAAAATCTGCATCTGAATAGCCAGTTAGTTCAAATTCCCAATTCCTAGGATACTACATGTCAAGATCTGGTGTGCCCTTAAGATACCTCAGAATTCTCTTTGTAGTAGAGTAATGAGATTCTTTGGAGCAAGCCTGATACCTAGCACAAACACATGTATCATACATGATGTCTGGCCTAGTAGCAGTTAGATAAAGAAGGGAACCAATTATCCCCCTATACAAAGTCTCATCATCAAGTTTCCCAGCCTCGTCCTTGCATATATGCATACTTGATCCCATGGGAGTTCTCATGGTGGAGGAATTCTTCATACCAAATTTCTTTATTAACTCCCTAATGAACTTAGACTAGGATATGGACAAACCATCATCAATCTGTCTTACTTGGAGACCCAAGAAGAACTTAAGTTCACCCATACTGCTCATCCCAAACTTCCCCTGCATAAGTTTGGCAAACTTAATTCCTACAGAGGTTGTCATCAGTAGATCCAAAGATGATGTCATCTACATAGATCTGAACTAGGATGATCTTACACTTAGATTTCCTTAGGAATAGGGTCTTGTCTATCTTCCCCCTTGATAATTTTTTCTCAATGAGGAAGCTAGACAAAGTCTCATACCATACTCTAAGAGCTTGCTTCAGCCCATATAGAGCTTTCCTAAGTCAATAAATAGAATTAGGTGAGTTAGGAACTACAAAACTTGGAGGCTGCTCAATATAGATTTTCTCTTTTAAGTCACCATTCAGGAAGGTTGACTTTACATCCATCTGATAGACCTTGAATCCTTTGTATGCAACATATACAAGGAACAGTCTGATGGCCTCCAATCTTGCTGCAGGGACAAAAGTTTGATCAAAGTCAATACTTTCTTCCTGCCTGTACCCCCTAGCCACTAGGCTTGCTTTGTTCTTGATTATGATGCCATTTTCATCAAGTTTGTTTCTGTAAATCCACTTGACTCCAATGACATTATGTCCATGAGGTCTGGGAACCAGCTTCTAGACTTTGCATCTTTTGAACTGGTTCAGTTCCTCTTGCATAGCTCTAATCCAATGCTGATCTATGTTGGCCTCTTTAAACTTCTTGAGCTCCACTTGTGACAGAAAGCTTGAGTACATGACTGTATTCAGACTTCTGCTCCTTATTATTATTCCATGGCTTGCCTCACCAATGATCTGGTGTACTGTATGATCTCTCATATGTCTGACTAAAGGTGGCAATCTTCTTTTAGTATCAGCTACAGGTGCAGCTTCAGGTGAAGCCTCTTATTGATCTTCATCCACTCCAAGTGTCCCAGGTTGATCTTCTAGAGTATCCACTTTATCTTGGATAATTGGTGATGCTTCCTTGATGGTTAGTTTATCCATCATCTTCTTTGTACCTGCAGTACTACAAGAGGAGCTTGGCAGCTCATGGTTAATCATAATAGACTCATCAAAGACTATATGAACATAGTCTTCTACAGCTTGGCTTTTCAAGTTGTAGATCCTATAGGCTTTACCATGATTGATGTACCCAACAAAAATTTCATCAAAGGATTTGGCAGCAAACTTAGTCACATAGGACTTTCCATTATGAAGAACATATCACTTGCTACCAAAGATCCAGAGATAGCTCAGGTTTGGTTTTTTGCCTTTCAAGATCTCATAGGGTGTTTTCTTGTGGCACTTGGTGATAGAGGTTCTGTTGAGGACATGACATGCAGTGTTGACTGCCTCAGCCCAGAAATATTCTGGGAGAGATGTGTCATTCAGTAGAGTCCTTCCAGCCTCTATGAGAGTTCTATTTTTTCTCTCAACAATCCCATTTTACTAGGGTGTTCTAGGTGAAGAGAATTATTGATGAATCTCATGCTCTTCACAAAACTTTGTCATGCTATTAGACTGGAATGCAGTCTCATGGTCACTTCTGTTTTTGACCACAGAGCTGTTGAACTCATTTTGAATTTGCTTGACAAACTTAGTGAAGATATCAAGGGTTTCATTCTTTCTCTTGAGGAAGAATACCCAAGCAAACCTGGAAAAGTCATCAACCACAACAAGGGTGTAGACCTTCTTACCAAGACTATGAACTGGCATAGGACCAAACAAGTCCATATACAGGAAGTATAGGCACCTCACAGAATCTTTGGTTCCAATACCCTTGAAGGAAGATTTTGTTTGCTTGCCCTTTTGATAAGCAGAGCAAATGCCCTCCTTAGAGCACTTCACATTGGGACCATTCTTAACTAGCTCTTGACTGAAGAGCTTACCAATAGTCTTATAATTTACATGGGCTAGCCTTTTGTGTCATAAGTCACAATAAGAGGTTTTCTCATTTGCTACTAGACAGATAGGAGAATCTGTATCTAAACATAGAAAGTTTAAGCAATAAACATTTCCACTCATAGTGCCTGTCAAGATGACCTCTTGGTCACTTGACCTCCTAATTAGGCACTCATCCTTGTGGAAGACAATAACATAGCCAATATCATAGAGCTGGCTTACGCTTATAAGGTTGTGTTGCAACTCTTCAACATAAGCCACCTTAGTGATGGTGACTATGCCATTGGTGATCTTACCAGAGCCTTTTGTTACTACTCTATCTGAACCACCAAAGATTACTTTGGGTTCTTTTTTACTGGAGTATACTCCTTCAAGTTGCTCCTTGTCTCAGTCATGTGCCTGGAACAACCACTGTCCAAGTACCATATAGGGGTATGACCTCTTGAACTAACTTGCAATATACAGTTTACTTAACCTTAGGAACCCAATATCTATTGGGTCTTAGTTGCATATTAGTATGAAACTGAACATGTCCACCAGCATTGTACAACCCCATATTCGCTGGGAGGGACCCAAAGGCTTCAATGGTCAGGATTGGGTTAGTCTCAGGCTAACCTTGGGTTAACCCTGAGGCATACTTGTGGAGTTCTCGCCCTGTAGGAGCTCTCGCCAAGGGCAGGCGAAAGCTGAGGAAACCAGGGCAGATAGTCGACCTCGCGGCAGGAGAGATCGTCGACCGACCAGGGCAGATCGTCGACCTCGCGGCAGGAGAGATCGTCGACCGACCAGGGCAGATAGTCGACCTCGCGGCAGGAGAGATCGTCGACCGACCAGGGCAGATAGTCGACCTCTCGGCAGGAGAGATCGTCGAACGACCGAAGCAGAGGGCCTGACCACGGAAGCTTCCGCCTTAGGGCTGGCTCCCGCCCAGGGTAGGCGAGAAGGCCCCAGGTAGGCCTTCGGTTGCGATAATTTAAAGACCGTGAAGAGCGCGAACCTCCCTGGCAAGGGGTCTCGCCAAGGTTGGTCCAGGTGGGGGTCCAGCGAGAGCCTTCTCGGCCAGGGTTCTCGCCAAGTGGACCTACGTGGTAGGGCGCGACGCTCGTAAAGGGGATTAGTTTATAACGTATATCATCCCGAGGTAAAATTACCCAAATGCCCTTGGAATGACAGCGGGATTTGGCTATTGGCAGACCCCTCAGGGGTATTTCAGTATTTTCAGGTCAAAGGAAGACTATAAAAAGACCCATAGGGGCTCTTTGGAAGGCAGGCTTATCATTTTTCCTCCCACTCTAGTGCCTTCTGAAGAGCTCCCAGCCCAGCATTTGGCTTTGGAGGGGAAGCTCTCAGAGATCTTCCAGGTGTGTGGTGGGACCTCCCAGCTGAGGCTTTGGGTCTGTGTTAGGGCCTTAGCAGCCTGTCAGGGGTCGAGGTTTGAGAGAAGTAGGCATTGACTGCACTTTGGTTCGTGAACATTTGTTGAGGTTATTTTTGGCTTCAACAGTTCTGGTGCGGTGAGCGTGGAAGCAGCCGGTGTAAGAAAATCTCGAGTTAAGTCCCATGGCAGGAGGCGAAGGTGAAGGATCAGGCGCAGGAGGATCCCCCACCCGGGTGGACGAGGCGACGAAGAAGATGTTTGAGGACTTCAGGCGGGAAGTCATGCAGACGATCAACTTGGCCTTCTCGGCAAGGAATGAGTGGGAGACGCCGCAGGTTCCGGTGGAGGTGGTTCCGCTGCTAGGCGAGAACGCTCCAGGGCAGCGCCCCGGGAAGGAGGTCCCGGTGGAGGCAGGCGAGAGGGACGTAGCCGCGCGGGAGCTTTTCCCAGGCCAGCGTGTAGCACCCCCCCCCAACCTTTGCCCGGGTCGGGCCGGAGGGGTACTACTGGCCCAAGACGCCCACCCAGTGCTTATAGGGGAAACGATCCACCCTGTCCAAGCACTAGATGGCCGCCTCGGTTGGCTCGAATCATAACATTCACAACCCATCAGAATATAGCGGAAGCATTAACAGGAAACCATTGCAGATTTATATATATGACATATCAGAATCACAGCGGTTCTAGGGCCGAAGCCTAAGTACTTATATAAGCCTGTAGGCTATACATGTGCTACATATAATCCTCATATACTCTCTCTCTACGCTGCTCGGCGGAACTCACGTCTCTAAACTCTGGGGACGGCGGGGGTACATCTGCTCGAGTCGACCTAGCTGCTGGCGTAATCTCCTGCGGCAGCGGGTCACTACGGTGCTCCACCTCCTGTGAATGGTTAATCAAATAACCGTTAGTCACAGAGCTAAGTAGAAACAAATCTCCTCCCCGGATCCGCATCCTGGGGACGAGCACGCACCCACCCAACAGAGGTAAATAGCCGAAGCAAGAGAGGGTTAGCACAACATTTCATATATGAACAGCTAGGAGCAAATATAAAAGAGTGCAGTATAACCGGAAAAAGCAGCAATAGTATAAAACGGTTATAACCCTGCTCTACTAGCTCATCAGCACAACAGGTTTTCATACCCGGATTTCTATCGCAGACATTCACAGCCGCGCACACACCGCAGGCATTCACAGCCTGCGCACACAAACCCTATGTCGACATAGTTTGGACCGCTTCTGTTCCAGCAGGGTAGCGAGCCCCGCGGGCCTCACCGATGTGGCCGTCGGTGACAGTGGCCAGTCCTGCCACTTCTGGGGGTGATCGTACCGCACAACCCCAGGCCCTAACGTACAACCTTGTGTACTCTTGGATGTGAGCGACATCCAACGAATCATTTTGGCCGACCAGCGGAGGAAAACCCGACGGGGAATAAAACAGCCGGTCACCCGTGGTACCCATCTCCCTGTCGCCTTGAGTCGTCAACCTTCCCGCACCGGTACGAACGGTCTGCGGAAGGGACTGACCCGCCACTATTCCACCGCAAGCAATTTACAAACAATCAATTAACGGCAAACATAACACACACTGGGTCTACGTCGGCCTGCCCTACTAGGCTTAAACTTCGGGCGGCGACGCTTAGCTCTACCTTCGTCAAGGAGCGTGGGAGCGCATTATTTGGGGCTAGACCTGGAGGAATACCTCAACTCCGGTTATCCCCAACTAAGGCTCAACCTTAATAACGACTGCTCGTTAGAGCAGGACCCGGGGTTATAATAGTAAATTGCAATGAAGACAAGTGCGGTGATTATGCTGCTTATTTAAAGTGCTGGAAAGAAACGTGACCAGTACGAAACTGGAGTAGTACTGAATAAAAAGTACTTGACCAGTACGAGACTGGAGTAGAGTTAATTAAAGGTACTTGACCAGTACGAGACTGGAGTATAACTGGATTGAAAGTACTTGCAGACCAGTACGAGACTGGAGTATAACTGAATTGAAAGTACTTGACCAGTACGAGACTGGAGTATAACTGAATTGAAAGTACTTGACCAGTACGAGACTGGAGTATAACTGAATTGAAAGTACTTGACCAGTACGAGACTGGAGTATAACTGAATTGAAAGTACTTGACCAGTACGAGACTGGAGTATAACTGAATTGAAAGTACTGAACTGAAAAGAATAAAAGAACAGGACCAGTGCAAGACTGGAATAATCATAAAGAAAATGGTTAGTAGTCCAATCACTCCATCCAGGAGGCTTCAGTTCCATCTCCGTTCTCAGGAGATATTTTCAGTTCCATCCCCGTTCTCAGGAGGCACATTCAGTTCTATTTCAGTTTTTAATAAGGGTTCATTGGGTTGCACCCATTACTATGATTCGATTAGAATCTGGTTGCGCTTTATTAATCACGGATTAATCAGATCAGGGGCTTATCAGGAGTTGCACCCTCATTAGTTATCGAGAATAATTCGCATAGCACTACTCGTACTCTCGCTTCCGAACGTACCCAAATCACCCGAGAGGCGAGACGCTCAACGGTTTCACGGAATCTCGGAGCACACGGGGTTCGGTCACTTGCCTCGGCCACTCTCGATGATATGAAAATTTTATTATTCTTTTAGTGAGGATAGTCGCGCGCTCCAATTTTCCTTTTCGAGCGTAATAATTATCGGGCGCGATCCTAGGCTTCCAAAATTTGGGAAAAATATCAACACTCAATCTCATGACCCCAAATTTTGATACAACCCTTCAAATACCCTAAAATGAGCCTAGTAATTTTTTGGTAATTTTCCAAAGTGTTTTGGGCCTTTAATTTGGCCAAATAAATTTTATTTGGGCTTTTAAAAATACCAAAACAACTCCAAAAATTCTCAAAATTTTTGTGGAGACTGACCTCATTGAAGGGAATAATTTTCATGTTCAAAACTTTTTCATGAGGGCTCTATCTTAGCCTCTAAAAAATCAAATCCCCTTATTATAATATTATAATATTATAATAATATAATTTATAAAATTAAAAGCACTATTCATTATCTTCTCTCCCCCGCTGTATTAAACCCGCCGCCCCTTACGGGCTTCTCCAGCCGCCGGCCGGCCACCGGCCGGCCGTGGCTCCACCACCGGCCGAATTCCCGGTGGTGGGGGCTCCCTCCGGCGATGGTCCGGCGGCCTGCCGCCGCCGGCCGCCGCCGGAGCTTTTTTTTTTGTTTTTAAACGGGAGGGGAGGGGGTGACGGCGGCGGCGCTCCGGCCGCCGGAGCTTGCATGCGACACGTCCAGAAGTTAGGGAGGACGGAGAGAGAAAGTTTCTACCTGAAGTTGGGGGGTTTGGCGGCCTCCGGCGAGCTCCGCCATGAATGGCTTTGGAAGTGGTGGTGGAGCTCGGCTTTGCCTTTTCCGGCCACCAGAGCTCCGGCAGAGGGGGAGGAGCAGGGGGAGGGCTGCTCTGAAGCTTGTGGGAAGGAGAGGGGGGAGGGGTAGCTTTTATAGGGAGGGGGAGGGGGAGCTCCCTCCTTTTGGGTGGTGTGGGACTAATCCCTCCTTAGGGAGGGATTAGTCCCACCCTCCAGCTGTCCTCCAGCTGTCCAAGGACAGCTGGAGGTCTCTCCTTTTTCCCATGTGGAAAAGGGTGAGACCCTTCATGGGCTTGGGCCTTAAGAAAGAGGGGGAGAAAGAGAGAGAGAGAGAGAGAGAGAGAGAGAGAGAAGAAGTGGGTGGGCCTCCACTTGTAGTGGGATGGGGGCTTGCTGGTTGGGGGCCCAAGGAGAGTGTGGGGGCATGAGTCATCCACCTTTGGAGAGGAGGTGGGCCCCCTCATTTGGAGAAAAATCCAAAAAAATGGATTTTTAGGAGGGTTTGACCAAGTCAACCCTAGGGTGGGTCCCCCTTGCTAGTCAAGTCAATATGGGTCCAAGTCATCGGGGTCGGGTCAAGGTTCGGGTGTCGCGACATAATTGGTGTGCGCACGCTTTTCGGTGCACGACGAGGCTTGATTTGACCACGGGTTGACCAATTATCGTCAAAATTGATCGGGATGACTTCCGTTGACTTTGTATTGACTATACGAGTCCAACGCCACTGACCGGGGTCGAATCGGAGTTCGTTTGGCGAAAATCCGATATTTGCGCGTCGTAGTGTGCTAAAACGGTCAAAACGCTCATAATCATCGTTAGGCTTCGAATTGCGACGCAACGAGTTCCGATGCGTTCGTATCAACTATACGAAGTCATGAGAATTGACAGAACTCAAATCGGAGTTCTCTATGTCAATATCCAAAAATCTCATTTTCGCGACATTCTGCGAGTAACGGCCAAATCCACTATATGACCTCTAGGTTCAATTGAACGAGTTCCGATGTGCTCGTATTGACTATACGAGGCCACAGGAACTGACGGAACTCAATTCGGAGTCCTCTAGCTCTATTTCCTATCTTGGGTTACCCCTCACCGGGTCATGGGTAGGGTCCGGGCCACTTTTATTGGGCCCACTAGGGTTCTGGTGGCCCAATAAAAGTCGGGATGTTACAATCCAATAAAAATAAAAGGATTTTCGTCCCCGAAAATTTGCTTGAAGTAGGGGGGAAAAGTAACATACCTGGGGAAAGAGCTCTGGATGCTTTTCTCGGAGGAGTGCTTCAGGTTCCCACGTGAACTCTTCTCGTCCGCAGTTTGACCATAACACCTTAACCATCGGAATGGTTTTATTACGTAGTGTCTTGACCTTATAATCCACTACTCTGATGGGTTCGAGCCGGACGGATCTATCTGACTGTAGCTGCTCTGGTGGAGTAGGAAGGTACTGCTCTGGTTGCCGGAGGACTCGTCTCAAGGAAGAGACATGAAACACATCATGAAGGTTCCCCAACTCCGGGGGCAAGGCCAAACGATAGGCGACGGGGCCAACACGCTCTATCACCGGATAGGGGCCCAAGAAGCGGGGGTCTAACTTTTTCTGCTTCCTCAACCGGGAGACACCATGCATGGGTTTTATTTTTAAGAACACCATTTCCCCCACGCTAAACTCCACCGGTCGGTGCCGTGCATCAT
Organism: Platanthera zijinensis; assembly: GCA_039513925.1. Classification (NCBI taxonomy): domain Eukaryota; kingdom Viridiplantae; phylum Streptophyta; class Magnoliopsida; order Asparagales; family Orchidaceae; genus Platanthera; species Platanthera zijinensis. The sequence goes on from CM077082.1 coordinate 45,703,812, forward strand.
AGTACTTAGCCTGCCGGCTCTGCGCTTCCCGCATCCGCTCCTGGATCAGCCGTATCGCTGCCGTAGTATCATCGATGTAAGCCACTCCCAAGGCTTCCGGGTCCTCTTCCTGAGCCCAAGTCAACGGGGTTCGGCAACGTCTTCCATACAATGCCTCGTATGGAGCCATCTTAATACTAGCCTGGTAGCTGTTATTGTAAGAAAATTCGACCAACGACAACAGCTGCTCCCATGGCTCATTGTGCTCTACTATGCACAATCGAAGTAGATCCTCCATCGTCCGGTTCGTCCTCTCCGTCTGTCCGTCTGTCTGCGGGTGGAAGGCGGTGCTGAAGGCCAACTTGGTCCCCAAATATGCCTGCACCTGCCTCCACTCCTTAGATGTGAAACGCCCGTCACGGTCTGACACAATGGACTTTGGTACTCCGTGGAATCGCACCACTTGCTCTAGGAACATCCTGGCTAGGATATCTACTCCGTCGCCCTGTCGGTTTGGGATGAACCGCGCTACCTTGGTGAGTCGATCTACGACCACCCATATTGAGTCATTCCCAGCGCGGGATCGAGGTAGGCCGTGGACGAAGTCCATGGAGATGTCTTCGAACTTCCACTCTGGTATCGGCAGGGGCTGTAATAGGCCTCCTGGACTGCGGCATTCGGCCTTAACCTTCTGACAGGTCTGACACCGGGCTACGAAGTCGGTGACATCTCTTTTCATTCCAGGCCAGTAGATGGTCCTGCGCAAGTCCACGTACATCTTAACTATGCCAGGGTGGATCGAGTACCTGGACTGATGGGCCTCTTGCAAAATTTCTTCACGAATCCCTCCAGTAGCGGGAACAAATATGCGGTGCTTGAATTGAAGAATCCCGTCATGCAGTTTATAGTCCTCCTGTGCCCCTCCTTGCAGAGATCGGACGATCGGCATCACTTCTGGATCGATCTTCTGAGCTTCTCGTATCCGGTCCCGGATGTCGCATTGGATTTCCATCCAATACAGCTGCGAGTAGTACTCTTCCGGATCTCTTCGAGCAACCAGGGTAATCTCCATGTCTATCAGAGACTGGAAAAGTTCTTTAGGGATCTGGTCCATCCAACTCCCGGCTATTGCAGGCTGGCGGCTCAAGGCGTCAGCGACTCTGTTAGCCTTCCCGGGGTGATATTGGAGAGCGAAGTCGTAATCGCATAAGAATTCCAGCCATCGGCGCTGCCGGAGGTTCAGCTCTTTCTGCGTGAAGATATACTTGAGGCTCTTGTGGTCGGAGAAGATCTCACATCTTACCCCGTACAAGTAATGCCTCCAAATTTTGAGGGCGAAGACGACGGCGCCCAACTCTAAATCATGTGCTGCGTAATTCAATTCGTGCGGCTTTAGTTGCCGAGATGCATAGGCCACTACCTTACCATATTGCATTAGAACAGCTCCCAATCCCTTCAGGGAGGCATCAGTGTAGATCTGGAATCCCTCGGTCCCTGTGGGGATCGTAAGGATTGGCGCGGAAGTCAGCCGCTTCTTCAGCTCGACAAACGCAGCCTCGCACTCCGGCGTCCATCGGAATATGACGTCCTTTTTGGTGAGAGCAGTTAGGGGTAGGGCAATCTTGGAAAAACCCTCGACAAACTTCCTGTAGTATCCGGCAAGACCGAGGAAACTTCGGATATCCGCAGCCGTCCTGAGTGGTGGCCAATTTTGTACTGCCTGGACCTTGGCTTGGTCTACCGCCACTCCTTCCTTGTTTATCGTGTGGCCTAAGAATCCAACTTCTTCTAGCCAAAATTCGCATTTACTAAATTTGGCGAAGAGAGAGTGCTCCCGGAGCTTTATTAGCACCATCTGCAAGTGTCGAGTATGGTCCATCTTGGTCTTCGAGTAGATTAGGATGTCGTCTATGAAGACGATGACAAAGTGATCCAAGAAAGGTTCGAAGACTCTACTCATCAGGGCCATGAAGGCGGAAGGCGCGTTGGTGAGCCCGAAGGGCATTACTAGGAATTCATAAAGACCATAACGAGAGCTGAAGGCAGTCTTGGGAATGTCTTCCTCTCGGACTCGGAGCTGGTAATAGCCGGATCTCAGGTCCATCTTGGAAAATACGGACGCACCTTGCAACTGATCGAACAGTTCGTCGATCCTAGGGAGGGGGTAGGTATTGCGTACAGTCAGCTTATTCAGCTCCCGGTAGTCGATGCACAGTCGCAAAGTCCCATCTTTCTTTTTGACGAAAAGTACCGGGGCTCCCCAGGGCGAGGAACTAGGGCGGACGAATCCAGCATCTATTAGTTCCTGTAGCTGGATCTTTAGTTTAGTCAGCTCCCTTGGGGCCATCCGGTAGGGGGCTCGTGATACTGGCCGTGCTCCGGACACAAGCTCAATCTGAAAGTCGACCTCTCGTTGGGGTGGCAATCCCGGGAGGGACTCAGAGAAAATATCGGGGAAGTCGCGGACTACCGGAACCTTGGCGAGCACCTGGGATTTGTCTTCCATCTCGAAGCAGATAAGGTATACTTCATCCTTCTGTCGGACGGATTTCACCATCTGCGTAGAAGTCAGGATAATACGCGAGACAAAGGGCACACCTGTCAACGTGACGGTCTGGCCATTCAGGTTCCGTAGCCGGACTTCTCGTGTGGAACAGTTTATCTGAGCTTGGTGCTCGGCTAGCCAGTCCATTCCCAAAATTATGTCGAATCCAGTTATGGCTAGGATGGTTGCGTAGATTTCGAACTCCACTTCTCCCAGCATAGCCTGGAACGAGCACTTTTCGGTAGAAGTCATATCCGACCCGTCCGGTAAACGGATTCGTATAGACAGTCCGGTCGAACGAACAACATTTCCTTTTGTTGCGATGAATTCGTGGGAGACGAAAGAATGAGTTGCTCCCGTGTCGAAAAGGGTTTTGGCAGGAAGTCCTTCTACCAACAAGATTCCTGACGACAAGGGAAAAACATATATATATATATATATATATCAACTATCTAATACAGAGGATATAAGTACACATAAGTAATATACAACATCAGTAGTCAGATCTGATATCTCTCTATTGCCTAAGATATATACCTATGACCACGTCAGGGGCTGGTCCGTGCTGCAGGTCTAGTGCGTAGGCCTCCTGGGGCGCTGCTCGGCCCTGCTGGCCTCTCCTGCCAGCTCTGCCTCTGCGACCTCTCTGACCATGCCCTCGTGCCGGCTGTCCACCCTGAACAGCTCCCAATCCGGGTCTCCCCGTCGCCTGAGGGCAAAAGGCCCTCATATGTCCTGGCTGATGACATAAGAAGCAGTTCCCTGCGAAGGGAACATCTCGTCGGGCCACTAGTGGGGGCTGCGGTGCTGGAGCTGGTCTGAAGTCTGGCTGTGCAGCTGGGGGTGCTGAGGGTGCTGGTGGGTGCCTATAAGGCTGCCTGCGGAGTCGCTGCCTGCGCTCTCTATCCTGTCTATGGGGAGCGACTCCTCCATATCGTCTCTGGTCTCGAGGGAGCTCTTCCTGACCTCTGCGCCGCTGAGCCACTGTCTGCTGGTCCAACTCTAAGGCTGCCGCATGGGTAGCTATGGTGTGGAAGGTGGCCTGAGAGAGCATAATCAGGGCCTGCCTCAGGTCGTCTCGTAGTCCTCTATAGAACCGACAAGCTCTATCCCTATCGGAGGCGGCCAGGTTCCCGGCGAAGCGTGCCAGGTGTATGAACTCTCTCTCATACTCTGCCACAGTGCGGTTGCCCTGTCGGATGAGCAGGAACCTCTCTTGTAGCGCGGCTCGGTCTGTATCTGTGATAAAGAACTCTAGTAGAGCTACGGAGAACTCTCCCCAAAGGATCGTGCTCATCGGCCGACCTCGAAAGGTAGAGCGACTAGCCGCTCTCCACCAATCCCTCGCATATCCCTCCAAGAGGGTCACCACCAAAGAAACTGCTGCCACAGCTGGGCACATCATCCCTACTAACAGCTCCTCCACTCGCTCCACCCACTCCTCAACCTGAATGGCCGTCTCTGTACCCCTGAACGGGGGAGGCCTGAGTCCTCGAAAAGTCGTCAGCAGGTCGGTGGGTGCGGTCATCTCTCGCGGTGGCTGTGCTAGGGCATCCCGGAACGTCGCTAGTATAGCCGTCAACGTCTGCCCCATATCCGTCTCGGCAAACGGTATAGCCGCGGGGGCGACCGGGTCTGGTGGTGGGGTAGCTGGAACATATCCCCTAGACGAGGATCCCCCGTTACTGTCCTCCGGTATCTGGAGAAGTAACAGGAAAGAGTGTCAGTATTTTGCAAAAGTAGTGGCAATTTGCAAAAACGACAGACAAAGCGGAAACAACGGTGTATGGGCATACTATCGTACAGTCTAGAATCCCTAAGCCTCTACACTAGGGTCAACCAGGCTTCCGCTGCAAGGTTCGTCCCGAACCTAAAACAAAGCGAGGGACGAAGGGATCCTGAGACTGCTCCACAAGGAAGAATCGTGATCGCTCTGATCCATTTGTAGCACCCCCCCAACCTTTGCCCGGGTCGGGCCGGAGGGGTACTACTGGCCCAAGACGCCCACCCAGTGCTTATAGGGGAAACGATCCACCCTGTCCAAGCACTAGATGGCCGCCTCGGTTGGCTCGAATCATAACATTCACAACCCATCAGAATATAGCGGAAGCATTAACAGGAAACCATTGCAGATTTATATATATGACATATCAGAATCACAGCGGTTCTAGGGCCGAAGCCTAAGTACTTATATAAGCCTGTAGGCTATACATGTGCTACATATAATCCTCATATACTCTCTCTCTACGCTGCTCGGCGGAACTCACGTCTCTAAACTCTGGGGACGGCGGGGGTACATCTGCTCGAGTCGACCTAGCTGCTGGCGTAATCTCCTGCGGCAGCGGGTCACTACGGTGCTCCACCTCCTGTGAATGGTTAATCAAATAACCGTTAGTCACAGAGCTAAGTAGAAACAAATCTCCTCCCCGGATCCGCATCCTGGGGACGAGCACGCACCCACCCAACAGAGGTAAATAGCTGAAGCAAGAGAGGGTTAGCACAACATTTCATATATGAACAGCTAGGAGCAAATATAAAAGAGTGCAGTATAACCGGAAAAAGCAGCAATAGTATAAAACGGTTATAACCCTGCTCTACTAGCTCATCAGCACAACAGGTTTTCATACCCGGATTTCTATCGCAGGCATTCACAGCCGCGCACACACCGCAGGCATTCACAGCCTGCGCACACAAACCCTATGTCGACATAGTTTGGACCGCTTCTGTTCCAGCAGGGTAGCGAGCCCCGCGGGCCTCACCGATGTGGCCGTCGGTGACAGTGGCCAGTCCTGCCACTTCTGGGGGTGATCGTACCGCACAACCCCAGGCCCTAACGTACAACCTTGTGTACTCTTGGATGTGAGCGACATCCAACGAATCATTTTGGCCGACCAGCGGAGGAAAACCCGACGGGGAATAAAACAGCCGGTCACCCGTGGTACCCATCTCCCTGTCGCCTTGAGTCGTCAACCTTCCCGCACCGGTACGAACGGTCTGCGGAAGGGACTGACCCGCCACTATTCCACCGCAAGCAATTTACAAACAATCAATTAACGGCAAACATAACACACACTGGGTCTACGTCGGCCTGCCCTACTAGGCTTAAACTTCGGGCGGCGACGCTTAGCTCTACCTTCGTCAAGGAGCGTGGGAGCGCATTATTTGGGGCTAGACCTGGAGGAATACCTCAACTCCGGTTATCCCCAACTAAGGCTCAACCTTAATAACGACTGCTCGTCAGAGCAGGACCCGGGGTTATAATAGTAAATTGCAATGAAGACAAGTGCGGTGATTATGCTGCTTATTTAAAGTGCTGGAAAGAAACGTGACCAGTACGAAACTGGAGTAGTACTGAATAAAAAGTACTTGACCAGTACGAGACTGGAGTAGAGTTAATTAAAGGTACTTGACCAGTACGAGACTGGAGTATAACTGGATTGAAAGTACTTGCAGACCAGTACGAGACTGGAGTATAACTGAATTGAAAGTACTTGACCAGTACGAGACTGGAGTATAACTGAATTGAAAGTACTTGACCAGTACGAGACTGGAGTATAACTGAATTGAAAGTACTTGACCAGTACGAGACTGGAGTATAACTGAATTGAAAGTACTTGACCAGTACGAGACTGGAGTATAACTGAATTGAAAGTACTGAACTGAAAAGAATAAAAGAACAGGACCAGTGCAAGACTGGAATAATCATAAAGAAAATGGTTAGTAGTCCAATCACTCCATCCAGGAGGCTTCAGTTCCATCTCCGTTCTCAGGAGAGATTTTCAGTTCCATCCCCGTTCTCAGGAGGCACATTCAGTTCTATTTCAGTTTTTAATAAGGGTTCATTGGGTTGCACCCATTACTATGATTCGATTAGAATCTGGTTACGCTTTATTAATCACGGATTAATCAGATCAGGGGCTTATCAGGAGTTGCACCCTCATTAGTTATCGAGAATAATTCGCATAACACTACTCGTACTCTCGCTTCCGAGCGTACCCAAATCACCCGAGAGGCGAGACGCTCAACGGTTTCACGGAATCTCGGAGCACACGGGGTTCGGTCACTTGCCTCGGCCACTCTCGATGATATGAAAATTTTATTATTCTTTTAGTGAGGATAGTCGCGCGCTCCAATTTTCCTTTTCGAGCGTAATAATTATCGGGCGCGATCCTAGGCTTCCAAAATTTGGGAAAAATATCAACACTCAATCTCATGACCCCAAATTTTGATACAACCCTTCAAATACCCTAAAATGAGCCTAGTAATTTTTTGGTAATTTTCCAAAGTGTTTTGGGCCTTTAATTTGGCCAAATAAATTTTATTTGGGCTTTTAAAAATACCAAAACAACTCCAAAAATTCTCAAAATTTTTGTGGAGACTGACCTCATTGAAGGGAACAATTTTCATGTTCAAAACTTTTTCATGAGGGCTCTATCTTAGCCTCTAAAAAATCAAACCCCCTTATTATAATATTATAATATTATAATAATATAATTTATAAAATTAAAAGCACTATTCATTATCTTCTCTCCCTCGCTGTATTAAACCCGCCGCCCCTTACGGGCTTCTCCAGCCGCCGGCCGGCCACCGGCCGGCCGTGGCTCCACCACCGGCCGAATTCCCGGTGGTGGGGGCTCCCTCCGGCGGTGGTCCGGCGGCCTGCCGCCGCCGGCCGCCGCCGGAGCTTTTTTTTTTGTTTTTAAACGGGAGGGGAGGGGGTGACGGCGGCGGCGCTCCGGCCGCCGGAGCTTGCATGCGACACGTCCAGAAGTTAGGGAGGAGGGAGAGAGAAAGTTTCTACCTGAAGTTGGGGGGTTTGGCGGCCTCCGGCGAGCTCCGCCATGAATGGCTTTGGAAGTGGTGGTGGAGCTCGGCTTTGCCTTTTCCGGCCACCAGAGCTCCGGCAGAGGGGGAGGAGCAGGGGGAGGGCTGCTCTGAAGCTTGTGGGAAGGAGAGGGGGGAGGGGTAGCTTTTATAGGGAGGGGGAGGGGGAGCTCCCTCCTTTTGGGTGGTGTGGGACTAATCCCTCCTTAGGGAGGGATTAGTCCCACCCTCCAGCTGTCCTCCAGCTGTCCAAGGACAGCTGGAGGTCTCTCCTTTTTCCCATGTGGAAAAGGGTGAGGCCCTTCATGGGCTTGGGCCTTAAGAAAGAGGGGGAGAAAGAGAGAGAGAGAGAGAGAGAGAGAGAGAGAGAGAGAGAGAGAGAGAGAGAGAGAGAGAAGAAGTGGGTGGGCCTCCACTTGTAGTGGGATGGGGGCTTGCTGGTTGGGGGCCCAAGGAGAGTGTGGGGGCATGAGTCATCCACCTTTGGAGAGGAGGTGGGCCCCCTCATTTGGAGAAAAATCCAAAAAAATGGATTTTTAGGAGGGTTTGACCAAGTCAACCCTAGGGTGGGTCCCCCTTGCTAGTCAAGTCAATATGGGTCCAAGTCATCGAGGTCGGGTCAAGGTTCGGGTGTCGCGACATAATTGGTGTGCGCACGCTTTTCGGTGCACGACGAGGCTTGATTTGACCACGGGTTGACCAATTATCGTCAAAATTGATCGGGATGACTTCCGTTGACTTTGTATTGACTATACGAGTCCAACGCCACTGACCGGGGTCGAATCGGAGTTCGTTTGGCGAAAATCCGATATTTGCGCGTCGTAGCGTGCTAAAACGGTCAAAACGCTCATAATCATCGTTAGGCTTCGAATTGCGACGCAACGAGTTCCGATGCGTTCGTATCAACTATACGAAGTCATGAGAATTGACAGAACTCAAATCGGAGTTCTCTATGTCAATATCCAAAAATCTCATTTTCGCGACATTCTGCGAGTAACGGCCAAATCCACTATATGACCTCTAGGTTCAATTGAACGAGTTCCGATGTGCTCGTATTGACTATACGAGGCCACAGGAACTGACGGAACTCAATTCGGAGTCCTCTAGCTCTATTTCCTATCTTGGGTTACCCCTCACCGGGTCATGGGTAGGGTCCGGGCCACTTTTATTGGGCCCACTAGGGTTCTGGTGGCCCAATAAAAGTCGGGATGTTACACAGCGTCTCGAGAAGGAGCTTCCGGCGGATCTGGGCGAGAAGGAGGCGATGGTGCGGGAACTCTTCCCTGGGCATGGTCTCGCGGACCGGTCCAGCCAACCGAGGTCGCGAGACGGGCCTTCTCGCCAGGCGGGAGGCGAGACCCCCTTTAGCGAGCTCATTGTCTCGGCTCCAGTGCCGGAGGGGTTCCGGGAGCCGGACATGACCTACTACACCGGGAAGGATGACCCGGTTCAGCACGTGCAATGGTTCGAGGACGTGGTGTCCATCAGGCAAATGTCGGATGCCTTCAAGTGTAGGCTTTTTGCCATCACTCTGAAAGAGAAGGCCAGGGACTGGTTCCACCAGTTGCCGGCGAGTTCCATCTACAGTTTCGAAGATCTGCGCAGAGGTTTCTTGCTGAGGTTCTCGACTTCAAAGAAGCGGAAGAAGGAGGCTGAATGCCTGTTTGCAGTGAGGCAAGGGCCGGAGGAGACACTGGGTCATTATGTTGACCGGTTCCAAGAGGAGATTCTCCTGGTCCAGGAGGTCCCGGGGTACGCGCTGATGCTTGCCTTCACCCTGGGGCTGAGACCAGGGTTTTTCAGCATGGAGTTGAAGAGAGTGCCCCCTCTCTCTTTTGAGGAGCTCATGGAGAGGGCGGCAAAGGAGATAGACTTCGAGAGGGAAAACCCTGCGTTTGCGAGGAAGCTGGCCAGGTTGGCCGAGGACGACGTGAAGGAGCCGGTGGTGGGAAGGCAGAGAGAGCAGAGAGAGCAGAGGGAGCCGAGGGAAGATAGGAGAAGAGAAGAGCCCCGAGGGCAGGGGCAACAGCATGGGGGGGCCAGGGAGCCAAACAACCGACTGGGTTGGAGGCCTCAGGAGGGTCGCCCCCAGGGCCAGGGAGGACTTCAGGGAAGAGATAACTTCCGGGAGCCCAGAAGGCTGGAGCAGGGAGGATGGCGACAAGGACCAAGGGGTCATTTCCCACCGCCGCAGGAGGCTATGGAGGTGGGAAGGGGAAGAGGAAGAAGATTTCGGGGAGCCGGAAGAAGGGGAGGAGGAGAAGGAAGTGGGGGCAGAGTGGGGTTGCCTTATTGTGACTTCCATCAGGAGGAAGGTCACGCAACGGCCACATGCCCAGAGTTTCTGGAGATTAGAGGGGCCAGAGGGGCCGGAAGGCAGGATCCGCCTGTAAGGATCGTTGAAGTACAGCGGGAAGAGGTGGAGGACAGATGTGAAGACAGGATTGACGTGGGGACCCGAGGAGGGATCAGAGTGATCCACGGGGGAGTAGGGATCGAGGCAACCCGCAAGGGGAGCCTTCAAACCATGTTCTGCCGAGGGGTCGCCTCGACCTCCCAGGCTCCCCCCCCCAGAGGAGAAGATCACTTTCTCGTCCGCGGATATGCCAGACTACGAGGATCCGTTCTGCGACGCGCTTGTGATCCAGACAGCGGTGGAGAACTACACCGTCTCCCGGATACTGGTGGATAATGGGAGCTCAGTGAATATGATCTTCAAGAAGGCTTTCGATGAGATGAGGGTGGATGGAAAAAGGGTCCTGGCTTCTGATGGACCGCTTTTTGGCTTCTCCGGAGAAAGGAAAGAGGTGGAAGGAGGAGTAGGCCTGCATGTGAGGCTTGGGGGCGTCTCACGGAACTGTCGGTTCGTAATCGTGGACGCCCCGAGTAGTTACAATGCCATCTTTGGGCGCCCCCTCATCAGCGCCTTTCGCTGTGTACCCTCCTCGTACCACCAATGCCTCAAGTTCAACAATGGAGGGGTGCAGGTTAGGATCAGGGGGATCCGAAGATGGCAAGGCAATGCTATGTGACGGCGGTTAATACCGTGTCGTGGATGGCAGAGGCAGAGGAGTTGGAGAAGGAGATGGCTGAGCAGGAAGGGGTTGAGAAAGGGGAGATAAGCCTAGGAGAGGCGATGGAGGTTGTTGAGGAGTTGGCAGAGGTGGAGGAGATCAGCCTAGAAGAGGCGAGAGGAGTGATGGATGAAGAAGAGCAGAGGCAGGAGGAGAGTCTGGAGGAGGCGATGGAAGTCGATGAGGTTGGGGGAGAGGAGCTCGAGTTTGAGCAGGAGGAGGCAAGGGTAAGTTGGGAGCGGTCGGGGCTGGAGCCGGCCGAAGAAGTGGTGGAGATGGAGGTGCTTACAAGAGCGGGGGAGGCGCAAAGGATTCGGATCAGCGGAGGCTTGAGCCTCGAGGATCAGGAGCAGATGCGAGCCTGCATCCAAAGCAACGTCGACATCTTCGCTTGGAGCGCGGCAGACATGCCGGGCATCGACGCGGACGTGGCCTGTCATCGCTTGAACCTGGATCCCAGAGCCCGCCCCATACGCCAAAAGATGAGGGCCATCGCCACCAAGCTAGAAGCCCCCATCCGAGAGGAGGTCCAAAAGCTCCTGGACGCAGGCTTCATCTCAGAGATCCAGTATCCAGGCTGGATCTCCAATGTGGTAATGGTGAAGAAGGGAGGAGGAAAATGGCGCATGTGTGTTGATTTTTCGTTATTAAATAAATCATGTCCCAAGGATTGCTACCCCTTGCCTCGAATCGACGCGCTGGTTGACTCAGCCGTTGGTTTTTCTCTTATGAGTTTTTTAGATGCATTTTCAGGTTATCACCAGATCCGGATGCACCCTCCTGATGTCAAGGATGTTTCCTTCATCACGAGAGAGGGATGCTTCAGCTATTAGATGATGCCCTTCAGATTGAAGAACGCAGGGGCGACGTACCAACGTATGATGGATCGAATCTTTCGAGATCAAAGGGGAAGGAACCTGGAGGTCTATGTGGATGACCTCATGGTCAAGAGCAAGTGTGTTGATTCCCACCTGCGAGACTTGGAGGAGACATTTGCCACCCTGCGAAGGTTCAAGATGAGGTTGAACCCCTTGAAGTGTGTCTTCGGGGCTAGTCGCGGGAAATTCCTCGGACACCTCTTGACTCCCGCGGGGGTAGAGCCTAACCCTGATAAGGTTCAGGCTATCCTAGACCTGGAATCGCCTCGCAGTGCCAAGGAGGTCCAGCGCTTGACCGGGAAGTTGGCCGGGCTGAGCAGGTTCCTCTCTCGGTCAGGGGATAGATGTTCCTCTTTCTTCAAGGTACTTCGTGGCAACCAAGCATTCGAATGGACGGCCGAGTGTGAAGAGGCTTTTCAGGGGCTGAAGAGGCAACTCTCCCAAGCTCCGTTACTTCAAAGCCCGAAGGAGGGGGAGGACCTAGCCTTGTATCTCGGAGTGGGAGGAGAGGCAGTGAGCTCCGTCTTGGTTAGGGAAGAGGGGAAGAAGCAATTACCCGTCTATTATGTAAGCCGAATCTTAAAAAAGGCGGAGCTCCGATACCCCATCCTGGAGAAGCTAGCATATGCTTTGGTCATCTCAGCTAGGAAGCTTCGCCCTTACTTTCAAGCACACTCGATTAGGGTGGTAACAGACCATCCCCTTCGCAAGGTCTTGGAGGGGGTGGAACATTCAGGAAGGTTGGCGAAGTGGTCCATCGAGCTAAGCGAGTTTGACATCTCTTTCGTCCCGAGGCTCTCCATCAAAGCCCAGGCCGTAGCGGATTTTCTGGCAGACTATGTTACCGAGGCCGAGACTGAAGAGCCAAGGCCGCAAGAAGCGTGGAAGATGGTGGTCGACGGGGCCTCAGGAAGGCACTCCCTGGGAGGAGGTGTGGTGTTGGTAAGCCCTCAGGGAGTTACCATAGAGCAAGCAGTGACTTTCCACTTCCCTGTAACCAACAACCAAGCAGAGTATGAGGCTGTGATCACTGGCCTTCGCTTGGCAAAGGAGCTGGAAATCCAGGATGTGGAGGCCTTCACCGACTCGATGGTGGTAGCATCACAGATCCGAGGCGAGTTTGAGGCCCGGGAGCCGACTCTCGCGAGGTATCTATCTAAGGTAAGAGCCCTCATTGGGGGTTTTCGTTCATTCTCTATTCAACATGTCCCCAGGGAGGAAAGCGCGGCAGCTGATCGATTAGCGAAGTTCGGGCCTCGGGGAGGAGGTACCCTAACCGAACTGTTCCGACCAGCCATTGAAGAGGGGGAGTTGATGGAAGTGAATCGGCGGTCCTCATGGGTGGATCCGTTGGTGACTTTCCTGACCACGGGAGAACTGTCGGAAGAAGTTAAGGATGCAAAGAGCTTTAGGCACAAGGCGGCTCATTACCTGATGCTGGAGGGGAGCTTGCATCGGAAGATGCTGTCAGGGCTCCTAGCGAGATGTGTAACCGAGGAGGAAGTCCCGAGGATCCTAGAAGAGGTGCATTCTGGAGAATGCGGCAGTCATTCAGGGGGAAGGACATTGGAAGCAAGGGTGGTAAGGCAGGGATATTTCTGGCGGACCTTAAGGAAGGATACAGCTGAATTCGCAAGGAGGTGTCAGAAGTGCCAAGTACACGCTCCTCTCCAGTTCTTGCCCGCCCAAAGGCTTCGAAGCATCACGGCGCCATGGCCCTTCGCCATTTGGGGAATGGATCTGGTTGGACCCTTTCCTCCAGCTAGCGGGCAGAGGAGGTTCCTCCTAGTTATGATTGATTACTTCTCCAAATGGCTGGAGATCAAGCCGTTAGCCAAGGTAACCTCCCAGGTCATCAGAAACTTCGTTTGGGGGGAAATCATTTGCAGGCACGGATTGCCCCAAGCGATAGTGACGGACAACGGTCCTCAGTTTGCCAGCGAAGAATTCATTAGTTTCTGCACCCAATTGGGAATTGACCTCAGGTTCGCCTCTGTCCATCATCCACGGAGCAATGGCCAGGTGGAGGCGGCAAATAAAGTCATTGTCAACTTGCTCAAAAAGAAGGTGGAAAACCTGAAGGGTAGCTGGGTGGAACAGCTCCCTTCCGTCCCGTGGGCCTTGCGAACAACTCCGAACACGGCCACAGGAGAGACCCCCTTCAAGCTCTCTCATGGGTGTGAGGCCGTCCTCCCGATGGAGTTCGAGGTTCGGTCCCCGAGGGTCGCGGCCGCAGCTGAGGGAAGCAAAGCTTGGAGGGTGGAGAATGAGGAAGGGTTGCGCCTCTCATTAGATATGGTGGAAGAGCTGCGGGATATTGCCGCCATCAGGCAAGAAGAAATAAAACGGCGAATGGCCCGGTACTTCGATAAGCACATCAGAGTCAAGCAATTCGCCGAGGGGGATCTAGTACTGAAAAAGGTCGACGCTGCGGGAAGGTCGGCCGCGGTTGGTAAGCTCAACCCTAGCTGGGAAGGGCCTTACATAGTAGAGAAGGCTCTGGTTAACGGAGGCTATTATCTCCAGGATGCGGAGGGAAGGACCTTGAGTCACACCTGGAATGGTGATGACCTGAAGCGCTTCTACCCGTAAGAGGGAAAGAAGGATTGTAATGTTGTAAACAACTATTGCATTTTCAATAAGTTATTTCAGAATGTTGACTATCGCTGAGTGAGCTATCTTTACGTTTTTGTTTTAACTGACTATGACTCCTCGTCTCAGTGATAGGATAGGCCTGGTTGAAGGAATCTTCATCAACACCCCGAGCTCGGCTCGGCCCCAGGTAGACCCGCTGCGCAGGCTCTCATCTAGCTGGCAGGTCCGAAGGCTCGCCTGTGGGGGAGAGGTTTGGTTATCTTCATCAACACCCCGAGCTCGGCTCGGCCCCAGGTAGACCCGCTGCGCAGGCTCTCATCTAGCTGGCAGGTCCGAAGGCTCGCCTGTGGGGGAGAGGTTTGGTTATCTTCATCAACACCCCGAGCTCGGCTCGGCCCCAGGTAGACCCGCTGCGCAGGCTCTCATCTAGCTGGCAGGTCCGAAGGCTCGCCTGTGGGGGAGAGGTTTGGTTATCTTCATCAACACCCCGAGCTCGGCTCGGCCCCAGGTAGACCCGCTGCGCAGGCTCTCATCTAGCTGGCAGGTCCGAAGGCTCGCCTGTGGGGGAGAGGTTTGGTTATCTTCATCAACACCCCGAGCTCGGCTCGGCCCCAGGTAGACCCGCTGCGCAGGCTCTCATCTAGCTGGCAGGTCCGAAGGCTCGCCTGTGGGGGAGAGGTTTGGTTATCTTCATCAACACCCCGAGCTCGGCTCGGCCCCAGGTAGACCCGCTGCGCAGGCTCTCATCTAGCTGGCAGGTCCGAAGGCTCGCCTGTGGGGGAGAGGTTTGGTTATCTTCATCAACACCCCGAGCTCGGCTCGGCCCCAGGTAGACCCGCTGCGCAGGCTCTCATCTAGCTGGCAGGTCCGAAGGCTCGCCTGTGGGGGGAGAGGTTTGGTTATCTTCATCAACACCCCGAGCTCGGCTCGGCCCCAGGTAGACCCGCTGCGCAGGCTCTCATCTAGCTGGCAGGTCCGAAGGCTCGCCTGTGGGGGAGAGGTTTGGTTGTCTTCATCAACACCCCGAGCTCGGCTCGGCCCCAGGTAGACCCGCTGCGCAGGCTCTCATCTAGCTGGCAGGTCCGAAGGCTCGCCTGTGGGGGAGAGGTTTGGTTATCTTCATCAACACCCCGAGCTCGGCTCGGCCCCAGGTAGACCCGCTGCGCAGGCTCTCATCAAGCTGGCAGGTCCGAAGGCTCGCCTGTGGGGGAAAGGTTGGCTCTTGTGATACTTTGTTCTTAGCCACTTCTACGACACCCCGAGCTCGGCTCGGCCCCAGGTAGACCCGCTGCGCAGGCTCTCATCAAGCTGGCAGGTCTGAAGGCTCGCCTGTGGGGGAAAGGTTGGCTCTTGTGATACTTTGTTCTTAGCCACTTCTACGACACCCCGAGCTCGGCTCAGCCCCAGGTAGACCCGCTGCGCAGGCTCTCATCAAGCTGGCAGGTCCGAAGGCTCGCCTGTGGGGGAAAGGTTGGCTCTTGTGATACTTTGTTCTTAGCCACTTCTACGACACCCCGAGCTCGGCTCGGCCCCAGGTAGACCCGCTGCGCAGGCTCTCATCAAGCTGGCAGGTCCGAAGGCTCGCCTGTGGGGGAAAGGTTGGCTCTTGTGATACTTTGTTCTTAGCCACTTCTACGACACCCCGAGCTCGGCTCGGCCCCAGGTAGACCCGCTGCGCAGGCTCTCATCAAGCTGGCAGGTCCGAAGGCTCGCCTGCGGGGGATAGGTGGAGTCCTTGACTTTTTGATCCTTGGTTCTTGGTTGGTAGTTACTACGTTACAACGAGCTCGGCTCGAACCCCGGTAGACCCGCTGCGTAGGCTCCCATATAAGCTAGCAGGTCCGACGGCTCGCCGGTGGGGTAGGGGTTTAATTGGTTGGAAAAATACGTGGGAAGGGCCCTGACCTAGACTGAAGGCAAGGCCATAAAGGTCTCGGCCAGTAAGGGTCTCTCCCCAAAGGCCTCGGCCAGTAAGGGTCTCGGCTCAAAGGTCGCGGCCAGTAAAGGTCTCGGTTGAAGGGGGGGTTCTCGCAAAAGGAGGCTCCCGGCGGACCTGGGCAGGACGACTTAATCAACGGCGCAAGGTTCCCGCCTAACTGATATCTAAGGAAGGTCACCCTAAAGAGACTAAGGGTCTCGGCGAGAGCTCGCGCGGAAGCCGTTCGGCAGAGTAATATACGTTAAAAACACACAATGACAGTGAAAAATGAAACATTACTTTATATAAAGTTAATTACAGAAGTGAGGAGCTTCTCGCTCATTACAAAAGGGTATTCAAAATAAAAGACACCTTAAGGGGACGCGCTGTAATCCCCACTGGTGCTCTCGCTTGAGTCATCGCCAGAGCCCTCTTCGGATGTCTCGCCAACGGCGGTAGAAGACCTCGGGGCGTCTGAGAGAGGCGAGTTCGGCGCGCCCGGGGGTTTGGGAACTGGGTCGTAGAGCCAAGGGAGAAGTTGGCGAGCGTCGATGGTCGCGCCGTCCTCCCGGAGCAGCTCGACGTCTCGCAGCGTCTCGAGCGTCAGCTTGACGGTCGCCTGAGCGTTGGCTTGAAGCAGCTTGTCCACGTCATACTCCGAGAGGTAACGACTCCGCAGCCTCGCATCTAGCTCCGGAGGCGGGACCTTCGCCAGCTCTGCGCGGAGCTGTTCCCTCAGGAGGACGCTCTCGCAGCGCGCGTTGGCCAGCTCTGTGCGAAGCTCCCTGACTTGGGCAGAATCCTGCAAAAGGATTAAAAGAATTCAGTCTAGACACATTACACAGTGGTAACTTCGGGGAAACGGGGGCAAGGGTTCAGGAGGATCTCGCCTACCTCGGTCGCGGGGCGCAGAGACAGCGCCAGTCGAGCATCCGTGAGCTCCTGTTGAGCTCTCGCGAGTTCTTCTTCCGCGGCGTGCGCGCGAGCCATCGCGTCCTCCCTCGCCTTGCGCATATCAGTGAAGTTCTTGTCAATGGTGATGCCTCGACGCGCACACATATGCGTAAGTTCGAACGCGCGCAATATGGCCCGGGTGGCGTCGAAGGCTAGGAGGCGGGTGGACATCTGGTCAAACACGCCGGCATCCGCCCGGCTGTAGAGACCATATCCAAGCGAGAAGGCCTCGCCGGTCACATTTTCCCCCTCCGCCCATCTGGGAAGGAGGGTCGAAACCCTGATCGAGTTTGACTCAGGGTCCCATTCCATCTGAGGCTTCCCCTCCGAGTCGGCGTACCTAACGCCGAAACCAAAGTTCCGGTGCCCTCTCGGCACCTCCTGGGGCGGGACGCTGGCGGAGGTTTCGGCGGCGACCACTTCCCCCCCAGCCTCGCTCGCGGCCGAGGGGTTCCCGGTAGAAGCCTCGGCACGGCTCTTGGCGGCGGCATCCATCTCGCTGGCCCTCTGAAGGATCGCTTCAAAGGACCTGCCCTCTGGAGGAGGTTGGACAGGCGGGACGGCCGGGGCTTTCCCCTTCTCAAGGGCGGAGGGTTTCGGCCTCTTCAGCGTTCGGAGAGGAGGAAGGGTGACCTTCCGCTTCTTGGCCGGTGGCGGCAAGGGAGGGGCTGGATCTTCTCGGCAGGCGCTGGCGCTAGCTTCCGCGAGCGCAAGGGAGCCTCTCGCCGCCAGACCCTCAACACCCCGGCCTTCAGCGAAGGGTTGGCGCAGAGGGACATCCCGCTCTCCTGCAAAGTTAAAACGCTTTAGCACTTCAGCGCAAGAAAATCTTTGATAAAAAAGGGAATCTGAGGCGAGACCGTACCTTCGCCCGAGTGAACAAGTGGGAGGGAGTCGACGTCCCGCCGAAGATAGGGGACGTCGAACTCCTTGGTCCCGAAGAATTCCAGGATTGCGCTCTCGCGCGATCCCAGAGCGGGCGGCTTGTAGGCAGCGTCTTCATACTGGACGGGCTGAAGCGGGACGTTGCCGAAGTCCCCGCTGACGTAAACGAACTTCTCGCCCCAGTGGTGGTGCTTGTTGGCGAGACCGGTAACCTCGAGCTGTTGCCCAGAGAAGAAAACTACCCCCCCTTGGCACGGAAGTTGAATAGCTTCCGGAAGATGGGCAGGCTAAACTCGATCCTCTCGGATCGCATATAGCATATGAATGCTATAAGTATCGCGACTGAGTTCGGGTTTAGCTGGGCGGGAACCACCCCATAATAGCGGAGAGCTAGCCGAACCTCCGGCCAAAGGGGGAGCCGGAAGCCCACCTCGAAATGCTCGAGGGGGATGGCAAGCTCTCCCGCCCCGGGAGTATTCACCCTATCGTGATTCCCCGGGTTCCGCGCCGAGAAGCCGGCGGGAACGTAGCGGTCGACGATCATGTTGTATTCGTCGAGGGTGAGCTTACAGGAAGGGAAGAGGTGTTTCTGGAAGGCTTCCGCGCAATGGGCGCGACCCTTGTTCTCGCCAGGCATGGCTGGTTCGTGAGTAAGAGCGAGAGCTGGAGGGGGGTCGAAGCGGAAGCAGGAACGCGAGAGCACGGAGGGAAGGCTGAGGTTCCGGATCGAAGAAGTAAATGCGGTTGGTGGACTTCTCTATTTATAGGGAATCGTAATCATCATGAGTTCATCCGGTAGAGAGAGAAAGTGACAGCGGAGTACAGCTGTCAGAATCCGGGCTAACGGCGCCTCGGTTCTCCCCCTCGGGATGACAGCGGTCAACGGTCGCTTCGGGTTTCGACGCGACTACCTGGATTGGCGCAAGCCTCCTAGATTGGCGCAAGCCTCCTAGATCGGCGCAAGCCTTCTAGGTTAACACAAACCTCCTAGATCGGCGCAAGCATCCTAAATTGGTGTAAGCGTCTTAATTAAAAAGCCTCGCAGAGCGATAAAAAGAAAAAGGAAAAGAGAGACATGAGTAGAAGCGGGATTCTCGCTAGCGCAAGCTGGATAAAACTTAATTGGTAATAATGTTTATTACAGATACATTGAAAAAAATAAAAAAAGAGATACATTGAGATTCAGAGCGTGAAGGCTAGTAGGGCTTCCAGCTCCATCGTCCCCGTTCTCGCCGCCTAGTTCTTGGGGGCGCCAACGGGTTGAAGTAGGACGATAGCGTGGTACACCCAAGGTTGATCCGCCTGGCGTAATCCCGGATCTGCGAGATGCACCTCCCTGGCGAAGACTCGGCGGAAGGCCCACGCAGGCAATTAGTCTCGCCCAAGAAGAAATCCCGCTCCAGAGCCTCCAGCCTTTGCTCCACAGATTCGCGGAATGCTTTCGCCGCGGCAGTATGGGCACGGTCTCGCCGGATAAGCTTGGCCAGGATGACCGAGATCTTCCTCCGTCTCCCCTTCGCGCTCCCAGCACTGTTCAGGGTTTCCTCTATCTCGCCAGACGAAGGGAGAGGGGACTCTTCGTCCTCTTCTTCCTCGTCTTCTTCTTCCTCTTCTTCTCCTTCCTCGTTGACTCCCGACCGCAAGCCAGGATCACCTGCGGAAGAAACACACGAGAATTTTGGTCAAGGCATGACAATCAACAGTCCAGAAAAGTTTTCGCATACCTGCGGCTGGGCGAGAACCGTCAACCAAAGTTGGACGAGAAGGCCCGGCCCCTCCGTTGGTTCCATAAAGGAGGTGAAGAGGCTTGCCCAGCCCCGGGCGGAAGGGCTCGCGCACGATGATCCCGGCCTGGCCGGAAGCATGAGGGGAGTTGTCTTCTCTCAAGGGACGATCAGCATCCTTGAGAGTAGCGGAAGGTTCAGAAGCCGTCCCTCCCGCCTGCAGGGTAGGATTGGCCACCGCGGAAGGCACTTCGACGGTTCTCGCTTCATCTTCCCGGGTGGTTAGACCCGGGTCGGCGGGAGTTGGCACTGTGAGAAGACGGTTCAGAAAAGAAAAGGGTCGGGTTGAAATATTGACAAGGGAAAATGTACCAGTCATTTCAGTCTCGGCCGGAGGAATTGCGTCCGAAACCCGTGTTTGGTTCTCTGGGGAATGAGCGGGTAGGTTCGAAGAGCTGGGCGGAATTTCGGCGTCATTGTTGGGAGCGGACTCCTGCGAAAGCATACTTTAATCATCGAATCTAATGCACAGTCAGCTCGGTAGACACGGGCGAAAGGCTTACCTTCCGTGGGGAAGGATCTCCCGCAGGATTGGGAGTGGGGGAAGGAGGATCCCTATTCTCGCGAGAAAGGTCCCGCCGGACCGCCTTCGCCCTTTTCTTTTCCTTCTTCTTCAGCTCCGAAGGCCCGACGGTTGAAGTCTTTTTCGCTAACCATGGAGCCACCGCCGCACAGTTAGCCAAGGCCCGCGCTTGGGCAGCGGCTAATCGGTCTTGGAGGTCTTGCGGAAGCGGTTTGGCAGCACGTTTGGGATGCATGATAAGCTCGCGCAAAGGTCCCAAGGGGCGAGAGCTCAGTCGTAAAAACAGTATTTCAAGGGCGAGGCATATGGTCGCCAATCGGTGCATATTTATAGCCGCAGTAGGACCCACCAAAAGATTCCCCTGGTTAGTTGGCACGTGTCCAGCGAATATTCGGGGGTTGGACTTGTCTTGTCGAGCGCAGGGCTAGCTCGAAAAGAGAGGGGATTGTGTACAACCCCATATTCGCTGGGAGGGACCCAAAGGCTTCAATGGTCAGGATTGGGTTAGTCTCAGGCTAACCTTGGGTTAACCCTGAGGCATACTTGTGGAGTTCTCGCCCTGTAGGAGCTCTCGCCAAGGGCAGGCGAAAGCTGAGGAAACCAGGGCAGATAGTTGACCTCGCGGCAGGAGAGATCGTCGACCGACCAGGGCAGATCGTCGACCTCGCGGCAGGAGAGATCGTCGACCGACCAGGGCAGATAGTCGACCTCGCGGCAGGAGAGATCGTCGACCGACCAGGGCAGATAGTCGACCTCTCGGCAGGAGAGATCGTCGAACGACCGAAGCAGAGGGCCTGACCACAGAAGCTTCCGCCTTAGGGCTGGCTCCCGCCCAGGGTAGGCGAGAAGGCCCCAGGTAGGCCTTCGGTCGCGATAGTTTAAAGACCGTGAAGAGCGCGAACCTCCCTGGCAAGGGGTCTCGCCAAGGTTGGTCCAGGTGGGGGTCCAGCGAGAGCCTTCTCGGCCAGGGTACTCGCCAAGTGGGCCTACGTGGTAGGGCCCGGCGCTCGTAAAGGGGATTAGTTTATAACGTATATCATCCCGAGGTAAAATTACCCAAATGCCCTTGGAATGACAGCGGGATTTGGCTATTGGCAGACCCCTCAGGGGTATTTCAGTATTTTCAGGTCAAAGGAAGACTATAAAAAGACCCATAGGGGCTCTTTGGAAGGCAGGCTTATCATTTTTCCTCCCACTCTAGTGCCTTCTGAAGAGCTCCCAGCCCAGCATTTGGCTTTGGAGGGGAAGCTCTCAGAGATCTTCCGGGTGTGTGGTGGGACCTCCCAGCTGAGGCTTTGGGTCTGTGTTAGGGCCTTAACAGCCTGTCAGGGGTCAAGGTTTGAGAGAAGTAGGCATTGACTGCACTTTGGTTCGTGAACATTTGTTGAGGTTATTTTTGGCTTCAACAAGCATAATTTTTGACTGGTGGACTGACCCTAACTCTAGCCACATTGGGATTGTGCCAGCAGTCAATGACAAAATGCCCTATCTTACCACAACACCAACAGTCATGTATCTTATATCTTCTCTTCTGTGTTGGCCCTACAGCTTGGTTAGCAGCATCCTTAACAGGAGGAAGATGTGCTACAACCATTTTCTGATTTCTTTCAGCTAGAATTTGACAGAAGGCAAGTCTTCTAGCTGGCTTGTTTGGTCTGCTCTGAGTGCTATCAGCAGCAAGCTTCTTTTTAGAGAGCATGCTTTTGATGGCATCAGAAATGCCCAAATCAGCCTAACTGTTAGACTTGCCCTTAGTCAGAGCCTTAACTGTCAGATTCAGAGCCTTGGCTACAACAATATTTTTGAGTGTTGGAGCTGAGGCACCAAAAACAAATGGTCCAGTTTGGTCCATTTGAGTTTTCTCATGGGCGGCCATAAAGGCACTCACCTGGCTAGAGCTTTCACCATGGTAGTGAATATCTTTGTTCACCCCTGAGGAACAACCATTCTCTCAGTAACCACAAGAATTTTCCTGGTCATACCTGTTAGAAGGTAACCGAATTTTTCTAAAAAAATGGGAGGCTTGGAAGAAATAGGATGAGTTGTAGCTTTCCCCTTATTTTTGGAAGGAGCAATTCTTGTGCTTCCCTTGAATCCCAACCCTTTCTTACCCTTTTTAGAGGAGAATGTGTCTATCAAGGATAGTACTGTACTTGGTTTAGAATAGCTAGCCACTATTCTTTTCTCCTTCTCAAGCCTATCTTCAAGCTCCCTGATGAGACAGTTCTTGTGCATGATGGAGGCTATCTGGATGTCCAAGATGGACTTTAGTTGGCTTATTTCCCTAGCTTTCTGATCCAGCAGATTAGTTGTTACAGTCTGTAGGGCAACTGCAAGCTTAAGAGATGAAATCTCTTTAGCTTGCTTCTTAGACAACTTCTTGACCTTCTTAAAGACATTCAAAAGTTCTCCATACTTGTCAATCAGTTGATTGACATCTCCTTCAGATCCAGAATCTTATTCACCACTGGGTGAAGAGGTTTCTGAGCAAGGACTGGTCTCATACTCAAACATAGAAGCAGAATTAGGTAAGGAATGTACCTTGCTTTGACTAGGCTGATCCTGGCTGCCCTCTTCATCTGTCATTGCCATCAGTCCTCTGTAGTTGTGGGCATCTTCATCCTCCTCTGAGTCACTGTCTGATAGTGTCAGAGGGGCCCTAATTCCTATCCTCACTAGAAGATTGACTTCTCCTGCTGTAACAGCTTTATGTTTAGCAGTAGCATCAACTAGCCCAATGTATGCTTCCTATTCTTCAGACTCAGATGATGATGAGTCTGTCCAACTCTTTTCCTTCTTAGAAATGAAGGACTTCTCCTTCTTACCTTTGTATTGATACTGCTTCTTCTCCTCAGCCTCCTTCCTCTTCTCTAGGCAGTAAGCTATCATATGCCTAGGCTTGCTGCAATAGTAGCAAACTACTTTAGAAGAGTTATATTTATTAGGTTTGGAATCATACCTATCAGCCTTGGACTGATTCTTCCTATGATGAGTGGAATTGGAAGGCCCCTTCTTCCAATGCTTCTTCTTCATCAGCCTCTGGAGTTTCCTGGAGAAAGCTGTAAAATCCTCATCAGATATGCTGCTATCTAATGCTTCTGATTCTGAGCTGTCTGACTCAGCTGGTCTTCTTGGAGGAGAGGGAATCCTCTCCTTGCCCTTTCTGGTGCATTCTGCTCTGAAAGCCATGGACTTTTCCTTGGCTAGGGATTTGCTGGTGGCCTCCTCCTCTCTTCTGGCAGCTAGCTACATCTCATAGAAAAGCAGCTTTCCAAATAATATCTGGGGAGGAGTTTCAGCAAGCTTAGCCACTGCTCTTATGAAATGGATATTAGTATCTCAGTATCTAGTGAGAGATCTGAGAAACTTGTCATTTATTTCATATTTATTGAAGGCCCTCTCATAGGTCTTCAACTCATTTATGATCCTAAAGAATCTTTCATAGCAAGCAGTTATGTTCTCCTTCAGGTTTTACCTGAAAGACTCATACTCTTGGTTGAGCAGAGACTTCCTATCATCCCTTACCTCTTCAGTCCCCTCCATATAGACCACAAGTGTGTCCCACATCTCTTTGGAGGTCTGGCAGTGAACTAAATTCTGAAAAGTTGAATCATCAATTGCACTTAATATGATGTTCTGGGCTCTCTTGTCTAATGCAGCCAATATGACCTCATCCTTAGTCATTTCTGAATAAGTCTTAGGAGTCTGGACATTGACATCCAGAATAGAGACCTTAATGAGAATGAATGGTCCTTCTTTGACAGTCACAAAGATTTTAGGGTCAGAGGCTTGCATGAATAGCCTGACCCTCTCCTTCTAGATTCCAAAGTTCTCCTTTCTACAGATGGGGAGTTTCATTGAACCTAGCTCCTTAAGATTCTCTCTAGAACCCATAATCACTTTACTGTAGCTACCTTTGGAGATCACTCAGATTTTTTAATCCCTTTTGAGTAACCTCTCTCTGATACTACTTGAAAGTTCTTAAGTTTAAGGCAGCTTGCAACCTAAGGGGGTGAATAGGTTTTCTTTCTCTTTTGATTTCTTTTAATTTCTTCCTTTAATGCTTAGTTCGTTGGCTGTAATTTGCTTTCAAGTACCTGCACAAAAAGAACACCACAAAAAAGCACACAATGATTTATAGTGGTTCCCCAATTTTTGGGTACATCCACTCTCCTCCCACCTTGTTAACTTCCTATTAGTCAAGGCACTTCTTAAAAATAATGCTCCACAGAGCATACACCTCAGATCCCTCAGGATCTCTCAGTCTTCTCCAAGACCTACAGCTCAGCCACAAGAGCCTACAACTAGGTGATCAGCAGACCACCTACCTCAGGCTGTTAAGCCTTACACTCAAGCTGGGAGGACAACCCTACCTCAGATCCATAAGGGATCCTGCACTCAGATAGATACACTCCCCTACAGCTCAGACAACTTGCCCTACCTCAGGCCAGTGGCCATACAACTCAGATTCATTTGGATCCTACAACTCAGAGAGCTTCGCTCTCCTACTACTCAGGCAAGATTACCCTACCTCAGGCCAGTGGCCCTACAATCTCAGATCCAGTTGGATCCACCAAAGTGAAATAGATTTATATCTATCATAGAGAAATTTCTCTATGACAGCACCTTGAGCTGAGTTATCTCAGCTCAAACTTTCTTCATAGCTACAAGGATCTTGAGCTGGAAGTAACTAGCAGTAAACTGCTTTGCTTCCTCTTCCTTCTTAGGACAGAGTCAGCTACTTTATTTTTCCTTCTTTTTAGCTTCAGAAGTAGATCTTCAGGTTTGGTCTTGCTGTACTGAGAAGCAACTTGATCTGCAGAGACTTCTTCCTTGTTTCTACTTCTCCCTTAGAAGAAAAGCCTTCCGATCTTGCTGGTGTGGATGAAGATGACACACAGCTAACCGAACTTTTTACAGGGAGACTTCAAGATTTTACTTGCAGCAATGACGAGGAAGATGAAGTCAGGTGCTAACTTTTTAAGTTGATAATGCCCTAAAAGTTCTTTTCTATCTTAACCCATCTCTTCCTTTTGTTGTTCGCCGATCAACGGCTCTTAGAGATCAGTGGGCCCCACCTGCAGCTTCCAACTGCACCTTGCTTTAATGGAAGAAGATGTACAGTAGCTTCTTGGCATAGTTTGTCATGTTATGTAGCTTCTCCGTACTTGATTTGAACATAGTTGGCTTTGTCGATTTTGCTGATGTCAGCACCTGTGGACTTAGCCAAAAATCAACCAACATTAATATAGTCCTTGAGTGAGTGAGCCTCACTCAACGCCAAAACACTTAGACAGAATTCTGTCTATCTAGGCGTTGAGAGCGTTGAGTGAACAAGCCTCACTCAACGCTATTTGCCTTAGCCAAAATCTTCCCGCTTCTCTGACGTTGAGAGCGTTGAGTGTGTCTTCATCACTCAACGCTTTTTTTCCTTAGAAAAGCTTTCTACATCTTAGGCATTGAGAGCGTTGAGTGAGCATGCCTTACTCAATGCTTTTTGCCTTCACCAATTTTCTACCTCTGTAGCTTCTTAAGCGCTGAGAGCGTTGAGTGAGCATACCTCACTCAACACTTTTGTACTTAGCCAAATTTCTATGTTTAGAAACATTGGCTTTGACTGACTGAGTGTTACTCAACACTTATGAGGCTATGACATTGAGTGAATGACCTTCACTCAATGCCTGTGGACTTAGCCATTTTTCTGCCTATTATTTCTTAGGCTTTGATTGTCTCAGCCTGTCTCACTCAACTCTTAACTCAGTTCGAAGAATTCTGAACTGAGTTCGACGAACTCTGAACTTAGTTTGACTAACTCAGATTCTCAAACTCTGAGCATCTTTCGACGAACGATGAGCTCAACTCGACGAACTCTGAACTCAGTTTGACTAACTCAGATTCTCAAACTCTGAGCTCAGTTCGACGAACGATGAGCTCAGCTCGATGAACTCTGAACTCTGTTCGACTCACTCAGATTCTTACTATATGGCGTTGAGTGTGTCAACTCCACTCAACGTCTGTGGACTTAGGAAAATTCCTGCCTTTCCAGCATCTTCACTTTGTGACCACCTGTCACATCACTGTCAATTACAACTATATATATCATTGACAACTATATGTATATCATTGACAAGATTTACTTTCTCAAATCTAGGACATTGCGGGCAATGGACCCAACACTTCTCCTGAGACTCCTTGGAAAATTTCTACAAGAAAAGAACCTTGAATCAACCAATCTAGAGTAAGCCTGCATGGGGCAATCCTCAAGACGACCATCCAAATGGAGAACTTATTCTCAGTTTGTAAGATGTCCAAGGCATCTGACGTATGTACTTGTACCTCATTTTTTCAGCATCAATGAAATAAGAATCAAGTTTCTCATAGTGTGTCCAAATAACAAAGTGTTTAGATATCCTAAAGTGGAGATTCTGGCTTCTTCTAAACCGAGTGTTCAAATATCCCAAGGTGGAGATTCCAGACTCTCCTAAATAGAGTGTTCGGATATCCCAATGTGGAGATTGCGGCCTCTCTTAAACCGAGTGTTTGGATATCCCAAGGTGGAGATTCTGACCTCTCCTAAACAGAGTGTTCAGATATCCCAAGGTGGATTCTGTCCTCTCCTACACAAAGTGTTCGAATATCCTAAGGTGGAGATTTTGGGCTCCCTTAAACAAAGTATTCAAATATTTCAAGGTGGAGATTCCGGCCTCTCCTAAACAGAGGGTTCAGATTTCCCAAGGTGGAGATTTCGGCCTCTCATAAATAGAGTGTTCAAATATCCCAAGGTGGAGATTACGGCCTCTCCTAAACAAAGTGTTCGGATATCTCAAGGTAGAGATTTCAGCCTCTCCCGAATGAGTTGTTCAAATATCCTAAGGGGAGACTCTGATCGAGTGAACATGTCATCCTAGGCGAGATTGGTTGAAGCCTTTCTACACCACCTCAGGTGAGATCGGTGAAAGCCCTCCTGCACCTTAGACGAGACAGACGAAGATCTATCTGCACCTCCCAGGAGAGATGAACAAAGGTTCATCTACATCTTCATTTGGATGGACCTCGGTTCTCCTGAAGCGTGAACGAAAAAAGATTCTTCGCCACCTCCACCTGAGGGGACCCTGGTCCCTCCAGGCGGGATGGACAAAGGTTCATCTGCACCATCACCTGGACGGACCCTGATCCTCCTAAAGCGTGATCGAACATAGGTTCTACGTTGCCCCTCTCGGAAGAACCCAGGTTCTCTCAAAGTGCGATCAGATAAAGGTTTTTCGCCAACTACTCTCGGACGAACCCTGGTTCTCCCAAAGCGTGATCGAACAAAGGTTCTTCTCCACCTCCTCTCGGACAAACCCCAGTTCTCCCAAAGCACGATGGAATAAAGGTTCTTCATCAGCTCCTCTCGAAAGAACCCTAATTTTCCCAAAGCGTTATTGAATAAAGGTTCTTCATCACCTCCTATCGGGAAAACCTTGGTTCTCCCAAAACATGATCGATCAGAGGTTCCTCGTCACCTCCACCTGGACGAACCCTAATTCTTCTAAGACGCAAGCGAACAAAAGTTTTTGTTACCTCCACTTAGATGGACTCCGGTCCTCCCAACATGCAAGAGGAAGAATATCCCCTGCTAGCAACCTATTCAAGTTGTCAACGCTCAAGGTAAGCACTACCCCTCCAAAAGTGTATGCGCACCAGAGAACAACCATAATGCGAAAGATCCAAAAAAGAGGGTATCCGTTCAAATAAAAGCTGCCTCACAAGCTACATCATCATGAGGAAAAAAGAGCATACAACGGTATAAAGGCACACCCGCATGATGAAGCAAAAGCAAAGCAAACAAACATGATCGGGCATAATGGGATCATCCCTCGAAATGGACGCCAGCATCGTCATCAGAGGTATCCTCCATGCCCAAATCTACGTGCTCTGGTATCCTCTGAGCAACCCAAAACCCCTTGTCGAAGCCCATGTGGTACATTACATCACACTCAAGCAGGTCAATCCCAATTGCCATCATCCCAGAGCGGACCTCCTTTGCGATACGTGATTGCTCCATCTCAAGGTCGTGAGACCGGTTGTACTCAACCACTACGGGCGCTCGCATAACCTCGTCATCCTTCAGCTCTACCACCATCTGGACAAACTCAGGTCCTCCGAAAAAGCGACCGAACAAAAGTTCTTCACCACTACTGCACAAACAGACTCTGGTCCTCCCCAGGCAAAAGCGAGCAAAGTCACTTCGCTAAATCCAAGACACTTTCACAGCACGCACGAACACAGTTTTGTCATCGCCTCCCAAAGCAAACAGATCTCTGAGTCCATTCACACTACCAAGGCAAGGGGGGCAAGTTTCCTCCCCATTACACTCTCGCCACTAACGCTCGACGATGGCCAGCAACGGCAACGCCCGACAAACAAGGGGCCTAAAAGCACTAGATGTTCGAAGGCCGCCACAAAGCATGACACAACACTAAGTCGCCAAAGAAAGGACAATACCCTAAGCGGTTTAACAATTGCTAAGATTCCCCACTGAGTGACGATGACATGATTTTCCTCACGTGAGGCTGACATCCTAGGACAGTCATAAGCTTGACGCGTCATGGAAAAACTCACGCAACTGAACAAAGGAAATGATAAAGGCACTATGCCACCCGAAAATGCCAAGAGTGCCTACAGCATGTACACAATCGACTGCTTCCCCATCGCTAGCACCACCTTTCAAGACAATACCCACTCAGGGAGCAGAACGCCCACGTTGCCTTCGCGACACATGAAGCCCCAGCCAAATACAAAGTAGAGTTCGACAGTACGCAGCCGTCATGCGCCTACCTTGGTATTAATTGTATCAAGGTCCACTCAGTTGTCCGACCTTGCTCCACTCTAAGGCCCTAAGACTCCTGGTGTTCTGAAAACGTGAAAGGTCGCACCATTACAACATCCAAAGGCACGGATGCCATTGACGGCCTCCGCCTCCAAAAGCTCCGTCCTGGCTCCTGAAAAGAATGCACACTAAATCACTCCAAGCTGCAACATTGAAACAAACACCATGTCCTTCCACGTCTTCTAATAGTGTAACATCCCCACACTTCTAGGCCCCCTAAAGTTAGGGTTAGGGCTTGAGTGGTGCATTGAGGCCCTAGTGTGACCCTAGCTCAGTTTGAACTTAGGGAAACTGCTATATGCACCCTCAATGTGCACAAGTCAACCCCAAGGTCAACCATGGTCAAATTAACCCTAAAGGCTAAATAAGATCCCAAGTCAATTCAAGTGGGCTAAGGCCTTGCCCAAGACCCATCCTAAGGCCCACTAAAATTTCATATTTATTTAATCTAATTTATTATTTTAATTAGGGGATTTAATTGGGGTAATTAGGAGGGAAATTTCATTTGGAGGGGAAATAATTAAGGGAGGCCAAGTGACACTCCCTTCTTCTTCCCCAACCCCTCCTTTCATTTTCCCTAATGAATAGGAGGAGGTTTCCTATATTTATAGGTTGGCCACCAATAGGGAGGGCCTTTAATGGCCATGACCATAACTCCCATAACTTGGATCTCCTATATAGAGGCCCCCAAAGCTCAATTAGATCCTTTCATCACCTTCATAAGCTCCTTGGCAGTCGAAATCGACTCTTCCATTGAACCTTTTGGCGGAGAATCGAGATCGGAAGAGGTTCGCCGGAAAACGCTAAAAACTATGGCCACCCGCCGGAGTAACCGCATCCAAGCCTGAAATCAGGCATGTTTCTCCTCCTCTCCCCTTGTGCTAGTATCCTAGATCCAGTAGGATATAAATCAGGCTCAATAGAGGTACTGGTGGTGGCGGTAGCCGACCGAGAAAGTGGTCGGATGGCCATCAAATGGCTGTAGAAAAGCTACAGGTTGGGTAGATCCCGTCCCTTCGCTAGAGGAGGAGGACGAAATCACCACCTTTGATTTGGATTAATATTAATTATTATATATTTTTTGCCCCATTTTATTTGCACCTTTTGATGCTGAAAAATGTGGCCATTAGGGGCTGAACCATGAAGAGTGTCTAACATGAAAAAGGTAGCTCTGTGAGTCTACTTTAATTAGAATTTAAAATCAGGTCATTTGGAGCAATGTAACTTCCTATAGGGCAATTCTTGTGGGACTGGTTCTTAGGATATGACGGTCACTATTTCCTTAATAACCTTTAATTGGTTAAAGGGATTGACTTGAAATTTGAAGCATATAATAATATACCATAGATAAAACTACAGCCCAAAATGGGAATTTGTGGACAAAATTTTCCTATGGTTTTAGGAAAAATGTGAATTTTCATATAAATAGAATATTTTGAATAATAATAATTATTTTAATCCCAAATTTTGGTGAGAGGTTTCGTAGGGAGGTATAATGCCTTGCTAAAAATTTCAGATCCTTTGGACCCTTGTAGGATGGTGAATCTCACTTGCAATTTGTCATATTGTATGTGAAGTGGTGTGCATTTAGTCAAAAAGGTGTATCTTGTGAATTTAACAAGATTGGCTTGGTAAAATCTAGTGTAATTTCGTACATGCAATTATTTAGTAAAAGTACACCTTCTCATGAAGTTTTAGAACATTTGGAGTTGATTTGCTTAGCAAATGAATAAATTAGTAATTTTCTTACGCACATAGATTAGTGAAATTAGGGTGACTAAAATAGTTGCAAAAAATATGAAACCTTGCCAGTAGCAATTATTTGGTATTATAAACACTGATGAATTAGTTGGAATTTTTGAAAGTCAGAATCTTAGGGTTACAGTTATAAATACCATTTTTGCCCCTTCTATATTATTGAGATATTTGTGCTCAAATTGAGTTATAAAATTATAAAATTTTGGAATAAATAATTATTTACCATTTATAACCACCAGTAATTTTTCTGGAATTATTTGATGAATATTTATAGTACTTCATGTATAACTTGACCTAGTGGATCAGATTTTTGTAATTAGAAATTAAATATAAAATATTATTGGAATGATGTAAAATTTGGTCCAGAGCCATTATTACTTAAGATGATGTCAGAATAATTTTAACTTGCTGGTTTGATAACAGAAATTGACACTTCATGTTCAAAATTACATGTAGTAATAATTTGGGAAAATTATAATAATTGCTGATTATTTTAAGAAACTTATAAATCTCTGAAATTAGGTCTAAGATATCATGAAAGGTCTAAAGAAATAATCTTAGTTTTTTGGGTCAAGTGTTTGGAGGATTTCTATTCATACACACATACAAGATCATATGGTCTGCAATTAATAATTTTGGAAAATTAGTGTTTTAAGCAGTTCATACTTTGGAGAGGTCACACACTTAGTAACCTTGGAGGTGGATTTGGTTAAGGGTAACATAACATTACAAAGTGCCTTGAGAATGGGAGCGATAGGCTTCAGCCCATCATAGTTCCCAGTATCGCTGCGGGCCCTTCACAGGGTAGACCTCGGGAAGTCCAATGTTAACCATAAATCACTAAGTAATTCAGAAGTTAGATGTTGGGTATTGTATCCACAATAACCTAGATTTGTATGAAATCACCCTTGAACTATGATGAATTAAGTTTGTATTTGATACTCTTTTCAAGTTGAGTGCTTGCAGGTTATAATTGCCAAGTGTAGACCAATGTCAGCCTACAATGAGTCACCAAAAAAAGGACCATACAATATAATCCCTCATTGTGTGATCCATGGTGTTGACTCATGCGTAGCATCTCTATTGGGACACACTTCTTTTTCAAGTACTAAAGATATGGAAGAAACTATGGGTTTGTAATCTCCAAGAAGAAGAATTAAAATCTTGTTATGAAATTTTACTAAGTCAAATTCTCGAGAGGTTCTAAGTCAAGTACTCGAGAAGGTCAAGCTTTGTCTCGAGAAAGAAAAAGTCATTACTCGAGAAGGCCAAGCTTTGTCTCGAGAAGTAGAAGTCATTACTCGAGAAGGCCAAGCTTTGTCTCGAGAAAGCAGAAGTCATTACTCGAGAAGGCCAAGCTTTGTCTCGAGAAGCAGAATTCATTACTCGAGAAGGCCAAGATTTGTCTCGAGAAAGTAGAAATTATTTCTCGAGAAGTCTAAATTATTCTCGAGAAGTCCAGTCAACTCTCGAGAAGTCATTACCTATTTCTCGAGTAACAAAAATTATTTCTCGAGTAAAAGTATTTTCTTTCTCGAGAAGCCATAACTTATTTTCAGTGTTTTCCTTAAGTACTTCTTCTCGAGAACCTTATACCTATTCTCGAGAAACAGAATTTGTTCTAGAGAAGTCAATCCTTCACTCGAGAAATGAAGTTCAATTCTTTGAATTTTTCATTAAGTCCCGACGTAAGTAATTTCAAATTGATCTCGTTCATTATTGGTCCACGTATTCTGTCATTAATGATTATGACCATTAAGCAAGTCCTATAAAAGGTCTTATCATAATAGACTAACCCTAACAAGAAAATTAAGTATTCTGAATCACATATTTTTCATTCTAAATCAGGAAGCGCCGCCGCTGTTCATCGTCTTCTTCGCCGCTGACCTTCTCCGATCCATGAGATCCAGAACAAGAAGGTTTCACCAGATCAAGACTTTCAACATCGACAGATCTATTCCTTGATCGTGCTAATCCTAAGTTTTCAGATCTAGAGATTTCGCCTTTGTCTTCTTCGATCTGTTTCTGACAGAGCTTCAAATTTTAAGAAAGAAGAAAGGCTAAAGACTCAGATCTGAAATATTTCTGTTTGTATATTTTCTGTAAAACACTTTATTCTTGTAGGAGATTTTTCTCCGAGTTGTAGGAGCTTTGTTCTCCGAGATTTTTGTAGCAATGTTTTGACTCCGAGTTGTAGGGGCGTTGCTCCGAGTTGTAGGATTGTTTTCCAATCTGAGCTAATAGTGAAGTAGCCGAGTCTAGCATGGTGCTAAATCGGTGAGGTGGAGAGTGGACGTACCCAAGGTTGGGGAACCACTAAAAATCTTGTGTTTTCTGTGGCTTGCTTGTTTATTTTCTGCGCTCCGTCGTTACAAGTTTTTATTCCGCAAAAAGACACAGACCTCACCTATTCACCCACTCTAGGTGATTTAAGTAGACAACTAAAAACATCAATTGGTATCAGAACGAGGTTGTTCATCAAAAAGGTTAACACCTTGAACAGATCTGCTCCTGGTTGTTGTAAGAGGATACAAGCATGGACAGAGTCAAGGATTTTGCTGAGCTTCCCTTATGCACAAAGACTAACTTTCCTATGTGGAAAGAAAGAATAAAATTCTTCATGAAAGCTGTGGATCCAAGGATCTTTATGATAGTTGAAGATTGACCCTATATTCCAATGATAGCCTCCACCATTGACCCAACAAGGCAAGTTTAAAAGAAGCTTATGGATCTTGATAAAGATGAGATTGCACTTGTCTCTTTAGACAAGAAAGCCAAGAATATCATCGCAAGTGCAGTCGATGATTCTATGTTGCAGAATCTGATTCACTGCCAATCCGCCAAGGAAATGTGACAGTCTCTCATCGTCCTGATGGAAGGTACTATAGAGATAAGGGATGACAGAAGATCCCTCCTGAATCAGAAATATGAAGCATTCAGACAAGGTCCCAAGGATTCTATTGCTGATACTTTTGAAAGCTTATTCAAGATTATCAACAACCTAAGAGTCTATGGCCGGGTCTTCACTAATGGAGAACTGAATGACAAATTTCTGAGATCCCTGACTAAGGAATGGGACAACAAAGTCTGTGCAATCCGGGAGTTTAGTAAGCTGGCAGAGACTGACCCTTAGAATCTCTTTGGAAAGCTTATATCGTATGAGCTCCAAATAAAATCAAGAAAAGCTGAAGAAGAGAAAAATCGATCTTCATCCAAGGAGAAGTCTTTCACTCAAAAGGCAGACATCTCAAGGAAGTCAAAAGCTGCATCTCCTGCTCCCGCACAAAAAGAGAGTGAAGAAGAAGCTTTAGAGCCAAGTACCTCGGGCTCAGAGCTATCTGAAGGAAAGTTTTCTCTTCTTTCAAGGCAGTTCAATAAGTTCTTGAACAAGAAGAAACAGTGGAGAGGCAAAGATGCCTCGTTCAGAAGATCACGTCATGATGGTGATCGTCATAAGAAAGATTAAAGTAGCCAAGACATGTATCACTCAAAACTGAACAAATATATTTCTTCTGACATTGTTTGTTATTGTTGCAATAAGTCAGGACAAGTCATAGCTGATTGCCCTCACAAGAAGAAGGAGGGTGGAAGAAGAGAGGAGAAGAAATCTTCTTATAATAAGAAGAAAACTAAAAGAATCCTGGTAGCCAAGAAGGCCAAGACCCTCAGCGACACATACTCATCTGAGTCTAGTGATGACGAGGAAGCCTACTTTGGGCTCATGACACATACAGTTGAAGAAGAACCCCAATTCATTAGGAAGGTAAACTCTCACACCCCTCTCTTAGAATCAGATGCTTCTGACCATGATCATGAGGACTGTTCGTCTAATGATGAATCTGAACTCATGACTCAATACAAAGAGTTAATGTAGGCTTATGACAAATGTCGAAGAGTCGCAAGAACTCAAGCTAAGGAGATTAAATTTCTTAAGGCTGAGGAGAGCACTTTGAGGGAGGAAGTCATAATGATGGACTCACTTAGAAAGGAATTCCATGATGCGATAAAAGAATATAATAAATCTCTCGAGCACCTGAACCTGAAGGAGAAAATCATTCAAAAGTTGGAAGAACAACTTGCTGCTGAAAAGAAACTTGTTGAAAGTTTCTCCAAGCCCAAGACAGTCCTTCCACTTGTGGCTGAATTCTCTGCTCAAGGTAAAGGAGCTGGCTTAGGCCATGTGGCTGCCCCTAGTAAATCTTCTAGGAGAAATAAAGTCCAAAGAGGAAATAAGGCTCCAAGAAAGCTCTAGCCAAGGAGAAGGAGAAAGCTCCTCAAGACCAAACTTCATTTAAAATGGTTATCTTTCCAACAAACGAATTTGATATTGATTCATCCTACAGTCACTTTGTCAGGCCTAATTATGTAGAGCCCAAGTCTCAGTACCAAGGGTGGACCCATCCCGGGAACTTTGGTGAAAATGTCTTCAAGGCATCTTATGAGGAGATCACTCTTCAGAGCTACGACCCTTATAGTAATAGTCATAACATCAAGAAAGCTCCAAAAGTTAAACCCGTTGTGGAAAAGCCTCTTAAGGAGAAGAATTCATGTGAGTGTCATCACCGCGAAGCTTCTACCTCCAAGTCTGCTTCCCCTACTAGACCACACTCTCAAAAGGTCAAGCAGGAGAACTTTAGGCAAAGATACAACAGGTTTAGCTGTTGGTGTTGTGACAAAGTTGGTCACTTTGCTATAAATTGCTGGTTTAATCCCAAATATTATGTAACTCCTCAAGTTAATAATGTGAGAAAGATTACTCACAATGTTAACACACGTAGGTGGAGTATGCTAACTAGAGACCAAGGACCCAAACAGGTTTTGGTTCCTAAGGCAAATTGATTCTACTTTTGCAGGAATGTCCAAAGTCCACCAAAAATCCTATCTAGTATTTGGACAGTGGATGCTCTCAGCATATGACCGGGACTAGAAACTTACTCCAGAATTATTCTCCAGTCATGAATGGGTCAAAGGTCATCTTTGGAGGTTCTGACATAGGGATTACAAAAGGCTATGGTATGATTACTAATGGTAGTGTATCCTTCTCAGATGTGGCGTATGTTGAAGGATTGGAACACAATCATATAATATAAGCCAACTCTGTGATAAAGAATACATAGTAGAATTCATGCAGATAAGTGTTTGATAAAATCGGTCGATAACTTAGAAACGATTCTATCAGGCACTCGTAGTAGAAATATATTTTGTATAAATTTATTTGCATAGACTCTTCTACGCCAGTGTGCTTTTTAGCAAAAGATAGTGCATCTCTTGGTGACCAATGACACAAGATATTGACATATATAAATTACAAAACTATTAATAAATTATTTTCTCTTAATTTTGTATGTGATGCACCCAACGTTAAGTGCATTAAAGATAGATCTTGTCACACATGTGTAAAAGACAAGCAAATAAAGGCTACTTTTAAAAGCATTAGTGGTGCAGACTCTAATAGGTGTTTACACCTACTTCATATGGACTTGTTCGGTCCACTGTAAATTAGAAGTTTGGGAGGTAAGGATTATACATTAGTTATTGTTGATAATTACTCTGGCTTTGCGTGCGTGTTCATTCTAAAACACAAGTCAGATACTTTTGATATCCTTACTAATTTTGTCAGGCAAGTTCAGAATGAATACAACTACTCCGTTGTCAAAATCAGAAGTGACAATAGAACAGAGTTCAAGTCTAGGGCCATGATAGAATTCTGTGAAAGTCCTGGTATCTTTCATGAGTTTTCCTTTCCTCGTACTCCTCAATAGAACGAAGTTGCTGAGAGAAAGAATAGAACAATCATCGATGCTTGCAGAACTATATTGAGTGATGCCACACTACCGAAATATTTCTAGGCTGAAGTCGTGCCGTCAACACTACATGCCACATGCAAAATCGAGCACTCATAAACAAGAACCATAATAAGACACCTTACAAACTACTAAAGGGCAGGAAACCGACTATTTCATATTTTAGAATCTTTGGTAGTAAATGCTTCGTCCATAACAGTGGGAAGTAAATTTAGTGAAAAGAGCTTTGAATGTATTTTCGTAAGTTATAGTAGTCATAGTAAGACATATAAGATTTTTAATAAAAAAACCCTGGTTGTAAAAGAATCTATTAATATTATATTTGATGAGACGAGCTTGCTGCAAGGCAGCTCTTCTAGTATGTTCATTGAAGATGTATGTTCAAGACTAAAGGAATTAAAATTGGATGAGCCGACTGAAGAAAAGCTCAAAAGTTCATCAAGATCACCACTCCAACCCCAATTGAAGAGGATGATCACCATGATGAAGATGTCATCCAAGTTGGTGAAGTCACTCCAATGATAGAGGAAGCTCCATATACAAGAAACCTAAAGATCAGACACTTGAAGGATCACCCAATTGATCAAATCATAGGAGATCCCCGGGATGGTGTCAGAACTCGTAGAGGTACAACTAATGAAAATCTATATTTAAGTTTCCTCTCACAGGTTGAACCAAACAAGTTTAAGGAAGCAAACTGAGACGTATCTTGGGTAATGGCAATGGAAGAAGAACTGAATCAATTCAAGCGTTGCCAAGTCTGGAAGCTTGTTCCAAGACCTAAAGGTAAGAACATTATCGGAACAAAGTGGGTCTACAGGAACAAGATGGACGAAGATGGAACAATTATAAAGAACAAGGCCAGACCGTCGTCAAGGGATACAAATAAGAAGGAATCAACTTCGATCAGACGTATGCTCCAGTGTCAAGGCTGGAGGCAATCAGGTTGTTCCTAGCATATGCAAGGGATTCACTATCTATCAGATGGACGTGAAGTTGGCCTTCCTTAATGGTGATATAAAGGAAGAAGTGTATGTGCAACAATCTACAAGTTTTGTTGATTCTAACCATTCTGAGCATGTTTATCTTTTTTTTAAAGATTTATATGTTTTGAAACAAGCTCCTCTAGCTTAGTAGGAGACGTTGTCTAACTTTCTTCTTGAGAACAAGTTCACAAGAGGAAAGATAGATAAGATATTATTTCTTAGGGAAATAAAAGGCAAGATTTTGCTAGTGCAAATCTATGTCGATGACATCATATTTGGCTCTACTAACGACAACCTTTGCAAAAAGTTTTCCAAACTTATGCAAGGGAAGTTTTAAATGAGCAGTATGGGAGAGCTAAAGTATTTCTTAGGACTTCAGGTGAAACAATCTGAAGATAGAATTTTCATCTCTCAGACAAAATTCACCAAAGAGTTAATTAAGAAATTCGGAATGGAGAACGCAACCAGCTCTATGAGGACTCCAATGGGTTCAGCTATGTCTCTATACAAGGATGAGAAAGGGAAACCTTTTGATGAAACCAAGTACAGAAGCATAATTGGATCCTTGCTCTATCTTACTGCTAGTAGACCGGACATAATGTTTTCAACATGTGTGTGTGCTAGATTTCAAGTGAACTCTAAGGAATCTCACTACGCTACTGCAAAGCGGATTTTGAGATACCTTAAAGGTACACCAAATATTTTCTTATGGTATCTGAGAAGTAATGATAGCGAACTGATAGGTTTTTCAGATGTAGATTTTTTAGGAAGCAAAGATGACAGGAAAAGCACTTCTGGGATTTGTCAATTCCTAAGAAGAAGGCTTATCTCATAGAGCAGTAAGAAGAAGAATTATGTCACAATTTCAACAGCCAAGTCAGAGTATATTTTTGCAGGCAGATATTGTGCACAACTGTTATGGATAAAGAACCAATTTGAAGACTACAATATGAAGTTCAAGAACATTCCGATGTTTTGCGACTCTTCCAATGCAATTTCAATCACCAACAACCAAATCTCCAGTACTTAGAGTTGTGGTACCATTTTATCAGGGAGCATGAAGACATAAATCTCCAGTATGTTCCAACTGATAAGCAGGTTGCAGAAATTTTCATGAAGTCACTGGACGAGGCCAAGTTCTCATTTTTCAAAACTGAACTTGACATGCTCAACAAAGAAGAATGAAGAAAAAGGTCTCACAACAAAGTTCAAGAATCGGGCTACACTTCAAAAAATCAAGAAAATTCTATCTCTGGATTTCACTTCTCGAGAAGATGCTTATTACTCGAGTACTCAGATCTCCACTCGAGAACCACAGTTGATTCCCGAGAAATATTTCTTCTTCTCGAGAACTTATGTGTCTCCTCTCGAGAAATGACTTTTTGTCTCTCGATAAATGACTTGTCTCTCGCGAAATCTGATGCCGATTTTCTTTCTCAAGTTCAAAATTTTGATATTGGCACCCGGAAAATCCTACCGCCATATTTTCAGGTATTTTATTATTATTATTTCCTAAATCAACACGATTTAAGATTTATTTAAATAGATTAAGTCTGAAAACCCCAAAATCCCGAATCTCAAATCTTTTCTCGAGAACAAGAAACCTTTCGTCTTCTTTGTCGCCACTGTTCTCCTGCTGCCGTTTCAGTTTTTCTCTCAGAAGGCAAGATATTTGCTCATCTATCTTGATCGATGGCTCCTCCGTCGAAAGTTGGTATTGGCAGTGAGCTAGTTTCCACAGGATTTGCCAAACTCTCTGACGATTTCCGCAATGTTCTGTTACTGCTAGAAGCCATCGGACTGTCTTTCATTTTAGAATATCCGTGCAAGATTCTACTTCCTGAAGTCGAGGAATTCTTCCAGAATGACAAAATAAAGAGAAATGGGAAGATTCTCAAAAGCAAGGTTTGCGGACTCAAGATAAAGCTGACCGCCCCAATCGTCTCCAAGCTCCTTCGACTGCCTATCATCGATGAGGAAGATGACCTAATTGTCGAAGATTATGATCGTGCCTGTAGATTCTGTGGTGTTTACGTTGCTGTGTGCACTATTCGCCGCCCCTAATCTCAATGTATAGAGCAAGTTGCTTATGGACATTCTCGGAAAAGTCCTTATGTGTAGCACTAGTTCGATAAGCTTCATCACAAATGATTTCTTTGACATGATGACTGCTGTAATTTGCAGGAAGAAATTTCAGTGGGGTATGATGATTTTTGAAAAAATCAAAGACAATATCAAGGCACCCAATTTTGGCAGAATAGTTTCTCTTTTCCTTCATGAGCTCAAGCTAGAAATTTTCGATCTCTTTAAAGGTATTTCTTTGTATCACATGAATAAAGTCTCCATTTTTTCCATTCAGAGATGGGAACTCAAGATTCAGAATCCTAGACAAGCTGCCAAAGCCCATGATCTTCAAGTGGATGAGGACAAGACTCCATCTTACCCTTTACAACAAGTAGCTGGCATATCAGGTGCAATTGCTGAGGGGGAGCCTGCTCCTGCAATCCCAGAGATAAGTCAGTTTACTCTTCCTTCAGATGTTGCTCCACCTGTTGCTATATCTTTAGAAGTTTTTGCTCATGCTGAAGAAATGTTTACTGATGACCAAGTAGAAGAACAAGTTATATCTACAGAAGATGATATCAACAGGATGATAGAGGAACTCACCTCTAAATAGCCTCCCTTCCCTCTGCCTAAAGAAAAATCTTCTCAACCAGAACCATCTCAACCAGAACATCCTTCTGAACCAGAATCCCCTAACCCTTAGTCCCCTATTAAGGTTGTATAAGATGAAGAGACAATTTCTATTTCTGATGATACAGAAGATGATATCAACAGGATGATAGAGGAACTCACCTCTAAAGAGCCTCCCTTCCCTCTGCCTAAAGAAAAATCTTCTCAACCAGAACCATCTCAACCAGAACATCCTTCTGAATCAGAATCCCCTAACCCTCAGTCCCTTATTAAGGTTGTATAAGATGAAAAGACAGTTTCTATTTCTGATGATAAAGAATTATCTCCTGAAGCAGTTGAAGCACCCCTCAGAAGCCTAGAATTCTCCCTCCCTACTATTATTGGTGAGGAAGAAGAGGTCATGACTCATACCATCAGAGGCCAGAGCTCAGTTGTTATTGAAGAAATAATTCCATGGACAGCTCCTATTCTACCTCCTCCAGCTCCTCCAGCTGTAGTTATTCCTGCAGATACCCTTCTGGGTAAGATTGAGTTAATGTTAGCCCAACAAAGAACATACTTTGATGACTCTCTTAAAGTTGTCACTGAAAAAATAACTGCTCTAGAGAAAGAGATGAGCAGAGGCTTCACTGAGATTCAACATAATACTGATGAGCTCAAACACCTATTCAAAATAGGTGGGAAAGCCTTAGATCACACCATTACCAGTATTGGTCAGGTAATGGATCAATCAGCCACCTTGGATAATAACCAGATTCTATTGGAAAAGAATGCTCAAGAGCATAACTTCAAGACATGCGAAGAAGTTGGAAATTTCAAAGAGGAAGCCATAGGAACCCTATCTATAGAAGTCATAAAGGGGGAGAAATTAGTAAAGGAATATCTAGAAAAGTCTGATGGAAACATAAAAACTCTTTGGGAAGAAAAGCTGAAAGAGATAACTACTGATGTCAAAACCACAATTACTGGTGTTAAATTTCATACATATGATAAGCGATTTGGATGCACAACCAAATCTTCCCGAAATTTCAAGTAGATCCAAATACTGCTCCTCCTCATCTCAATCCTATTGTTCAATAGACTTCTGTCCAGATGCCCTCATTCTCTCCTAGACCTGAAGATTATGAAGCTCCTCCTACAGAGTATTCCCAAGTTTGGTCAGAATAAGAGTTGCCTAAGAATCTACCTCCAGAAATTCCAGCTCCTAAGAAAAGGAAATATGGTGATGGTCCCTCTACAAGCCAGTCCACTCCAAATCCAGAAGCTGAAAGAAGAAGAGCTCAAGAATTTGCTGAAGTATGGAGCCCAACCTCCAAGTCACTAATTCTTGACACTCTAAAACTTATTGTAGATTTTAATGAAAGAAGAAGTGATCATTATAGCTCCCATGAATGGGAATTGCATGAGAAATCTCTTACCAAGAGGAGAATATATGACAGAGAATATGACAAGAATAATCCCAAGGCTCCTCCCAAACCTGCTAAATACTATCCTAAACCATACAACTATCAGAAGAGGCAGCAAGAAAAGAAGGAGAGGCAGCAACAACAGTATACCAAGAAGTAATAGAAGAAGATCAGAAGTTTCTTTATGAGATTTTGTGGAATTAGATTTTTCTTGGACAATATCTATAAATATAAATCTTTTAATTTTGATGATCTGATTTTTCTATAACATAGCATTTCTCATCATTACTTTGTTTACTAGTTATTTTATTTGTTTATCTTGATGTAATTCACCTTAATGTAGAGGGTTCTGACTTCTACAAATAGGGGGAGATTGTTGAGTATTGTATCCATAATAACCTAGATTTGTATGAAATCACCCTTAAACTAAGATGAATTAAGTTTGTATTTGATACTCTTTTCAAGTTGCGTGCTTGCAGGTTATAATTGCCAAGTGTAGACCAATGTCAGTCTACAATGAGTTACCAAACACAGGACCATACAATGTAATCCTTTATTGTGTGATCCATAGTGTTGACTCATGTGTAGCATCTCTATTGGGACACACTTCTTTTTCAAGTACTAAGGATATGGAACAAACTATGGGTTGGTGATCTCCAAGAAGAAAAATTAAAATCTTGTTAAGAAATTTTGCTAAGTCAAATTCTCGAGAGGTTCTAAGTCTAGTACTCGAGAAGGACAAGCTTTGTCTAGAGAAAGTAGAAGTCATTACTCGAGAAGGCCAAACTTTGTTTCGAGAAGCAGAAGTCATTACTCGAGAAGGCCAAGCTTTGTCTTGAGAAAGCAGAAGTCATTACTCGAGAATACCAAACTTTGTCTCGAGAAGCAGAAGTCATTACTCGAGAAGGCCAAGCTTTATCTCGAGAAAGAAGAAGTTATTTCTCGAGAAGTCTAAATTGTTCTCGAGAAGTCCAGTCAGCTCTCGAGAAGTCATTACCTATTTCTCGAGTAACAGAAATTATTTCTCGAGTAAAAGTATTTTCTTTCTCGAGAAGCCATAACTTATTTTCAGTATTTTCCTTAAGTACTTCTTCTCGAGAACCTTATACCTCTTCCCGAGAAACAGAAGTTGTTCTCGAGAAGTCAATCCTTCACTCGAGAAATGAAGTTCAATTCTTTGAATTTTTCGTTAAGTCTCGACGGAAGTAATTTCAAATTGATCTCATTTCTTATTGGTCCACGTATTCTGTCATTAATGATTATGACCGTTAGGTAATTCCTATAAAAGGTCTTATCATAATCGACTAACCATAACAAGAAAATTAAGTATTCTGAATAGCATATTTTTCATTCTAAATCGGGAAGCACCGCCGCTGTTCATCGTCT
The DNA here is from genome assembly GCA_039513925.1 of Platanthera zijinensis. NCBI lineage: Eukaryota > Viridiplantae > Streptophyta > Magnoliopsida > Asparagales > Orchidaceae > Platanthera > Platanthera zijinensis. The sequence goes on from CM077082.1 coordinate 45,746,677, forward strand.
TCTTCGCCGCTGACCTTCTCCGATCCAAGAGATTCAGAACAAGAAGGTTTCACCGGATCAAGACTTTCAGCATCGACAGATCTATTCTTTGATAGTCTTGATCCTAAGTTTTCAGATCCCGAGATTTCTCCTTTGTCTTCTTCGATCCGTTTCTGACAGAGCTTCAAATTTTAAGAAGAAGGGCTGAAGACTCAGATCTGAAATATTTTTGTTTGTATATTTTCTATAAAACACTTCATTCTTGTAAGAGATTTTTCTCCGAGTTGTAGGAGATTTGTTCTCCGAGATTTTTGTAGGAGTGTTTTGACTCCGAGTTGTAGGGGTGTTGCTCCGATTTGTAGGATTGTTTTTCAATCCGAGGTAATAGTGAAGTAGCCGAGTCTAGCGTGGTGCTAGATCAGTGAGGTGGAGAGTGGACGTACCCAAGGTTTGGGAACCACTATAAGTCTTGTTTTTCTTATGTTTGCTTGTTTATTTTCTGCGCTCCGTCGTTATAAGTTTTTATTTCGCAAAAAGACGCAAAACTCACCTATTCACCCAACTCTAGGTGATTTACGTAGACAACTAAAAACATCATTAAACAAGAGTATTTTTATAGGATTAAAGAATGTTATAGCAATCTCGCCCATGTGTGGGTTGGAGTGATATAGGGCGTGTTGGTTCTATGAGCTGGTTGCTCGGGTTGTTCGTCGATATCAGGACGAGTTGGTCCTACGAGCTGGAGGCTCGGGGGGTGGGGGGGGGGTATTATTATACCTAGTTTGTGTTTATGTGGTGGGTCACTCGTTACTGGTCCAGTAGACACACCAACGGAAGTATGATGACTCTGGTGTGGACCGGTAGGATGTTTATACCGAGGTCTGGAGGACTATGTCCCCTAAGAGCACACCCGACCACAGAAGACTGGTAGTTGCCAACAAGAGTATGCAGGGGCTCTGTTATTGTGTTCTTAGCGTTAAGGCATATGAGAGATTTAGGTCTGGTAGTGTGCCTGCCCGCTTAGGAGTGGAGACACCCGCTCCACTACCACCGTGAGCCAAGACGGCTAGTGGCTAAGAGGTTGTCCACCTCCAAAAGTGGGGATGCATGAAAGTTTTGTGCACAGAGTCGTGTGTGTGAGTTGCATAAACATTGCATTCCATATCATGACATATCATACGCACTTACAGATCCTCATCATGTAAAATAATATGGGTTCTTTTATATGATGAGTTACTTTTTGAAAACCTTGACTTATATGTTTGTATGAGCATTCATATAAGTTAGGGTATGCTTCTGTGATGGTTGTGTAGCTGATTTACTTTACTTGTTTTACTTAGCTCCTCTTACTGTAATTTTATATTGTACTAGTCATTGCTCTTCTTTACTGTTCATACTGATATAGAACTACTAGAGAACTATATATATACCACTATCACCTGCTTGTATATTCTATTACAATTGGTCCTCTGCTTTCTTCCTCCCGTGTGGTGCCTATGAGTCACGGGGGTGAGGCGAGGACGAAGTAGATGAGTCTAGTTTGACTGACGGTCGTTTGACCACATCATTTTAGGGATACGCGGAGCCGCCGCCGCAATTTGACTAGGCGAAGCTAGAGATTGAGACATAAGGATCTGAGGAGCCGGAGCCACACATTACTGCTACTACCGGTCGTCAGGTTGATGGTCATATGGTTTAGCTTCCGTATTGTTAGCTGAGCGAGAGATATTTATGATTGCTATGCACTGGGCATAAGCCCTATTACTCTTTCATTTATATCATGTGGATCTTATGATTAAATGTTTATTATATCTATGATGTGATGTGTGGACTTACTTCTTCTTTTATTGGCTATGTGAATGATCGTGTTTGTCGACAGGGTCGCTGTCTTTTGGTGGCAAATAACTCGTAGTTGGTGTCATTGTAAGGTGACGGTCCTGAGCATAAAATTTCTCCTCGATCGTGCCCAATTCCTGAGAGGAGGGATTTTACAGTTGGTATCACCGTACCACAATCATAAGTGAAAGAAGTCCACAAACCACTAAGCCACCTCACTCGAGCTTCAGCTTGCGGACAAACTAAGCAGCAGAAGCTATGGTGTGCCCATGTGAAAAATCACATCTTTTGTCCATATAAATGAGATGAGACCAACCTTATTTAACTATTGAAGTGTTTCAAACTACAGGCTACAGTTCCCCCTTTACCAGCTGTTGTTCCTTTTCAGCAGTCAGAGTTGGGCCAGACTCTCACAACCATCCTGGATGCCTTTAAAGCTCAGCAGGTTGCGACACTGTAATTGAACCTGAGCTCAAACTGGCTGAATACCTTACGAGGCCTATCCCCTCCGACTAATTATGGGACAGAGATGACAGACAAGAAGGAGGAGTGGATAAACACTATCCAGGAGTTGCTAGCGGGGATCCTTTGCCCTGGAAACCAGACAGTAGACTTGGCAGTTACGACATTGGCAGGCCATGCCAAGAGGTGTTGGAAGTCCCTCATAGAATCCACCTTTGCTAATTATGAGTATTCCCAGATCAGCTGGAACCAGTTTAGAGAGACCTTGTTGGAGCATTTTGTATCCCCGATAGACCGAGATGCGCTGGAGGATCGGTTTCTGAACCTCAGGCAGGGAAATCGGTCAGTGTTAGAGTATTAGTAGGAGTTTTCACACTTGGCAGGATTCGCTAGTCCCCTGAGTGAGAAGGACTATGCAAAAAAATTTTATAGAGGGCTTCAAGACTCGCTCATGCAGGATCTTTTATTCTTCTCAGAGGCCAGTTTGGCGAAGATTATAGACACGACAATGAAATGGGAGGCAGATCATCTGATGGTGCAGGGCAGAGGGACGAGACTGACTGAGGAGATGTATTATGGTGAGAGCAGTAGATGGTCGCAGCGGGGCAGGTTCATGAGGCACACGGGAGGTAGAGGACGTCCTCGTCCTGGTGTCAGGCCGGAGTAGCGACCTACCGCAGTGCCAGCCCCACCACCACACATCCAGGAGCTGTGAAGATTTGCTGATAGAGGACACCCTCCAGTGGTATGCTTTGGATGCCACCAGCCTGGGCACATCATATCCCACTGCCCACAGCTTTTCCCTCCACCTCCTCCACCTTTAGCAGTCCCTCCCGCAAAGTGGGGTAGAGGTTGTAGACGAGGTCATGGACGAGGACCTCACGGTGGCGGCCGAAGGCCGGAGCAGATGTATGTGCTGGATATTGCCCAACCTAGGAATCCTGAGGAGGTCATCACAGGTACTTTACAATTTTGTGCTTTGAATTGTTTATATAGTACCTTGGTAACCCTTTATATAGATATTTGATAAAAATTGAAACAAACAACCTCAGGCATAATACATGTGTGCGATAAGCCCACCCTCACCTTATTTGACACGGGTGCATCACACTCTTTCGTCTCAGAAGATTTCACGAAGGATTTGGATGGATGCTAACGTTTCCCCGGACTCCTCAGGATAGTACGTCTTCCAGACGGATCGGAGGTGCAGTCTACTGCAAAGTGCGATATGTCCGTAGACATTGGAGGGAAGTTGTTTGACATGCTAGCGATGATTTTACCGCTACCAGACTATGATCTGATTCTGGCCATGACATGGCTACACTGGCACCATGCCAAGATCGACTGCCCATCTAGGAGGATCATATTGAAACACGAAAACTTGGAGGTGGTATTCAAAGGTATTATGCTTATCTCCCGATTATTATTATCATATGTACATGCTATTAAGGCCCATGAGCAGGGATACGAGGTATGCATGGTTTGTTTCGATATGGCAGAGGCGTAAGCATCCATTGGTGATATTTCGGTGGTTCGGAATTTTCCCAACGTATTTCCGGAGAAGTTGCGAGACATGGTGTAGCGAAGATAGTACCAGGTGCAAGGCCTGTCTCTTGGTCACCTTACCGGATGGCACTAAAGGAGCTTGCGGAGTTCTGGACTCAACTATAGGCCTGACTACCCCGCATAGAGGGGTAGACTTCCAGATACAGCTAGTACCAGGTGCAAGGCCTGTCTCTCGGTCACCTTACCGGATGGCACTAAAGGAGCTTGCGGAGTTCTGGACTCAACTATAGGAGCTGGTGGATGTAGGATTTGTTAGACCGAGTTCTTCACCATGGGGAGCTCTCGTCTTGTTCGTAAAGAATAAGGATGGATCGCTCCGACTTTACATTGATTATTGGGAGCTCAACTGATTGACAGTGCAAAATACTTATCTGTTACAAAGGATCGACGAGCTGTTTGATCAGCTAGAGGGAGTGCACTGGTTCTCTAAGCTTGACCTAAGATTGGGCTACTATCAACTGCAGATTCAGAAGGAGGATATACCGAAGACGACATTCAGCTCAAGCTACGGTTTATTTGAGTTCATAATGATGCCCTTTGGGCTCACGAATTCCCCCTATACATTCATAAGTTTGATGAACCAGGTGTTTGAGCTGTTCCTGGATGAGTTCGTCATAGTTTTTATAGACGATATCTTGGTCTAATCCAGGACTGAGGAGGACCATACCCGTCACTTGGCATTAGTCTTGGGGAAGCTGTGGGAGCACCAACTATATGCTAAGTTTTCGAAGTGCCAATTTTGGCGGCAATAGGTGGCATTCCTCGGGCACATTACCAGTGTAGCTGGGTTTGCAGTGGACCCGGACAAGGTGCGGGCTATGAGGGATTGGCCGCAGTCGAAGTCGGCTTCGGATATTCAGAGCTTTCTTAGACTTGCAGGCTATTACCGCAAGTTTGTGCAGAGTTTTTTGAAGATAGCTCTTCCCCTCACATCTTTGACGAAAAAGGACACGACTTTCACTTGGACAGAGTAGTGCGAGTCTGCATTTCAGGAGCTGAAGGGTAGACTCACCTCGAATCCTATCCTTTCCCTTCCTTCGGGAAAAGAAGGATTCCAGATTTATATGGATGTGTAACATCAAGGCATGGGTGTTGTTTTGATGCAACACGGGCATGTTATAGCGTATGCTTTTAGGCAGCTAAAGAAACACGAGCAGAACTACCTGGCGCACGATTTGGAGCTCAGGGCTATAGTCTTCTCCTTGAAGGTTAGGAGGCACTACCTGTATGGGGTCCATTGTGAGATATTCTTGGATCACAAGAACCTCAAGTACATTGACACGCAGAAGGATCTGAATTTACACCAGCGGAGGTGATTAGAGTTTCTCAGTGATTATGATTATGCCATGAACTATCACCCAAGGAAGGCGAACACCGTAGCGGATGCTTTGAGTAGGAGAGCCATCACTACTAGACCGGAGTCCCGGGTGATGACCATGGATATAGTGCGGATGATGGAAGACATGCATATTAATATGGTTTCGAGGGCTGATCTATAAATTTTTACGGAGTACTTGGCAGCTCTGAGCATGGAGTGCGATATCAGAGACCGCATTAGGGCAGAGTAGAGGCAGGATGCAGTACTGGATCCTATATTTAAAGCCTTAGGAGAGGGCAAGTCAGAGGAGTATTCACAACATGCCGACCACATTCATTTTCGGGGCCGTGTTTATATACCCGCAGGAGGTGAAATCCTGGGAGACATACTCAGGAGGCACACTGCACACGGTATTTAGTACACCCGGGGGTCACCAAGATGACGACGGATCTGTGAAAGAGCATGTTTTGGCTCGGGATGAAGAGGGATATCATTGATTTTGTGACACACTGCGAGGCATACCAGCGGGTGAAGGTCGAATGCAAGAGCCCTGGAGGATTACTACAGCCACTTCCGATGCCGGAGTGGAACTTCGAGGATATTTCGATGGATTTTGTACATGGGTTGCCTCGCTCTCACTCCGGGCACGATTCTATATGGGTCATCGTAGACCGATTGATCAAGGTAGCCAGGTTCATTCCGGTTCGGAAGGACGCTCTAATTGGAGTATTGGTGAGGCTGTTTGTAGAGGAGTTTATGAGGTACCATGGTGTACCCAAGACGATTATATCGGATCGAGACGGTCGATTTACTTCCAGGGAATGGAGGAAGGTGCAGGAGTACTTAGGTTCCCAACTTTCTTTTAGCACTTCCTTTCATCCACAGACCGATGGGCAGACGAAGCGGACCAACAGGACCATGAAGGATCTGTTACGGTTGTGCATACTTGATACGGGGAAGCCCTGGGAGCTGATGTTGCCATTGATTGAGTTCTCTTATAATAACAGCCTTCAGGCCAGCATTGACATGACTCCCTATGAGGCTCTGTATGGGAGAAAGTGTCGGACACCACTATCTTGGGTTCAGGATGAGGACCCGAAGGCGCTTAGGTAAGATTATGTCAAGGACACGGACGCGCTCATTTGGCTGATCAGAGACAGGATGCTAGAGGCTCAAAGTCGGCAGGTGAAGTATTACGATGCGAGACATCGTAAGGTAGAGTTCCAAGTGGGGAACAAGGTGTTTCTAAAGATACGTTCGATGCATGGTGTTTCGCGGGTGCGTAGGCACAAGAAGCTCAGCCCTAGGTATATGAGGACTTATATGCTCTTGGAGCGGGTCGGCCCCTTAGCATACAGATTGGAGATACCTCTAGAGTTGGCAAACTTGCGTGACGTCTTCCATGTATCTTCACTTTGAAAAGCATTACTTCGGCCGGAGCAGCATATTACTTCTACCTCGGGCCTGGTTGCATCTGATCGGTCAGTTCGTTTGGAGCCAATTCGAATCGACGATACATCGGTCCAAGTTTTGTAGAAAAAGAGCATCCCTTTGGCTAAGCTATTGTGGTCCAATCATGGGCAGGAGGAGCACACTTGGGATCCCTTGGACCTCATACAGAAGAAACACATGGAGATCTTCATCTTAGGTATAAACTAAACCTCCTACAAGTTGATCTTTTCTTCATTTGTGAAAACCCGTAGACCTGAGCTTGAATTTTGAGGACGAAATTTTTATTTTATTTATTGGAATTTGTAACATCTCCCACACTTCTAGGCCCCCTAAAATTAGGGTTAGGGCTTGAGTGGTGCATGGAGGCCCTAGTGTTACCCAAGCTCAACTTGAACTTAGGGAAACTGCTATGTGCACCCCCAATATGCACAAGTTAACCTCAAGGTCAACCATGGTCAAATTAACCCTAAAGGCTAAATGAGAGTCCAAGCCAATTCAAGTGGGCTAAGGTCTTGTCCAAGGCCCATCCTAAGGCCCAATAAATTTTCATATTTATTTAATCTAATTTATTATTTTAATTAGGGGATTTAATTTGGGTAATTAGGATGGAAGTTTCATTTGTAGGGGAAATAATGGAGGAAGGCCAAGTGGCACTCCCTTCTTCTTCCCCAACCCCTCATTTCATCTTCCCTAATGAAGAGCAGGAGGTTTCCAATAGTTATAGGTTGGCCATCATTAAGGAGGGCCTATAATGGCCATGACCATTACCCCATAACTTGGATCTCCTATATAGAACCCCCCAAAGCTCAATTAGATCCTTTCATCACCTTAAGAAGCTACTTAGCAGTCGAAATTGACTCTTACATCGAACCTTTCGACGAAGCATCAAACCTTTCGACGGAGCATCGAGATCGAGAGAGGTTCGCCAGAAAATGCCAAAAACCATGGCCACCCGCCGGAGTAGCCACATCCAAGCCTGAAATCAAGCATGTTTCTCCTCCTCCCCCTTGTGCTAGTATCCTAGATCCAATAGGAGAGAAATAAGGTTCAATAGAGCCTGTTCCAATGTGAGAAAATGGAGGTTTTTGGAAAATTCCATGGTGGTGGATTCGCCCGAAACCACCACTTTCGGCGGCCAAACCATCGTCGGGCGATAGCCACCACCTTAACGGAGGTGGTGGTGGCGGTGGCCGCCCGGGGAAGTGGTCGGATGGCCATCAAATGGCTGTAGAAAAGCTATAGCTCGGGTGGATCCCGTCCTTTGGCTAGAGGAGGAAGACGAAATCACCATCGTTGATTTGGATTAATATTAATTATTATATATATATTTTCCCCCTTTTATATGCACCTTTTGATGCTGATAAATGAGGCCTTTAGGTGCTAAACCATGAAAAGTGTCCAACATGAAAAAGGTTGCCCTGTGAGTTTACTTTAATTAGAATTTGAAATCAGGTTATTTGGAGCGCTATAACTTCCTGTAGGGCAATTCTTGTGGGACTGGTCCTTAGGGTAGGACAACCACTATTTCCTTAATAACTTTTAATTAGTTAAGGGGATTGACTTGAAATTCGAAACATGTAATACTATACCATAGATAAATCTACAGTCCAAAAATAGAATTTGTGAACAACATTTTCCTATGGTTTTAGAAAAAATGTGATTTTCCATATAAATTGAATATTTTGAATAATAATAATTATTTTAATCCCAACATTTGGTGAGAGGTTCATTAAGGTATAAGGCCCTCCTAAAAATTTTAGATCCTTTGGACCCATGTAGGATGGTGAATCCCACTTGCAATTTGTCATGTTGTATGTGAAGTGATGTGCATTTAGCCAAAAAGATGTATCTTGTGAATTTAACAAGATTGGCTTAGTTAAATCAAGTGAAATTTCATACAAGCAATTATTTAGTGGAAGTACAAATCCTCATGAAGTTTTAGAACATTTAGAGTTGATTTGTTTGGCAAATGAATTAATTAGTATTTTTATTACGCAAATGTATTAGTGAAATTATGGTGACTAAAATAGTTGCAAAAATTATGAAACATTGTCAATACCAATTATTTAGTATTATAAACACTGATGAATTATTAGAATTTTTTAAAGTCAGAATCTTAGGGTTGCAGTTATAAATACTATTTTTGCCCCTTCTATATTATTGAGATATTTGTGCTCAAATTGAGTTATAAAATTATAAATTTTTGAAATTAGAAATTACTTACCATTTTTACCATTTTTAACTAAACCATTTTTAAATATTTACCATTTTTACAATTTTTAATTAAATCATATTTAATTATTTACCATTTTTAACCATCAGTAATTTTTCTAGAATTATTAGATGAATATTTATAGTACTTCATGTGTAACTTGACTTAGTGGATCAGATTTTTGTAATTATAAATTAAATATAAAATATTATTGAAATGATATGAAATTTGGTGCAGAGCCATTATTACATAAGATGATGTTAGAATAATTTTAACTTGCTGGTTTGATAAGAGAAAGTGATACTTCATGTTCAAAATCACATGTAGCAATAATTTGAGAAAATTATAATAATTGCTGATTATTTTAAGAAAATTATAAATATCTGGAATTAGGTCTAAGATGTCATGATAGGTCTCAGGAAATAATCTTAGGTCCTTGTGTCAAGTGTTTGGAGGATTCCTATTCATACACACACACACAAGATCATATGGTCTGTAATTAACAATTTTGGAAAATTAGTATTTTCAGCAGTTCATACTTTGGAGAGGTCACACACTTAATAACCCTGGGAGTGGATTTGGTTAAGGATAGCATAAAATTACTAAGTGCCTTGAGAAAGGGAGCGATGAGATTCAACTCATCATAGTTCCTAGTACCGCTGCGAGCCCTTCACGGGGTAGACCCCGGGAAGTCCAAGATTAACCATAAATCGCTAAGTAATCCAGAAGTTAGATAAGAGTAGTCTGATAGGATTAAAGAATATTATAGCGATCTCACCCATGTATGGGTTGGAGTGATATATGTCTTGTTGGTTCTACGAGCTGGTGGCTCGGGTTGTTGGTAGATATCAGGACGGGTTGGTCCTGCGAGCTGGAGGCTCAGGAGGGTATTGTTATACCTAGTTGTGTTTATGTGGTGGGTCACTCGGTACTGGTCCAGTCGGCATACCAACGGAAGTACGATGACTCTGGTGCAGAGTGTAGACCTTTGAGGAGACCGGTAGGATGTTTATACCGAGGTCCGGAGGACTATGTCCCCTATGAGCACACCCGACCACAAAAGACTGGTAGTTACCAGCAAGAGTATGCAGGGGCTCCGCTATTGTGTTCTTAGCGTTGAGGCGTACGAGAGGTCTAGGAATGTGTGCCTGCCTACCTAAGAGTGGAGACACCCACTCTACTACCACCATGAGCCACGATGACTGGCACCTAAGAGGTTTGCCACCTCCAAAAGTGGGGATGCATGAAAGGTCTGTGCACAGAGTCGTGTGTGAGAGTTACATAAACATTGCATTGCATAACATGACATAGCATACACACTTGCAGGTCCTCATCATGTAAATTAGTATAGGCTCTTTTATATGATGAGCTACTTTTTGGAAACCTTAAATTATATGTTTGTATGGGCATTCATATAAGTTAGGGTACGCTTCTGTGATAGTAGTGTAGTTGCTTTACTTTACTTGTTTTACTTAGCTCCTCTTACTGTACTTTTATACTGTACTAGTCGTTGCTCTTCTTTACTGCTCATACTGATATAGAACTGCTAGAGAATTATATATATACCACTCTCACCTGCTTGTATATTCTGTTATAATTGGTCCTTTGCTTTCTTCCTCCCGCATGGTGCCTAGGAGCCGCGAGGGTGAGGCGGGGACGAAGCAGCTGAGTCTAGTTTGACTGACGGTCGTTTGACCACATCATTTTAGGGACACATGGAGACGTCGCCGTAGTTCGACCAGGCGCAGCCAGAGATTGAGACACAAGGATCCGAGGAGCCTAAGCCGCGCACTACTACTATTACCCGTCGTCAGGTTGATGGTCATATGGTTTAGCTTCCACATTGATAGTTGAGAGAGAGAGATATTTATGATTGTTATGTACTGGGCATAAGCCCTATTACTCTTTCATTTATATCATGTGGACCTTTTGATTAGATGTTTATTATATCTATGATGTGATGTGTGGACTTACTTCATCTTTTGTTGGTTGTGTGAATGATCATGTTTTGCCGGCGGGGTCGCTGTCTTGTGGTGGCAACTAACTCGTAGTTTGTGTCATTGTAAGGTGACGGTCCTGGGCATAAAATTTCTCCTCTGTCGTGCCCAATTCCCTGGAGGAGGGATTTTACAAATAGTAGCATGCTCGTTAGTCCTTCCGCGATGCCGATATAAGGGGGCAGAACATCTCTCCACGTCACGAGAATTTGCCGTCAACACGAACTTTCCGCAACAATCATAGGCATCACAATTCAAGCATCCACGCGAAACCTTCAGCCCACGAGGCAGACGCGGATAGAACAAAGGCATCACCGCTCATGTTAAGGCCAAACCAAGGGGATATTTCACGCACAAACCAAAGTAACGAGTGACGCGCGCATGTTGAAATGATCTTAAGTTCACAAATAAAAGTCAAAATCATCAAGCTTAGAAATTTTTGGGCTCAGCGCTTTGTGAATCACGACACACAAAAATTTGGGGGCATTTGATATGGTTCCCCTGAAATCCTTGAGTCAAACCGGGGGCATATCGACCAAGGGAACAAAAGCTTAACCGGTCAAGCGAGTCGCACGCAGAAAGTCGCGCTCACTCGAATGGTCTGAAAGCATCCGAGAAGAGGGCAAATTTGTATGCACACCCGCCAAAGCGCCAGGACAGCACAAGCGCATTGCGAGTAGGCACAACGCGCGTGATAGTGCAAAGCACTCCCGCACGGTTGCCGCCACTGCCGGCGACCCTCTCCATCTCTGGTCGCCTCCGCCACCTCCGGTCGCCGTTGCCTCCTCCATGCGCCTTGCTCGGGCCAACTGAACTGCCAGGGGAGAAGGGGGCACTCCTGTCATTTCAGCAAAAATGGTGATCCGCGTGACCAAAATGGAGGGACTTCATTTGCCATCACAAATTATTCCCCGACGCAATTACCGTTGCGCCCCTTCAGAAAACTATAAATTGACACTCAGACCTCATTTCAAGCCAAACAAATCCAGAGGCAAGAGAGAGAGAGAGAGAGAGCTCTGAGGTTTTCCGGCGAGAACGTGAACTTAGGCTTATTCTCTGCTCAAAAATTCGCTCCGCTCTTCTCCTTGTGCTACGGTTCCCTCATGCCTCAAGTGACGTCAACCGCCTCTACGAGAGCACTCCCATCTAGGCTCCGCATTAATGAGAGCGCTACCTCTAGACTTCTTCTTGCGGTACAATTCCCTCACGTCTCAAGTAACATCAACCCCCTCTGCGAGAGTGCTCCTATCCAGGCTTCGCGTCAATGCAAGCGCAACATTTAGAAGCTCTATGGACTTAGAATATTTTCCAGCCGAAACGCTCCGATCAAGATTCTGCGAGCTCAGTGTCGTCTTAAGGCTAGAGCGCTTTCATCGAGGCTCCGAAGACTTAGATATTTTTCCTTATTTATCGTACTTGTAACGGAGTATCGACTTGTTGCCCTCTGAGATCAAACCAATCTTTGTAACACTCCAAGAACCTAGTAAATATTGGCTTGGCACAGTTCCAACCACGTGATTTTTCACCCTTTCCGGATTTTCCACGTCAAAAACGTATTTTGTCCATTGCTGCGGTTTTCTTTAACTGATTGCACTCCCGAATCGACTCCGAGCTAAGACGGTCCGATTCTCCAGACTGGGCAAAAATCTGGGTGACCCGCAACAGATTTCACCAAAAATCATTATTCGATTCATATTTTTTCAGTTCCATCAATTTGGAACCATAACCGACTCATATTCAAAATCTAGAATCATACCCGAACTTAAAAATTCGATTCAATTATGATTATGTTCTCGGTTTTACCCGATGACATAATTACAACTAAAAAATGCTTTAGAACATATATAAAAAAATCATGTATTTGTATCATTTTTAACATAAATTGTACTTCCTTATATGTTACGTGTAACGCCCCAAAATCGCGTCGCGAGGTTAAATGAGGTTGGAGTGCGTTTAGGGGGCGTGGTCCGCCGATAGCTTTTCGGACTAGGGTTTTCTATAAAACCTAAAATTTTTCCCCTCCCCTCTCATTTCTCCCCGGCCACCTTTCCCTCTCTCCCGATCCCTTCTCTCTCCTGATCTATCTGTCTCTCTCTCTCGGCTTCTCTCTCACACGCAGTGAGTCTGCCTCTTACCCCGCTCCTATCGACGCTGGAAGGAGCAGCCCGAGCGCCACTCGCGTCACCGCTGGAAGGAGCAGAGCCCGACCCACTCCTCTCTCTCCTTCTCAACCGTCGCAGTTGGAAAGGGGCCTAGCCTGACTTTCCTTATCTCGGCCTCCGCTTGTAAGGGGGAACCCCTTTTCCCTCCTTGTCTCGGTCGTCGCCAACAAAGAGGAGCCGGCCCTAGCCGACCTTCCTCTCCTCTTGGGAGACCAAGAGGGGTTAGGTTTGGGCTTACGCTTGCGGGAGGAGGCCGTCCGGAGTTGTTGGTGGTGAGCAACTCAAGTTTGGCTTGGGATCGCGGCGAAGCGTTCGATTTGGTGCTCGGACCGGTGCGTAAAAACCAAGTCCATGACGACCAAGCTATGGCTCCAAAACGCACGTTAAGGGTAATGAATTTTCTTCTTGGGCAGGTGAAACCCTTAATTAGCATATTTGCACGGAAGCCCCTATCCAGTGATGGGTGGGGGAAGGGTGCTCTCCGACGGGTCGATGTTTACATCCCCACTATTAATTGCATTAGCACCCGGAAGAGCGAGTATGGTTTAGGCATGTTATATGAAGCTCATCCAGACATGTTGGTTCGGATTGTTGATGTTCTGGGGTTCCCGAAGAAGACTCTGTGGAAGTTGTATGTTTGGAATTTGGTGGTCTGCACGGAGCTGCAGTGAGTACTGGAGGTGTGCTCTAGGAAACACCCTAATATTTGCACGAGGTCGTTGGATCGACGACATTAACTCCCGGGGAGGTTTGTCACGTTTGTGTGAAGCCCGTCTCTCGGAGACCGTAGGGCTAGTGTGTGGAGTTGTGCGCCATGAGTGCCAAACTCAGGTGGCCGTGAGTGCCACCCTTGTTACATAACAATCGGTTATGTAGGCGATAACATGCAAGGGGAGGTTGACCCGCATCGTGCGTGTTGGGTACGACGATATGAGCAACGGGCTTGACTGAACTGTACCTGCACTATGTGGTGTAGTGCGACTACCTAAGGAAACTGGTGGGTTGTTATATGCATAGGAGAGAGCCAAGAACCTTGAGTCACGGCTAGGGAATGCTTAATGTATTGCCAACGTTTGTGGTGTTTGGTGCTTGAATAACACATTCTAGATTTTTGTGATTATGTTAATCCGCTTGTAGGGAAGAAGCACCACCACCCTGAGAAAGGGGTGGGGTCATTATAATTTGGTCAGCTCTTGTTAACTGTTGCTTTGATTGTCATCGCTTGGTGGAATGTTTGCTTGTAGGTGTTGTAGATCCAAGCGAGAAATAGCAGGTTGAAGCCCTTCTTGCCGAGCTGGCCCTCGAAGGCCCAATTATTTGTTTAGTTTTTTTCATATGTTGTCGGCCTGCATGCTGATGTATGCAAACCATTTTATTTGGTTAGACGTTATTGATGTAATATCTTAAGGCCAAATATGTGGATGTTGTTATTTTATTCATAATGTCATGGTTAGTGTACATTCACCTTTGGGCGTGGTTTTTATATAACTCCTTTTATTCTTCTGCTAGAATGCAACTCTGTGTTAGGATGCATTTTCAAAATGTTGCGGGTTTAGGGTTTCATTTAGTAACCCTTTTGTCTGTCCGTTTCCTATGACGTGGGGACCCGACCAGACCTTTTGTTATATTAATTGTGACGGATGGGGGGTGTTACAATTTGGTATCATACTTTGGTGTCGTTCTTCCTTATTTGAATTCGTGGTCGAATTCCTTTTAAGGGGTGGTGAGCACTCATGTGTGTTGCCATTAATTATAACATGAAAAGAACCCATGAATGTCAACTTATGAATGAAAAACACGCATGAAACACATTAAAAACATTGTTTGTGGAACCTGAGCGTTCCTTTGTTTATTTTTTGTTATGTCTTTTAGTCACTGAAGTGCGTATGGCGCAACTATAGGTGACCAGAAGTGGTGCTGAACAGTCTTAAAATCAGCATTATGCAAAGAGTAATGCACCGGCGGAGGTACCTACACCTCCTCCTTCTGCCGAGATAATCTGTTTAGTTGCGGAAGCTATGTTCTCTATGATCAATGCATAGACATTAGAGCAAGTACACCCTGTGGTGGCCCCGGTGCAGGCTGTCATAGTTGAGCTAGTGGCGGCGAGGCAAGTGCCTGCTGAGCCTTTGGCGGCAAAGCGAGCAACTGAAAAGCAGATGAAGCATGTGATGAGCTTCAATCCTCCTATATTTTCGGGAGTGGAATCACCGAATCAGGTTGAAGATTGGCTCTCCCATATAAAGAGAACTATGACGGAGACAGAGACGGATGAAGCATAGAAGGTGACCATAGCCACTTTCCTATTGGATGGAGAGGCAAGGCTATGGTGAGATGAGGTGGAGTTGCACTAGCTTGCTGGCAGGCAGCTATCTGACATTTCGATGGAAGAGTTCTCGAGACTATTCTTGGCCAGGCACCTCCCTTCCATGCAGAGAATTGCATTGGATAATTAGTTTCAGCGCTTGAACCAGGGAGAAGGTTCTGTTGACGATTATTTACATGAGTTCACAAGGTTGGGGTGGTACGTCGGCTTCACGTTTTCAGATGAGGAACGAAAGGCCAACAAATTCTACAAAGGATTGCAGGATGAGCTGAGGTTGCTTCTCTCAGGCCCGATGATGCAGGGCTTTCAGGTTTTGGTAAACACTGCCCGATCTTTGGATTAGGACACGAGGAGAGTGCAAAGTAAGAAGGACTTGGCTGTGAAGAAGCCAGAATACAAGGTGCCTACCTCTTCGAAGTCTGGGTTACGCAGTAGGTGGAACAAGAAGGCTAGGTCGTCTGGACCAGCCCCTCCTACCGTTACTTCTGGAGCTACTTCGAGGTTAGGCCCTTTATCGTGTTATACATGTGGTAAGGTGGGGCAGTATGCCCGAGAGTGCCGCAATGGCCCGTCGAAGACTGAGAAGAAGACAGGAGCATCTTATGCTGAAAAGGGGAAAGCGATGGACGCAACAACTTCCCATTATACTCCTGCACAGCCTCAAGTCTACAACCTTGACCAACAGGAGGCAATAAAACAGAATAATGTGGTGACGGGTACGATATAGTATATAGTTTTTACTGCTTTATATACTTGTTACCTTTCGCCTTCCTTAACTTATTTGAATTAGGTTTTGTCCTAATTTGGGACTATCCGGCGAGAGCACTGTTCAATACATGCACTTCTCATTCCTTTCTATCCAAGGACTTTGTATTGCGCATCAGAGTGCCTTCCATTTTATCAACTAATAGATTGGATGTTTTGCTGCCTAACGGATGCTTGAAGCGTGCGGATAGGACCTGCTGTGTTCGGGTGCGGATAGGGAATCATGATTTTAAGTTGGAAGCATCTGTACTGCCGATATCCGAGTTGGATGTGATCTTTGGCATGGATTGGCTTTCGGAGCAGCGTGCATGTATTGACTACAACTCGAAGGAAATCACACTGGGACAGGGTACTGAATTCGACACCAAATTTATTGGTATGCGAGGATCGAGCAAGATACTGATGTCTGCTCTCCAAGTGGTCAAAGCAGTTCAGAAGGGCGCGGAGTTGTTCTTCACGCTATTGGAGGATGTAGAGCTGAAGTCCCGTTTGAGTGACATTCCTATCATGTCAAAGTTCGCGGATGTGTTCCTTAAGGATCTCCCTGGGATTCCACCCCAGTGAGAGATTGACTTCCCTATTGATCTGGTGCCAGGTGCAAAACCTGTGTCCTGTGCACCATACAGAGTGGCGCCAAAGGAGATGGCAAAGCTGAAGGTTCAGTTGAAGGAATTGCTAGAGTAGTTACATACGATCAAGTGGTTCACCTTAGAGTGCGTCAGTCCTCTTCGTGAAAAAGGACGGGAACCTGCGTCTATGCATTAACTGCCGAGAGCTGAACAAGCTGACAGAGAAGAATAAGTATCTGATTCCAAGAATCGATGATTTATTTGATCAGTTGGCTGGATCAACCGTCTACTCGAAGCTGGATCTGAAGTCCGGCTACTATCAGTTGCGTATAAGGGAGAGTGATATTGCCAAGACAACATTTGACACATGCTATGGTCAGTATGAGTTCACCGTGATGTCGTTTGGGTTGACAAATGCGTCATCGGTATTCATGGATTTGATGAACAGAACCTTTCAGGAGTATCTGAACTAATTTGTGATATTTTTCATAGATGACATATTGGTGTACTCATAGTCAAAGGAGGATCATGCAAACTATTTGAGGTTGGTTTTGCACACCTTGAGGAGGAGTCGACTATATGTCAAGTTCTCTAAGTGCGAGTTTTGGCTATCGTCTGTGGTGTTTCTCGGTCATGTCATTAGTGGGGAGGGTATTGATGTGGATCCGGCGAAGATAGTAGCTATACAAGAGTGGCATGTATTGACTATAGTGGCGGAAGTCTGGAGTTTCCTAGGACTTGCCGGCTACTACAGGTGGTTCGTGGAGAACTTCTCGCGGATAGCTTTACCTCTCACTACCTTGACGAGAAAGGATCAAAAGTTTGTGTGGTCGTCGGAGTGTGCACGAGCTTTTGAGGAACTGAAGGGTCGTCTGACCACGACGCCTATTTTGAGTTCGTCATGTGGTACAGACGGCTATGAGATCTATAGCGATGCCTCAGGGAGCGGCTTAGGTTGCGTACTCCTACAATTTGGAAATGTTATAGCATACGGCTCATGCCAGCTGAAGGTGCATGAAAGAAACTATCTCATCCACGACTAGGAGTTCGCGGCAGTGATATTCTCCTTGAAGCTGTGGAGGCATTATTTATATGGCGTAAAGGTTGATATATTTACAGATCAAAAGAGCATTAAGTACTTGTTGAACCAGAAGGAGTTGAACATGCAACAAAGAAGGTGGATGGAATTCCTCGGAGATTACACTTTCGAGATACATTATACACCCAGGAAGGGGAATGTGGTTGCTAATGCTTTGAGTCGCAGAACTCCAGCACGAGCAAACTGGTTGCGCATGCATGATGATCGTTTAATCCAGGAATTAGAAGCCTTGTGTATCACCTGTGTCGACAGGATTACTAGTGCAAACGCATGCTTGAACTAGACGGAGGTGCAGTGTGACCTTGCAGACAGAGTTCCGAGAGCGTTGGAGCTCAATCAGAGCATGAAGTGTTATGCAACGGAATGGTCAAATTCCCAGTTCTTGGTTGAAGACGGTCTTCTGTGTAAAGGTGATCGCTTGTGCGTCCCAAAGTCTGGCACTCTATAGGAAGAGTTGATTGATAGTTTTACTTTCAAGATAACCTAAACACCTAGAGGGGGGGGGGGTGAATAGGTTCTAATTTCTTATTTATACTTCTAGGCAGAATTCAATTACAAATTAAAACATTTAGCACAGCATTCACAGACAACTAAGCATCACAGATTGCACAATGTTTTATAGTGGTTCCCCAAGGTCTGGGTACATCCACTTTCCCCCTTCACCTATCTAACAGTATGCTAGATTCGGCCAAACTTCCATTATTCTCAGATCCTCAGATCCTACAGCTCAGAACCTGGATAGGTTCCTACAACTCAGGCTCAACAGCCCTACCTCAGCCTTCCTCAAGGCCTACCTCTCAGAGAAGAACCTTCTCCTACACTCAGGCAAATAGCCCTACCACTCAGAGATCACCTCTCCTACACTCAGCCTTTATAACACAGGCTTACAACTCAGATCTGTGTAAACAGATCCTACAGAAATTTAAAAAAGATATTTTAATGTCTTGCCTTTGTTGAGAGAGAAGAGGACAAGACACTTCTTGATCAGCTGATGAAATCAACTGAATCTGAGCTTTCTTCAAAGCTTCTTGAATCTGAACTTAGCTGAGTTGATTTCCAAACAGCTTCTTGAGAAACCACTGATGGCTTCCTTCTTCTTCTTCAAGATGACTGGATCCCTCTCTATCCAACACCTTTTCTGATACTTCAGACTTCTTCTTCTTAGATCTTCTGATGAAGATCTTCTTTAGAGCTTAGCACTTTCTTGAATTGAAACTTCAATAGGATCGTAATCCTTTTGTTTCTTCTTCTTAGATCTTCTTCTGTTATTTTTCTTGGCTTCTTATTTCCTTCTGAATATGTCTATTTATAGACTTTCTTCATGGTAACCGGCTGATCCGGTTTCTAACTGTTTTCTGACAGGTCTGACAGCTTCAGTTAAACGGTGGCAACCCACAGCTGTCAAGTCTTCAAACAGTTCCTGTACCTTAGCCTTGGACAGCAAAATGTCGAGACAGTCTGTTAGAAAGTATCGAGACCAATCTGTCTATCTGTGTCGACACAAGTGACTTTGGTGTTGACACAGTCTTTGATGATGTCGACTAAGTTGCCTTTAAGTCGACACAGCTTCTTCAGAAAATAACTTGGTCTAGACTCTGCAGTGTGTCGACACAAGTCCTGTGTGTCGACACAGTTGTTGTAGATTCAGAACTCAGTATGTGTCGACCAGCCTTCAGGTGTCGACACATCAATCTTCAATTCTGCCAAAATGTGTCGACTCAGTCTTCTGGTGTCGACACAAGCATAGTCGACTTCTGCCAATATGTGTCGACTCAATCTCAAGGTGTCGACACATCCACCCAGTGTCGACTATCTTTCACTAGTCGACTATCTTCCACTAGTCGACTATTTTTCTCTGGTCGACTATCTTTCACTAGTCGACTAACTTTCTCTGGGTGTCGACTATCTTTCACTGTGTCGACACTGCTTCCCAGTGCTGAGGTCGACGATTTTCTTTATGTGTCGACACTGCTTCCCAGTGTCGACATAAATGTGGTCGACTATCTTTCTCTGTGTCGACACTGATATTCTGAAGTGTCGACACAAATATTCTGAAGTGTCGACACAATTTCTTCAGGTGTCGACATGTGGACTTAGAATATTTTTCTGCATTCTTTAATACTTCTTCACCTGCACATGTCAACTCAAAACAACATCAAATACACCTTGATGTATATCATTGAGCTAAGTTGGGCTTCTTCAAATCAGGTATACATTTTCCAATGTACCCAACAATCTCCCCCTATTTGGAGAAGTCATAACCCTATAGCCAATGATATACACCATTTATAAAAAGTATAAACTGATGATATATGACATAACAGGAATACTTAACAAAATAAAAACAATCCATCACAGAATGAACATTATATGATACCAAACAACATTTTGTTTGTAACTTGATAATATTTGAATACAGAGATTTACATTTAATGATTTAATCAAAACATTACAAAATACTTTGAAAGAACTAAAAATTAAGACTGATCAGGCTCTTTTATGACAATCCCTTTGCCAGATAGAATTTGAGCCTTTACAGGAGCTTCAGAATCTTCAGCTGGCTTCTTGCCTTTTAGATCAGCCTTCTTCTTTTCTTCTTCCTTGCGCCTTTGCCTTTCAAAATAATGAAAGGGCTTTGGAAAGTACTTGCTCGGCTCCTGAGCATTTGGAGGCAGCCTACCCAGCTTGGCTTTTCTTCTAAACTGTACTATGGCCTCTTGCCTGGCTTCATACTTCTGCCATTCCATCTCATTGAACCACTTGCCTCTTTCATGCACTTGGTCTTTGACAGCCTTCCATGCAGTGAGTATAATATTTCTGGAAGTAGGACTCCACTGCTCAAAGTCTGGCTTAAGTTCAGCCTGCTCTCTAAATCTTTTCTTAGATAGTAGAGCATCTTGCTGGTCTTTCAAAGTAGCCTCAGGCTTATCAACCTTCCCAATAACAACATTGGTAACCTCCTTTGGAGGACTATACATTCCTTGAACTTGCTGATCAACCATATCATAATCTGGAGGAGGGTAAATGACTTGGGCAACCTCAGGTTGATTGCCTTCAAGTAGACTTGTTTCTATTCCGGACTCAGCCACCATAGCATCATCACACAAAGGTGGATATCCCAATGTGGCTCGAATACTATTGGTCACCCATTTGGTGTGATCTGAGCCTGCATGAACTAACATCCTCTCCCCCTTTATGGCTTCTCTAGTAACATGATCTCTTAGATCTTCCTTCTGAAATCTGATTTGGCCATCTAGATAATTCACACCCTCTTTAAAAAATGGTTTTAACTTTAGAAGCTTGTCAGATATTTCCTTTTGAGAGGTAGTGATAGCAGTTTTAACTGAATCAATAGCAGCTTGAAAGTTCTTATCAAATTCTTTCATTTCCTTTGCTCTAGCTGCAGGCAGGCCTGGAACAATCTTTTTCAATTCATCAATGATCTCATGATGAGATTCAGTTAAATTCTCATTCATCCTTATCTGATTTTCCAAGACATAGCTTTGTTTTAAAGCAATATCATCCACCTTAGGGATGATAGACTGCTATTGTTTTGCCAAATATACCACAGCATTACCTCCCTTATGGAAGCAATCTGTCATCTCCTTCTTATGCATATTGACCTCAAACCTAATAGATTTTATATCTTGAGCTAAGTCAAATTGCAGGGACTTGTTGTTCTCATCAACATATTTTTCAATAGCCACTCCGTGTTCATCCAATTTCACTTGTAAATCGACCAAAAACTTGTTATAATCAAAGTCAGAAGGAGTGTGATGTGTTGTAGACTGTAGAGCTTGCTTATAGCTCTTGCTCCTTCTCTGGAAGACCATAAGTTTTCTCTTCTTAGCCACCCTGGCTTCTTCATTCTCAGAATCAGAAGTACTATCAATTTGAACTCTTTCTTTGGGAGGAGGAGGAACAACTGCTTCAGTGCCATGTTGTATAGTCTCCACATGCACAGGCTCCCCCTCAATTTCTTGCTCCACTTCCATTCTACCAGTAATTATTTCATTATCTGGAAATAACTCTTCTAGAGTATATTCCTTCTGGGCTGGAACATCTGCAGTAATCAAATTTTGAGATATATCAATTTGAGCATCGTCTTGCACTTGCTCAGACAGCTTCTCCCCCTGTACTTGTTCAGTATTGGTGATGTCCTGGGCAGGTGAGGACACTTGCTTTCCCTGGACCTGTGCAGAAATAGAAATATTAGAAATGTCTTTTGTAGGAAAATACACCAGCTCCCCCTGCACCTGTACCTGGTCATGAGTAGATACAGTCTATGTAGGTGAATAAACTTGCTGAGCTGGTATTCTTAATTCTTCTTCTTGAATTGCAGGTATTGTGGCATCCTGAACTTGTGTAGAAGCAGGCTGATCTTCAACCTCTTGTCTTACTTGTTCTTCTTGTGGGTGCTCAGTACTGGTAGCATGACCTGGGGATTTCTCAGGTGAATCCTTCCTTTCCACTTCAGGCATCTCTTTGGTCAGCACCCTATCCCATCTGGAGAACAATCTCATGTCCATCCTTCTCATGTGATTAATTTTTGTTCCAGATTGTTGTTGCATAACATCAGAAATATCCTTACTTAGGTATATACTCATTATTCTAGCCAGATTTGGCTTCTTGATTCCTTCCTTAATCTTTTCAAAGATTACAGTTGACCAATCCGTTGGAATTGTAAACACAATCCTGGTCATTAGGCTGAACATATAGGCGGAAATCCTATCATGTCCACCTGGCTTGCACAGAATAACTTTTCCAACCACCTCAGACAGAAACTTGCCCTGTTGATTCATTCCTTTCCTATTGAAAGCAGCTCCAATTTTCATGGTGGAATCCAATCCACACCATTGAAGAGCCTCCCTTGATTTAGAAGCAGGGACATCCTCTTCATTCTCAATTATAGGTAAGTGTAGAATTGTTCTTAACTTACTTGGTGTAATTTCCACTGGTGACCCATGAACTGTTGATTTTATCTCATGACTTTCAGAGACTACAGATGCAGAAGTATAGAACTCATGCACCTCCTTCTTCCATATCTTAGATGGTTCGGAGACCAGAAATTCTAATCCTGAGTCAGAGAGGAGAGAGATAACCCCGAGAACATCTGGAGGGGCAGCAGCAAAGGCCTGGCGCACCAACTCATATCCTTCATTCACATTATCTTCAATCTTTGGCGTCATTGATCAGTCAAGAAAGCTTGAAAGATGAGAGAAAGAGAGAGAGAGGGAGAATGTCGACACAGGGTTTCGAAAACCTTGTAAGTGTGTCGACAGAATGAGTTTTTGACCTATTTATACCTTCTGTTTAAAGAAGATCAAAAGTCGCCAAAAACAGACTATAAGTGTCGACACAGATGGAATGTGTCGACACAAGCTTCTATTGTCTCGACATCAAGTCCGTCTATTATGTGTCGACACCAATTTGCAGTTATGTCGACACCAGAGATATATAGTAGAGCATCAGAAATTCTGTGTCGACTCTTAGTATAAGTGTCGACACAAAATCTGTAAGTGTCGACACCACTATCCTGGTGAAGTCGACACTACATTCCTGGATAAGTCGACAATAAGATTCTTAAGTGTCGACACATATTTTCTGTGTCGACACAATATCTCTGACTTGTCGACATTACTACCCTGAGTCGACACAATATTACTGAATGTGTCGACACCATCTTACTTAGCCAATTTCTGTTTGTTCATCACAACTTATAAGTACTATAGAGTACTTGATACTACTTCAATGTGTCTTTATATCACTTGAATGTCTTGTCACCACTTCAACTTCATTGCTGATGATATTGTGATTACACTAATCAATGGTTAACATACCTAATTCAATTTTGAATTTATTGAATTTGGTCTCATCTAGGGGCTTAGTAAACACATCTGCTATTTGATAATCTGTTTTCACAAATTCCAATGAAATGTCTTCTTTTTCTACATGTTCTCTAAGAAAATGGTATTTTATTTCTATATGCTTAGTTCTACTATGAGAAACAGGATTATTAGCAATAGAAATTGCACTCTTAGAATCAAACAAAAGAGGTGTTCTACTTACTTGAATATCATAATCCTTAAGCTGATGCTGCATCCATAATAGCTGTGCACAGCAGCTTCCAGCAGCAACATACTCAGACTCAGCTGTGGAAATTGCCACACTGGTCTGCTTCTTACTACTCCATGATATTAGTCTTCCTCTCAGGAATTGACAAGTACCTGTAGTACTCTTCCTATCCTCTCTACATCCTGCAAAATCTGCATCTGAATAGCCTGTTAGTTGAAAATCTCTATTCCTAGGGTACCAAAGACCTAGATTAGGTGTGCCCTTAAGATATCTCAGAATCCTTTTGACTGCAGTATAATGAGATTCTTTAGGGCATGCTTGGTACCTAGCACAGACACATGTAGCATACATAATATCTGGTCTATTAGCAGTGAGATATAGTAGTGAGCCAACTATTCCTCTATACAAAGTCTCATCAATAGGTTTACCGGCATACTTGTTCCCATAGGAGTTCTCATGGTGGAGGATGACTCCATACCATATTTCTTAATCAATTCTTTGGTGAACTTAGACTGGGATATGGACAAACTATCATCAGTCTGTCTTACTTGGAGTCCCAAGAAGAACTTCAGTTCCCCCATACTGCTCATCTCAAACTTCCCTTGCATAAGTTTGGCAAACTTTTTACAAAGGTTGTTTTCAGTAGATCCAAATATTATGTCATCAACATAGATCTGAACTAAGATGATCTTGCCTTTGGATTCCCTAAGGAATAGAGTTTTGTCAATTTTTCCTCTTGAGAATTTATTCTCAATAAGGAAAGTAGACAGGGTTTCATACCATGCCCTTGGAGCTTGCTTTAACCCATACAGAGCTTTCCTAAGCTTATAAACAAAATCAGGTTTAAGAGGATCTACAAAACCTGATGGCTGCTCTACATATACTTCTTCTTTGAGATCACCATTCAGAAATGCTGACTTCACATCCATCTGGTATACTTTGAAGTCTTGATAGGCTGCATAGACAAGGAATATTCTGATTGCCTCCAGCCTTGCTACTGGAGCAAAGGTTTGATCAAAGTCAATCTCTTCTTCCTGCCTGTATCCTTTTGCAACCAATCTTGCTTTATTCTTTACTATTATTCCACTTTCATCTAGCTTGTTCCTATAGATCCATTTTGTGCCAATTATGTTGTGGCCTCTTGGTTTAGGAACAAGCTCCCAGACATTGCACCTTCTGAATTGATTCAGCTCCTCTTGCATAGCATCAATCCAGTGCTGGTCTTGGATAGCTTCTTCAAACTTCTTAGGCTCCATTTGTGACAGGAAACTTGAATGTAGAACTGTGTTTTGATTTCTGCTTCTAGTTTGCACCCCCTGTCTTGGATCACCTATTATCTGATCAGCTGGATGATCTCTTAAATGTCTTGTAGCTGGAGGAAGATTCCCTTCTGGTTGAACATTTCCAGCTCCTTCATTTAGTTGAATCTCTTGGTTTTCATCAGCTTCTATAGTGTCTTGTTCTCCCCCTGGACAGAAACCTTCATTTTCCAATGCCCCATCTTCCTTTGATACTTTAGTAATGGAGAGCTTGTCCATACTTTTGCTTATACCTGTTGAGTTATTTGATCTACAAGACAATTCACAGTTGATTAATCTTGTTTCATCAAACACAACATGCACAGATTCTTCAATAACTTGAGTAATCAAGTTGAAGACTCTATAGGCCTTACTATTTGTGCTGTAACCAACAAATATCCCATCCTGGGATTTGGCAGCAAACTTAGTCAAATATGACTTGCCATTGTTAAGTATATAACACTTGCAACCAAAGATCCTAAAGTAAGATAGATTTGGTTTTCTGCCTTTCACAATCTCATAGGGAGTCATTTTGTGGCTTTTGGTGATAGTAGCCCTATTGATTACATGACAAGCAGTGTTAACTGCCTCAGCCCAAAAATATTCTGGGAGAGAGGTGTCACTCAACAGAGTTCTACCTGCTTCAATTAATGTTCTATTCTTTCTTTCAGCAATTCCATTTTGCTGAGGTGTTCTAGGTGAGGAGAACTCTTGGAAAATCCCAAAGTCATTACACAATTTTGTTATGCTTTCAGATTGAAACTCAGTACCATGGTCACTTCTGATTTTGACCACTGTACTATTTAGTTCATTCTGAATTTGCTTTACAAAATTAAGTAATACACTTGGGGTTTCAGATTTTTGTTTCAGAAAGAACACCCATGTAAATCTTGAATAGTCATCTACAACCACAAAAGTGTAGACTTTCCTACCTAGACTGTGAACTGGCATAGGACCAAAAAGATCCATATGCAGGAGGTATAAGCACCTCACAGAATCCTTGTTTTCAAAGCTTTGAAAGGAGGATTTTGTCTGCTTGCCCTTTTGACAAGCTGAGCATATCCCTTCCTTTATACACTTAACTTGAGGTCCATTCCTCACTAACTCTTTGCTAAAGAGTTGACTAATTGTCTTGTAGTTTAGATGAGCCAGTCTCTTGTGCCACTTAACACAATGAGAAGCATTGTCATCAGCTACAAGACAGATGGGAGAAGCCTTATTCTCACATTCAAAATTAAGATAATATACATTTCTCTTCCTATACCCAGTCAATATGATCTTTTGATCACTTGACCTTTTGATATGACATCCATCTTTAACAAATGAAATGTCATATCCTAAATCACTTAGCTGGCTTATGCTTATTAGATTATGTTTCAAACCTTTTACATAAGCCACTTGAGTGATAGTAATTAGGTTAGAAGAAATGTTACCAAACCCTTTGATGACTCCTTTTTCAGATCCACCAAAGATCACTTTAGGTCCATCTTTGACAGATGAATACTCCTTCAGCAGCCCCTTTGTTCCAGTCATGTGCCTGGAACAACCACTATCCAAGTACCATATAGGGGCATGGTTACTTGGATTCACCTGCAACACAGAATTACCTACCCTTAGAACCCAAGTAAGTCTTGGGTCCTTGGTTCAGGTTAGCATTAATAAAGCTACCATAACCTCTTCTAACAGGTAGACTATTGTTCTTTATAACACTTGGGTTATACCAGCAGTTTAGTGCAAAATGGCCTCTCTTGCCACAGCACCAACATTCAAACTTATTGTATCTAGATCTAGATACATCCTTGTCAGAAGAATTTCTGTTCATTGCTGGTGCTGCAGCAACTTCACCTACTGATTTCTTAAAACCATTGGGTTTATGACCATGGGTAGGCCTGCTTGCATTTACACCCTTGTTCTTCAGAACATTAGTCTTAATATGACCTTGAATATCTTCATGATCATATTTGTTAGAAGGCACTTCCACCTTACTAAACTTTATGGGGACTGAAAGATTTAGTGGCTGAATAGGAGCTTTGCCTTTCCTCTTGAATCTGCCAGCCCTGGAATTACCTTTAAATCCTAATCTAGCCTTACCCTTTTGAGTGACAAATTCATCTATCAAGGGTAAGACAGATTTTGGCTTAGAGTAACTAGCCACTAAATCCCTTTCAATTCTAAGTCTGACCTCCAGACTCTTCACTTGATCATTAGTATAATTAATTGTGCCCATCTGAATAATAGTTATATTCTTCAGCTTGGCAATTTCATTTAATTTTTGATCAATAACTTTCTCTAACTCAGTTGTAGCAACCCTTAGTTCAGCAATTTCCTGAGCCTGAGATTTAACCAGGTTCTTGCTTTTCTTAAGGGCCTGCAACAAGTCCCCATACTTGTCTATCAATTGATAGACATCTCCTTCAGATTCAGATGCATCTACATCACTTGATGCAGATGTAGCTGATTCTTCACTTGTACAACAAACAGATGTAATAGAAGGACATTGTACCTTATTAGGACCAGACTGATTCTGGCATATGTCCTCTTCTGATCCTGCCATCAGCCTCATACACTGATGATCCTTTTGTTCATTGATGGAGTCTAGCAACTGCAGAAACTCCTCTTCTTCAGATGCAGCATATAGTCCAATATATGCTTCAGCTTCAGATTCTGACTCTGAAGTTGACTGGTCTGTTAGACTCTTATCTTTCTTTGCAACAAAGGATTTCTCCTTCTTGCCTTTTTGATGAGTCTTCTTCTTGTCTGAAGACTCCTTTCTCTTATCAGGACAGTCAGCCACTACATGTCCAGGCCTATTGCAACAATAGCAGACAATCTTTGAAGTAGTGGCTTTGCTGGGCTTTAATCTGCTCTTCTCTTTCCTTGATGACCTTTTCTTCTGATAATAGTCATCAACTTGCTGTGATGTGGAAGGCCTAGACTTCCATTGCTTCTTTTTCAAGAACCTCTGGAATTGTCTTGTGAATGCAGCAAAGTCTGCATCTGAATCACAGCTTTCTGAACCCTTATCTGAATTTTCAGAACTATCTTCTGCAACTTCCTTAGGAGGAGATGGTGATTTCCTCCTATTCTTTCTAGTGGCTTCTGCATTGAATGCCACATTCTTTTCTCTATGCTCTCCTCTTGAATTCTTTTCCTCCTCCTTCCTCACCATAAGTTGCATTTCATAGGATAACAACTTTCCAAACAAGGTGGGAGGAGATATCTCTGCCAATTTAGCCACTTCTCTTATGGCACAGATCTTTGTGTCCCAATCCTTTGTTAAGGATCTCAAGAATTTGTTATTCAGTTCATAAGTACTGAAGACTCTTCCATAGGACATAAGCTCATTCACAATTCTATAGAATTTCTTGTAGCACTCAGTTATGCTATCAGATTTTCCTTGTCTAAAACTTTCATACTCCTGATTGAGCATAGATTTCCTGTCCTGCCTTACTTCTTAAGATCCCTCCATGTAGACAATCAATGTGTCCCACATCTCTTTGGAGGTCTTGCAGTGAATCAGATTCTAAAATGTTGAATCATCTATGACACTAACAATAATGTTCTGAGCTCTTTTATCCATGGTTGCCAAGATGATTTCATCCTTGGTCATTTCTGAATAACTCTTTGGAGTTTGGATATTTGCATCAAGAACTGATACCTTCATTGGTATGAAGGGGCCTTCCTGTACTGTGATGTAAATCCTTGGGTCAGATGCCTCCATAAATAATCTGACTCTTTCTTTCCAAATTCCAAAAATTTCTTTCTTGCATATGGGTAATTTCATAGACCCTAGCTCCTTATGATTCTCACCAGAACCCATCTTTTTGAATCTTGATTCTGCCTTTCAGATCTACCTCAGACTGTTAAGTCCTTTCTGAGGAACCTCCCTCTGATACCACTTGATAGTTTTACTTTCAAGATAACCTAAACACCTAGAGGGGGGGGGGGGGTGAATAGGTTCTAATTTCTTGTTTATACTTCTAGGCAAAATTCAATTACAAATTAAAATATTTAGCACAGCATTCACAGACAACTAAGCATCACAGATTGCACAATGTTTTATAGTGGTTCCCCAAGGTCTGGGTACATCCACTTTCCCCCTTCACCAATCTAACAGTATGCTAGATTCGGCCAAACTTCCACTATTCTCAGATCCTCAGATCCTACAGCTCAGAACCTGGAGGTTCCTACAACTCAGGCTCAACAGCCCTACCTCAGCCTTCCTCAAGGCCTACCTCTCAGAGAAGAACCTTCTCCTACACTCAGGCAAATAGCCCTACCACTCAGAGATCACCTCTCCTACACTCAGCCTTTATAACACAGGCTTACAACTCAGATCTGTGTAAACAGATCCTACAGAAATTTAGAAAAGATATTTTAATGTCTTGCCTTTGTTGAGAGAGAAGAGGACAAGACACTTCTTGATCAGCTGATGAAATCAACTGAATCTGAGCTTTCTTCAAAGCTTCTTGAATCTGAACTTAGCTGAGTTGATTTCCAAACAGCTTCTTGAGAAACCACTGATGGCTTCCTTCTTCTTCTTCAAGATGACTGGATCCCTCTCTATCCAACACCTTTTCTGATACTTCAGACTTCTTCTTCTTAGATCTTCTGATGAAGATCTTCTTTAGAGCTTAGCACTTTCTTGAATTGAAACTTCAATAGGATCGTAATCCTTTTGTTTCTTCTTCTTAGATCTTCTTCTGTTATTTTTCTTGGCTTCTTATTTCCTTCTGAATATGTCTATTTATAGACTTTCTTCATGGCAACCGGCTGATCCGGTTTCTAACTGTTTTCTGACAGGTCTGACAGCTTCAGTTAAACGGTGGCAACCCACAACTGTCAAGTCTTCAAACAGTTCCTGTACCTTAGCCTTGGACAGCAAAATGTCGAGACAGTCTGTTAGAAAGTATCGAGACCAATCTGTCTATCTGTGTCGACACAAGTGACTTTGGTGTTGACACAGTCTTTGATGATGTCGACTAAGTTGCCTTTAAGTCGACACAGCTTCTTCAGAAAATAACTTGGTCTAGACTCTGCAGTGTGTCGACACAAGTCCTGTGTGTCGACACAGTTTTTGTAGATTCAGAACTCAGTATGTGTCGACCAGCCTTCAGGTGTCGACACATCAATCTTCAATTCTGCCAAAATGTGTCGACTCAGTCTTCTGGTGTCGACACAAGCATAGTCGACTTCTGCCAATATGTGTCGACTCAATCTCAAGGTGTCGACACATCCACCCAGTGTCGACTATCTTTCACTAGTCGACTATCTTCCACTAGTCGACTATTTTTCTCTGGTCGACTATCTTTCACTAGTCGACTAACTTTCTCTGGGTGTCGACTATCTTTCACTGTGTCGACACTGCTTCCCAGTGTTGAGGTCGACGATTTTCTTTATGTGTCGACACTGCTTCCCAGTGTCGACATAAATGTGGTCGACTATCTTTCTCTGTGTCGACATTGATATTCTGAAGTGTCGACACAAATATTCTGAAGTGTAGACACAATTTCTTCAGGTGTCGAC
The DNA here is from genome assembly GCA_039513925.1 of Platanthera zijinensis. Taxonomy (NCBI): domain Eukaryota; kingdom Viridiplantae; phylum Streptophyta; class Magnoliopsida; order Asparagales; family Orchidaceae; genus Platanthera; species Platanthera zijinensis. The sequence goes on from CM077082.1 coordinate 45,777,319, forward strand.
ATGTGGACTTAGAATATTTTTCTGCATTCTTTAATACTTCTTCACCTGCACATGTCAACTCAAAACAACATCAAATACACCTTGATGTATATCATTAAGCTAAGTTGGGCTTCTTCAAATCAGGTACACATTTTCCAATGTACTCAACATTGATGTATGAGGCTCACAATACCAAGTACTTAATTCACCTGGGGAGCACAAAGATGTACAAGGACATGAAGACACTGTTCTGGCGGCTAGGTATGAAGATGGACATAGCCCTCTACGTGGCAAAATGTCAAACGTGCGCGCTAGTGAAGACCGAGTGCCAACGGCCAAGAGGCTTCTTGAAATCGTTGTCGATCCCGGAGTGGAAATTTGATGATATTTCCATGGATTTTGTGCACGGTTTGCCAAAGTCGTTGCAGAAAAACAACTCTATCTGGGTGATTGTTGATCAGCTGACCAAAGTTTCCTATTTTATCCCAAATCGAAAAAGCGATCCAGTGGAGAAGCTAGCAAAGTTGTATGTGGAGAACATCGTTCGATTACATGGCGTCCCTCGCAGCATAGTTAGCGACCGTGATGGTCGGTTTACGTCTGGTGATTGGAGGCACGTTCATCGGTCACTGAGCACAAAGCTCAAGTTTAGCACAGCCTTCAATCCGGAGACGGACGGAAAAACTGAGAGGACAAATCGGACGATGGAAGATATGCTGCGAATGTGCGGTTTGGATTTCAGATAGCGTTGGGAAGATCATGTTCACATGGTAGAGTTTGCCTATAACACCAGTTACCAGACGAATATTCAGATGGCCCCGTACGAGGCATTATATGGCAGGAAGTGCCGCACTCCGTTAGCATGGGCAGAAACCGGTGATACCAACCTATTGAAGCACAAAGATGTTGATGAGGCGAATAAGTTCATATAGACCATTTGAGAGCGGTTGTTGACCACCCAAGATCGTCAGGTGAAGTATTACAACGCCAAACACTAGAACGTGGAGTTCGCGGTGGGTATACTTGAAGATAAAGCCTTTAAAGAATTGTCGAGAGTTCGATGCTTGAAAAGGCTGAGTCCTAGGTATTTAGGGCCATTTGAGATCTCCGAGCGCATCGGCGAGGCAACTTACTGACTTGTTTTGTCGACGGAGCTGATTGGGTTGCACGACATCTTCCATATTTCTGTGTTGAGGAAGGCGGTGCGGGAACCCGATTTTGTGTTGGAGGCTAATAGTGTGTCAGTGGATAGTGGCTTATCTACCAGAGTGGACCTAGTTTGCATTGTCGATAGTGACATACGACAGTTATGGAGAAAGGCAATCAAGATGATGAGAGTACGTTGGGACAATTGTGGCCGCGAGGAGCTCTCTTGGAAGCCAGAAAAGGTCATGCACGAGGAGTACCCCGATCTATTTTACTCAGGTATGACGAATTTCATTTCATTATTCATATTTTAAATTTCGTGATGAAACTTCATTAAGGAGGAGAGAATTGTAACGCCCCAAAATCGCGTCGTGGGGTTAAATGAGGTTGGGGTGCGTTTAGGGGGCGTGGTCTGCCAATAGCTTTTCGGACTAGGGTTTTCTATAAAACCTAAAATTTTCCCCCTCCCCTCTCATTTCTCCCCAGCCGCCTTTCCCTCTCTCCTGATCGTTTCTCTCTCATGATCTCTCTCTCTCAGCTTCTCTCTCGCGCGCAGCGAGTCGGCCTCCTACCCCGCTGGAAGGAGCAGCCCGAGCGCCGCTCCCATTGCCACTAGAAGGAGCAGAGCCCGACACACTCCTCTCCCTCCTTCTCAACCGTCGCAGTTGGAAAGGGGCCGAGCCCGGCTTTCCTTGTCCCGGTCGCCGCCTGTAAGGGGGAATCCCATTTCCCTCCTTTTCTCGGTCGTCGCCAACGAAGAGGAGCCGGCCCTAGCTGACCTTCCTCTCCTCTTGGCTGACAAAGAGGGGTTAGGTTTGGGCTTACACTTGCGGGAGGAGGCCTTCCGAAGTTGTTGGTGGTGAGCAACTCGAGTTTGGCTAGGGATCGCGGCGAAACGTTCTATTTGGAGCTCGGACTGATGCATGGAAACCAAGTCCGTGACAACCAAGCCATGGCTCTGAAACTCACGTCAAGGGTAACGACTTTTCTTCTTGGGCAGGTGAAGCCCCTAATTATCATATTTGCAGGGAAGCCCCTCTCCACCGACGGGTGGGGGAAGGGTGCTCTCCGACGGGTCGATGTTTACATCCCCGCTATTAATTGCATTAGCACCCGGAAGCGCGAGTACGGTTTATGCAAGCTGTGTGAAGCCCATCCGGACATGTTGGTCTAGATTAGTGATGTTCTGGTGTTCCCAGAGAAGTCTCCGTGGAAGTTGTATGTTTGGAATTTGGGGTCTGCACTGAGCTACAGTGAGTACTGGAGGTGTGCTCCAGGAAACACCCTAATGTTTGCACGAGGTCGTTGGATCATCGGCATTAACTCCTGGAGAGTTTTGTCGTGTTTGTCCGAAGCGCGTCTCTTGGATACTGTAGGGCTAGTGTGTGGAGTTATGCGCCTTTAGTGCCTAACTCAGGTGGCCGCGAGTGTCACCCTTGTTACATAACAATCGGTTATGTAGGTGATAACATGCAAGGGGAGGTTGATCAGCGTCATGCGTGTTGGCTACAACGATTTGAGCAACGAGCTTGACTGAACTGCACCTACACTATGTGGTGTAGTGCGACTACCTACGGAAACTGGTGGGTTGTTATAGGCATAGGAGAGAGTCGAGGACCTTGAGTCATGGCTAGCGAATGCTTAATGTATTGTCATCCAGTCCAGGACTGAGGATGGTGGTGGGACCTGGGGAAGTCCGGTACACCGATAAGGTCCCCTGAGTGCACGAGACGTTGGGCCGGTTGCGCCAACGTTTGTGGTGTTTGACACTTGAATGACACATTCTAGCTTTATGTGATTATGCTAATCCGCTTGTAGGAAAGAAACACCTCCACCCCGAGAAAGGGGTGAGGTATTTATAATTTGGTCAGCTCTTGCTGACCGTTGTTTTTTTTGTCACCGCTTGGGGGAATGTTTGCTTGCAGATGCTGCGGGGCCAAACGGGAAATAGCGGGCTGAAGCCCTTCTTGCTGAGCTGGCCCTCGAAGGCCCAATTGTTTGTTTAGTTGTTTTTCTTGTGTTGTCGGCCTACGTGCCATGTATGCAAACCATTTTATTTGGTTAAACGCTATTGATGTAAGGCCTTAAGACCAAATATGTGAATGTTGTTATTTCATTCCTAATGTCATGGTTAGTGGACATTCGCCTTTGTGCGTGATTTTTATATAACTTCTTTTATTCTTCCGCTAGAATGCAACTCTGTGTTAGGATGCGTTTTCAAAATGTTGCGGGTTTAGGGTTTCATTTAGTAACTTTTTTGTCTGTCCGTTTCCTATGACGTGGGGCCCCGGCCCCGGCCGGACCTTCTGTCATTATTATAGAATATATGTTTAACATGATCATAATTATGATTTCCACCAACAAAAATTCTTGTTTTGAATATAAAAAAAGTAGTTGAAGTTTTATAGGTGAGGTTGGGCGAACACGAATGACAGTTCCATGTTCGTTACCGCCGCCACCGTATCGATGTGGGATCCCGATCCTCTCCATTTCTAACGAAATGATGGGGGTCTATTTGGAGATATGATGAAATAGCAAGTTTCTTTAGATTAGTGAATCCGTCGGATCAGCCAGAAATGCATTTGGCTCGTCCAACTGTGAAATGGATCCCTCTATTCCGTCAGAAATGAAGAGTATCCAGATCGATGAAGATGAGCCTAAGATACTTTTTCAAGAAATATGTTTCTTTTAATGCCCTTGTCTCTTGTTTTTGGTAGAAGAAATAGCAAGTTAGAGCATTTATTTAACTTTTTCTTTCGCATTTTTTTAACAATTTTAAATTAATTAATATTAAGAATCTAACAGCATATTAGGAGTTGGATAAATCCTACTAATACTAATCTCTGTTTAACAGAACTTTAATGAGTCAAATCCAAATATCATTGATGATGATAATTATGCTGAAGTCTTAAATTTTAGAAACTTAACGTATCAGTCCAAATTTGATATTAAAAGTTTTTTTAAAAAAATTCTGCTAATTCGTTGTCTATAAATTTAAAAGACTTCTTTCTAATTGTTTGTAGGCTATTTGGATTAAAAATTTATTATTTATCTGACTATTTGAGTGTTTTTTAATTTCATCAAAAAAAATTTAGGAAGACTTTTGCTCTGTTTGGGGGACTTATTTTTACCGATCAAACGGTTACAATCGTATAAACTGGATTCTAGGGCTTTGTTTGACACGGTGGTAGCGGTCGTAAATGCATGAGTAAAACTGTCATTCGTTAAGGACCACCTAACAAACATCATCCGTTTGAACATAAAAGTGGATGAAATTCATTCGGCAGGTGTTAACGAATGACAATCTAACCCTCATGTTCATGACTGTCACCACCGTGTGAAACGGAGCCTAAATTAAGGTCCGATTCATGCGATCATAACCGGTGAAAATAAATCCTCCCAATCAAAGCCTTTTATTAAACAAAAAATGAACATAATAATAGAGCCTGGAGGCACTTGTATTTAGTCTCTCTAATTTGATGAATAATAAATTATGTGTATTAATTGTGTGCAAGTGTGCTTGCTATGGAGTAGATCTGCAACGATCCAAATTCTAAGTATTAATTTTTCCTAGGCTCATAGATTCATAGGGTGGTGTTCAGAGAACTTTGATAGGATTCTCTAAAATAGGTTCGATCGAACTAAAGATTTTTATGTCGTGATCTTGACCGGCTCGCCAACACAGTTCCAACGAGCCAATGCTAACGAAATTCTGAGCTTGTTTGGTCCTTCAAACGGATGCTGAAACAAACATGCCCGCATGCACACATGTCACCCTCTCTCCAATCATTGGGAAGGAGGTAACCACCCCCATCATTGGGATGCGGGGAACCACCTTCGCCACGCCACCCCAGCCGGGCGGCCTCCGTCGCAGCCCAGTTAACCGCATGGCCGCCCGGTTGCAGGGTACCCAAGCTGCCTGGTCGCGCCGGCCGCGCAGCATCCAAGCCATGCAGTCATTTTGTGGTCGTGCGTCCCCACGCCGGCCCGCGACCACTTGGGAGCGCGACCACCGACTCCTGGTTGTCTCCCACCATGCGATCTCAACCTCACGGCTGCCCTGGCTGAGTAACCACCCTCCATCATACATCCCTACGGCTACCTCTGCACCGCCACTGTCACGCCCTATTATCTGCAAAACCATCCACTATGGGGTGTGTTAGTAAAATTCCCATAATGGGTGGACGCATAAAAAAAATGGTTACGGTGTACATATGGTAAAATTCCTATCTTGGGTTTGTGTATTTCGAAATATCTCATCATGCGAGTGCGAATAGTAAAATTCTTCATCGTGGCGATGCAAATAGTAATAAAATTCCTCATCATGTGTATGCAAATAGTAAAATCTTAATAAATGGGGGTGAGAATTGTAACACCCCACCCGTTCCAAAGAGTATACCAGGGGGTCTGATTGAGACCCCGCGTCATATTAACCGGACAAGCTAAAGTCCTACGAAATGAGTAATCGACATGACGAGACAATAAAGTGTAAAGCCAACGGAATCAGTTTTATTAATTAATAACATGAATGTCCACAACACTATGAAAGAATATCCATACACAAATGTTTGACTTTAAGACCTTACAAAATATTTTTAAAAAGTGTTTACACAACCACATGATTTACAGACATCGACACGCAAGCCGACAACACATGAATTTAATAAACACAACACTTGGGCCTTCAAGGGCCAGCACAATAAAAAGGCTTCAGCCGGCTATTTCTCGCTCGGCTCGCCAACATCTGCACAAGGACATTTCACCAAGACGTGGCCAAACAAAACACCAGTTAGTTTTAGCTGACCACAATTATAACGACCTCACCGCATTCCTGGGGCGGTAGTACACATTCCCTACAAGCAAGCAGTATAACAACATATAATTACACAATCACCACAAACGATGACACAGACGATCATACGTTTCGTGCTCTCATGTCACACTTTCGGTGTACTCCACGAGTCCCACCTCCTTCCTAAGTATCATTCACTTAGACGAATCATTTGAGTGAATGTCGGTCATTATGTCATCACGCTATCCGGACTTCCCTAAGATCAGTGCACCGAGGAGCTATCTCTTCACTAAATCACACTAAACTGATTCAGATCAACCTTGCCCGACTCAATCATCAAGAACAACCAGCACGATGCGGATCAGCCTCACCTCGGCCTGTTAATACGATAACCAATGTTATCGCTTAAGGCCGGCACATAAGGCCACCAAAGCTAGACACAGCAGGCCCTTCAGCTTTTAACGCTATGTACCTAGTCCTCAGGAATTAGGCTTCACGACCACAACCATTGCTCATTGGGAGCTATCGCCGGTCGATATCAACAGAACATGAATTCTGCATAATCTCGGGTAATTTCTGGAGTTGGCCTTCAGTACTCCCTGCAGCACCCTGCATTACCCATAACCCGAAATACCATACAATTTTCTACGGAGACTTCTCCGGTATGCAAAATTAAACATTATCAATAAGGACAAAGTTGTTGTAGATGAGTTTCATACATCATGCCTACGTATGTACATCGATCCGGACTCTATATACAATTTCTATCAGGGATACTCCATATCGACCCGTTGGAAGTCTCACTTTCTATAAATTAATGGAAAAGCTTTCATGCAATAATGTTATAATAAGAGGACTAGCATGTCCTAGTTTTAAAAAAGAGAAATGTTACCCTTGACAATTGCTTTAGTGTTATGAACTCGTAGTTGATCTGGATGGAAATACTCGCAGTACTTTCCTCTTCACGGATCTTCCTCCGGCTCGCGAATCCAAGCTTGGAAGCTCCTTTAATGACTGAATTCAGCCTTCTTATTCTTCCTCCTCTCTTTCCCTTTCTTCTTTCACTTAGCTTTGGAGAGAGAAGATGAAAAGTGAAAGGAGAAGAGAAGTATAACCTTGTCGACTTATCATCTTGGGGGTTAATCCCAACCCTCGAATCTCAAAATCCAAATAGAATGGATTACCATGTTTTAATTTGAGATTCTGACTTAAGCGCTATCGTTGGAGATATCGACCTATTGCTGGCAATATCTCAGTCGGTGGCCGCTTGACGACGCTTATCGGTCGTTGCATGACCAACTGACACGTGGTTGTCTGTCACATGACCCACTATCGCCGGTAATACCTAGCTATCTCCAAACGATATCTCAATAAATAAAAATTTGTTGCTTTGCAATGTAAGGAAACCTGGAGTGTTATATATCTCAAAGTTCATCTCAAACTTCCAGACTTAAGAATGCAAAATATAAGTACAAAATTTTAAATTTTACCTTAGTGGAACAGCTTGAAAAACTCCTCCAACATGGTTTGCTCGCGTTCCCATGAAAATTCCTCGCGACCTCGATTGTCCCAACCGGCTTTAACCATTTAGATCATTTTATTCCGCAATTATTTGACTTCAATGTCCTCGATGCGAATAGGCCTGACCTTCGTCTTTAGCCCACCATCGACTGGCATTTTATCAGCCGCAACAACTTGACTAGGCTGTTGCTCAGCCTTCCTCAACACCGATATATGAAATATATCATGCAAACTGCTTAACTCTGTCGAAAGAGCAAGCTAATAAGCAGTTTCACCAACACACTCCACGATCTCAAATGGTCCAACGTATCTCAGACTTAGCTTTTTCAAGCATCGAATCCTTGACACACTCTTGAATGATTTGTTCTTCAAATAAACACAGTCACCAACAACGAACTCAATATTTATGTGCTTGTTGTTCTGGTATTTTGCATGTCTATCCTGAGCAATCAACAATCGCTCCCGAATCGTTTGAATTGTCGAATTTGCATCTTCGACATCCTTTCAATTATACAACCTCGTTTCGCTAGTTTTTGCTCAAACTAAGGGAGTACGACACTTCTTACCATAAAGGGATTCGAAGGATGTCATCTGAATACTTGCTTGGTAACTATTGTTGTAGGTGAATTCGATCATATAGAGATTGTTCTCACACATCTTTCCAAAGTCTAAGGCATACATACAGAGCATATCCTCCATTGTCCTATTGATCCATTCGGTCTGATCATCTGTTTGTGGATGAAAGGTCATGCTAAACTTCAGCTTGGTACCCAATAGTTGGTGGATTAGCCTCCAATCATTTGAAGTGAAATGCCCATCTCTGTCACTTACGATGCTACGGGCGTGCCGTAAAATCATATTATGTTATCAACATAGAGTTTTGCCAACTTTTCCACTAAATCGTCTCTCGGGTTTGGGATGAAGTGTGAGACTTTAGTCAAATGATCCATGATCACCCAAATTACATCGTTCCTTTATTGCGATCTCAATAAATCATGCACGAATTTTATTGAAATGTCATCAAACTTCCATTTCGAAATCGGCAACAACTTTAGAAATCTACCGGACTTCTAACATTTTGTCTTCACTAGTGCGCAAGTATGACACTTTGTCATATAGAAAGCTATATATTTCTTCAAATTCGACCACAAAATAAATTTGTCATGTCTTTGAACATTTTTTGTGCTCCTTGGGTTGATTGAGTACTTAGTGAAATGTGCCTCATGCATCAACTCCTCCCGTAGTTTGCCAACATTTGGGATGCACAAGCGATTTTCTTTTCACAAAAGGCCGCCTTCGAATGAAAATTTGGCATTAGACCCATCCACTGTCTCTGCCACATAGCATTCATGCTTTCATCAAGCTCCAATGCCTATCGAACTCTATCTGCAAGGTCATATTACACCTCCGTCCAGTTTAAGCAAGCATTTGTGTTTGTTCTCTTATCAACACAAGAGATCTTTAAGGCCTCCAAGTCACGATTTAGATGCTCATTATGCATCTGAATCTAGTTTACCTATGTTGGAGTCCATTGACTTAACGTATCCGTGACTACATTTCCAATCTCGGGAGTGTAATAAATTTCGAAGATGTAGTCCCCAAAGAACTTCATCCACCTCTTTTATCACATATTTAAATCCTTTTGATTTAATAGGTACTTAAGGCTCTTATGGTCCATAAAGATGCCAACCTTCATGACATGCAAGTAATGCCGCCAAAGTTTAAGAGCGAGTATCACAACCGTCAAATCCAAGTCGTGGACCGGATAATTCCTCTCATGCACCTTCAGCTGGCGAGGGTCATAAGCAATAACCTTTCCAAACTGAAGAATAATGGAACCTAAGCCACTCACTGAGGCATTGTTGGAGCATGCGTTCTGCACTCCTTGATTTGAAACTAACAAATCTCGAATGTATTTGATCATAGTGTGTTTATGATGTGCATGTATCACAGGTAAAATACTCTGATGATTTTTCTTTGGAGCAGTGCCGCATTTTGTGAAAGCCAGAGATAGTGCAGGTGATAACTTATTATGCCAGACAATATCATGATGATGTCAGCCATAACGTGGGCCACATTTCGAACGATCAGTGACGACACACATTATTCAATGATATTGTCAAGCGATATCTACATATCGTGCCGTGATAGCCATATGATCGAACACGTTATCCTTCTTCCCGACACGGTTATTATAGAGTGGGACACGTGGAAGCTGGAGGGATATTACAGGTGATAGCTACCTATCGCCGGGCGATAATGCAAAAATTATAAATAGGCAAGATTTTAGGAATTTTTTGTTACACACCTCCATGAACCTTTATTCTCGTGCATCCACAACCAGAAAACTCCAGAAACCAGAAAAACTCCTAAGTGTCTAATAAAGTTCAAGAGCGAAGAAGAGATCGTTCGTGTACTTCAACTCCGACAATCTATATGAGGATTCATCGTCTTCTTCAACGCTCAAGATCAGAAGGAGTTTTTATTTTTATTATACCTTTTGTAATCTTTTCCTTTATACTTTGTAATTGGTAGAGAATTCATCGCCTTGTAAGTTGCGACTAGGCCTTTGTGCAGTTTAGGGGGAAATCGCCGGCTTGTGTGCAGCGACTAGGTTATGGAGAGATCTATGAGGAAGCTAAAGGTTGTATTTAGGGAGAGATAGACTATAGTTGGTCAGTCCTTGGGAGAATGACCGGTGAAATCACAAAAGAAGATTTTCTCTTGTATCCTCGATTTCAACTTCTATTGAAATCATAATTCTTGTTCTTTATTATTTATGAAATAAAAAGTTCATTTCACTTTTTCCATAAAATATTTAAGTACTAGTTTCATATTTTTGTTTGTGTGAAAATTTGCTTAAGTTTCATAATTATTTTGCTGAGTTAAACATTTTGGTAAAATTTTGTTATTTTCCCTTATCCCCCCCCCCTGAAGGACGCCCCAAGATCCAACACATGGTATCAAAAGTAGGTTACTCCAAAACGTTTTTACTACCAAGAGTAATGGTGCATAATGATCACACTTTTATGAGGGTCAAGGTATTTGTAGACCACCCTTATTCACTGGCATTGACCACAATTATTGAAAAACTCGAATATGATATTTTTCATTGCGTTAGATATTGATGTCTGGGGTATGGTAGAACAATGCTACACCCTACCTAGAACGGTAGTTGGATGTGTTTCTATGGAAAAATCAAAAGATAAATAGGACGATTCTGACAAGTTATGATGCAAAAATAACGCTAAGACAATGAATGATTTATTTTGTGCATTAGATAGAATCGAGTTTAATAGGGTTTGGGCTTGCTAAACTGCTTGCGATATTTGGAATTTACTTGAAGGTACTTCGCAGGTGAAGGATTCAAAATTGTTCCAACTAGAGTCAGAATTTGAAAAGTGTAGGATGGAAGTTGATGATGATGTTGATTCTATGTACACAAGATTTACTAAGATCGTCAACGATTTTAAAGTACTTGGAAAGAATTTCTCCAAAGGCGAGTGAGAAAAATTCTTAGATCGCTTCCCCTAAAGTTTAATTTGAATGTGACCGTCATCTCAGAATCACACGATCTAAAGACTCTTCAAATAGAGTGCCTCATCAGGAATATAAAAACTCATAAAGTGGAGTTAAAAATTCAACAACAAGAGTATAACTTGGAGTCAAATAAGAAGACGTTAGCGTTGAAGTCAAAGAAGGAGGAAGAGAGTGAAATAGATGAAGATGGTGAAGAGAATGAGGAGAGTTTATTTGTGAAGAAGTTTAAAAGGTTTCTGAGAAATCCAGAAAGGAAAAATTCGTTTATAAAGTACTTTAATAAGAAAGAGTCGGGTTTTACGAAAGGAAAAGAAAAGGAGAATGATAATGTTGACGAACGTCCGCCACCGAAATGCTATCACAATAGAAAGGTTAGACACATTCGAAGTAAGTGTCTGAAATATCTAAAAGAGCAAAAAGAAAAGAGGCATAAGAAAAAGGACGAGAAGAAAGTATTAAAGGCAGAGACTTGAGATGATTCCTCATCTGAAAATTCAAGTGGATCAAGTTCAAAAAATGTCGAGGAGGCCAACATGTGTTTGATGGAAAAGAGTATTATATCATCCGATGACGAATGTAGTGCCCACCGTGACACTGAGGTGTATTGGTAGGCTAAGGGCAAAGAAGACGTGTGGTACTTGGACTCAGGATGTTCAAAGCACATGACGGACAACAAATTAAAGTTCCTTAGCCTAGAAATGAAGAAAGAAGTAGTGACCTTTGGCGACAACAAAAAAGGAAGGATCATGGGCATCGGTGTAGTGGGTAATGATTATTTTACTATTTCAAATATTTATATATTGATTATTTGAAACATAACTTAATTTCTATAAGTCAAATGTGTGATAAAAGATCAAACGTTTTATTTGAATCATCTAAAAAATTCTGCAAAATTATAGATTCAAAGTCACATAAAATTGTACTTAATGCACCTAGATGTCATAATGTGTATATGATAATGTTTTACGATCTTTCACATTCTATGTTGATATGTTTTATTTCTAAAAATAAAGAATTAGAATTGTGACATAGACGTCTAGATCATTCCAGTGCTAAACTAGTTGTAAGACTTTTTAAAAAGAAGTTGATAAAAAGTTTACCTTTGTTAAATGGGATTTTTTTTTCTTTATACATGTCATGCCAAAAATGAAAATTTTCAAAATCTTCATTTAAGAGTAAGAATGTTATTTCTACTACTACTACACCTCTTTAATTAATTCATATGTATTTATTTAATCCGATTACTACACAAAGTCTATGAGATAGAAAATATACTTTTGTTTTAATAGTTGATTACTCAAGAGTTTGTTGGACTATATTCTTAGTTTTCAAATCCGATGCGTTCTTTGAATTTAAAAAATTATGTACTCGTATTCAAAATGAACTTGATTTAAAAATTAAATGCATATGCACAGATCATAGAGATGAATTTGAGAATGACATGTTTATTTCTTTTTGTATTGAGTTAGGAATAAAACATGAATTTTCTGCTCCTCGTACACTACAGCAAAATGGAGTAGTGGAGAGCAAAAATAAAACTCTTCAAAAACTAGTTTGTACTATATTATCTGAATATAAATTACCTAGATCTTTTTGAGCTGAAGTTGTTAGTACTGCATGTTGTGTTATTAATCGTGTTATGATTCGTCCATTTTTAAAATTAGTTCCTTATGAACTTTATTTTCAAAAGAAGCCTAATGTATCATATTATAGAGTTTTTGGAAGCAAATGTTTTATTTTGAATACAAAATATACGTAAGAAAAATTTGATGAAAAATTTGATGAAAAATGTGATGGAGGAATTTTTATTTGCTTTTCTTCAACTAGTAAAGCGTATAGAGTTTATAATAAACTGACAAAAATAGTTGGAGAATCGATTCATGTTAAGTTTGATGAATTTGTTCCTTGTGTAGTGGATACTAATCATACAGGAAACGATGAAGAAGAATCACTTCCTTCTTTGGAGCATGATGATGAAGAGATACTTGGAGATCAAGATGAAAAAAAAGAGGAAAGAGAAGAAGTTTAAGAATATGAGCCTCCAAGCGAACTTAGATTTTCAAAAAATCATCCAAGGAAATTAGTTATTGGAGAACCATCAAGAGAGATTAATATTCGTTCTTCTTTACACGATTTATCTTCAAATCAATGTTTTGTTTTCGATATATAACCTTAAGATGTTTCAACCACTTTAAATGATGTATCTTGGTTTTTTGCTATGAATGATGAACTTAACCAATTTGAACGTAATAAGGTTTGGAAACTTGTAGAGAGATCAACTGATACGTGATTGTGTGCCACGTGGCCCACTATCGTCTACCCGACTTAGTGCTCTAGTTATCTACATGCAAGGTTGTTGAAATTTGATATAGCGAAAGACGGGAAACCAGGCGCAGGAACACTCAACCTATCCCAGCCCAAATAAACCAGATGCAAACCAGAAGAGCAAGAATCTTGTACTAAACAATCTTTATAAGACGAGACATACATGGCGAGACATGATTCGCCAAAGTAACTAAAGAGAAACCAAAAACAATTACAAGGCAAATCTAACTGCACGGACTCAAGGAGTTAGCCGGCGGTTGTACTGCTGTACTACGGAGTCCGTACAAACCGCCAGGTCGCCAGACCGCAAACCAAAACGCGCGGACTGCCCATTATTCCAATGCAAGAAGGAACTCTACTCGCCAATCAGCAAATCGCCTAACCGCGAGGTCGTCTAGCCGCCAGACCGCGAGAGCTGCTATTGCCGAACTGAATAGGCTGCCAGAAGCGGACAACTTATTGAACCGGGAAACTAGTTGTAGAAGAGAGACCGCCTAGCCGTAGCCCGCAACCTGTTTTTAACCGCTGGTTACTATCCACAGATCCCACACTGTCCCTAACCGCAGTCAGAACCAAGTCCTGGCCTTCCAGCGCTATCGCACAACCTGCACAGCACAACCCGGTCAGCCTTCTCAAACTGCGCGGATACAAAAATCCAGTCCACGACAATTATCCGCGAGTTCACTTACTATTCATTCAATTATTTCATAATGTGACAGGGGGTCTTATTTATAGGCACGATGAGGAGTGTGGTCACCTCCCTAGCCGATAGGATAACCGCCCCCATCCCGCAGCAAGAACCAAGTGTATCCACAAGCCGCGGAAACACATCCAGTCCGCCGCGACCTTTCCCGGATAGCTAGCCCGTCAAGTATCTTTACCAAGGCCGGACAGCAACCTCTATCCGCCTTATTGCGAAAGGCCCTGCCAGGACACCGCCAACAGCCGAACTCTACAGCAACACCTTGTCCGCCTATCAGCAGACATTGCTCCAGTCCGCACGCCCTACAGACTCACCTCCAATCCGCATACCCCAAGCTCGCAACCAAGGCACATGGCACTGCTGTTGAGCTTGATAGACTGAGAAGAAGTCAACGCTTAACTGCGCGATCTCGCCGGACTGAGCCAAACCTGGACTTGGTTCAGAACTAACCAAATCCACACCACCGGCCACAAGGGCCAGTCCGCGCTTACTGGCGGACACTGAAAATAGTCCGCCAAACTCGGTGACCTCCAGATCTAGTCCGCTCTAACCGGCAATCCCTGTGACTTCCACCAGCCGCACTACCAGAGCTAGACCAAGGCATTTGCTATGCCGGTCTGCCGAGCTCTAGTCCAGTCCGCATCTTGTCGGACTCCACGGATAAAGAAGCTATCTGCCTAGTTACCTTCTGGGACCAACCCGCTGGCTGAGCATAAGCCAGCCTAGCTTGTCGCCGCCTCTGTCCGCACAGTCCGCGCGAACAGACAGCCTCAACTGCCAAAGAACAAGCTGACTGCAACAGCTCCGCCGACCTGGCTAACCGTCAGTCCTGTCCGCATAGGCCGCGCAGACAGGTTGCCCAATCACCCACTTTTACTTCACCATTTCCAGCACTCCCCCTTGAAGTGAGAAGTGGTGAGCAACCCCAGCAGTTCCTGTAACCTTTGTTGGAACCCTAGTTTGAATTTGGGAAAGGAATACTATTAGGATGTTTTTAAATTGACCCAAAATGTATAGTCAGGGTCATAGGATTATTTCTAGCTCTGCCTCAAAAGAACTCCAGAGAAATCATGCAGAAATCAGTTTTGACAAAGGCAGGATTTGAGCTCGACAAACTTCAAGCTGCGTTCGACGAACATCAAACTCAGGTCGACGAAACTCAGAGTTCTATCTCTGAGTTGAGCTCGACGATCTCCGAGCTCCAGTCGATGATCGCTGATCACAAGACAGAATCTCAACTCGACGCAAAGATTATTCAGGTCGACGATCTCTGAGCTGAGGTCGACGAATAGCAGACTAAGGTCGACAAAATCTATGCAGTCTTATAGACAGAGATTTTAACAGCTGGCAGAATTAATTGAGTCATTTAATATCTCTCGGACTTAATGCTTATAGTCGTTCAACAGCAGCAGTTAATGTGATTATCCTGAACATCAGCTCATACGAAGTCTTCATATTGATCAGACTCAGAGGCATCTGATTGATGATATGAGCCGCGAAGGCCATCCCTTCCGCCCAAAAAGGCTTAGGAATGCCTTTGTACTGAAGCCAACACTTGCAGATCTCCGTCAAAAGACAGATCTTCTGATCTGCTACTCTACTTTGTTTTGGAGTAGGTCCACAAGAGAGCTCTCTTCGGATTCCATGCTTCCTGCAAAAGTTAGAGAACATGGTTGAGCCGAACTCACCTCCATTGCACGTTCTCAACTTCTTGATCCGCAGACCAAGCTGGCCTTCCACAAGCTTCTTGAACTCCACAAATAACCGGAACGCGTTCGACTTCTCCCTCATGAAGTACACCCAAGTGTACCTCAAGTAGTCATCAACCAATATCAGCATGGACCTGCTACCTCCAAGATTGACAGTGACAATCGGTCCCACCAGATCACCATGGACAACCTCCAATGGTGCCTTACACCTGGACTGCGCCTTATCAAACGTAAAGAGATAAGCTTCACCGTGTTGACATCCCGCGCAAGCTTGACCGTCGCCGAAGGATTACATCCTAGGTAAACCTCTCACAAGGCTTCTCATTGCCATTTCTTTCAGTTTGTCCATCCCCACGTGCCACAGTCTTTCATGCTAGATAGCTCCACTATCACTGGCCTTCAATCGATCAGCATAAGAACTTATTGGCGACTCAACTAAGTCCTTCCCTTTGCTCCCTACATGAGAGACGTTCACCGAGTGCAAGACAACCTTACACTCCTTCTTGAGGTGATCAGGCTGCTTGCATTTATAATACTTTGGTCCTCCCTTCCTCTTCCCATCATGCCTAGGAGAAACACTCCTCTCTTGTTGATCAGAAGTATAGGAACCAACCTCCGCAGCCACCTTCACCTCCTTGTTGAACAACCCATCGACAGAAATCCAAATCTCCGCAGCTGACCGACATCCGTCGATGTTGTCCAAGAGTTCCGATGAGATCACCTACTTGAGAACAACCTCTGCTTTCGTGTTTGTCTTCTTCAAAGCTCTCATCACTTCAACATTGCTAGCAGTATCCTCTTGTCTTTCATCTCCGCAAACCACCTCCCAGAGGTCCTCGTCAAGAAGATAACATTCCATACATGACTTTCACTTAACAGAGTTAGTCCATATAAGAAGCTCTATTCCAAGATCCCTTGCAAGACCAACTTTCATTGCACTTAACCTGGTTCACTTAGACTCACAGAAGCACTTAAGCAAACTGCTGGTTGATCCACTGCACAAGCCTCTGTTCCCTCTGATATCATGTTGAAATTTGATATAGCGAAAGACGGGAAACCAGACGCAAGAACACTCAACCTATCAGAGCTCAAATAAACCAGATGCAAACCAGAAGAGCAAGAATTTTATACTAAATAATCTTTACAAGACGATACATACATGGCGAGACATGCTGCATCAAAGTAACCAAAGAGAAACCAAAAACAATTACAAGGCAAATTGGTGGAGACGATGGCCCTCAAGTTGTTGATGACGGCACGCTAACGAACGACCCTCCTTCGTCTCCAACAAAGGACTCGCGTCTCCATGGCGTTCGTATGGAGCGGCGCTACAATCTCCGCCCTCGACGCAAGACAAATAACTAGTTGAACTTCTTCTATTATTAGCTTGAGAGCATTTATATTTTTAGCATGCTTTATTTAATCATTTGGAGTATGTTATTTTATTTGGGCTGCATGTAGCCATGGAGTGTGTTATTTTTATTTGGGCTACATATAGCCAAGACTTGGAGTTAAGCCTATATATAGGCATGTAGTGTTTTGTTTAAGTCAAGTTGAATGAAGAAAACTCTTAACCCTAATCTTTCCTAAAGTTCTCCCTCTCTCTCTACCTCTCTTAACCGCCACCCTCATCCTCTCTCTCTCTCTCTCTCTCTAAGCATTCTGCCAACCTTCTCCTCCCTCATCTTCCTCTTCCAAAACCGCCACCCCTTCCTCTTCCACTTCAAGCCCGGCAGCCCCTCTCCTCCCTCTTCCATAGCCGCCTCCTCCTCTCCCTCTACATCAACCATTCTCCACTACCCATAGCCGGCCGACCATCTTCCTCCTCCACCCGAGCACCCCTTGAAGGAGAAAATGGCCACCCCTCTTCACTTGGACTTTTATTTGAGGAAAGTCTCCTTCAACGACGAAGAATCTGGACATCGGTGTGAAGCGGCCAAGGCGGACGATCTATCTTTCCATCCGGCGCAACTCCGGCAGAACCGCGGAAGAGTGATCCTTTGAAGGTAGTCGGAATCATCTATTCCGACTTGGGTAACGAACCATTCCACTCAAGTGTGATTCTTTCTTGATAGTCTAGTGGCCGGAAAGATTTTTCGTGTTGGATTTGAATCGTTAGACTTTTCGTGGTTTTCCTTTTGATCTGCATCTATCTTAACGCATTATTTCCGAAAGGGCTTGGCGAGCCCCGTATTTTTGTTGGGAGAGATCTACCATTTTTCGATCGCATTTTGGGTAGACTCTTTTGGTACAACCACGCTTGTCCGGACCGGGTAGGTCCCTTTTGCTTGGAAGAACATCGACCTATCGTCGCTCGTTCGACCTTTCAGCGGTGTTGCTACCGTACGTCGGTGAATTGTGTTATTTTGCTTTTGAGTGTGCTGCGAATAAAACTTGTGCGAGTGTGATAGTGGAGTTTGTGACGCGTTCGCTTTATTCCCCTAGCCCGTATTTGAGACTTCGATAGAGGCCTACACCAATTTGGTATCAGAGGTGGTTCTTGTCAATTTTTTAATTGGCACCCTCCCCTGTTATTTTTGCACGTTAGCCCGCACTGCTGTATGCACGTTTGTTGTCAAAATCTCAAAAAAAAATATTTTTGGTCTGCCAATAGCGGCGTAGATTTCTTATTTTTCAGCAAAAAAATCAATTTTTTTAATAGTCCTCATTTTATTTCCTGTAAGAAAATAAAAAAAAAATTATTTTTCTATAATCGTTAAGCGGGATTAAATCCTCCCGTGGTCTGTCTAAGTCTGTGGTTATCACCGTTGCATGCGCACTAGGCTAGGTACAAAATATCCTCCATCATCTTCTACTATGGATGATGACCGGGGTGAGGGTCGTGCCCTCATTGAGATTGAGGAACTCCGTCAGGATTTCACGGAGCAGATGACGGCCATTAGGGAGGCACTTCACGGAATGGGATTACCACAAGGGGCGCCCCATAATCAACCCGCTCACCAACGGGTGGGAGACAATCACAATCCTTACCCTCACCCTCCTAATGAGCACGCTCCACGCGCACCTTACGAGTTTGATCTTACTCGGGTCGTCCGAGTCAGGCCACCATCCTACGATGGCATGGGGGATCCCCAAGTTTTCCAGGACTGGGTCATGGAAATCGAATGCTATTTCGAGTGGTATGCTCTAAACGACGCGGATAAGGTGCGAGTAGCGAGGATGAAGTTGCTAGGGCGTGCTAAAATATTTTGGCTGAATGAGGAACGACGTTTGAGAGTCGAGAACGGTGCATTGCCCATTGGTTGGGATGACATGAAGGCTAGGCTGACAGAGCAGTACGTCTCCACGTACCATCGAACACAGATGTTCGATGATTTAGCCACCCTTAAGTAAGGGACTAGGTCGGTTTCTGAGTACATGAGTCTGCTGAAGGACATGATGGTTAGGTGTGACGTGAAAGAGATGCCCGAGGTCACCCTCTCCAGGTTTCGTAAGGGACTAAACCCCAACATCCAAGGAAAGCTTTTGCGTTATGGTCACACTGACTTGCACGTCACATTCAACATTGCCTTAGATATTGAGAAGCACAATGTGCTTAAGGGTAAGACTCGCTCGTTCCAAAAGGGCAAGTCCATCTTAGGACCACCGCCCACCTCCACCTATAAGGACAAAGGAAAATATCAGTCCCCCGACTCGACCTCCATAGTCGTAACGGTTAGGAATAATAGAAACCCCTCTAGTGAGAGATTCCCAGTGGGTAGGGTTAACATAACGAATGTCACCTGTTTCGCTTGCGGGATCCAAGGGCACTATGTTAGTGATTGTCCTACTAAACCCAAACCATTAGCCTTGTTAGATTCCACTGGTGGGTAAGACGACCTTACTTACGAGGCGGGAGATGAGAGCGAGTCGGATGGAGTGCCAAGTGATATGGAGGATGACTCCCATATGATGGTTACAAGGTGTATTCTGGCGACCCCACGAGCATTAGACGACTGGAATAGGACGAACATTTTCACGTTGAATTTTAAAAGTGGTGAAAAATGGTGTAGGTTGATCATCGATAGCGGTAGTTGCATGAACGTTATTTCTGAAGCCGCGGTGAAGCGTATGTCACTTGCTGCTGAGCCACACCCTAACCCTTATAAGGTGGCATGGGTAAACAAGTCGTCCCTCCCTGTGTCGAAGCGATGCTTGGTACCCCTTACCATCAAAGCTTATTCTTATCAGATTTGGTGTGACGTCATCCCTATGGATGCTTGTCACGTCTTGTTGGGTCGCCCTTGGTTGTATGATCATGATGTTACCCACTTTGGTCGGGCCAACACTTACGAGTTTAAATTTAATGGCAGAACCATTATCTTTAAACCCGCTCCGCCAAAGGATCTTTCGGCCCCCTCCAAGGATAAGGTCGTCCCGGTCGAGAAGAAAACGTTGAGTCTGATAGGAAAGAAAGAATTGAAGCGTACTACCTTTGTAGACGGTGTCCTCTATACATTAGTGTGTCTACAAGTTAAGGAAGATGCAACACCGTTTGAGAATTTGCCGCCGGCACTGAGAAAGCTCTTATATGAGTTTGTGGACGTGTACCCGGATGAGCTACCGTCTGAGTTACCCCCCATGCGGGATATCCAGCATGCCATTGATTTCATTCCGGGCTCCTCATTGCCCAACCTCCAACATTATCGGCTAAACCCTTCCGCACACTTAGAGTTACAAACCCAGATTTCGGATTTATTGCAAAAAGGTTTTATCCGCCACAGCATGAGCCTGTGTGCCGTACCCGCCTTACTTGCCCCCAAGAAAGATGGCTCTTGGAGGATGTGCGTGGATAGTAGAGCCATTAATAAGATCTCTATTAAGTACCGATTTCCCATCCCTCGCTTAGACGATTTATTGGACATGTTAGCCGGTGCCACGATTTTCTCAAAATTGGACCATAGGAGCGGCTACCATCAGATCCGAATTAGGGAAGGGGACGAGTGGAAAACCGCATTTAAGTCTAAGGAAGGGCTCTACGAGTGGTTAGTTATGCAGTTTGGGCTTTCCAATGCGCCGAGCACGTTTTCGAGGATGATGACCCACGTCTTCCAACCCTATATGGGAAAATTCATCGTGGTATATTTTGATGACATTTTGGTTTTTAGCACCTCCACAATCGATCACGAGTCACATTTAAAAATCATCCTTACCACGCTGAGATCGGAAAAATTATTCGTGAATATTAAGAAGTGTACTTTCCATGTGTCATCGATTGAGTTCCTCGGTTATATCGTTAGTTCGAAGGGGATCCACGTAGACCCCAAGAAGGTGCATGCCATTAGAGATTGGCCCGAGCCCGCCAACATTCGGGATGTTAGGAGTTTTCACGAGCTCGCTACATTCTATCGGAGATTTATTAAGGATTTTAGTAGTATTATGGCCCCCATTACCGAGTGCATGAAAAAGGGTGAATTTACATGGATGAACTCGGCCGCTAGGGCGTTCCAATTAATTAAATCGCGCATGTCGGAAGCCCCCCTCTTGCGACTACCGGATTTTACCAAAGTTTTCGAGTTGTCATGTGATGCGTCAGGAGTGGGAATTGACGGAGTATTGAGTCAGGAAGGTCACCCTGTGGGGTATTTCAGTGAGAAACTGGCGGGTCCAAAATTAAATTATTCCAATTACGATCGGGAGTTTTACGCGGTCATTAGATGCCTCCAACATTGGCTGTATTATTTACTTCCTAAAGAGTTTGTCATCCTATCCGATCATGACGCGCTAAGATTTATTAACTCTCAAACTAAGGTTAGTCCTAGGCATGCCAAGTGGGTCTCCCATCTTCAGGAGTACACTTTCATTATCAAACACCTTAAGGGAACTCTCAACCGCATAACCGACGCTCTTAGTCGTGTTTCGTTATAACTATCCACGCTAGAAGTTAAGGTGATTGGCTTCGATAGGATTAAGGACGAATACGTCAACTTTCCGGATTTCAAGGATATCTATTTCACCACTCAAGACGACTTGCCTACAACCATTACTTCTTTTTACATTCGTGACGACTATTTATTTAACCAATCGAAACTATGCATCCCCCGTTCCTCTCTACGACACTTCATAGTGTGGTAATTGCATAGCGGAGGGCAAGGTGAACATTTTGGCTGTGACAAGACGATCACGTTAGTAGAAGATAAGTTCTATTGGCCCGGTCTTAAGGCCATGGTTAGTAAAATCGTGAGAAGTTGTCGAGCGTGCCAATTGGCTAAGGGGAACAAAACAAATGCGGGGCTTTATACCCCTCTTCCGATTCCTTCTATCCCTTGGGAAGACGTTAGCATGGACTTCATTCTCGGCCTCCCAATCACATTTAGACGTCACGACTCTATCTTAGTTGTTGTAGATCGTTTCTCAAAAATGGCCTATTTTATCGCGTGCAATAAAACCAACGATGCGTCACACGTTGCACAATTATATTTTAAAGAGGTAGTTGGCCATCGAGGCGTTCCAAAATCGATAGTTACTGATAGGGATGTGAAGTTTACTAGTTATTTTTGGAAGACCCTGTGGAGGATTATGGGCACAAAACATCTATTCTCTTCAGCTTACCACCCGCAGACGGATAGGCGAACCGAAGTTGTTAACAGAAGTTTAGGTAGTTTGCTCTAATGCCTTATAGGAGACCACAAGGGTACATGGGACCTTATCCTCCCTCATGCTCAGTTAGCATATAATAATTCCAAAAATAGGTCCACGGGTTTATCCCCGAATGAGATAGTGCATGGTTATAAAGCACCCGTGCCACTTGACTTGATTTCGTTACCGTCATCTTTTAAGTCAAGTCAATTTGCACAGGACTTTGCCTCTCACATCCATGATCTGCACAAGCACATAAATGAAACGCTTACCACTCAATACGCATCTTATTAAGTTAATGCCAACGCACATAAGAGAGTGTCTCCCTTGAAAGTAGACGATTTAGTAATGGTGCGTCTCATCCCTGAACGGTTGCCTACGGGCACCTTAAAAAAGTTAGCAGATCGGCGAGCGGGACCTTTTCGGATTTTAAAGAGGTTAGGAGACAATGCATTTCTTTTGGAATTACCAACTGATTGGGGTATTTCCCCTGTTTTTAATGTTTCGGATTTAACGTCATATATTGCTCTGCCACTAGAATTATCTTCCTGTCCGTTTAGTTCCACTACAGATTCTCATGGGTATGGGGTTGAGTGGGGTAAGGGATCGCTCTCTCTGTTAGTCTCTAACAGAGGTACACTAAATGTTGATGCTATAGATTTTCCCCCTTTGCTGCCTAATGCTTTTCCCAGGTTTGCCAGGACAGCATTTTTGCCAGACAGGATTCTCTAGGATGACGTGTTTCCCACTGTAGATGGAGATGTGCGCCGATACTTGATTCGTTGGCGTGATCGCCCCGCCTCCGACGACTCTTGGCTTCCGGAAGCGGAGGTCGCTCTGTTGGATGGTGTTCTTCTACGACAGTATCTTAAAGAAAACTCATCGGTGACGAGTCCTTTCAAGCGGGGGAGGATTGGTGGAGACTACGGCCCCCAAGTTGTTGATGACGGTACGCTAACGGACGACTCTCCTTCGTCTCCAACAAAGGACACGCGTCGCCATGGCGTTCGTATGGAGCGGCGCTACAATCTCCGCCCTCGGCGCAGGACAAATAACTAGTTGAACTTCTTCTATTATTAGCTTGAGAGCATTTATATTTTTAGCATGCTTTATTTAATCATTTGGAGTATGTTATTTTATTTGGGCTGCATGTAGCCATGAAGTGTGTTATTTTTATTTGGGCTACATATAGCCAAGACTTGGAGTTAAGCCTATATATAGGTATGTAGTGTTTTGTTTAAGTCAAGTTGAATGAAGAAAACTCTTAACCCTAATCTTTCCTAAAGTTCTCCCTCTCTCTCTCTACCTCTCTTAACCGCCACCCTCATCCTCTCTCTCTCTCTCTAAGCATTTGGCCAACCTTCTCCTCCCTCATCTTCCTCTTCCAAAACTGCCACCCCTTCCTCTTCCACTTCAAGCCCGGCCGCCCCTCTCCTCCCACTTCCATAGCCTCCTCCTCCTCTCTCTCTACATCAACCATTCTCCACTACCCATAGCCGGCCGACCATCTTCCTCCTCCACCCGAGCACCCCTTGAAGGAGAAAATGGCCACCCCTCTTCACTTGAACTTTTATCCGAGGAAAGTCTCCTTCAACGACGAAGAATTTGGACATCGGTGTGAAGCGGCCAAGGAGGACGATCTATCTTTCCATCCGGCGCAACTCCGGCGGAACCGCGGAAGAGTGATCCTTTGAAGGTAGTCGGAATCATCTATTCCGACTTGGGTAACGAACCATTCCACTCAAGTGTGATTCTCTCTTGATAGTCTAGTGGACGAAAAGATCTTTCACGTTAGATTTGAATCGTTAGATTCTTCGTGGTTTTCCTTTTGATCTGCATCTATCTTAACGCGTTATTTCCGAAAGGGCTTGGCGAGCCCCGTATTTTTATTGGGAGAGATCTACCATTTTTCGATCGCATTTTGGGTAGACTCTTTTGGTACAACCACGCTTGTCCGGACCGGGTAGGTCCCTTTTGCTTGGAAGAACATCGACCTATCGTCGCTCGTTCGACCTTTCAGCGGTGTTGCTACCATACGTCGGTTAACTGTGTTATTTTGCTTGCGAGTGTGCTGCGAATAAAACTTGTGCGAGTTTGATAGTGGAGTTTGTGACGCATCCGCTTTATTCCCCTAGCCTGTATTTGAGACTTCGATAGAGGCCTACACCACAAATCTAACCGCGCGGGCTCAAGGAGTTAGCCGCCGGTTCTACTGCAGTACTACGGAGTCCGCACAAACCGCCAGACCGCCAGACCGCAAACCAAGCCGCGCTGACTGCCCGTTATTCCAATACAAAAAGGAACTCTACTCGTCGATCAGCAAGCCGCCTAACCGCGAGGTCGCCGAGCCGCCAGACCGCGCGAGCTGCTGCTGCCGAACTGAACAGGCTGCCAGAAGCGGACAACTTAATTAATCGGAAAACTAGTTGCAGAAGAGAGACCGCCTAGCCGCAACACGCGACCTGCTGTTAATCGCTAGTTGCTATCCGTAGAGTCCGCACTGTCCCTGACCACAGTCAGAACCAAGTCCTGGCCTTCCAGCGCTATCCGCACAACCTGCACAGCACAACCCGGTCAAACTTCTCAAACCGCGCGGATGCAAAAATCCAGTCTGCAGAAACTATCCGCGAGTTCACTTACTGTTCATTTAGTTATTTCTTGATGTGACAGGGGGTACTATTTATAGGCATAATGAGAAGTGCGATCACCGCCCTAGCTGATAGGATAACTTCCCCCATCCTGCAGCAAGAACCAAGTGTATCCGCAAGCCACAGATGCACATCTAGTCCGCCGCGACCTGTCCCGGATAGCCAGCCCACCAAGTAGTTTTACCAAGGCCGGACTGTTGATACCGAGCGGACTATCGGGTTGAGACCGGGCGGTCTGGCGGTCTGGTGGCTTGTCCCAGCAGTTTGGTAGCCGGGTTGGAGACCGGGTGGTCTGGAGGTTTGTCTCAGCAGTTTGGTAGCCGGGTTGGAGACCGGGCTGTCTGGCGGTTTGTCTGGCGATCTGACAACTTGACTATGCCGACTTGGGGATATTGGCCGCCTGTCTTCCTCATTGTTGTGGCCATGCGGTTAGTCTAACCGTGCGGCTTGTGCGGCTTATGCGGCTTGTATAGTTTCATGTTCTTGTAATTATTAGTCCCACATCGCTTATTTGTAATCTCTCTTCTCCCCTCCATTCTATAAAAGGGAGGTCATACCTTTATAATAGATATCTTTTTGGATAATAAAAGTTTTGTTACTCCAATTTTCGGTCTCTGGTTTTCTATTCGCACATGGTATCAGAGCACTCGATCGTTTCCACCTGATTCGGTTTGCCTCTATCCGCGTGGTTTGTTCTGTCTTGTCCGCGTGGCTTGCCCTTCCCCTCCTGTTCTTTGCGCCCTCTCTGTCCGCTCGACCTGTCCGAGCGGCTTGTTCCTGCTCTCGCGACCTGTTCTTGCGACTTGTTTCTTCTCTTGTCGCGCCCTGTTCG
Source organism: Platanthera zijinensis (assembly GCA_039513925.1). Classification (NCBI taxonomy): domain Eukaryota; kingdom Viridiplantae; phylum Streptophyta; class Magnoliopsida; order Asparagales; family Orchidaceae; genus Platanthera; species Platanthera zijinensis. The sequence goes on from CM077082.1 coordinate 45,803,093, forward strand.
CGCGACCTATTCGCGCGTCCTGTTGCTGCCCCTCTGTGCGTGCGGCCTTTCTGCTCTCCCTACTTGTCTGTTCGCGACCTATTTCTCGCGGTCTCCTCTTCTTCCCGCGATCTCCTTTAGTCGCGCAATTTCCTCTCTTTTGCACGAACTCTGTTTGTTCGTGTGGCCTGCCTTACTTCGTGTGATCTCCTTTGTTCGCACGACTTCTTGCCCTTTTGCCTTGCTCTACATCTTGGTCGTGGCCTTCCTTGTCGCTGGTGTGCTGTCACTGTGATCGCTGAAGAATCTTCTCCTTGTCCGCTGCAGCCTTCTTAGCTGCCCGTCCTGCTTGTTATTTGTGCGGCTTGTTCTTTCTAGCCGTGCGACCTCTTTCCCTTTGCTTCTTGGTTGCAGCCTTCCTTGTCACATGTCTTCCTGCTGTCCGCGCGGCTTGTTGTTTCTTCTCGTGCGGTTTCCTTTTCTAGCCGTGCGAACTCTTTTCCTGTGCTTCTTGGTTGTGTCCTTCCTTGCCGCACGTCTTCCTACTATCCGCGCGGCTTGTTGTTTCTTCTTGCGCTGTTTCCTTTCCTCCCTTCATGGCTTTCACATCCTCCTCAAAGTCGTCCGCCTCGGTGGTCACGTCTTCTGGTAGTGCCCACGTTGTTACTATAGGAAAATGGCTGATCTACACTGGTGCTACCAATCATATGACCCGCAATCCCCAGTGTTTTTCTCTCCTAGAAACACATGATTAGTTTCCCCCAGTTATTCTCGCTGACGGCTCTCCTTCACCGGTCAATGGGATAGGAGTGGCTCATGTCACCCCATCTCTTCACCTGGCGGATACACTCTACGTGCCCAAGTTCTCGTGCAACTTATTATCTGTTACCTCTCTATGCAAGCAATTACAGTGTTCCATCACATTTACTTCTACTTCTTGTTCTTTTCAGGATCCGGATTCCCAACGGACAATTGCTACTGGGACTGAGAGTGGCGGACTATACTTCCTTGACAACGCTTCCGCTCTGTCCACCTTCTTTTACACCTCCACGGATCTTCTCCAATGGCATCTTCGCCTTGGTCATGCTCCTCCACGATTTCTTTGTCAGCTTCTGCCCCAACTTCCTCCACAAAGTCCTCCCCTCAACTGTGAGGCCTGTCAGCTTGGCAAGCATCACCGCTCCTCCTTCCCTCCAAAGCAAGTTCGTGGATCTACCCGTCCGTTTGATCTCATCCACTCCGATATTTGGGGTCCTTCTCCTACCCTCACCGTTGGTCGAGGTAGTTCCTATTTTGTCACGTTTATTGATAATTTCTCTCGCTGTACGTGGGTGTATCTGTTAAAATATTGCTCTGAATTATTCTCTGTATGAACGTCCTTCTATCTTAAGATAAAAACTCAGTTTAACGTTTCTATTAAAGTCTTTCGATCTGATAATGCCAAAAAATATATCAGTCATGACTTTTCTACCTTCTATATGCAAAATGGGATTATTCATCAAACTAGTTGTGTCTATACTTCACAGCAAAATGGTGTGGCCGAACGCAAAAACCGTCACCTCCTTGATGTTGTGCGCACTCTGTTGACTCAAATGTAGGTTCCTCGCTCCTATTGGGGCTATGCTATTCTCATCTCCTATTATCTTATCAATCGCCTTCCCTCCACCGTTCTCCACGGCAAAACCGCCTTTTCCATTCTCTATCCAGGGAAGGATCTGTTTCCTCTCCCTCTACGTGTCTTTGGGTGCACAGTCTCTGTGCATTCTCCCTCTGCCACCTGTGACAAACTCTCACCACGGGCCACCAGGTGTGTGTTTCTGGGATACTCTACCACTCAGAAAGGCTATTGTTTCTTTGACCCGGTTACCCGCAAGCAATTTGTCTCTGCGGACGTAACCTTCTTTGAAAATGCAACCTACTTGTCTCCTGACTCCTCTTCCTCTACTGATATTCCTACTTCTCATACCACCTCTTTACACCTACCGAGATCACGCCACCTCCTCCCTCTCCACCATCTCCTCCACTGTGTCTACCTACCGAGATATCTCCTTCTCCACGGTCGCCTCTCTCTACTCCCGGGCCAGCTCTCTCCTCCACGGATGCCCCAGAAACTGAGGAACATGCCGACCTGGATATTCCCATTGCTCTTTGCAAAGGGGTGTGGATGTGTACTCAACACCCGCTAGCAGTTGTTGTTTCATATGATCACCTAACTCCTTCTCGTAGGAACTTTGCCTTGGCTATCTCTGCCACTGCAACTCCCCGCACTTACTAGAAGGCTCTTACTATTCCTCCTTGGAAGATCGTCATGGATGAGGAAATTACTACCCTCACTGAAAGGGGTACATGGACCCTTGTTCCTCTCCCTTTGGGCACTGATGTGGTTGGTTGTCGATGGGTATTCGTTGTGAAGTTCCACCCTGACGGCAGCGTGGATCATTATAAGGCCCGCTTAGTCGCCAAAGGCTTCACTCAGACTTATGGGGTTGATTACTTTGACACCTTCTCTCCCGTTACCCGTCTCAGTACCATTCGGGTTCTTCTCTCCGTGGCTGTCAACAGGGATTGGCCCATTTCTCAGCTGGATGTCAAGAATTCCTTTCTATATGGTGACCTTCAGGAAGCCGTATGCATGGAGCAACCTTCTGGGTATGTTGCTCAGGGGGAGACACGAGTATGTCATCTGAAGAAGGCCATCTATGGCCTAAAGCAAAGCCCTCGGGCTTGGTTTGACAAGTTCAACGGTATTATTACGGCCATTGGTTTTTCACGAAGTTCAGCCGATCACTTCTTATTCATTCGCAAAACCTCCTCTGGTATGGTGGTTCTTGCTATATATGTGGATGATATTCTTTTGACTGGCGACGACCAGGCTGGGGTAGCTTTGACAAAGAAACACCTCCGACAACACCTGGTCACTTTGGATATGGGCTCTCCCAAATACTTTCTAGGGATTGAGATTTCTCAGAAATCGAATGTAACATCCCATTTCCGGCTAGACCCCTAGGAGTCGGTCTGCCATGACAGAGCCCTAGGAAACCCAAGAATCGAAGTCCATCGGCCCAGATTTCGGGTCACGGGTTGGTCATGCCCGTGACCGATTCGTCACGCCCGTAACCTAGGGTGTGACCCCCTTCGGCGATCGTCGGTCTCAGGAAGATGATCGTCGAACGAAGAATTTTCAACCCGGGCATGTCATGCCCGTGACCGATATGTCACGCCCGTGACCTAGGGCGTGACCCCCTTCGGCGATCGTCGATCTCAGGAAGACGATCGTCGAACTCAGAATTTGCATCATAGGCCTGTCACGCCCGTGACCGATTCGTCACGCTCGTGACCTAGGGCGTGACCCCTTCGACGATCGTCGATCTCAGGAAGACGATCGGCGAACGCAAAATCTACAACCCGGGCCATCACGCCCCTTACCGATTTGTCACGCCCGTGACCTAGGGCGTGGCCCTCCCTTCGACGATCGTCGATCTCAGGTAGACGATTGGCGAGCTCAGAATATACCACTCAGCTCTGTCATGCCCGTGACCTACGTGCCACGCCCGTTACAAAGGCCGAAACGTCAGCCAGATTGGAAATTTATGTAACCCAAGCCATAATTAATTCTGATTATGAGAAGTTACACCAGGAGTAATTATGAGTCGTTTTCTTCTCTAATTACTTAATAAAAATGAGGAAGGGTTGACCCAATAGAAAATAGTCACCTGGATCAGTCATTTCATCTTCCATCTTTTCCTCTCCCTCCACCATAACCGAAATATTATTAAGAGAGAGATTTCATGGTCATGAATGCTTCACCCTTTCCCCTCCCAACTTGAAGATCTATAAAAGCCCCCTTAGAGCAAGATGAGAAAGTTACACTCTTGACCAAACGGATTCAGACTATTGTTCTTGCTGTAGGAGAAGTTCGGGAACGCCACCACCGCTCCATGACAATCCGACGTTCATCTCGCCTCCAAACCGCGAACAAGGTCCTCCTCTACTTCTTCTTTTGTGGGTTGATCTTAGGATCTTAGAAAGAAGTTCGTGCTCAACGGAGCCGAACCTATCTCGAGTTTTCATGGAGAAACCATGAAAAATACATTTTCGGGTATGCTAGAAACCGCCACCTCCGGCGGCCAAACCACCGCCGACCGATAGTCATCGCCTCGACAGAGGTAGTGGTGGTGCTGGCTGGTCAGGGAAGTGACCGGACGGCCGGCGACGGATCACGGAAGAGCTACAGGAAAAATATGTTTTCTGAGTTCAGTTCTCTTGTTCTGAAGAAGATGAACAGTAAAACATTTTTATGATATAAAATTATGTATATGATATGTATAAAGGAATTATACATTAAATAGGGCATTTTGATATGACAAAACGAGCCACTTAGAGTCCGATTTAGGAAAAATGGCCAGTCACAAAAGTTGTAGCCCTTCGAGTCTAGATTAATTTAAAATTGATTTCAACTCGTTTGGGTAAGTGGTTTGACCGCAACACCCGTTTTAGTAGAGATGTACCTAGTGTTGGGCAGGAACTAAAATAAATGCCCACGCTTTGTCCCTTGTCCAAATGACCTGAAATTTTGGCAGGAGGTTACCCTTAGCCGTTTCTAGAGGCTGTCTAAAAATGGGAATTTTTGGAGATGCTTTGCCAAAAATTTTTTGTTTTAATTTAATAAAGTTAAAGTAATTTATTTAAGTGGTCAAATGTCCTCCAAACCCTCCCAAATTTTGGTGAGTGGTCACTGGCTATAAAACCTAGTTCTGTACAAATTTTCAACTCATTTGGATGAATTTTGTATAGGGAGTCACCTATTCTTAACTAGGCAATAGTGAGACATTTTTGAGTAAAAAGTGCACTAGAGGTTGGAATGGTCAAATCACATCAATAGAGGCTGTTATTTTTACCACTAACTTAGAGGGGTTATTATAACCCACTTGGAAAAAATGGTGTGATTTAGGGTTGGTTTACCCTAGGATCCAAACTCAAACCCTTAATGGAGGGTTTTGAGGGTTGTGAAGGACATGAGAGCAATTGCTCTCGTATTGCCTTGAAATTCTGTAGAGTTGACGTTAGCATGATAAGAATCATCTGGATGGAATCTTGGAGGATTTGGAGACAAGTAGATACCTCAAAACCCTAATCTTAGCTTTAGGGTAAAATACTAATTAAGCACAATCTGTCATTAAACATTATCTAAAGGCTGTGAAACTTGGGTAGAGTAAGTTTTGGGGCGGGTAGAACCTATAACAATTTTATTAGAATTTTATGACGTCTATTTCTATCACTTCATTTGTAACGATTGTTATAGCCCCAATTGATGTTTTAATTATTTAATTCTTTATGTTCATTGAAACCTCATGAAATCTTGGAAGTGAATGTTTTAGGATAGAATGGTTACCCTTGAATTTTTGTATAATTGTTAGTTGAGTAAATCCATTACTTCCTTCATAAATGTTAAAAAAAGGTTTTATGCTTTGAAAATTAATTATGGATGATATTGTTACTGAAAAATTGTGAAACTTGGTCAATACTATCTTTAAGGTTTTACCTGCATACTATAATTAACTTATAATTTTTGGATGGACATACTCTGTACTTGGTTCATAAATAATGGAAGATAGAAAATATTTCTAAAATAGTTTTAGTGCCCTTTTGATGATAGAAAAATTGTGATACCTTGGATTTACCATATTGAGATAGCATAATATTTAGTATAATTTTGTTGGACATCTTGCATGAGTACTTAGGGTAGTTCATGTTCAAACCGATAGCCCTTGGAATTTTTGAGGAAATTAATCAAATGCTAGATAAATTAGGAAAATTACCATTTTCTGGATTTAGGCTAATTATATCATGATAAGTCTCCAGTGAATAATTTAGGGCATTTGGATGATTATCTAGATTACCTCATATTCGGTTCGACATATAGTCTAGGTTGGTCTGCTTATAGCAAATTGTTAAATTGCAATAAGACGTGATCTGGGATAGTTGTTGGAGTTAGTCATTTTGTCTGGGTGGATAGGGGTGGATGATTTTGTAATAGAATGATATGAAGAGTAGTGAGAAGTAGTGATTGCTAGAGTTAAGAGGTGTTCGGGTTCGACGAAAGATCGTCTTTCCCGAAGAGAGAAAGGTTAAAAATCACCCTAGGATTGTCTATCGTAATATGAGAAGGGAATGGGTAAAGGGAATCAACCAATAACAATAAGTGTCTTGCGAAAGGGAACGATGGGCTTCAGCTACAATCATAGTTCCTAGTGCCCTTTGAGAGCCCTTCACAGGGAATACCGGGGGCAGTCCTAGGTTAACGTAAACTGTATTAATAAACTAATACGAGCAACTTAGTAATTAGGGTTGCACGTTTCACAAATACTGTAGCACAGGAAGATAGTTGGGAGCTTCGGCTCGGTTGGTTAAGAGACGGACAGAATGGTCTGGGGAGCTTCGGCTCGGTTGGTTAAGAGACGGACAGAATGGTCTGGGGAGCTTCGGCTTGGTTGGTTAAGAGACGGACGTTTTTGTCCGGGGAGCTTCAGCTCGGTTTTTGTTTGATTACGATTAAACTTGCATGTGCATAAAAAGGAAAAAAAATTAAGGTGGTGAGTCTTCGGTATTGGAGGGTCGATGCACCGACGCCAATACGCTGACTCGGCAAGTGTGGTTAGCACTTTGCCAACAGAAGTCCGGTGCGCCAGCCGGCAAGAGTACGCAGGAGTCCGCTTAGTGCACCAAGCGTTAAGGCGTACGATAGGTCTGATCGGTAGTGCTTTACTGGTTTAGAGGTGGGCGAGGCCACCAACCGCTTCCGTCTGCCACTACGGAGGTATCCTGGGAGGTAACGGCTCCGAAAGGGGGAACTAAAGGTCTGTGTGCACAGAGTCGGGTGTGTGAGTTGCACTTGCATGTTCCATCATACCCACTTGCATGTCATAGCATAATCGATTCATTTAACCCTGACACCTAAAGTATAAGTGGTATGAGATGCTTATACATTAAGACCTGCAAAACGACCCCTTAGTCTATAAGCTTGTGTGGGTAAGTTTATAAATTAAGGTTAAATTCTATATATATATGATGCTGTTTGATAACCGACACCCCAACGTATAAGTTGTATGAGACACTTTATACGATGGGAGCCTTGCAGAAGATCCCTTGGCTTATGCGCTTCTGCACATAAGTTAAGGTTACTTTTCTTACTTTCTGTTTCTGTCATATTTATTATAGAATTGCTAGTTTAGTTCCGCTGCCACCTGTTCTTCTGATTTAATCTCCACCTTCATGTCCTTCCCTTTCTTCCTCTCCGCTCGGTACCTAGGAGCCATGGGGTAAGGGGTAGGGGATGATAGGGCTTAATCTTTATGACTAACGGTTTTCGAACCGCATCATTTTAGGGGATCGTGGAGCCCAGCACGGGAGAGAAGTCCCAGAGACCGGTGTGCTTAGAGATGGGGCAGTCTAGCTCCGGAGTTCATACAGCCGGGACCGTGAGTCTTGACCTTGAGTAGATGTTTTGTTTTACTTCCGCATGAGTGACCTGTAGTTAGGATTATGATGTACCGGACATAAGCCCGTATTTTAGTACTCTGATGTATCATTTTGTGGACACTCCCTTTGTGGAGACTTTTTTTTATATATGTGATATGCATGTGGACTTACTTTTACTTCATTTATGATGCTGCCTTTCTGTGATCGAATTGGCTGGCAGAATCGGCGCTTTGTGATGATGACCCTTCAGGGCATGAAGGTGTCACCACAAAGTGGCGGTTCTGGGCCTAAGACCCCGGTGTTTAGAAAAAAAAAGGGGGGGGGGGGGTCTTACACCCAACTCTTTAGTTCTTTCCCAACGGAAGTATGCTCTTGATTTGCTAAAAGAGGCAGGGTTGACTGGTGCTAAACCTGCCAGATGTTCCATGGATATTGAGGAAGATAAAACTTGGACAGATGACTCGCCTCCTCAATCTGATTCTTCAAGGTACTGGCGTCTGGTGGGCAAACTCATTTATCTCACAGTGACCAAACCCGACATCTCATATGCTGTAGGCAAAGTTAACCAATTCATGCAAGCTCCTAGAGAGTGTCATCTATAGTCTGCCGTGAGGATACTGGAGTATGTTAAAGCAGCTCTAGGGAAATGACTCCTTTTTCAGAAAAATGGTCACTTGAGGGTTGAAGCGTACTCAGATTCAAGTTATGCTGATGATAAAAGAGACCGCAAGTCAACATCGGATTTCTACACATTTGTTAGAGGAAATCTTGTGAGCTGGAAGATCAAGAAACAGTCTATGGTCTCCATGTCTAGTGCAAAGGCGGAATACTGTAGTATGACATCGACCACATGTGAGTTAAAATGGTTACGGGCTCTCATGCTTGACCTAGGAGAGATCTATAACTATCCTCTTCCTATGTTTTGCGACAACGAGGCTGCTATATATATTTCCAAAAATCCAGTTTTTCATGAGAGAACAAAACACATAGAGGTCGACTGTCACTTTATTCGAGAAGAGATTTTGAAGAAATAGATTTGTACTCCGTTTGTCACATCTGACAACGAGTTGGCAGATGTCTTCACCAAGCCGGTGTCCGCGTCTTTGTTTCATATTTGCGACAAGCTGGGCATGATTGATATCTATGCTCCAACTTGAGGGGAGTGTTGAGACCGAGCGGTCTATCGGGTTGAGACCGGGAGGTCTGACGGTCTGGCGGTCTGGTGGCTTGTCCCAGCAGTTTGGTAGCCGGGTTGGAGACCGGGCAGTCTGGCGGTTTGTCTCAGCAGTTTGGTAGCCGGGTTGGATACCGGGTGGTCTGGCGGTTTGTCTGGCGATCTGGCGACTTGACTATGCCGACTTGGGGATATTGGCCGTCTGTCTTCCTCATTTTTGTGGTCGTGCGGTTAGTCCAACCGTGCGGCTTGTGTGGCTTGTATAGTTTCATGTTCTTGTAATTATTAGTCCCACATTGCTTATTTGTAATCTCTCTTCTCCCCTTCATTCTATAAAAGGGAGGTCATATCTTTGTAATAGATATCTTTTTGGATAATAAAAGTTTGTTACTCTAATTTTCGGTCTCTAATTTTCTGTTCGCACACGGACATAAACCTCTATCTGCCTTGTCGCCAAAGGCCCTGCTAGGACGCCGTCAACAGCCGAACTCTGCAGCAACACCTTGTCCGCCTATCAGTAGACATTGCTCCAGTCCGCTCGCCCTGCGGACTCACCTCCAGTCCGCGTACCCCATACTCGCAACCAAGGCACATGACACTGCTGTCGTGCTTGGCGTACTGAGAAGCAGTCCGCGCTTAACTGCGCGATCTCGCCGGACTGAACCAAACCTGGACTTGGTTCAGAACCAACCAAATCCACACCACCGACCACAAGGGCCAGTCTGCGCTTACTGGCAGACACTGGAAACAGTCTGCCAAACCCGGCGACCTCAAGATCCAGTCCGCTCTAACCGGCGATCCCTGCGACTTCCACCAGCCGCACTACCAGAGCTAGATCAAGGCATCTGCCATGCCGGTCTGCCAAGCTCTAGTCCAGTCTGTATGTTGTCGGATTCCGCGGATAAAGAAGCTATCGGCCCGGTTACCTTCTGGGACCAAATCGTTGGCTGAGCATAAGCCGGCCTGGCTGGCCGCCGCCTCTGTCCGCACAGTCCGCGCGAACAGACAGCCCCGACCGCCAAAGAACAAGCTGACTGCAACAGCTCCGCCGACCTGGCTAACCGCCAGTCCTGTCCGCATAGGCCGCGCGGAGAGTCGCCCAATCACCCACTTTCACTTCCCCATTTTCAACAAAGATATTGTCTTCCTCAACAGTCTTGGCAAACAGTTCTTCTACATCCGCTCAGCCTAGCAGCTCGATTCTTTACATGTCAGACGACTTCTTACACGACAGCTTGCGCAAAAACTGTTGTGGTGTTTGCACGGTCTAGCTTTTAAGCTATTTGCAGACCATTTTCACTTTCTTACATCTACCCATATCTACTGCACCCGGGCATATCATTTTTCTTCTACCTACCGCCACCCGCTAGTATAAATAGAGATGCATAGTACCTTGAAAGGGATACTAAATCCGGCTAGAGCTTGTTGCAAACTTGAACTTATGCCCTGTTTGGTGTTGCGGGCTTCTCTAGTGGTTGTGACTTCAAACTGGTAACCATTAACTCTAAGCAAATAAAATTACCAGCAACAAGGTGTTTGCCTTGTAGGAAGCTCGATCTCAATGCTTGAGGTACCCTCTTATTCCTTCTCAACTCGTCCTTCACGACGTCAAAGTAACTAACCGCTCGCAGTGGCCATCAACTTCTCTCTTGGAAGAGCGTAAAATCGTGAAAGCATTTGTTGCATTAACAGTCGAACATAAAACTTAATAGAAAGTGAGCAGATGAGACATGAGAGCACGCTTTTTTAAATTAAATAAGATAATACAAATTAAATTCTCAAAAAATTATAATAAAGAAAATTGAAAAGAATAATATCTTATGAAAATGTATTTTTTTTTCCTTCAATATAATATGTATAGATAATAGAAGAAGAAAATGTTAGTGAACCGTTTCTCACAACCATGACTGCTGTTTCAATAGATATTTTATATTTTCATATCAAAACCAAACTGGCTTTGGCTCCGTTTGGCATGGTGGTGGCGATCACGAACATGAGATTAAATTGTCATTCGTTAACGCCCACCTAAGTAACTTCATTCACTTAGGCGACCTTTAAGCGAATGACGGTTTAACCCATACGTTTACGACCGCCACCACCGGGACAAACGGAGCCTTAATTTCTGCCAGCAGACTTGCGCAAACGATCCCCGTGTTACACAACAATACAAGTATACATCAATCAATAACGGCCTTTATGACGCTGCCACGTGACGGCCCATATAACATGTTAATTGTCTGAGTATGTGAAGTAATATCATTGCGTTTGTATTTGATTGTAGGGATATCATAAAACGATATCCTTACGTTCGCATTTGTCACGTAGCAGCTTCGCAAGGGCCCATCTCCAAATTTGAAGACGGGGCTGGAACCAAAAAAAAAGGTGATTGTTATTAACACTACGGTTTTGGCTAGTCGCACAATGTTTTCTCCTAATTTTTCGTGCCTTTTGGAAATATGTTTTGTCCAGGTATTTTTAGGAAAAATGTTCAACACTAAGATCTGCAACTTTCGTGTTGAACACTTTTCCTAAAAATGCATGTACAAGGCGTATTTCTAAAAGGCGCGAAATCTGGGTGTATTTTCCAAAGTACGCATTGCATATGCATTTTAGGAAAAGTGTTCAACACAAAAGTTGTAGATCTCGTCGAGATCTACAACTTTTATGTTGGATATTTTTCCTAAAAATGCATGTAAAAAACATATTTATAAAAGACGCGAGAAATTAGGGAAAAACGTTGTGTGACTAATCAAAACTGTAGTACTAATAAAATTCACCCAAAAAAATCTCTCATGCATTTTGTGGGGATGTGAAGTCCCCCAACTGTCGTCAATCTTCAATCACACGGGGGATGCAGCGATGGTTGTCGTGCGGGGCATTCATTGGCGTATTGATCAAACAATATTAAAGTTATTAAATAAATATATTCATACATTATTAATGTTCTTTAATAAATACACAATTTATATTATTAATATTAGTACTATTCGATAAATTTATTTATAACCAATGTATTGCATGGCGTAAGGGAAAATTTGAAGAGAAAAGGTGAAGAGTGAAGTCAGAAAATAATTGGAAGGGAAAAAATTGAAGTTAGGCTTGTAAGTAAAAACCAATCGAATCGAAACAAATCAAATCATACGGTTTGGTTCGGTTTCAGCAGGCCGCGGTTCGGTTATGATTTTGATTTTAGAAAAATCATACGGTTTGGTTCGATTTATGATTTTGTGTGACAGACCGAACCAAGTCGAACCAAACCGTCGTATATAAAAATATTTAATTTTTTAATTAAATTTCATTAAATCATACGGTTAATCATACAACAGGTATTTTTCTTATATATTTTAAGTTTTTTATTTTTTTGTTTTGATTAAGCATCAAAATTGGGGTGTTCCAAGTTTCCATATTCCGGGTGGCTTTCTTTAACTCATAGCGGTTTCCTTTCAAATGAAATATTCCGGGCAATGCTCGAAGCAGCCCCTCTATCCGCGGAACAACTTGTTGATCTTTAGTCTAGATATTTCTCTAATCTAGATTTTTCTCCAAACAAATAATGTTGATGAATATTTCATTTTCCATTCATTTGATTTTGGAGTCCTGAAATGGTTAGATGATGAGAATTGTGTTCAGACAACACTTTCATATTGAGTGGTTGAGCCTCATTCATTACACCATCCATGATCTCAATCTATAAATCTTTAAGCTTTATCACATTATTTAAACAACCAAAACCGAACCAAACCAAACCATTCAGTATTGTTCGGTTCGGTTTCAATGTTTGAGCGGTTCGGTTCTGATGGGCATAAACCTTCATTTAAAGCCCTTGAGGGTGCATTTAACTACTCTTTCCTCATGATTTCTCCTATTATGGAGATCATGAGATTGACCAGTCAACCCACTTTCCATGATCTCCTTCACAATAGGAGGATCATGGGGGCCACCCTTTCGATAACTACCGCCACCGCCGCCACCGCCGCCGCCGCTTGCAGGTTTGCCACCGTACGATGACTACGGAGCATCCATCGTCCTCCGATCTGCAAGTAATCACCCACTAACCACCAGGTTAGTAGGGGGGCCCACCATAACCGCCTCCTGGAGGCTATAAAAGGAGTCACAAGCCTCCTCATTTCTCACCTTTTGGCTCCCTCGGTCTTCTTCTTCCCCAGGCAAGAGCTCTGTCGAACTCCTCCCTCAGGTCATCTTCAAGTCGCCTACGAGCCAAAGGAGCGCCCAAGTACCCAAGTGCGCAGAGAAGGGAAGAAGACAACCGTCGCCTGCACTCAAGCACACCAGCCACCAAGCAGCATCCAACACTCCCTCGGCGTAGTCTATTTCCCGTCGCGAGTTAGGATTCTCTCTCACCACCAAGTTGTAACGAGGCGCGACATGTCGCCCTCGATTCAACAAGCATATTGTAACCGTAAGTTGATAGTGGACTTTGACCGGAACAGATCTGATCATGTGGTTTTTTACCCAGTTAAGGTTTTTTCCACGTTAAAACCTCTTGTGTCAACTCTCTATTTTCATTGACTGTGTGCGCGCTCGACCATCCCGAGAGCTAAGGCGGTCCAGTTTATTCTAGTCCGGCCGGGACGCTGAGTTAGTACGCAACAGTTTGGCGCCATCTGTGGGAAACACGATTCTCATCATCCTTCAGAAGCCAAGATCTCCCTTCTTGCAACATACAAGCTTCGTTTCAATGGCAAAAAGAAGTGCCTGCACTACTGAAGGATCCGTCCCCAGTGGACGCACTGAACCAGCACGCTCCCGGTCGCTTGTGAGCCTACCATTTGAAGCAGAAGTTACATTCGCACCTGTCACCGCCCTCGAGGGGCGAGTTCGACAAATGGAAGAGCAGCAAACTAAAATGTTTGCTCTGCTCAGGAATCTGGGAGCGCCTCCTACTCCTCTAGCACCAGTTAACCCGCCGCCGCCAAATCATGGCAGAGCACAATAAGCTTCATCAAGATAAGAGACGCCCGAAGGATACTCTGACGCCGCCAGCTCCACTCACCCGGCTCGTAGAGGAACTGAAATTGGGCGACACCACCACAACTGGGGAGACGAGGCTCGACTTCCTCCACTCGAGAGGTTCACCCAGGAAGAAATTCGGGAGGTGATTGCAGAAGAATATCAACAAGCGAGCCGACAGGATATTCATACTTGCCGACCACTCTGTCAAGGCTCTCCCTTGCACCACAAATCCTGGCTCATCCAATCCCTCATGGTTTCAAGCTGCAGAATATCGAGACATTCGACGGAACAGACGATCCGTTGGAACATGTCAACCACTTCAATACCATTATGAGGATCTACAACACACCTGATCAATTACTCTGCCAAGTATTCCCAGCAACTCTCAAAGGGCAGGCCCGCACATGGTTTCACTCCTTGAGGGTGGGAACCATTGCCAACTTCACGGAACTAACGAGACAGTTCGCGAATCAGTTCATAGCAAATCAGAGGATCGTTTGCGACCCTTCCCATTTATCAGGTATCCACCAGAACGAAGGGGAGTCTTTGAAGGACTTCTTCTGCAGGTTCTCTGCAGAAGCTCGCCAAATCCCAGGTGTCGACCCGGAGTAGTTAAGAGGAGTGTTCCTTAGGGGTCTCCATCCTAGGACTTCTATTCAACACTAATGAGGGAAATCGTCCCTAGCTACCCCGACCTCGTACACCGCGTAGATGAGCAGATCGCAGTCTACGAGGCTATTGAAGCTCATCGTCAATAGTTTGACGGGAACCAAAAGCACATGAGGGAATGGGGATCCTTGCTATAATGTCAAGTGAATCCTCGTCAACAACGAAAGTTCAGTTGACGTCCTGTTCTCCTCCACCCTTCAGAACATGAAGCTTTCCAAACAACATCTAACACCAGGCGCAGGACCAGTGTATAGATTCGGCAACCATCCAGTCTAGGTGCTGGGAATGATTACCCTACCAGTTACTATGGGAGAGTTCCCAAGGCAGTCGACGCATGAAGTCCAGTTTATTTTGGTAGATTCAAGCTCAGCCTACAATACAATATTCGGAAGACCAGTCCAGTCCATTTTCAAAGCCATCCCCTCAATCCCCCATTTCGCGATGAAGTTTCCCACTTCAGGAGGGATCAAAGTCGTACGCGGGAACTAAGAGGCTGCTAGGAATTATTACTCGAAGCAGGCACAACCCGTCAAAGCCACAACTCTAAATATTGATGACTTCGATCTACGTGACGAGGCGATCCTACAACGGGGAATGCCTATCGAAGGATTGGGCGAAGTCCCCCTATCACCAACAGTTATTTCTTGCACCGTCCAGCTTGGGTCCCTCCTGCCACAACAAGAAAAGGAGGAGCTAACAGCTTATCTCCGCAAGAACAAAGATATCTTTGCCCGGGCTCCCGAGGATATGCCCGACATAGATCCTCAAGTCATCCAACATTCCCTCAACATAAACCTGGCTTGCAAACCCGTCATCTAAAAAAAGCGAAACTTTGCCCCGGAATGGCTCCAGACAATTGAAGAAGAGGTACAAAAGCTCCTCGACGCCCAGTTCATCCGAAAGGTAGAGTACCCCGCCTGGCTGGCCAATGTTGTCATGGTGAAGAAGTCTTCCGGGAAATGGAGGATGTGTGTGGACTACACCAATCTCAATCAAGCTTGCCCTAAGGATAGCTTCCCCCTTCCCAGAATCGATCAGTTAGTCGATTCGACCGTCGGACATCGCCTCATCAGCTTCATGGACGCCAACTCCGGCTACAACCAGATCCGGATGAATCCTGCAGACAAAGATCACACGACATTCCGAACTGACAAATGAATCTATTGTTACAAAGTGATGCCTTTTGGGCTCAAAAACACCGGAGAAACTTATCAGCAGCTCATGAACAAGGTTTTCAAGGATCTCATTGGCAAGTCTATGGAAGTGTATGTGGATGATATGTTAGTTAAAAGCATTCGTCGAGAAGATCACCTAGAAGACCTCAAAAAGTATTTCAAAATCCTCCGCCAGTACGGTATGAGGCTCAACCCCAGTAAATGTGTGTTCGGGGTTACGTCTGGGAAGTTCCTAGGATTTATGGTAATACAACAGGGAATAGAAGCTAACCCAGAAAATATCAAAGCTCTCGAGGAATGTCACCGCCTTGGTCCCTCAGAGAGGTGCAACGTTTGAATGGAAGAATTACAACACTCTCCCGGTTCTTGGCACGGACCGGAAACAAGTATCTCCCTTTCTTCAAGATTCTCAGAGGAGACAGGACCGCAGTGTTGTGGACGGATGAGTGCCAGGCCGCCTTTGAGGCTTTAAAGCAATACCTGGCCTCCCCTCCACTTCTGTCAAAGCCTACTCCTGAAGAAACACACTTTTTGTACCTCGTCGTCACACCCACGACACTAAGTTCTGTGTTGGTAAGGGATGAAGGAGGAATCCAGCACCCCGTCTACTATCTCAGTAAGATCCTCTCAGATGCGGAAACTCGGTATCCAGTTGCAGACAAGACAGCCCTAGCACTCGTCTCCTTATCCAGGAAGCTTCGTCCTTACTTTCAAGCCCATGCAAGCAAAGTGTTGACCGAGCTACCTCTCCGCGCAATTCTCCATAAACCAGAAGCGTTCGACCGATTGGTCAAGTGGGCAGTCGAGTTAGGCGAATTCGACATCCACTTTTTGTCATGCCCTGTCATCGAGTCATAAATCCGGGCATATTTTGTTGTTGAAAATACCCTACCAGCAGAGACAGATAGCATGCAAGTCGAACCCGATCAACGGTGGACTCTGTACATTGATGGAGCGTCTGGGCTCGAAGGCGCAGGAGCAGGATTGCTTCTAGTAAGCCCATAACTTATCATTTTGGAGTATGTGCTCCGGTTGAAGTTCCCCTCCACCAACAACGTCGCCGAGTACGAAGCTTTAATTGCGGGACTCAGGCTCGCCATCGACTGCCACATCAGAGGATTGATAGCCTACTAAGATTCTCAGCTCATTGTCTTCCAAATAGAAGGAGACTACGAAACGAAAAACGAGCAGCTAACCTAGTACCTCCCACTTGTAATGTCCCTCCTGCTCAGGATACCGCAAATTCAGATCCTTCACATCCCCAGGGAACAGAATTCCTGGGCAGATGCCATATCAAAGCTGGCCATGTCACCTTCCCAGTATCAGTCAAGGAGGCGCCAAATAGAAGAAATTGTCTTTCCAAGTGTCTAAGGACCGTGTGAGGTTACAGAGATTGACGAGCCGGAAGAATCTTAGGTTAGTCCACTGGTTACCTACCTAAAGTGCCAGGGCTGCCGGAAGACCCAACAGAAGCACGACGCCTAAGGATGCGGGCAGCCACCTTTGTGTTGATCAATGAAGAATTGTATAAGCGGTCCTTATCGGGACCATACCTAAAGTGTTTAGTAGAGAGAGACGCCGAATATACCCTACGTGAAGTCCATGAAGGGGTATGCGGTGAGCACTCGGGTGGGAAATCCTTGGCACGAAAAATCTTACGTCAAGGATTATATTGACCGACTATAAAGAGGGAAGCGACCGACTTCATCCAACGGTGTAAGAGTTGCCAACTGCACGCCAACGTCCCTCGACAACCTCCCATTTCCCTCTCCATGCTGCAAGGAGCATGACCGTTTGCACAATGGGGAATAGACCTTCTTGGCCCTCTATCTCAAGCTTCGGGGCAAAGAAAATTCTTCATAATGGTCATTGATTATTTCACTAAATGGGTGGAAGCAGAGCCGCTGGCCAAGATCACCGAAGAGAATGCAAAGCAATTTGTGTGGAAGAACATCGTTTGCCGTTTTGGAATCCCTGCAATGATCATCACCGACAACGATACTCAGTTCACGGGAAGTTCCTTCACAAAATTATGTGAAGATTTAAAAATTGAGCTGCGATATACAGCTGTGTTGCATCCTCAAACCAATGGGCAGATCGAGGTGACCAACTGTACCGTCTTAAAAGGGTTGAGGACGTGACAACAAGATGCTGGGGGCAGTGGGTCGATGCACTCTCCAATGTGTTATGGGCATACCAGACAACTGAGAGAACTCCCACAGAAGAAACGCCATACAATCTCTGCTACGACACCGAAGCAATTATCCCGGTCGACATCGGCATTCCAAGCCCCCGGGTTTCCAACTTCAACCTCAAGAAGAATGGTGAAGCACTCAGAGACAACTTAGATTTGGTCCCTGAAGTTCGCGAGGAGGCAGCCCTCCGCACTGCGGCCTACCAATAACGGACTGCTCGGTACTACAACCGCAAGATGAGACCCTAACCGATCAATGTCTGGGACTTGGTCCTCCGCACCGTAGAGGCCGCAGGCAAAGGGACGCAAGGAGACAAACTCTCTCCTACATGGGAAGGTCCCTTCGTCGTCACAACAATGGTAAAACCAGGAACATACAAGTTGCGGACCGCCGAAGGAAAGCCACTTCCCCGCACTTGGAACGCGCAGAACCTGCGTCGATTTTATCAATGATTTACTGCTTTGTGTCTTTTGAATTGTGTAACGCGTTTAAAAAAAAAGACTCTATGGTGTGTGAAAGTCGTGGGCCTAATCTCGAGGAAATTATTTTTATCCAAATATCACATTGTGTTGCTGCAAATCTTGTCTATTCAAACAGGGAAGACGACGCACTGATTGCCCGTGGGGGCCTGCCCCCCTCATGGCTAAGCCGCGATTACAACCCGCGCAAACTAAGCCGTGAGCCCGACTCGTGCAAACTCCCTGTGGGGGTCTGCCCCCCTCACGGCAAAGCCGCGATTACAACCCGCGCAAACTAAGCCGCGAGCCTGACTCATGCAAACTCCCTGTGGGGGCTTTCCCCCATCACGGCAAAGTCACGATTACAACCCACGCAAACTAAGCTGCGAGACCAACTCGTGCAAACTCCCCGTGGGGGCCTTGTCCCCTCACGGCTAAGCCACATGCTAGAACCGTGCAAACTAAGCCGCGAGATAGAATTATGTAAACTAAGTCGCGGGCTAGAACCATGCAAACTAAGTCGCGGGCTAGAACCATGCAAACTAAGCCGTGGGCTAGAATCGTGCAAGCTAAGCCGCGGGCTAGAACCGTATAAAATAAGCTACTGGCTAGAACCGCGCAAACTAAGCCGCAAGATGAAACTGTGAAACCAAAGTTGCGAACCTAGTTCACGCGAAATACTTCGCCCACACTCTCCTGCAAGCAAAACTCGCGAAAACATATCTCAAAGGATAAAAGGGAAAAACGAAACAGCTAAGTGACATGAAAATAACGATGTCATACTGATCTGTGCACAAGAGCGCCCACTACAACTGCTAAGCAAAAACAACACACGACACGAATAGCTGGAGGAAGAGTACAAAAGCATACAAATACAAAAATGTGAGGCCGCTACACATCAATAGCGTCGACATCAGAACGTTCATCCTCAGAAATGTCATCAAAGCTAAAGCCAGAGGTGTCGTATCCCAGGTGCCGACCGACAAAACGAAAGGCCTTCGCCACTCCACGCCTGAGGGCTAACTCACAGGCATCTTTCACTTGAGGCTCCACCTCCTTGGACCAGATCTCTTCGCGCACCTCCTCCGCAATCAGGCAATGGTCTCGCATGTAGTACAACGGCTCCAAGTACTCCGCGAGTCCAGCAGCCTTCAGCTCCGATACACGGTTGTCAGAAGATAAAATCTCCACTTGGGCCCTTGCCGCCCAAAGCTGAGTCTCAAAGCTGGTGGTTTCCTCCTGGGAATGTTTTAGCATCTGGGTGGTCCTCTCCACCAGTGCCTTCTCTACCTCCAATATCACGCATGCATTCTCCAACTCGGACTTCAGCCCGGGCCCCATCCGACGGAATCGTGAAACGTCACGGTCATGCTCCTCCTTCAAGGAGGCTAGTGAGCTTGTTGTCGATCGGAGCTTCTCCTGAAGGGCCAGATACCCGTCCTTCAGGCTCACATAGTGGTCGTTCCAAGTAACGATAGTCTGGGCCTGAGTCTCGATTTGCACAAAGGAAAATGAAAATTAGCATCACAAGACGAAAAATGAAAATTTCTCACAAATAAGAGTACTTACCACGTCGCACATTGCCCTCGAAGAGGAAGACATGCGCGGGGACGCCGCCTCCACAGAAGGAGCCCAAAGGGCTAGGCACTCAAGCACCTGAACCTCAGGGGTGGTATCATCTCGGGCAACTTGAGGAGCCACCTCATCCGTCATTTCGACACCACTAGAAGAAACTGCGCCGGTTTTTCTTTTACGGCTGCCACCAGAGCGTGCCTCGATACTCCGCGAAGAATCCAAAGAAATGTCACATTGCAGTAAGCGCTTCTCCTCTAAAAATGAGAAAATGTTGAACATGCAATTGTCCAATTCACGGGGCTCCGGAAATCCCAGCACCGGCAAAAATTCCCGCTCCTTCCTCTTCTGGCGGCGACAACGATCGGGGAGCGAATTCCACACCTCCGGTAAGCCCCAAGGCTTCCTGATGTATTCGAAAAGGGTGTTACCGTCACGACGGTCTATCCGAGCCTCGAACTCGAGCCAACTCTTGTTGCTATGAATCTCCACAAGCTCCCCACCATCGGAGCAGACATCGCACTAATCTCGAAAAAAGTCCAACGAAAGTCTCCTGCCATGCTCACTGAAGAAAACAACCATGCCCATAAGACGCACTACTCCCAACGAGGTAAACTGGGAGATTGACACCCCGCAAAATTTCAAGATCTCGATCACCTCCTCGCAAGGCAGGAATCGGAAGCCAGACCTCAAAGTACTATCGCAGACCTTTAGCCAGCCTGGGGGGGGATTTTGCACTCTCTCCTTGGCATGCGGAATTTTCACCTCCAAATCAGCAGGTAGCCCGAACCACTTTCTCCAAATGACGATTTGGTCCTCGTTAAGAGAGGAGCGCAGACGCAGTGGTCTCACAGTACGCTTTGAGCCCTGTCACCAGAAAGGAAAAGTCAGATGCAGTATGAAAGCACGTCACACACGGTAAAATTAAAGGGTAGACCCCCTTGAAGCAAGCCAAGGGGAGCCCCCGTACATGCGCACTCGCAAAGCATAATACCTACGGGCCCAGTGCAGCAGAGCACGTGCGCGAAAGCGCACTAGCACGCACACAGCCCGGTACGCACACGCCCACGCACACACGGACAGGTGCGTGCGCACGCGGCTAAGCACGTACGCGCACCCGCATGCACACGACCTGATGCACACACACACGCGCGCGACCCGATGCGCGGCGCGTGCGCACCGGGCGCCCTCGCTCGGGCATGTGCACCGGGCACGCGCGCACCCGAGTGGGCGCGCCCCAGGTACGCGCACACCCAGGTGTGTGCGCGCACTGCACAAGTGCGCGCGCGCCCAGGTGCGCGCGTACACGACCTATTCCGCGCGTTCCCACGCGCGAGCGCCCAACGCGCGCGCGATCAAGGACGCGTGCATGACCAGGGACGCGCACCCGCACGTCCTGGTCCACGCTGTTGGAACAACCCCGGTTGTGGATTTGGGCAAGGATACACTTCATCAAAGAGAGCATGGATCTGACTAAAGATTACAAAAGAATCAGGCAATGATCAAACTGCGTTCAACGATAGTTGAACTGAGTTCGACGAACGTCGAACTCAGATCGACGATCTGCAGGCCAACTCAGCTCGACGTTCAAATATATCTAAACAAAGTCAGCTCAACGATTCTACAATAAAGTGAGCTCGACGACTCAAGCCTTGAACTCAGCTCGACGATCACCAAAGAATTGAAGAACAGCCAAGTCAGGTCGACGATCTCTGAACCCAGCTCGACGCATCGTCGAACCCAGTTCGACGATCGTCCATCTCAGGTCGACGATTTGCCAAGGAATTGATAAAAGCTAAAGTACTCTTCAACGGTCAGATTCCCTGACATTTATGTCAGCATTCAACCAAAGAGCCGTTGCCAGCTATCAATGCAAAGTCACTATGGGAAAGGAAAAGGATTAAAGGCTGAATAGTTGTCATAAGTTCCAAGAATGGAATAAAATAATGCTCACAAGATTTGAGAATTTAAATCAATTCATTATATATATGCATTCCGGCTTCCAGTCAAAGAGACACACACAGGACAACAACATATTTTCATATATACAAGAACAACACAACAGCTCTCATCAATCCTCATCAGAGAGCCTTTTGTTCACAGCAAGAAGAAGAAGGAGTCTCCTCCTTCAGTCTCATACAGGCTTCAAGAGCAACAAACAATCTGAATCTTCAGATTTATCTGCTACCAGAAGACCTACCACACCCCAAGAACAAAGTTTCTTCATCCTGAACCAACTCCAAACTTCAGGGGGAGCTTTGACAATCAAGAATCCACTAGTCTTCTCTCAGAGCTTGAGAGAGAGAAGAACACTTTTCACCTTTTTTTGTTTTACTCTTTTTCCCACCTTGTACAGGGTTATAACTCCCTTCAAAAGTTAAGTGTTGGTGTTAGGGCACCTTATCAAAAACCCTTTGGTGTGAGGGCACCTGATCAAAAACCTTATGGTGTGGGGCACCTTATCAAAAACCCATTGGTGCCCAGGACACCTGATCAACTATTCCTGCTAGTGGATTCCTACCAGGGGTGGTAGAAGAGTGGATGTACCCAGTTGAGGGGAACCACTATATTTTCTGTGTCTTCTGTGTTTTTATTTCCTTTACTTTTGCTGCTTTATTTTCTGCATATTATGCTGTGTATGAAAAATATCTAGAATAAGGTGTAGGTCTCACTTTCAATTGGTATCAGAGGGAGGTTGGTTAAAACCACAGGCTAACACCTGAACCAAAAAGATCCAACAGATCTTACTTCATTCTAGAATTTTTTTTTCACTCATGGCAGAACTTCCTATGTGCAACCTCAATACATTTGCACTATGGCAGTCAAAGATAAAATGTTATATGAAGTTATTTGATGAAAGCATTTTTGATGTTATAATGACAGGTCCTATAGCACCCACAGCATCAAACAAAGATGCACAAAAGTTACTTAAGGATGCTGATGCTAGAGCAATGAACATCTTGGCACAATCCATGCCAGATGACATCTTTGAAGATCTGATGCACTGCACCACAGCCAAGGAGCTATGGCAATCCCTCATCAAGATGGCTGCAGAATCAAGTAAAGAAGAATCAGCATCTGAATCTTCACCAAAATCAAACACAGATGAACCACAATATGATTCATCTTATTTAAGTGATGAAGAAGATGTTGCTGATGAAGTAGCCTTCTGCTTAAAGGCCATAAATGCATCAAACAACAAGGAAAAGCCTGAATCAGAACTTAGAAAATATCAGGTGATATCCCATACTAACTACATTTCAAAATATCCTAAATCACTTTCTAACTTGGATGCAACTAAACCTAAAGAAAATATGAATTTCCTTAAAAGTCTACTCCCATTCGTCATCAATCCACATGCAGACCACACTCATTTTAAGGAAACAATAAGAAAACCTTCAAGAGAAATATTAAGAAAATTCAACAACATTGATTTTGTTTTTCAAAAGTTTTCTCAAATTTTTCAAACATACATGAAATATTTTTTGAAAAATTTATTTAATAAACCAATAAAACCTCATTACATTTATGGTCTGAAAATTTTCCTTTTTGATGAATCTTAGATCTCAAAGAGGCATAGTAAGATAATTCTACATCCTTACAGATTTTTCACAAAATTATCTACACTAAAACTCAACACAGACTTGATCCAGTGGATCATCACACCGTGTTGAAGTTTTTATTTGTGATAAAGTGATTCTATAGGAAGGGAATTATCAGACAGTGCCTTTCTGATTTTAAAGATTTTCTTCAAAATCTTTTTCAGATAATCCTAATGAGTGCTGTGCTCATTAAATTGCATTCCCCTGCCGTCCTCTCTGCCCTCACTCTTTTCTTCTTCAAGATTTGCTTCATTCATTTGTTCATGCACAAAAGCAAAAACTGCATCTCTTCTTGTTCCCTTTGCACTTGATCTGTTTTCTGTTTTGCAGGATCACAGACTCAAAATTTCCAACATGAAGAGATGATCAAGAACAGGGCCAAACTTTACAAAACATTCATAAAAGTATGAAGTGTACCCTAACCCAAATAGGGGGAGATTGTTGGAACAACCCCGGTTGTGGATTTGGGCAAGGATACACTTCATCAAAGAGAGCATGGATCTGACTAAAGATTACAAAAGAATCAGGCAATGATCAAACTGCGTTCAACGATAGTTGAACTGAGTTCGACGAACGTCGAACTCAGATCGACGATCTGCAGGCCAACTCAGCTCGACGTTCAAATATATCTAAACAAAGTCAGCTCAACGATTCTACAATAAAGTGAGCTCGACGACTCAAGCCTTGAACTCAGCTCGACGATCACCAAAGAATTGAAGAACAGCCAAGTCAGGTCGACGATCTCTGAACCCAGCTCGACGCATCGTCGAACCCAGTTCGACGATCGTCCATCTCAGGTCGACGATTTGCCAAGGAATTGATAAAAGCTAAAGTACTCTTCAACGGTCAGATTCCCTGACATTTATGTCAGCATTCAACCAAAGAGCCGTTGCCAGCTATCAATGCAAAGTCACTATGGGAAAGGAAAAGGATTAAAGGCTGAATAGTTGTCATAAGTTCCAAGAATGGAATAAAATAATGCTCACAAGATTTGAGAATTTAAATCAATTCATTATATATATGCATTCCGGCTTCCAGTCAAAGAGACACACACAGGACAACAACATATTTTCATATATACAAGAACAACACAACAGCTCTCATCAATCCTCATCAGAGAGCCTTTTGTTCACAGCAAGAAGAAGAAGGAGTCTCCTCCTTCAGTCTCATACAGGCTTCAAGAGCAACAAACAATCTGAATCTTCAGATTTATCTGCTACCAGAAGACCTACCACACCCCAAGAACAAAGTTTCTTCATCCTGAACCAACTCCAAACTTCAGGGGGAGCTTTGACAATCAAGAATCCACTAGTCTTCTCTCAGAGCTTGAGAGAGAGAAGAACACTTTTCACCTTTTTTTTGTTTTACTCTTTTTCCCACCTTGTACAGGGTTATAACTCCCTTCAAAAGTTAAGTGTTGGTGTTAGGGCACCTTATCAAAAACCCTTTGGTGTGAGGGCACCTGATCAAAAACCTTATGGTGTGGGGCACCTTATCAAAAACCCATTGGTGCCCAGGACACCTGATCAACTATTCCTGCTAGTGGATTCCTACCAGGGGTGGTAGAAGAGTGGATGTACCCAGTTGAGGGGAACCACTATATTTTCTGTGTCTTCTGTGTTTTTATTTCCTTTACTTTTGCTGCTTTATTTTCTGCATATTATGCTGTGTATGAAAAATATCTAGAATAAGGTGTAGGTCTCACTTTCACACGCGCCTTCTTGCGTGGACCAGGTCGTGCGGGTGCGCGCCCCTGGTCATGCACGCTCCCTTATCGGCGCGCGCCCGCCCGCGAGCGCCCAACACGCGCGCGGTCAGGGACGCGTGCGCGACCAGGGGCGCGCACCCGCACGGCCTAGTCCACGAGCCTCCTCGCATTCCCATGCTTTGGCCGCCGTCGCACCGCCCGACCATGGGGGCGCCAAGAGCCTTCCTTTTTTGGGCGCGCCGATGCTTCCTCTTACCGTCCCCTCTCTCCCGCAGAAACCTTTTATAACATATCGTTACCTGGGCTCGCCGGGCGCCGCTCTCTGATGTCTCTTGCCTTTTGCTGGTCGCCATCATGGTCAAAGAGAATGGGGAAAAATCCTTGTTCTCTCACTTGTGCCAACCTCCGACAACAAAGAATTTAGGGGGGCAATTAATGAGGATAAACCTCCATTTAAAGCCTTTGGGGTGCATTTAACCACTCTTTCCCCATGATTTCTCCTATTATAGAGATCATGGGATTGACCGGTCAACCCACTTCCCATGATCTCCTCCCAATAGAAGGATCATGGGGGGCCACCCTTTCGTTAACTACCGTCGCTGCCCGTCGCCGACGCATGGCTTTCAGGCCGCGGCCTCCACCGCTGGCCGCCGCCGGTTGCAGGTTGGCTACCGTCCGATCATTACGGAGCCTCCATCACCGTCCGATCTGCAGGTAACCACCAACTAACCACCAAGTTAGTGGGGGCCCACCATAACCACCTTCTGGAGGCTATAAAAGGAGCCTCATGCCTCCTCATTTCTCACATTTTGACTCCCCCAGTCTTCTTCTTCCTCAGGCCAGAGCTTTGCCAAACTCCTCCCTCAGGTCATCTTCAAGCCGCCTACGAGCCAGGGGAGCGCCCAAGTCCCCAAGTGCGCAGAGAAGGGAAGAAGACAACAGTCACCAGCACTCAAGCACACCAGCCACCCCACCAAGCAGCATCTAGCACTCCCTCGGCACAGCCTGTTGCCCATCGCGAGTCAGGAATTCTCTCTCACCACCAAGTTGTAACGAGGAGCGGCTTGTCGCCCTCGATTCTCCAAACATATTGTAACCGCAAGCTGATAGTGGACTTTGACCGACATAGATCCGGTCACGTGGTTTTTACTCAGTTGAGGGGTTTTCCACGTTAAAACCACTTGTGTCAACTCTCTATTTTCATTGACTGTGTGATCGCTCGACCATCCCGAGAGCTAAGGCAGTCCAATTTATTCCGGTCCCGCCGGGACGTCGAGTCAGCCCGCAATAGGTTCGGTTCCAAATTTTTGGAACCACATAGGGATGGTTTTGTTTCCGGTTTTGTTTACAAACCAGACCAAACCGAACCGTTATAGCCCTAATTGAAGTGGATGTAAATCTGGGAAAATTAGGCTGGTGGATGGAAAAGTTATTTTCTAGTCGGTAGAGCTGATTTTATGATGTTTGTTTGCCCAATGTTTGGGAAATCGCAGATCTAAAAACAGTGTTTTAGGGGCTTTTTTGGAAGCTGCCAAGCCCCCACGGGTGTGCTCCTAAAATCGTACCATGCCTTCCCGATCTCTCGTTCCTGTCTTCCCGAGCTCTTGTTCCCGTCGTTCCCGAGCTCTTGTTCCCGTCATTCCTGAGCTCTTGTTCCCATCTTTCGGATCCCCGACGAATCCTTCAATTCCGCCGACACTCCGCCAACAGCGAGATCGGCATCGACGCCACCACGACCTTCTTCTTCGGCCATTTGGAGTCCCCGACGACCTCGCCTTTGTCATTCCCGTCAAGCTCTGGTGACTTTCTCCTCCCTCCGACTAGCCACCATCGTGCCTTCTACTTCCAGATTTGGTCGAATACGAGCCCTCTTCCATATTCGATCGATTCCAAGCCCTAGCTTTCTTAGCCTGGTTTATCTACCAAATAGTATGCAGCTCTCTCTATAGAGCTTTTCTGAGAGCTTTTTCTATGTGCTTTATTCAATCAACATCTTTTCCATCCGCCAGAGCTGTCCCAAACAGAGTCCTAGTAATTAAAAATTGTTGACATGTAGATATCTGCCTGCAGTGGCTTCCGTTTATCCCAAACATCACAACTATTGGTAGTATCTCAAAAATCATTCAAATATTAAGTTGAATCAGAATTGATTAAAATATTGTTGCGACCAAACTCGACGCCTCGGTCGGACCAGATTAACTTAGACTGTCTTAGCCCATGGAGCGGTTGAGCGCGCACACAATCAACGAGAGAGATTATGCACACAATGTTTTGACGTGAAAAACCCACTCAATCGGGTAAAAAACAACGCAACCGGATCTGTGTCGGTCGAACTCCACTATTTGCTTTTGCGTACAACTTGTTTGGAGAATCGAGGGCGACAGACCGCTTCTCGTTAAACTTCGAAGATGAGGGAGAGTTACTTAGGCTCACGACGAGCAACAGACTGCTCCACGTGAGGTTATTTGTTGGGGCGTAGCATGCAAACGAGCATTTGTTGTAGTAGGAATTTCCTTCTTGCCGCACACTTGTGCACTTAAGGCGGATTTTTGGTGGAGCGACGGTGGCTCGTAGGAGAAATCCGATAGAGCTCTGACCTGAGGAGAAAGAAAACAGAGAAGAGAAAAGATGAGAAATGAGGAGGCCTTTGAGCTTTTTATAGCCTCCAGGAGGTGGTTACGGTGGTTATGTGGCTATCCGCATATCGTAACCACCAATGTCATTATTTTAAACATAGTTTTGAGTGCGTATTATTCGCATATTATTTACTAATCATAGACCCATTATTCAATTAATGACCCCCCACTAACCATGGTGGTTTGTGAGTGGTTACGCTCAAAGTTGACGACAACGATTGTGGCGGAACGATCGGACGACGAGGAAGGCACCCAAAGAGGTCAAGGGAGACTGCCGACCACCTTATGGGTGGCCAACCTCGGTGAAGGTGGCGGGCCGCCAACGCGGTGCCGGCCGGAGGTGCGGCTAGCCAGCCGACCCACTCTGGTGGCACACCCGGCCCAGCCTCGGTAGTAGCCATCGGGAGCGACCTCAGCGCCGACCGCCAGGCGCGATGCCAGCATCGGGCGTTGGTCGCAAGGCGCGGCCGGCCGGAGCTTGCCGAGCGGGGGGCGGCCGACCGAGCACACTTGGACGGGGGGGGGGGGCACCACCCTCTGGTCGGTGGAATTGTTGCGCCTCGCGGTCGTGGGGGTGCGGCCACAAGACGCGGCCCCTCAGCCGTTCGGAAGCCGAACCGGCTCGCGTCGGCCTGCCGACGGCGGGAGAGAGGGGGTCGGCCCCGGGCGGCTCGGGGAATGGGATCCTGTGCGCGCGGATCGCGCACAATTGCGCGCGCGACGATTCCCGCATGATCTCCATGATGGGATCATGGGGAGTGGGCTAACCGCACCCGCCAATGATTTATAAATAGGCTTGTCCCCATCAAATATAGTTTCGAGTCAATTTCGAGTCTGCTTTGAATCGCTTGAAATATGATCCAAATAAAATTTAATTGAATAAAATATTATTTATTTATTAATATATTTTTATTTTAAAATTAAACATTAAAATTTAAATCTAAATAAAATGAGTGAAGGATTTGAGCGGAAAAATTAATCAATTTCAAGTCAGCTGAAATAGAACTATTTTGAACCGAGCCATCTCGACTCTCGATATAGATTTCAATTTTGAGTCTGTTTTAAAATTTAAATTTTAATTGGAACACAAATCGCTAAACCTAATATCAGTCGTTGAAATTACAACCGTTCACAAGCAAAAAAAAAGGTGTTGTTATTGGTACCCCATAAATAGATATTTGTAACACATTGATATTTGTACACAAATAAGGTAATTGTACCCATAATTGATATTTATACCCATACATAAAATCTTAAGAAACTTAAATTTCGATGTCATATTTTTGTAAATGGACAACACAGCTATTCAACTCCCCAAAAAATCTAATGTTTCCATGCAATTTAAAAAACAAAAACTATGAAAATGAAAATTGCATAGAACATATTTATCTTCATAAATAGAAGATAAAGTGATATCAAATTTTTCTCAGCATCAAAATATCATGTTCTGTCAAAATGAACTCCACCTACAAGAACAAATGACTTAAATTAGTAATTACTAGATATTATGGACTCTTCCTCTTTTTTGATTATCTCTTTTTTGATTATCTCTAAAGCAGCCTTTGGTGAATAGAGTGAAAAGTAATTACTAGATATTTCTAGTGTTAACACTCCAATTTTTCTGCTAAGGCTTGCAGCAACATAAGCTTTTCAATATTTAATAGGTGAAGGATTTGTTGGTGCATATATACCAAGCAATTAGCCTTCACTTGTGGGATTAAGCTTTTTCGGTTGAATATGAGTTTGATTATATGAAACGTCCAGCCTGCTTCGGTGAGAGAGAAAGAGAGAGACACACACGCACAAATACTTTGCAGGAATGATGATGGGGGAGAGAGAGAGAGAGAGAAATACTTTGCAGGAATGACGATGGAGGGTGAGAGAGAGAGAGAGAGAGAGAGAGAGAGAGAGAGAGTACCCGAACTTGCAGGAATGGCGATGGAGGGGAGCGGGAGCAACAAATCGGAGGGAGAGGGTTGAAGTCGCACCACCAACTGGGCACCCGGTGTCACGCCGGATTGGGAGGAGTCGGGGCCGGTGTCGCGCCGGCGGAAGGGCGGCCGATCGCTGTCGCGCCGTCGAGGTTCGCGAGAGACGTGGGTTAGGGCCGGCGGGCTGCTCACGGGAGGAGAAAGAAGAGGGATTTCTGGGTACAAATATCAAGGAGGAGGATGGGAAAAAAGGCAAAAATTTAGAAATATTTGGGTATGAATATCCAAATATGAGGTATGAACAACAATACCCAAAAAAAAGTGTAGCATGTACATCTGAAAAATGGAAGAGAAAATAAAATAGAATATCTTAAAGGCAACCTCTTCTCTTGAGAGAGGAAACAAAATATAATATAAGTAGAGAATTGATATTAGCGGTTCATAAATGGCTCCTCGCAGTCCACTTCTATTCGCAGTACATAAAGTATAATCGTAGTCCAAAATTATACTCGCAGTTCAAAAATAGGACTTAAGTAGAATAAAAAAAATAAAAGTCCAATTATACAAGAATAAAATCTCAAACAACAAAAATTTTAAAATGAGTAAAATTGTTGATTTAGAGCCCTCGTTGCGATCATCTGCAAGAAGAAACAAACACAAAAATAGATAAATACTCACAATTATATTTCAGAGTTACATGTACTTTGAAATAAAATAGTAAATAACAGAGTAACTCCACCAACATACCAGCACAAACTGCATAGTACAGTTGCTCTTTGTCTAAGCACCACCAAAAAATAGTAAATAGTAGAGTAACAACATACAAAACTGAAAAGACATGTTTCAAGTTTTGTTAATTTTTGCAAACAACATGTATCAAAACTATAATTGATGAAATATTTTGAATGTGTCAAAAACTAAATGTGACATACCTTGAATTTATGGATCACTCAAATTAACAATCGAACTGCATTGACCTTGTTGTAACTCACATATCCGGCTTGGTTGATACACTTATAAAGAAATTGCATCGGGGTGCCACCCGCCAACTACTTCCGATAGAGCTTAGACTTCTCATTCTAAATAGTACGAATGGTAGTGGAGCTAGAAGCACCTCTAGTTTGTAGTGCAATTAATATTTTTCTAGGCCTCACTCATGCTGCGTACATATTCTCAACAATTTGTTGTTCATCAATATCTAACTTACCTGCAAAGGAGTGCGCCTCCAAATAAACAAACTCGTGGTTATGAAGTCCACACTAAACTTCTAATGTCCACTCATCTGCGCAAAGAGATTTTTGACTTTGCAAATGAAATGGACAACCACATCGCTTAGACGAACTTTTTGTCAAAATTTTTTTTTCACCCAACCCTTCTTGTTCTGGCTTGCACGAGTAAATCCCCCTTTATCACACTCAAGTTTGACCCGAGGCTTCGCTCTATCATTTAGTGGATCAGCTCCCTGAATAATTATAACAAATCCAAGTTATTTACCAATATTACGAACCCATTCAATTAACTCGCCTCTACTGTAAAATACTGTGCTAGTAACAAAATGACTCCCAGCATCTATTTGCGTAGACTTTGACTGATTCTCATTCTCAATGTCCATTTCAGTAAGAGAACTGAAAACACATTACAATTAACATTAAACTCAATGACATGAAATGCAAACTACAATATGAAATGGACATTAAACACAACATATATAGCAAAATCCCAAACTAACAGAACATATTAGGCTAACCGTTCTTCCATTCTGAGTACTCAAAGGGCAGGAAAGTGTCCACAATCGGAGGGGAGATCGATACCTGTAACAAGCCCCATGTTTCCAGAGAAGAACATATCAGATCTTAGACTGCACCAGGGTGCGAAGAGGAGGATCGTGATACGATCAAAACCCAAAATCAGAAAATAACAAATCTAATCTTTTTTCAGGAAATCAAAAGCTCAAGGGGAGTCGGTTTTGCAGCAGGGGCGATGACGTCGGTTTTGGGGAAGAAGAGGACGCCGTCAGTTTTGGGGAAGAAGAGGACGTCGTCGACATTTTTGAAGCAGGGGCGACGGTGACTAGGTGCGAAGAGCAGTCAGTATTTTTGCAGCAGGGCGACGACGTCCAGGTGCAAAGAGGAGGAGCCGTCGTTCGGGGAGGGTGAAATCGAATGAGGAGGAGGCGCCGTCCGATGCGAACAGGGGCTGGAGAGATTGGGATCGCGAAGGAGATGTCGTCCGGGGGTGGAAAACAGTAAACCCTACGGTGAAAAGATGGGGTGCCAGCTAAAAATGACGGGCTTTATAAAGGAGGATTTTCCCTTTCATTTTGGACTGCGAATATCCATTTAAAGACTGCTAATATCAATTCTCTATAAGAAACTCTTTCTTGGGAAGCTAATCGACAACAAAATTAGGTCCACTTAACCTCTCAAAAAAATTATTTTAACTCAACATAAAATTATATTTTTATAAAATAAATTATAAAATATGAATTAAAAATTTTTTCGTCAGTTTAAGATTTTATTTTTTTAAAAAAAAATATTTTTTTAAAAATAATCTGATCGGATATCGTGCTCTTTCAAATTCGGCCGGATTTCATTATTTGTTTTTTTTTAAATCATGAATTTCCTTGGCGGTCTGTTCAGTGATCCCACAGCTCGATCTCACCTGGACCTCCCTTTAGGTCTGCTCGCCGGACAAAAAAAATTTCGTGAAGATTTGGAAAAAATTCCACATCAAGAAAAAATTGAATATAAAGAAATTGGCACGGGTTAGTTGAACCAAAAAATGTTCTGATATCGTGGAACAGAAGTTATAAAGAAAAAATGAATATATAATCGTGTGGGTTATGAACCAAATCTTAGCTGACAACATTCGATGGAGGCGCTGAATTTGTAGAAGAGGTTTCCACATCATCAATTAGTAGGACTATTCGATACTTGGGTCGAATTAAGGAAAATGCTCTTAAGCAACGAATAGTGGGACTATTCAACGTATGAGTTGATTTGTAGAAATCGACGCAATGTCGAATTTGTGTTCATTTATCGGAATACTATGCTATCAGATAGTATTTGACGTAATACTCTTTTTTGGAAATTGATGTCACGTCAAATATTGGGATTATTCAATGCATACGTTAATTTGTCGAAATTGACGCTACGCCGAATAGTAAGATACTATTTGACGCTACGCCGAATGGTAAGACACTATTTGACTCATGCGTCGAATAGTATTACACTCACATATTACTCTTATTTCTCCTTCTCAACACAGACAGTTTAAGAAACTGTAGTATAATTAATGTATTTTAGGGTTGTGAGGGAGAGAATAGAAAGAGAAGAATTATAAAGCCGTTAGTTGTGCCCTCTCCCGAGAAACAAAACTAGTATTTCATAGAGACGAAGGACATCCATCTTACAACCCGAGTTCGTCGGGCGAACGATGAGATGTATCCGGCATTCTATGTGGATACTCATAGAGGCGTGGATTTCGTTCTACATAGTAATTTCACACGATGGTTATCAATTATCATTCTCGAAATTTGATTTCGACGCATGTATGAACTCGATTCTTGATTTATTTGTTTTTGTAACATCTTTTCCGGTTTCAATCAAGTCTTTCGCTGTGCATATGATGCCTAAATGAAACTCAATAGTGGTGTCAGAGTCAGGTTAACAATTACCAATTTTTTAAAAAAATTCCCTTTCGCAGTAACCGTCTATCTCTGTGTAGCTTATGAAACTAAAAAACACAGAAGCTTATCTACTGTATAAGGAGAGATGAATATATATGATATTAGTGCATATAAATAAGAAGATTTAGAACAATTTTGAATGTTCAGATTTATTCCTAGTACATCAAATGCTGATGGTTTTTCATAAGAATTTGCAGTGGTTTCTATCTAGGTTTAAGGGTGCTGCTCCGAAACCCCGTTCGCTGATCGGTTAGTAGCCGCTTGGAACCCTGCAAGGAGTGCATTATATTTCATTTTGGTCAACTCAACACTTATTGCTTTGACCTGGTTGCCCGCAAGCAGTTTGTCTCTGCGGACGTCACCTTCTTTGAAAATGCGTCCTACTTCTCTCCCGACTCCTCTTCCTCTCCTGAATTCCTCCTTCTCCTACCACCCCTTTCGTTCCCTCTACACCTACCGAGATATCTCCCTCTTCTACGCGGTCGTCTCTCTATACTCCCGGGCCAGCTCTCTCCGCCACGTATGCCCCGGAAACTGAGGAACTTGCCAACCTGGATATTCTCATTGCTCTTCGCAAAGGGGTGTGGACGTGTACTCAACACCCGCTAGCTGTTGTTGTTTCATATGATCGTCTAACTCCTTCTCGCAGGACGTTTGCCTTGGCTATCTCTGCCACTGCCACTCTTCGCACCTACCAGGAAGCTCTTACTATTAGAAGACCGTCATGGATGAGGAAATTGCTACCCTCACTGAAAGGGGTACATGGACCCTTGTTCCTCCCCCTTTGGGCATTGATGTGGTTGGCTGTCGATGGGTATTCGTTGTGAAGTTTCGTTTGGACGACAGCGTGGATCGATATAAGGCCCGCAGTCGCAAAAGGCTTCACTCAGACTTATGGGGTTGATTACTTTGACATCTTCTCTCCAGTTGCTCGTCTCAGCACCATTCAGGTTCTTCTCTCTGTGGCTGTCAACAAGGATTGGCCCATTTCCTAGCCGGATGTCAAGAATGCATTCCTCTATGGTGATCTTCAGGAGGACGTATACATGGAGCAACCTCCTGGGTATGTTGCTCAGGGAAAACACGAGTATGTCATCTGAAGAAGGTCATATATGGCCTAAAGCAAAGCCCTCATGCTTGGTTTGACAAGTTCAGCCGCATTGTTGCGGCCATTGGTTTTACGAGAAGTTCAGCCGATCACTCCTTATTCATTCACAAAATCTCCTCTGGTATGGTGGTTCTTGCTGTATATGTGAATGATATTCTTCTAACTAGCGATGACCGGGCTGTGGTAGCTTTGAAAAAGAAACACCTCCGACAACACCTGGTCACTAAGGATATGGGCTCCCCCAAATACTTTCTGGGGATTGAAATCTCTCGGAAGCCCAACTCTTTAGTTCTCTCCCAACGGAAGTATGCTATTGATTTGCTAAAAGAGGCAGGGTTGACTTGTGCTAAACCTGTCAGATGTCCCATGGATATTGGGGAAGACAAAACTTGGACAGATGACTCGCCTCCTCTATCCGATTCTTCGAGGTACTAGCGTCTGGTGGGAAAACTCATTTATCTCACAGTGACCAGACCCGACATCTCCAATGATGTAGGCAAGGTTAGCTAATTCATGCAAGCTCCTAGGGAGTGTCATCTATAGTCTGCCCTGAGGATATTGGAGTATGTTAAAGCAGCTCTATGAAAAGGATTGCTTTTTCAGAAGAATGGTCACTTGAGGGTTGAAACGTACTCAGATTCGAGCTATGCAGATGATAAAGGAGACCGCAAGTCAACATCTGGTTTTTGCACATTTGTTGGAGGAAATCTTGTGAGCTGGAAGAGCAAGAAACTGTTTGTTGTCTCCAGGTCTAGTGCAGAAGTGAAATATCGTAGTATTTCATCGACCACATGTGAGTTAAAGTGGTTATGGGCTCACATGCTTGACCTATGAGAGGTCTACAACTATCTTCTTCCTATGTTCTGCGACAACAAGACTGCTATATACATTTCTAAAAATCTGGTCTTTCATGAGAGAACAAAACACATAGAGGTCGACTGTCACTTTATTCGAGAAGAGATTTTGAAGAAACATATTTATACTCTGTTCGTCACTTCTGACAACGAGTTGACAGATGTCTTTACCAAGCCGGTGTTCGCTTCCTTATTTCACATATGCGACAAGCTGGGCATGATTGATATCTATGCTCCAGCTTGAGGGGGAGTGTTGAGACTAGGCGGTCTGGCGAGTTCAGACCGAGAGGTCTAGTGGTCTGGCAGTCTGGCGACTTGTCCCAGCAGTTTGGTAGCCGAGTTGGAGACCAGGAGGTCTGGCGGTTTGTTTGGCATTCTGGAGGCTTCTCCCAGTGTCTTGGTGTCGAGATGTTGTTGGCTGGTGTCTGGCGGTCTGAGCGATCTGGCGGCTTGTCTATGGCGGCTTGGGGATATTGGACGCTTGTCCTCCATATTATAGTGGTTGTGCGGTTATGCTTGGTGTTGAGTGATATGGTTTTGGGATTGGGAGCGTCGAGTGTCGGTGAGGCTAAGTCAAAAGCGTCGTGTAATCTCGACGAATTTGTCGAGTATTGTCAGTTGGCGTCGAGAGCGTCAAGTGAAGGCATTGAGTGAAGTAAAATCATGGAGTTAAGTCCAGGCGCTGAGTGGACTCACCGAGGCGTCGAGTATACTCAACAAATTTCCGTGGACTTAGTTGATTTTGCCGATTCGTCGAGTATCAAGGTAATTATGCCGAATTGTTGAGTATCGTTAAAACAGTTGATTTTTTTTTTGCCAAGTATAGTTCTTTATGTATCTATTGTATTTGTCGAGTATACTCGACAAATCAGTATGGACTTAGTTTTTCGCCAAATTAAGTCTAATTCGTCGAGTTTGGGTCTTAGAGTTAATTTCGGGACTTTCTTCCTTCTTGTCATTGGAGAAGCCCGATGTTTTGATTGGGGTTTTATGGGTATTTATGGATGTTTAGGTGTGGCCCATGGTTGGCAGTGGATAAAGGACCACCAACCTGGTGCCGGCTCGTGAATCATTACACTTTGTGGTTGTTTATGTTTTCTCATAGACTGTTGAGTTGTGTTGGACCTTGTTGCCACCACCATATTGCCTTTGGATATGCTTGGACTATTGGGTTGTGTTGGACCTTGTTGCCACCACCGTAGTGCCTTCTCGAGATGTTTGGGTCTGTTAGTTCGTGTTGGATATTGTGGCCACTGACTCAGAATCATTTTTGCCAGTGTTAATGATTCACATGTTGAGAGTTGTTTAGTCTCTTTTCTTCCTATTATATGGACATATATTGGATGCTTACTTTTGCTAATGTTATCGAAGCATGGATTCATTCCGCACTTGGTGCATCTTCTCTTACTCTACTATTGAAAATTCTACCTTACTTGTTATAGTCTGACTTATTAGTTGAGGTTTGTCAGCCATTCCTATGGTTGGGGTTGGTTATCCCTTTTTGCTTTCTTTGATTATTATTATTGCTGAATTTATTTGCCACTTGTATATTCTTACTGAGGTATTATTTTCCTTGGAATGCCTCAGGTTTGGATCAGTAGCCGATTAAGCGGCTAGGTTTAGTGGTTGCTGGTTTTCTGCTGTTGTTGCAGACGTCTTTTCCTCACCAGTGTGAGGTAGTGTTGTTATTTTGTTGTTTAGTTCAGACATACTTGTTTTTTTCCTTTTGGTGGGTTTGTGTCAGGTTGTTGACGCCCACTAAAGTTTTTTTATATTGTTATTGTTGGATCTAGTGGCCAACCTTAGAGGGGGTGAATAAGGTTTTACGAGTTAATTGAAATTTCAAATTATTTTTGTCCAGAAAAACTAGTTCTGGAAGCTACCGCGAGTCGCTAACTTGTTAACGCGTGGCGACAGGTCACAGACCTCGTTTTCCTAGGCAAATCTCTTCTTGGAGATTTATGCACCCTTTAGAGAAACACTGGCCGACATCCACAACATTACAAATAATAAAAACAACAGTACATGAGTTTTATTCAAACTAAATCAACAATTGTTTTTACAATTACAACTCTATATCCATGACGCCAGAGATCGGAGGCGGTGTAAATAAAATCTCTTTTTTGTTTTATATACCGACCCACTACCCGAACCGGTTGACTCTCTCCCTTTCCCTCCAAGAAAGGTCTTCGAGCCGGCTCTTCACCTCCACACAAGGAAGGGTCTTAGAGCCCCGCTAGATCCACCGATCTAGACGTCCCTATCCCTATGATGATTTTCAACAGAATCCTACCACGGATTCCGACGACCTTCCCCGATCAATTTCTCACGAAACCCTTCCCGAATTTCAACGACCCTCCGGTCGATTTCCCTCACAAAAACAACTAGACAAAAAGAGTTTAAAGTAAATACAAGGAATAAGAGAAAAAACTCCCCTCTAACTAGAACCCTTGAAGTTGATGACGATTCGCTTGCAAAGGTTCAATCTTTGTGGCTTGAGAGTCTTCCTCTTTGATGTTCTTCATATCTGTGAAGGCATGCGCTTGATGAGAGTTTTTATAGCGAGGATCCTTCACGTGAAACATAGGATGAAGGCTTCTAGATCATCATGTTGGTAGCCTTCAATCCATGCACATGAATTCCTTTTGATCTCCTCTGAAGAACTCTCCTCAATAAGTTGGGATGACCGCTTTCTTCCCTTTTGACGGCTAGGGCGAACTCCCCTTTCAAATTTCGTGAAAAACCATCGCAAGAAACTCAAGTTCAGGCTATTTTAAATAGAGAGAGCTGTGCAAGAAGTTACAGTGGGGAGGTAACTAGTTATAGCGCGGTGGTAACTTCCAGAGAACAAAATCCCAACTTTTCTTAATGTGCTTGCAACCGAACAACTCCTCGTAGTCGTTGCAGCCCTTGGCTCGCCATAGATCTTTATTCTTGCAACCAATCGACTCTCCGTAGTCGTTGTCATTCTTGGCTCGTCGGAGTTCTTCGTATGCGAACCGGAGGGAGACGACTTTCTTCCTTTTAGACGAAGATGATCGGAACAGACACAAGGAGGCGGTCGAAACCTCGAGTGCAGGAACTTTTGTCTAACTTTCGTCTGGATTTCCTTATTAAGTCAGGGCACAGAAACCAAGACGGCCTTTTATACGTCTTCATGAAAATAGGCTACCGCCAGCGGTAATATTAGCACCTGATGGTAGGTTCGCGCACTTGTTGTGCCAGCTGCCGTCCAAATCTGGAATAATATTCAAAACGAATATTTGACGTTTTATCATTGCTGACGCCGCGCGGTTACAGATACCGACGCGCGGTAGGTTGCTTCTCAAGAAATCCTGCTCTACGTTCATCGAGAGATATTCGTCGAGCGGCTAGCGCGACGCGGTAACTGTTATCGCCTGGCGATAGGTGCGTTCATCAAGAGATACTCGTCGAGCGGCTAGCACGGCGTGATAACGGCTATCTCCTGGCGGTAGGTCTCGATACTTGACGTTCGTCGAGAGATATTCATCAAGCGGCTAGCGCGGCGCGGTAACTTCTATCGCCTGGCGGTAGCATCCACTCAACGTTATTGTCTCGACACACTCAACGCCTTTCTTCTCAATGCTCTCAACGCGGTGTTGAGTGAGCTAGCGCAGTGCGATAGAGTTAGCACCTAGCGGTAGGTTCCCGAGCGTCTTGCTCAATTAATCCCTGGGTTAGCGCTGACGATAGGACTACCCCGGCACGGTGGAATCCCAAGCACTCTGTCCATTTAATTCCATATACCGCCCGGTGGTAATGGCTACCGCGCGACGATATGTGCAAGAACTTGATTCTTTAATTCTTCATACCTGTAAACCTGCACACTATACACTATAAACACATTACAAATGTGATCAAATACAAACTGAGATTTGTTATCCTCAAACCAAGAGATGCAAAAAATATGTTCTAACAAACTCCCCCTTTTGATAATAACAAATCTACTGTGAAGAAATACTGCATAATTGTGTTTGTGTTTATAGTAATAAACGTTCAATGCGTACTCCCCCTAGATGGATACTACTCCTGCATAGACTCTTCCTAGTTGAGATATTTCTTCAAGAACATTCTCCCCCTTTTGGTATTATCAAAAGAGGGTGGGGATAGAGCATATTAGCAAGTAGAGCATTTCTATGAGACCACCGGTTGATTACTATAAGTTGCCACTTGAAAAAAATTGTTATCGGTTGTGAAGATAATTATCATGATTGGGCATAAGTAAAAAAATAAACGTCCTATGATTACTCCCCCTACATAGATGCTTTCTATACAAAATTTAATGTACTCCCCCTACATAAAGAAATTGATGCTCGATGTTCTGCCCCTATTTGGTAGAATAGAAGGAGGGTAGAGGAGAGTGTATGCAATGATAATTAAAACGGTCTATGTTAGAGAAGAAAAATGGGAAACATTGAGTAGGATCATAGATAACTCTCGTTCACTTATTGGTCAAAATATATTCATGATTGAATAAAATCTAAACATAGCATTTGTTAAGGACACACACCACTTAATACTCATAGTTTACCACTTGGTTAAAGAATAAATATTCATGATTAAGCACAAGTAGTACGCATAAGAATATGTTAAGCACTCTTAAGATGAACATCCCCTTTTTTGAAAAATATTATCATATTAAGTATATGAAATTTTAAGCCTAATAAGAAGATGTTTTCAATTCAATACAACTCCAAGAGATGTTATTTCACTGGAATTTTCGCAAGCATGATTTCAAAATATCAAAGAGATATATGAACCACAATGTAAGATGATTTGCATCTCAAGTAAAAATAAATATTATACCAGTCATGCTTTGCTGTCTAGTGCATTTACTTATGATTTTAGAGAATAGTATAGGTATGCATTAGGAACCAATTCTCATGAGTGGAAGTTTTATGAGAAATAATGATGTGTATAAATAGTATTTTGATAAAATATACAAGTAGATTAATCAAAACACATGACATATATAATGAACGAACATAACATTAAAATACAAAAATAATGTTACTTCCACTATTTTTCAATGCACATGAGTAAGAAGTACAATAACCAAGGTGCTCTACACACACAATGCTTATTAAGACTTATCAGGGAGTAGAGTAGTGCTTGGGGATCACAATTATGCCATTTTTAGTATTGTTTTTATTTTTTATGATCTGGTGTACTAAGCGAAATGGTGAAAATTTTGTTTGCTACAAGACATTTTACAATTCTTTTTCTAAGGTGATCAACCTCACAATGCTTATTAAGACTTATCAGAAGGGTGAGTAGTGCTTGGTGGAGTTTTTCTTATCAATTTTTATTTGATTTTTATTTTAGTGACAAAGTACTATGAATTCACTTGTTGCATAAACAATAATAATTTTTGTAAAGACACCTTTCTCCAAAGAATAAGTGCATGAAAAATCAAAGAATTGAAATAGTCAATTCAGTGTAGTGTAGGTAATCTATTTATGCATTATAATTATTATATTATTACACTACACATTCATGCAGGTATAAGATTAAAATCACATGTAGGTTATCAAAATAGGTGAGTGAATAGAATCATTATCAAACAAAAAACATTACTCATACTTAGAGGCACACTAAGCAATCATACACATGTTTTCTATATTCAATTTCATTGCACATAATAAGATAATATTCAAGGCATGATATTACCAAAACAATGTTTTAAGAAACTTGACACTTAAATCAAACATTGTATTTAATCTTTAGTTTATATAATTTATTCATCCTTGACAATGACAATGAATAATAGGTAGTTTTTATAAAAACAATTTAAAAAATGCCAAACAATAAACACACGAAAAGATATATAAAAAATATTTTTGTACTTTTAAATCATTTTTAATTATATATAAACAAAATACTTGTGTTCTTTTTTAAAACATGTATGCTCAAAGAGATATATGATACAAACACAAGATAGCATGATAGAATATTGTGCATGAATATAACGTACATGATAAGTGAAATGATGTTCATGTAATGGATATGTGAATTGTAAGTATGCCCAATAATCCAATACCTAAGCTATATGTCTACACCCTAGCCCTGTACTAAGTGACAGATGGGCATGATGAGCTGTATAAATATCGTAGGGTGGGGTGTGAATCTCATGTGCACACAGAAGAACTCACTCAACCTAACACTCTTTCCCCCCAGCGTCACACAAGGACCTACTGGAACCCTCCCCGGTTAAGGATAAGACGTGGTTTACAGGTTAGCGTTTCTAAAGCACACATACCTATGCCCCCGTTATTGTGAGACATACATATGGGTGAATGATCGCAGACATACTAAGATAGCGTGATAGATTTATGATAAAGGTAAATTATGGTCACTTTGACATGATATGACTTATATTCCAATTTGTTCCATTAGATTTATTTATCGTTAATTTTAATATGAAAAAGTCATATAGCAAAAATATATCTAAGTGTTCATCGCGTGTTGTCTTAAGAAAAAAATACAAAAGCAAAAATAAACAAATGGAAAAACAGAATACAAAAAGAACAGAAAGAACATTAAGCATATCGTGAAGTAGATTATCGAGTAATTTTGGTTTGATTAGTTTCTACTTCACGCAATTTGTGGATACTAATGGATAAGAGATTTAGGTATCCAAAAGGAGCCAGGGGTGAAGGTTCCTTTGGGTACCCAAACATAGCGTGGTACACCTTGCGGAGATGACAGTGAATGGGCCCTTTTGAATGGAATGGGTACGCTATTTTGAATTATGGGCATCCATTCATACTTTGATTTAATGTTAGTTTTATGTTGCAAATTTCCTTTTAGATTTCTATGAGTCCTTATGTGATGAGCTTCAGTTAAACATTCTTGCATTTGAGGTTTAGATATGTTGAAATTGTTCTCTGAGTTAAGATTATGTTGCTTAACGTAAAAACTCATATTATATTGATTCTTTGAAGGAAATTTACATTCATTTGATTTTAAATTGGGAGTGACTTGAGGTTGCAAATAAAGATGATTTTTCTGTTTTGGAATTTCATTTACACGCGCTTGAAATTTTCTACTCCCGTTGATTGACTTAGTTATTATATGACAATTCATATTCAACATGCTTTCGGGTTTTGCTTGAAATTTAGTAGTTATATTTTGTGAATGTTTAATCATAATTTCCTTAAGCATGTTGATCTTTGTAACTAATTCTTTATTTTTAATTTTAAGATTATGTCTAGCTTTGTTGTGCTCGATTGTGCTATTTTTAAGAGTGGAACTACAGATTAAATATGAGATTCATACTTATTTTTGTATTCCTCAAAAGTCTCATCCATCTCTTTAATATCATTTTTATAATTCTTGCAACCTGCACAATCACTTTTCAACGATGAATTTTCTAAACATAATTTATCATTTTGTTCTTTTGCAAAACGAAGCACTTGTTCAAAAACCTTATATTTTTCTTTTAATTCATTATAATCTATATAAGGTGTTGAAATGTTATTTAAAGAGCAAACAGACGAACTAGACACAACAATGTTGGGTTCTACATTAACACATGCTTTTAAGCGGTTATTTTCTGAACGTAGTTTTGAATTGATACTCGTCAATTTCTTAATTCTACATTTTTCCCTATCTAGCACAATCAATGTAGAAATGGAATTGCATACACGAAGGGAATTTGATTTTCTTACAGTGCTCTTGGATGAAGCAAGATTTGAACTTTGATTGTCTTTGACTTGTCTATGTGTTGCCTCATCCAAGGTTGAGATTTCAACTTCCCTTTCATGTGACATGATTGCCATGTCCTTCTCCAAGAGCAAGTCTCTATTTGGTTCTTCACTTGGATCCATGAGAAATTGCTCTAACTCGTCATCTGCAGAAAGAGAACTATAAGTTAACTCAAGAAAATTCCATATATCATTTGCGGTAGGAAGCGTATAGATTAGTTTGAAAATATCTTGACCAAACCCATAAAATAGACTATTCATAACTTTGGCATTTAAATGACATTCGTGCTTATTTAAATTATTTGGGGGCTTGATACAGGTCATGTTCCAAACATCTATATCTAATAATATAAGGAATTTCCTCATTAGTGTTCTCCATTCGTTACACTTCACTCCTGTAAATAGAGGTGGTGTTTTCAGTGTATAATTTTTCATCCCCACTGGTCGATTCAAGATCAGGGTTGGCCATTATTCCCGGTGGTGAAACCATTTTTGGAATAACCTCCCTCTGATACCACTTGTTGGATCTAGTGACCAACCTTAGAGGGGAGGGGGGGAATAAGGTTTTACGAGTTAATTGAAATTTTGAATTATTTTTGTCCAGAA
Organism: Platanthera zijinensis; assembly: GCA_039513925.1. Classification (NCBI taxonomy): domain Eukaryota; kingdom Viridiplantae; phylum Streptophyta; class Magnoliopsida; order Asparagales; family Orchidaceae; genus Platanthera; species Platanthera zijinensis. The sequence goes on from CM077082.1 coordinate 45,846,628, forward strand.
AAATTAGTTCTGGAAGCTACCGCGAGGCGCTAACTTATTAGCGTGCGATGGTAGGTCACAAACCTCGTTTTCCTGGGCAAATCTCTACTTGGAGTTTTATGCACCCTTCAGAGAAACACCGGCTGACATCCACAACATTACAAATAATAAAAATAACAGTACATGAATTTTATTCAAACTAAATCAGCAACTGTTTTTACAATTACAACTGATCTCCATAATGCCGGAGATCGGAGGCAGTGAAAATAAAATCTCTTTTTTATTTTCTATACCGACCAACTACCCGGACCGGTTGGCTCTCTCCCTTTCTCTCCAAGAAAGGTATTCGAGTCGGCTCTTCACCTCCACACAAGGAAGGGTCTTAGAGCCCCGCTAGATCCACCGATCTAGACATCCCTATCCCCAGGACGATTTTCCACGGAATCCTACCCGAATTCCGACGACCTTCCCCATTCGATTTCTCACAAAACCCTTCCCGGATTTCGACGACCCTCCGGTCGATTTCCCTCACACAAACAACTAGACAAAAAGAGTTTAAAGTAAAATACAAGGAATAAGAGAAAAACTCCCCTCTAACTAGAACCCTTGATGTTGATGATGATTTGCTTGCAAAGGTTCAATCTTTTTGGCTTGAGAGTCTTCTTCTTTGATGTTCTTCAGATCTGCGGAGGCGTGCGCTTGATGAGAGTTTTTATAGCGAGGATCCTTCACGTGAAACTTAGGATGAAGGCTTCTAGATCATCATGTTGGTAGCCTTCAATCCGTGCGCATGAATTCCTTTTGATCTCCTCTGAAGAACTCTCCTCCTCAATAAGTTGGGATGATGCCTTTCTTCCCTTTTGATGGCTAGGGCGAACTCCCATTTAAAATTTCGTTAAAAACCATCACAAGAAACTCAAGTTTGGGCTATTTTAAATAGAGAGAGCTGTGCAGGAAGTTACAGCAGGGCGGTAACTAGTTATAGCGCGGCGGTAACTTCCAGAGAACAAAATCCCAACTTTTCTTCATGTGCTTGCAACCGAACAACTCCTCATAGTCGTTGCAGTCCTTGGCTCGCCATAGATCTTTGTGCTTGCAAACAATCGACTCTTCGTAGTCGTTGTCGTTCTTGGCTCGCCGGAGTTCTTTGTGCGCGAACGGGAGGGAGACGGCTTTCTTCCTTTTAGCAGAAGATGATCGGAACGGACGCAAGGAGGCGGCCGAAACCTCGAGTGCAGGAACTTCTGTCTAACTTTCGTCTGGATTTCCTTATTAAGTAAGGGCACAGAAACCAAGGCGGCCTTTTATACGTCTTCATGAAAATAGGCTACCGCTGAAGGTAATATTAGCGCCTGATGGTAGGTTCGCGCGCTTGTTAAGCCAGCTGCCGTCCAAATCTGGAATTATATTCAAAATGAATATTTGTCGTTTTATCATTGTTGGCGCCGCACGGTTACAGCTACCGCTACGCGGTAGGTCGCTTCTAGAGAAATCCTGCTTGACGTTCGTCGAGAGATATTCATCGAGGGGCTAGCGTGGCGCTGTAACTGCTATCGCCTGGCGGTAGGTTCGTTCATCGAGAGATACTCGTCGAGCGGCTAGCGCGGCGTGGTAACTGCTATCTCCTGGCGATAGGTCTCGATGTTTGACGTTCGTCGAGAGATATTCATCGAGCGGCTAGCGCGGCGCGGTAACTATTATCGCTTGGCGGTAGCATCCACTCAATGCCATTGTCTCGACGCACTCAATGCCTTTCTTGTCAACGCTCTCAACCCGGTGTTGAGTGAGCTAGCGCGGTGCGATAGAGTTAGCGCCTGGCGGTAGGTTCCCGAGCATCTTGCTGAATTAATCCCTGGGTTAGCGCCGACAATAGGACTACCCCTCCGCGGTAGAATCCCGAGCACGATGTCCATTTAATTCCATCTACTGCCTGACGGTAATGGCTACCGCGCGGCGGTATGTGCAAGAAATTGATTCTTTAATTCTTCGTACCTGTAAATTTGCACACTATAAACACACAACAAACGTGATTAAATACAAACTGAGATTTGTTATTCTCAAACCAAGAGATGCGAAACACGTGTTCCAATAGTTATGATACCTGTTAGCTGCTTAGTCTCTTTTTGTTGACTGGTTGATTTTACTTGTTCTATGGGAAGGTTTTTAGCTAGGTTTACATGTTAGTTATTTTAAGAGTATGAAAGTACTATCTCATGCATAATATTGCTTTAAACCAAAGTCACTATATTTTAACTAACGTAAAAGCTATTTCTATACTTATATTAAATCTAGAGGTATGCATATCATGAGTTGTCCTGTTTGGATATTTATGCTCATGTAGAATGTTAAACCATATAGACAAAATATTTTCTGCAGCGTATATTCATATTTCTACTTGTGGACTAGTTGATCCACTGAGCCGAGAGATACAACCATTAAAACTTAACTTAAATTACAGCTTTCTTCATAATAAACTTGAGGATTTCTTATAAAGTGTTTGGTTCGAGTTCTTGTTTGAGCGTTTGTAGTTATCCCCTACATGGCGTGGTATCACGACACGTATTTTATCTTACTCTGATATATTAATTAAATGTGGAGAAAATACGGGTTGTGATAGCCTTGATCCGAATTTTGGAGTAGGGAATTTTCCAGGCTTCAACACAATTATTGATGGATAACTATGATCAGTTTTGTTGAAATCTGAAAACAGGTTCAACAAAGTTCAGACTAAGAGGTGGAAGCTTGCGTAACTTGACATTATATGCTTCAGGATGAGATATTCTGAGCCTAGAGATGACCCTCACAGGTGGAGAGTGGATTGTCTATGTAACACCCTCATCCATCACATGGAATATAACAGAAGATCCGGTCAGGGTCCCATGCCATATACCACTGACAGTTAGTGGAGTTACGTATTAATAACAAAATACCAGCAATAAGAACACGCATCCTAACTCAGAGCATTCTAGCGGAAGCTTTTAAAACAGTTATAAGAACCCAAATGCAACAACATGAATGTCCACAACAATCAGAGTAGGAATGACAGTAAAATACACAAAAGTCTCGGCCTTAGGGCCTTACAAGAGTTTACTTAATAAAACATGTTTTCCAGACATCGGCACGTCGGCCGGCTACACATGAGCAATATAAAGTAAACATTTCACCTTGGCCTTCAAGGGCCAGCACAACATCAAGGGCTTCAGCCCGCTACTTGCCAGTAGGCTCACCTGTTCCTGCATAAGAACAATCCACCGCACGATGGCAAAATAAGACAACGGTCAGCTAAAGCTGACCAAATTATAACGACCCCACCCCTTACTCGGGGCGGCGGTGCTCCTTCCCTGCATTTTATTAGTATAACCAAACAAGATAGTGAAAGTACAATTTAAGCACACTTCACCACAAGCGTAGGCACACACAGCCACACACCCCGTGCTCTCAAGGCACATTCTCGGTGAACTCGGTCCACCACAACCCCTAGGACGGCAATACCGTGAGCTAATAGTCTTTATCAGCCGAAGCTTAAGATCCTCCCTCTATGCCATCGGTAGGCCTCTTTAATCGAACCACATAGAGCGGGTACGGTTCCACTCAACCCGTTGCTCACATCGCCACAACAATTTAAGTCATTGGTGCGAGTCAAGCTTCCCTGAATCCCGAAGTATCGACCATACAATAGTACATAACCCGGTTATGCACAAGGTTGGCTCCCAGGCCACCAAGATGGCAGCAATGCGTTTCTGCCCAGTTTTCTGGATGCACCTTTGAGTTAGTCCTTAAGGCTCCCTGTTGCAATTTACCATGTAGAAAACCTGCAAAACAAATGGCATGGAGTCTTCTCCGGCAATACAAGCATAATGAAAACATCATCGATCCAGACCAACTTGTCCGGATAGGCTTCACACACCATGCCTACGTCCGAACTTTGATTCCGGACTCTAAATGCAAAACGATGGGGATAAACCATATCTACCCGAAGGAATACCTCAAACTCACCGCCCACTCGCGGGAGAGAGTTTCCTATGCAAAAATAAGAGGACTTCACATGTCCAAGTAGAGAATCGTTACCCTAGAGGTTCGCTTCGGCGCCATGGAAAACTAGTCGGATCAAAAGCACTACAACGGACTCGCCTCCGCGGATCTGGACTCAGCTCGCGATTCGGGGCTCCAAAGCTCCAACAACGACGAGATTCCTCCTTCTCCCTTTGCTCTCCCCTCGCTCTACCTCTTAGAAATATATTGGGTCAAAAGAAATGAAGCCTAAACCCTCATTTCCCGGCCATATACCAATAGGGGAAAAGCTGGACCATCAGATCTCTTAGAAATAAAACGAACGGCCTCGATTCACTCTTAAAATCGTCAAATAGGGGCCGCACACGCCTTGTGACATGTCCATGCCATAGGCCGTGTCTCTCAATAGTTAGAGAAATCGTCGATCTCAGAGCAGGACACGGCTTCTGACACGCCCGTATCAACACTGGACACGCCCATGTCATAGGTCGTGTGCCTCAATCGACATAGAAACCGTCACGACCGAACAGTACACGGCCCTATAACACGCCCGTGTCACAGGCCGTATGCTAGGCATGGCTTCGAACACGCCCGTATCCCAGGCTGTGTGCCTCAGTCGACACAACCCGACAAACACAGAGCAGGACACGGCTTTTAACACTCTCGTGTCCCATGCCGTGTTACAAACACAAAGCAGCACACGGCTTTGGACATGCCCGTGTCCTAGGCCGTGTTGCTTAATCAGCACAGCCCAACCATAACCGAGTTTTGGGGTGTTACAATTCTCCTCCCCTTAAAAGAATTTCGTCCCGAAATTATAGAATGGAAAGGTACACAAAATTTAAACGATACCTTAGAAGAATAGTTCGGGATACTCCTCAAGCATGGTATGCTCTCGCTCCCACGAAAGCTCCTCACGGCCTCAATTATCCCATCAGACTTTGACCATCCTGATAGCTTTGTTCCGCAATTGCTTGACTTCAGAATCCTCGATCCGAATGTGTATAACTTTTGTTGTTAGCCCACTATCGACCGATACTTGATCCGCAATAACCACTTGTTCTGGTTCTTTCACGGCTTTGCGTACGACCGAGATGTGAAATACATCATGTAAACCACTTAGTTCTATCGAAAGAGCCAACCGATAGACGGCTTCACCAACCCGCTCCAAGATCTCAAAAGGCCCAACATACCTCAGACTAAGCTTGTTTAAGCGTCGAATCCTTGATACGCCTTTAAACGGCTTTATCTTGAGGTATACCCAGTCACCCACCGCAAACTCCACGTTCTGATGCTTGGCGTTGTAGTACTTGACTTGTCTATCTTGAGCAATCAGTAGTCGTTCCCGAATCAACCGTATCATTGAAGTAGCATCTTCAACATCCATTCGCTTGTACAGCTTCGATTCTCCCGTTTCTACCCAAGACAATGCCGTACGACACCTCCTTCCGTACAGAGCCTCAAAGGGCGCCATCTGAATGTTGGCTTGGTAGTTGTTATTGTATGCGAACTCAATCATGTAAAGATGGTCCTCCTACTTTTTACCAAAATCCAATGCACACATACGAAGCATGTCTTTCATTGTCCTATTCACCCTTTCAGTTTACCCATCTGTCTGCGGGTGAAAAGCAGTGCTGAAGTTCAGCTTGGAACCCAACAACTGATGAATGAGCCTCCAATCGTTAGATGGTAACCGACCATCTCGATCACTTACTATACTCCGGGGCACACCATGCAAACGGACTATACTATCCACATAAAGCTTCGCTAGCTTCTCCACGGAATCGTCCTTCCTATTGGGAATGAAGTACGACACCTTCGGTGACCGATCCACGACCACCCAAACGACATCGTTCCCCTTATGCGATCTCGGCAAACTGTGCACGAAATCCATAGAGATGTCGTCAAACTTCCACTCTGGTATAGGCAAGGACTTTAGAAATCCACCTGTCTTCTGGCATTCGGCCTTCACCAAGGCACAAGTCTGACACTTTGCCACGTATAACGCTATGTCTTTCTTCATACCGTGCCACAAGAATAGCCTCTTCATGTCTTTGAACATCTTTATGCTCCCAGGATGAATTGAGTACTTGGTAAAATACGCCTCGTACATCAATTCTTCCCGTAATTTTCCAACATTAGGGGCGCACAACCGACCACCTTTCCATACAATGCCAACATCAACAATAAACTAGTCATTCGACCCATCCACGGACTCTGCCACGCGGCGTTTCAAGCTTACATCCAACTCCAAGGCCTGTCGAATCATGTCCATGAGGTCGTATTGAACCTCTGTCCAACTCAAGCATGCATTAACACTAGATCCCTTGTCAACATACGAAATCTCCAAAGCCTCCAAATCACGAACGAGCCGCTCGTCATGCATCTGCAACCAATTGGCCTATGCAGGGGTTCTACGACTCAGAGCATCTGCCACAACATTCCCCTTCCCGATAATTTAATGAATCTTGTAGGTGTAGTCCCCAAGAAACTCCATCCATCTTCGTTGATGCATATTCAGGTCCTTCTGATCAATCAGATACTTCAGACTCTTGTGATCTGAATATATAACGACCTTTACTACATAAAGGTAATGCCTCCAAAGCTTGAGAGCGAATACCATGGCCGCCAACTCCAAATTATGGACCGGGTAGTTCCTCTCATGCACCTTTAACTGACGTGATCCATATGCTATCACCGACCCGTACTGAAGCAGAACACAGCCTAAACCACTCCCAGAGGCGTCCCTATAAACCTCAAAGCCTTTAGAACCACAAGGCGTACTTAAGACAGGTGTCGTGTTCAAACGGCACTTTAGTTATTTGAAAGCTTGTACGCACTCAGAAGTCCAAATGAAATTCTAATCCTTCCTTGTTAGAGTAGTTTAGGGGCAATACTATCCGCGAGGATTTCTCCACGAAGCGCCTGTAATAGCCGGCAAACCCCAGAAAACTCCGGACTTCTGCCACCGTAGACAACACAGGCCACTCCCGTATAGCAACTATCTTTGCCGGATCTACCATAATCCCTTCTCCACTAACTATATGACCAAGGAACATGACCGAGGACAACCAAAACTCGTATTTGGAGATTTTAGCATACAGTTGGTTCCTCCTCAATGTCTCCAACACCATACGCAGATTCTTAAAATGATCATCCTTGCACTGCGAGTATACCGGTATATCGTCGATAAAGACTATCACGAACTGGTCCAAAAATTCTCTGAACATTCTGTTCATCAAATCCATAAACACAGATGACGCATTCGTCAGCCCAAACAGCATGACGGTGAACTCATAATGCCCATAACGTGCTGAAAGCCGTCTTAGGAATATCACTTTCCCTTATCCACAGTTGATAGTATCCGGATTTCAGATCCAACTTTGAGTACACAGTCGACCCCACCAGCTGGTCGAACAGATAATCAATCCTTGGGATCGGATACTTATTTTTCTCCGTTAACTTATTCAACTCCTGGTAATCGATACAAAGTCGTAAGCTTCCGTCATTTTTCCTAACAAAGAGAACCGACGCGCTCCAAGACGGCGAACTTGGACGCACATAACCTTGTTCTAACAGCTCTTGAAGCTATACTTTCAATTCCGCCATCTCCTTAGGCGCTAACCGATATGGAGAGCGTTACACAGGTTTGGCACCTGGCACTAGCTTAATGGTGAAGTCGATCTCTCGTTGAGGTGGGGCTCTAGGGAGATCTTCAGGGAATACGCCAGGAAACTTAGATACAACTGGGATGCTGTCCAAACCAGGCTTGGGCTTCGAGCCCTCCAATAAAGTGAGAAACAGCACTGCACCACCACGAACTTCCTTAACCACCTGGAGAGCATACATCAAAGTCTTGCTTGACCCCTTCAAGCCTGAGAACGTCGTCTCATGATCTATATCCAGTCCCAATATTGCCACCTTACGGTTGTAATCAATGTACACACGCTGCTCCGATAGCAAAAGATCACATCGAACTCCACTATCGGCAGCATAAACGTGACTCCCAATCCCTACCTTCACGCAACAAACTCTATCCGTGTGCATAGAGCACAAGCTAAGCAGCAACACATCCAATTTGTCCCTTGTCATCGAAGAAGGTACTCCGATGCGTGATACAAACTCTTCGGACAAATAGGAATGCGAAGATCCCATATCGAACAGTGCTCTCGCCGGAAAATCAAAGATCGATACAAAGCCTAGCATAACCAGTCATAAGCTAATACGTATAAAGCAACAGGTATATAAAGTTAAACTGCTATTAATTTAAACCGTACCTGTCACCACGTCAGCCTGCTTTATGGCCTCCTGCTGGCCCAGGTTGTACACTCTAGGTTGGGTTGGGGCATAATATGATGCGGTGGACTCCATCGCCTTGCACTTCTCCTCATAAGTTGATCCAGGCTTTTTCTCGGACTTTGGACGTCCACTCCAACAATCTCGGGCAAAGTGTCCTGGCTTCCCACTATTATAACATGCGCCCGGGGTTTGGCCTGTAGTTGCCCCAGATGCACCAGAAGAAGGGGCTGGACCCGAAGTCCCAGCCTTCTTATTCCACTTACGGAACACAGATTTTGAGTAGTTCGACATTTTGAACTCCGTCTTATTTTCACTAGAGTCCTTCTTCTCTTGGACTCTCTTTAGATCTTTCTCCAACGATCGGGCCGTATTGACCAGGGTTAGGAAGCCTTACGTCATAGGCCCCGAGAGTAGTAGCCTTAGGTCATCACGGAGACCCTCGTAGAACCGGTTGGTCTTACGCTTCTCATCAGCCAAAGTAGAGCTAGCATAACGACCCAACCGCGTAAACTCGTGGAGGTACTTATCCATGCTACTGTATCCTTATGCAAGTCTCTGGAACTCATTCTCCATAGCGATCCTTTGAGCCGAGGGAAGGTATCTTGCCAAGAATAACCTCGAGAATTCCTCCATCAAGACGTCAGTGAGTTGCCTTCCAACCAAGTGATGCAACTCCAACTCTTCCCACCACAACCTCACCTCACCATCCAATAGGAAGGTGGCTATGGTGGTCTTCTGTCATTCCTCCATCTTAGTGGCCGTCAAGACTCTTTTCACCCGAGAGAGCCAATCTTCGGCCTGGGATGGCGTTCCAGTCCCCAAAAACATTGGAGGGTTAAAGCTCATAACATGTTTGAGCTGCTTCTATGTCGCTCTTCTAGGTATCAATGGCTCTACCACCACTTGTTCCACCCTTCTAGGTTATACCGCTTGAAGCGGTACCTGCTCCCCTACAAGGGCAGGCTACTGCACTTGCCTTCCTGGCTGGGCGTTTATCATCGCAAACACCACCGCAGCCACAAATCTTATAGTTTCTGCCGAAGGAGGGGTTGCAGGCACGTCATTAGGTGCACTACTTGCCTCAGAAAGCGGGTGCTCTGACGGTCCTGCACCACTCCTGGGCACCTATAGTCGTACAAAAACCATTAAGTGGCCAAACAAAGTTGCAAAAAGCAATTATAGGAACACGTGGTTCCTCAAACATGTGTATTTTCATTCCTAAGTGGACATTCATGAGTTCTTTTCATGTTATAACGATGACGCACATACATGTGCTGACCACCCCTTAAAAGAATTTGTCTACGAATTTCAATAAGCAAGATTGATGCCATAGTTTGATACCAAATTGTAACACCCCCATCCGTCACATGGAATATAACAGAAGGTCCGGCCGGGGCCCCACGCCATATACCACAGACAGTTAGTGGAGTTACGTATTAATACCAAAATACCAGCAATAGGAACACGCATCCTAAATTAGAGCATTCTAGCGAAAGTTTTTAAAACAGTTATAAGAACTCAAATGCAACAGCATGAATGTCCACAATAACTAGAGTAGGAATGATAGTAAAATACACAAAAGTCTCGGCCTTAGGGCCTTACAAGAGTTTACTTAATAAAACATGTTTTCTAGACTTCGGCACACAGGCCGGCCACACATGAGCAATATAAAGTAAACATTTTGTTTTGGCCTTCAAGGCCAGTACAGCATCAAGGGCTTCAGCCCGCTACTTGCCAGTAGGCTCACTATTCTTGTATAAGAACAATCAACCGAACGGTGGCAAAACAAGGCAACGATCACCTAAAGCTGACCAAATTATAACGACCACACCCCTTACTCGGGGCGGCAGTACTCCTTCCCTGCATTTTATTAGTATAACCAAACAAGATAGTGAAAGTACAATTTAAGCACACTTCACCACAGGCGTAGGCACACACGGCCACACACCCCATGCTCTCAGGGCACATTCTCGGTGCACTCGATCCACCACCTCCCCAAGGACGGCAATACTGTGAGCTAATAGTCTTTTTCAGCCGAATCCTAAGACCCGCCCGCCCTCTATGTCATCGGTAAGCCTCTTTAACCGAACCACATAGAGCGGGTACAATTCCACTCAACATGTTGCTCACATCGCCACAACAATTTTAGTCATCGGCGCGAGTGAAGCTTCACCGAATCCTGAAGTATCGATCATACAATAGTACATAACCCGATTATGCACAAGGTTGGCTCCCAGGCCACCAAGATAGCAGCAATGCGCTTCTGCCCAGTTTTTCGGGTGCACCTTGGAGTTAATCTCCAAGGCTCCCTGTTGCAATCTACCACGTAGAAAACCCGCAAAACAAACGGCATGGAGTCTTCTCCGGCAATACAAGCATAATTAAAACATCATCGATCCAGACCAACTTGTCCGGATAGGCTTCACACACCATGCCTACGTCCATACTTCGATTCCGGGCTCTAAATGCAAAACGACGGGGATAAACCATATCTACCCGAAGGAATACCTCAAACTCACCGTCCACTCGTGGGAGAAAGTTTCCTATGCAAAAAGAAGAGGACTTCACATGTCCAAGTAGAGAATCGCTACCCGAGAGGTTCGCTTCGCTGCCATGGAAAACTAGTCAGATCAAAAGCACCGCAACGGACTCGCCTCCGTGGATCTGGACTCGGCTCGCGATTCGGGGCTCCGAAGCTCCAACAACGACGGGATTCCTCCTTCTCCTTCTCCCTTTGCTCACCCCTCTCTATACCTCTTAGAAAGAGATTGGGTCAAAAGAAATGAGGCCTAAACCCTCATTTCCCGGCCATATACCAACAGGGGAAAATCTGGGCCGTCGGCTCTCTTAGAAATAAAACGAACCACCTCGATTCACTCTTAAAATCGTCAAACAGGGGCCGCACATGACTTGTGACACGCCCGTGTCACAAGTCGTGTCTCTCAATAGTTATAGAAATAATCGATCTCAGAACAGTACACGGCTTCTAACACGCTTGTGTCAACACTGGACACGCCCGTGTCAACTAGGACATGCCCGTGTAATAGGCCGTGTGCCTCAATCGACACAGAAACCATCACGCCTGAACAGGATACGACCCTATAACACGCCCGTGTCACAGGCTGTGTGCTAGGCACGGCTTTGGACACGCCCGTGTCCCAGGCCGTGTGCCTCAGTCGACACAACCCGGCAAACACAGAGCAGGACACGGCTTTGGACACGCCCGTGTCTCAGGTCGTGTTGCAAACACAGAGCAGGACACGGCTTTGGACACGCCCGTGTCCCAAGCCGTGTTCTCAGTCAGCACAACCCAACCATAACCGAGTTTTGGGGCGTTACAGTCTACACACAGACCCGCAAGCTGCAGTGAGGAGTTCCCTCCACAGACTCGAAAGTTCTATTCTCAAGTTCCCCTCCCAAAGCCAAAAACTTAGCTCAACACCTCGAACTACACGGAGAAGAAAATCGAAATGGGCGAGCTTTAGGAGGCTAGGTTTGCCTTCTTTGAGATGCTTTGGATCGTATTTATAGGCAAAACTTCTTAAGGGTGAAATTGTCTTTGATGGCCTGCGAATAGCTCCTTCCGCCTTTACGAAAACACTAATCCAAGACCAAAATGGCATGCGGACAGTGGCCTTCGCCATTTCAGGAATACTATTCCCAGGCCCTGACAATCCACAGGTAGGTAAGATGTTGAATGACAGATGTTCACTAGCCCGACGAGTACAAAGGTTAAAAGGGCATGTACTCGCCTCGCCCACCTTGGGCGGGGGATAGCTCTCCTAGCGGCCGACTGACATTAACTTGCTTCGCCTACTCAGTGGCAAGTATGCCTTGCTGCCCTGTCTTACCCTGACAACTGTGGGTCAAGCCTGTTTCTGGGTTGATAGCGAACTGGGCTCTGTTTCTAGACTCGCATGGAGTATAACTCGGCTGGACCAACTCATTTGGATCTACTGGGTGTGTATTTTCTTATTGATCGCTAAATACAATTTATACATAATCCTCGCTCTTTGCAAACTCGTCAGAGGTTGTAAAGAAACGCCAACTCTTTTTAGCGAGTTGTGGCGGCAGAGGAGTGAAATTCGCGAACTCTCCCCTAATCTCCTTGTAAATGGGGGGGAGGGGTTGTTTCACTCATAATTAAAGCCCAACTCCTGACGGTATCCTGCATGTGGGTGTGATGCCCCGTTGGACGATGACGAACTCGACATGGCTTCTCTCTTGAATCTACTCGGGGATGCACCTCGATGCGACATCGAGATCGCAATGAGAGGGGATCCAAAAAAAGAGAGAAGTTCACAACCACTCCTACAAATATGGTGCCTCCCCCTCGTCTTGAAGGAGTAGCGATGGGCAACCCTCTCAATAGAGACTTGAGAGCTCGCGCGGAGTCGATCGACCCACCTTTGAGCTTCACAACCCGGTGAACTAGGTGAGCTCAGCTCGTCTTCATTTTCTGATACCTTTGAAGGGCGAATGTTGACCCTACGACTTTGTGAATTGAGGCAGGTTGTTGATAATTCTATTGTTGTGATCGCGTTGTAGAGCCCTCTTACGATCGTGAGAAGGAAAAAGAATTGCCTCGCCTCGTCATTTTGGGTAAGAGAATTTAACTCTAATTGTTTTCGCAAGGCACGTTCTGAAAATGTCTTTTCTTCAACAGCTCCACTTTTTACTGATCTTCACGACACAACCAAGCAGGGCAGGGCAGGGCGGCATGGGCGGACCCACCTTCAGACACACCCGGGCACGTGCCCGGGTATGATTTTTCACGAAATTTAACCGGGTATCGCAGTATCGCTGCTCCGCATCCCTGCAATTTTGCCCTACCCGTTCCGCATGCGCATCCCTACGATTTTGCCCTACCCATTCCGCCGTTCGGCCCTGCGAATCTGCGATTTTGCCGTTCTGCCTCCGCATCCTGCGATTTTGCTGTTCGCTGCAAGGTATTTCTTCTTCTTCTTCCTTCTTCTTCTTTCTTAAGGCTCTCTGTTTTTCAGATCAAGAGGAAAAGGCCCTCTGTTTTTCAGATCAACAGTACAGGCAACAATCTGGGAGCCCAGGTCAACTTCATTTTTGTCTTGGATGCTTCCATTCTTTCTTGTTTATTATACATTTATACGCTGTTCTTCTAATTCCTCTGTTTATTTTTACTTAACCCTCTATTTATTTTTGTCTTGGAGCCCTCTGTTTACTTAGCAATCTGGGAGCCCTCTGTTTATTATACTTCATTTTTGTCTTGGGAGCCCAGGTCAACAGTAAAGGCCCTCTATTTATTTTTATTTAGCTAAGTACAATGTGGTTATGACAAATTTGAGCACAAAATGATTTCTAAATTGTTGGCAGAAACAGTTCTTAGAGGGCTTTAACCACCCCTAAAATCAATAACAAAAAAACAACATTGAATTAATGAATAAATGTGCCCCTTCTAATGTCATGAACACAAAATTCACAAAAACAAATGAAATCTTACATTCTTCCCAATCCCTATAGAAGGAAGATCAGACAAGACACCAACATGACAAGTTAGACCAAAGCCTGCATTGTACACATTACTTCCAAGTTATTAGCACAAAGAAATATATAAATGCAAGAGACAGAGAAAGTTGAAAACCACAAGAATTGGATGTCAGGTCAAATGAAATACAGTTTATTATTTTGACACAATTGGAACCATGGTTGATGAGTCCAGACCTACAGAAGGGATGCAGACTTCTCATACAACTGTAGGGTGTGTGTAAGCAATAGTAACCATGATGATGGGCACTGTAGCCCATGAACACATGATGTAACCTGAATCTCACCTGCATCTTATTTTTATTTTGTTCATCATTATATAGAAAAGAGCTGCACAACATGATGTAACACTAATGTAGGTTCACTTAACTTTTCATTAATAATCATTCTTTTAAGTGCCTCTAAAGATTCGCATTAAAAATAGTGACAAACTTAAATTAGACTGCACAACATGAGTGAGTGTGTGTGTTCATGAGTGAGTGTGTGTTCATGTATATGTGTGTTATGTGTGAGTGTGTGAATATCAATAATATCAATTGAAATGTGAAGCTAAGAGAAAATATGGAATGAGTTAACAATTTTAGTTTGTAAATTACAAGGTCTATTTTAATTTGAGTTTGAATTTTCCACAAACTGAAATTAGTGCAATATAATTTGAAGGATGTAGAGCATATAGAACCTTAGGAATTTCCCTCGCGGGCCTGGTACGGTCGCGCTTGGCTGTAGGGGCTTTGCCCCATTTACCGTCAGGATTTGCCACCGTTTTGAATTCAGTCAAGGATAAATTGTTATGGTCACACAATCAAATTAGATTCTTTTTTTGTTTGTATTTCAAATATTGCATGTTTTCTACTTAGGTGTTCAATGGACATGTTTCTTTCAAATGTGAGGTCAAATGAAATTTCTCAAGATTTTCAAGCATCGGGTTCATGTGGTAAAAGGAATCGATCTGAATTTAACTTAGATGAGCTACTTGCTGATCCAGGATTGAGGCAACCTATAAGCTCATATGATATAAATATACAAGATACGATAAGAAGAAAATACTTGCATAATAGTCCTTGTCAACTGATTTTAGCTAATTTTTCACAAACTGAAATTGGAAATAAGGCACGCCGTTTCAACAAAAGCTGGTTTAATGAGTTCAAGGATTGACTGGAATATAGTATAGATAAAGATGCTGCATATTGTCTTTATTGTTACATTTTTTCACAGAGAGGTTGTGATCTGACATTTGTATGTCGTGGTTGGAGATATTGGAAAGATAAGACGATATTAGAGAAACATATTGGAAATCACATGAGTGCACATAATAACTCCAAGAAGATGTGCACAGCTTTAATGAATTAGAAACAAGGTATTCAAGTTGCGTTTTGCAGGCAGGAGGAAACACAACGTAGTCAATATCGTGCTCGTTTGTGTGCGTCAATAGATTGCATATGCTTTCTTTTGAAATAAGGATTGTCTTTTCGCGGACATGATCAGTCTAAAGAATCCAGTAATCGAGACAATTTTCTTGAACTTTTAGAATTCCTTTTACATAACAATGAGGTCAAGTTAGTGGTATTCGAAAATGCACCTATCAATTGTCAATTAATATCTCCGAAAATCCAAAAGGAGATAGTTTCTTGCATTGCATCTGAGATAACAAAGACGATTGTTGAAGACGTTGGGGATAACTGTTTTAGTATTTTGGTCGACGAATCACGTGATTTGTCTACAAAAGAACAAATGGCTATGGTTTTACAATATGTTACTATCAAAGGTCTTATTATGGAGCGTCTTCTTGGGTTTATTCATGTTACAGACACAACTGTCTTATCATTAAAGAAAGCTATTGATAATTTGTTTGCAAAACATTGCCTAAGTATTTCTAAATTGTGGGGTCAAGGTTATGATGGTGCTAACAATATGAGGGGTGAGTTCAAAGGACTGAAAATATTGATATTGCAGGAGAATAATTGTGCTTTCTACATTCATTGTTTTGCTCATCAACTACAACTAATATTAGTAGCTGTTGTAGAAGATCATGTTGAAGTTGCAGAGATTTTCACGCTTATTAACCTTGTGTTGAATATAGTTGGCGGATCTTGCAAACGACGTAATTGTATAAGAGCATTAGAAGTTGATCGGGTTGCTTTAGAGCTTGGTTGCGGAGAGTTGGAAAGTGGTCGAGGGGCAAATCAACCACTTGAATTGAAAAGGGAAGGTGACACATTGTGGAGTTCACATTATGGCACAATATACAATTTTATTCGGATGTTCTTATCTATTGTCGAGACACTTGAAATTATCAAGGTTGAGGGTGCAGATGGAAATCAAAGAGGAATGATCAATACTTTAATTAAAAGTCTCTTGAATTTTAATTTTATTTTTCTCTTGCATTTAATGAAGAATATTTTATCCAAGTCACACGAGTTATCACAAGCTTTACTGAAAAAAGATCAAGACATTGTTAATGCAATGAAGTTTGTCAAATTTACAAAGTAGTTACTGTTGAATTTCAAAAATGAAGATCTTGAATGGAACTCCTTCATGGCTGAAGTATAAAAATTTTGCACAAAATACCATATAGAGGTTCCTAATATGAATGAAAGATATATGCAAGCAGGAAGATCAAGACGCAATGAAAGAGAGATTACAAATTATCATCATTTCCGTGTTGAAATCTTCAATACAGTGCTCGATTGGACTTTGAACGAGTTAAATGATCGTTTTAATGAAGTGAACACTGAACTACTTTTATGTGTTTCTTGTCTGGACTCTAGTGATCGATTTGCCTTATTTGATAAACAAAAGTTAGTTCGTCTCGCAGAATTGTACTCATCTGATTTCTCACCAGTAGAATTGCAACTACTTGAAGGACAACTTGATATGTATAATATTGATATGCACTCTTTACCAACCGACATGTTCTCTCATAGTAAAGGAAGTGGTGGCCTTTTAAAACTTTTAGTAGAGTTGAAAAAACAAGATCACTATCAGTTGGTTTTCAGACTTTTAAAGTTGGCATGTCTTCTACCCGTTGCAACTGCTACAGTTGAAAGAATGTTCTCTGCAATGAAGATTATAAAAAATCGTTTACGAAACAGAATGAGAGATGAATGGATGAATGACTGCATGATCGTTTATACGGAGAAAGATGTTGTTGAGGGTATTACTAATGATACTATTATTACAAAATTTCAGAATATGTGTCCACGAAAAGTAGTCTGTTGAACGGTATATCATGCGTTTTTTTTGGTCATTTACTTTTTATTAATTGCAATATTAGTTTAAATTTATTTAAGATTTACATTTAATTATTTATTTTAAAATTGTGCCTGGGTTAAGAAAAATTCCTAGTTCCGCCCCTGACAAGGCGGATTCTAAAAGTGCGTTCCCTCCTCCTAAAACCTTGATTCCCTCTCCCGTCGATACCCATGGGCTATTAACTTCTAAGCAATAAACAAGCTCGAGCAAGACGACTAGAAGTCGCTATTGAAGATCCTGCCCAGATTAAACAGAAAATCTTCTCAGCCCCAATTTGTTGAGAACCCTTAGTTGGATTCGCCTTGCTTACCAAAATAATGTGGCGCGACCTTCCTAGGTGACTGCTGTTACATGTCCTGTGACTGGAGACAAGAACAGCCCTAATGGCCGGAAGGAGAGGGAGAGTGAACAGGTAAAAGAGAAGAGAGAAATACTAAATTCATTAAAATTGATCTGTCTTATCTATGTACAGAACCAGGTATTTATACAGCTTTTTACAAGAAGACTAATGGGTCAATTAATTGACCGTTGGAATTAATACAGGCTGGCACAGGTCGCCAGCTCAGCCCATGTAGCGGGATGCTAATTCATCACCGCTACATCCCTGCCCTTCCCCCTTTTTGTGTTCCTATCCGTATCTGAAGTGACCTGGTTTTCATCCTTTGTCCTGATGCTGGAGCGACGCCGTCGAGGTATGCGAGGGTGAAGAGTATCTGAAGTCCTTCCAGATGTTTCACTAGGTTTGTTTTTGATTGCTGATTGTTGGTGCCTTTCATATGTGTCCTGTAAATTTGTAAAACAATTTTCAGAAACAGAAGCTTTTGTAAAAAGAGGAATGACATTATTATTAGTAAGAGAGATAATCCCTATCCTCAAATGTTGGTGATATATCTGAAAACTGTTCCTGTTTAGTGCTTTTTGTTGTTTGGATTCGTTCTGTATCGATTTCCTGTGGTTGTACCTGTGAAAAATTGTTGTTAGTGGAAGACTCTGTCCATAAGGGAATAACATTTTGAGTAATAAGATCGACATTGTTGCGACTTTTTGATTTAGACTGGATGTTATCCACATCTTCTTTGCCCAAACGATCCTGCATAGAAATTGATGGGTTTCACCATCATTTATAGGAAAAGGCTCCCTCATGATCTCCACCCAAAGTGGGGATCATGGGTTGACCAAGTCAATTCCACCCCCCATAAACTCTCATGATGAGTAAATCATGGGGGTGGGACCCACTCCCTCTCCCCATGGAGGAAAACCACCGCCGGGCGGACTAACCGTCGCCGGCATCCAGCCTCCCGCCGGCCTCGCCGCGGCAGGCCGCCGCCGGCCGACAGGACAGCCGCCCCCGCCGCCTTCGACTTGGCCGGCACCTCCGTCGCCGTGGACGGCCTCCTCACCGTCCGATCAGGGGGAGGCTCTCCTCTTCGTCCGATCGGGAGGGTAACCACTCACTAACCCACTACGTTAGTGGCGGGGCCCGCCATGATCAACCCCCGGAGGCTATAAAAGGAGCCCCAGGGCCTTCTCTTTCTTCACTTTTTTCTGCTCCCTGTCATCTTCTTCCTCAGGTGATAGCTCTGCCGACCTCTTCCCTCGAGTCAGCTTCCAGTCGCCGCGAACCACCAACCGCCACTAGCGGCCACCAACGGCCACCAGCGCACCACCAGCCCGCTGCCAGCAGAAAAACGCCCAAGTCCCGGAGCGAACCCAAGGAAGAAGGCGACTCCTGCAAGCAAACGTGCGTCTCCCCAAGCGTCAGAACACCAGGGACGTCCCGCACAGTTCAACACCCAAGTTACTCCAGTGGCGCAGCCTGTTGCCCGCCGGAGTCGTAGTCTCTCTCTCCCCCCAAGTTGTAACGAGAGCGGCCTGTCGCCCAGATTCTCCAACACATTATAATCAGCAGAAGCTAGTGGAATTTGACCGACACAGACCCGGGCACGTGGTTTTTTACTCATTTGAGGGGTTTTTCCATGTCATCACACCTTGTGTCAACTTCGCATTTTCATTGACTGTGCGCGCGCTCGACCGCTTCGTGAGCTAAGGCGGTCCAAGAACAATTGGCCCGACCGGGGCATCGAGTTAGTACGCAACAGTTTGGCGTCGTCTGTGGGAAACGATTTCCCCAACATCCTTCAAAGTACAAGATCACAAGAATCGCCCATTCCAAGTTCAGCATTAATGGTAAAGAGAAGCACCCGTGCCGCTGAAGGCTCCGCCCTTGGCGGACACGACAAACCTGCATGCTCCCACTCTTTGATGGACGTGTCGCTAACAGCTGAAGCCGCTTCCGCCCCCGTCACCACCCTGGAGGATTGTGTTCGCCAGATGGAAGAACTACAGACCGAAGTGCTCACCCTGCTCCGAATCCTGGGAGCACCACCTGCTCCCTCGCCACCGACAACACCGGTCATTCCCCTGCCTCTGCCAAATCATGGCCTGATGCAAGGATTTCCGCAAAGAAGAGGACAAACTCTCCCGGGACAGGAAGAATGACATCAAGCTGGGCCCCGTCAGTATTACCCTCAAGGGACTAGGGGGCAACGTCCGCCTCAAGAGTACTCCCCTCTGAATATTACTCGCACTGACCAGATACACACAATGCGGAATGATCCAACATTCCACCGACCAAAAGCTCCTCAACCATTTAAGCAAGCTGATTTGCGGCCATCGGAAGAATTCTCTGCCTCAACTAGGCATTGTCTGCTCAGGGAATACGACATAGAGAAGGAATTCTCGAGCACAAGCAACTCCCTCACACCCGCTCCATCACTTCAAGAGATGTACGATCATCACCTCGCCTATCCTCATTATGAAGAGAGTGCCGGAAACATGATGGATCTCGATACCTCTACCACGAAGCAAAGACTAAATGAATATCTACTAAACAATAGCTCACCTGACTCCTGGGCAACCACGGGTGCAGAAGATGGCCTTTAAACCAGTAGTTTCAACAGAGCAGGCAACCCACTAGCACACGTGTAGTATTTCGAAGCCATCATGCACGCTTGCAATGCCTCAGATCAATTCATGATCCAAGCATTTCTGACAACACTAAAAGAGGAAGCTCGGGCTTGGTTTCATTCTCTACAAGAAGAAAAGATGGACAGCTATATTGAACTCACAACTCTCTTCATCGAAAGGTTCACGATAGTCAAGAAGCCCTCATTAGAAAAGCTAGGTCCAAGTAGAGTCCAGAAAAGGAAACTAGAGAGCGATACGCGCCTCGAGCACAAGATAAACTGCAATCAGCACGCAAATACTCACAAAGGACGAGAGTTGTGTCAGTTTGCGGCACTCAACGCCCCTCAGGGCAGGGACTTCGAAGTAATTCGTGACCATCCGGCCTTATGCAGGCCCAGGCCGCTCGCCCCCGGCAGAGGAGATTTATCAAAATATTGCGAGTATCACCAGTGTCATGGCACAACACCAACGAATGGAATCGACTAAAGGAAGAAATTCAGCGACTGACCAGTCTCGGGGGAGTTGATAAGTTCCTATCAAGAAAGAGACTGCCTCCCAGTCAGAGTATGATATCTACAACAATCAGAATCGGCGAGCCATCTACCGAGTTGAACCAAGTTTTGGTGGATGGAGAGATCACCGTTACTGTGCTATTTTTATCAACACTACTTCAACTCAAGCTGACCACGGGAAACCTCAAGCTAACATCTGCCAGCACGCATGTTTCGGGGAACAACTCAGTACCAATCATTGGCATCATCACTCTCCCAATCACTCTTAAAAAAATACATCGACAAGCATCCTACGTGTAGTTCGTCGTCATCCAAGCTGATTCTGACTACACAGCAATACTTCAGCGATCGCTCCTGGACGTCTTCCAATCCCGCTCTCGCCACTTCCATCCTTAAGCAGCTTCCGCTTTCATTCACTTGTTTATTTACTATTGTAAAAAATCACAAGCCCGAGCTTGCGAAGATTATCTTTTAATTATTTGCTATAGCAGTGCCTAATCAAGAAATGGTTTTCCTAGACTAGGTCGCGCAACCAAATCGAACGCGTACGCCAAACCATCGCACAGCACCGTGGGGGCCTGTCCCCTCAAGAAGAAGCCGTGAGCATCCCTCGCGCAAACTAAGCCGCGAGCAACCCTCGCGCAACACCGTGGGGGTCTGCCCCCCTCATGAAGAAGCTGCGAGAATCTCTCGCGCAAACTAAGCCGCAAGCAACCCCCGCACAGCACCGTGGGGGCATGCCCCCCTCAAGAAGAATCCTCGAGCATCCCTCGCGCAAACTAAGCCACAAGCAACCCTCGCGCAACACAGTGGGGGCATGCCCCCCTCACGAAGAAGCCGCGAGTATCCATCGCGCAAACTAAACCGCGAGCAACCCTCGTACAGCACCGTGGGGGTCTGTCCCCCTCACGAAAAAGCCGTGAGCATCCCTCGCGCAAACTAAGCCGCGAGCAACCCTCGTGCAACACCGTGGGGGCCTTCCCCGCCCCCTCACGAAGAAGTCGCGAGCATCTCTTGTGCAAACTAATCCGCGAGCACCCTTGCGCAACACCGTGGGGGGTCCGCCCCCTCACGAAGAAGCTGCGAGCATCCCTCGCGCAAACTAAGCCGCGAGCAACCCTCGCGCAACACGGTGGGGGCATGCCCCCCTCACGAAGAAGCCGCGAGCATCCCTCGCACAAAATAAGCCGCGAGAAACCCTCGCGCAACACCGTGGATGCCTGCCCCTCTTAAGAAGAACTCGCGAGCATCCCTCGTGCAAACTAAGCCGCGAGCAATCCTCGCGCAACACTGTGAGGGTCGGACCCTCTCACGAAGAGGCCGCGAGCATCCCTCGCGCAAACTAAGCCGCAAGCAACCCTCGCGCAACATAGTGGGGGGTCTGCCCCCTCACGAAGAAGCCGCGAGCATCCTTCGCGCAAACTAAGCCGCGAGCAACCCTCGCGCAACACCGTGGGGGCATGCCCCCCTCACGAAGAAGTCGCGAGAATCCCTCGCGCAAACTAAGCCGCGAACAACCCTCGCACAATACCGTGGGGGGGGGGGCTGCCCCCCCCCTCATGAAGAAGCCGCGAGCATCCCTCGCACAAACTAAGCCGCGAGCAATCCTCGCGCAACACCGTGGGGGCCTGCCCCCCTCACGAAGAAGCTGTGAGCATCCATCGCGCAAACTAAGCCGTGAGTAACCCTCGTGCAACACCGTAAGGGGCATTTCCCCCTCACGAAGAAGTCGCGAGCATCCATCGCGCAAACTAAGCCGCGAGCAACCCTCGTGCAGCACCGTGGGGGCCTGCCCCCTCACGAAGAAGCCGCGAGCATCCCTCGTGTAAACTAAGTCGCGAGAAACCCTTGCGCAGCACCGTGGGGGTCTGCCCCCCTCACGAACAAGCCGTGAGCATCCCTCGCGCAAACTAAGCCTCGAACAACCCTCGCGCAACACCGTTGGGGGGCTGCCCCCCTCACGAAGAAGTCGCGAGCATCCCTCACGCAAACTAAGACGCGAGTAACCCTCGCGCAACACCGTGGGGGTCTGCCCCCCTCACGAAGAAGCCGCGAGCATCCCTCACGCAAACTAAGCCGTGAGCAACCCTCACACAACACCGTGGGGGGCCTGCCCCCCCCCCCCTCACAAAGAAGCCGCGAGCATCCCTCGCGCAAATAAAGCCGCGAGCAACCCTCACGCAACACCGTGGAGGTCTGCCCCCCTCACAAAGAAGTCGCGAGCATCCCTCGCGCAAACTAAGCCGCGAGCAACCCTCGCGCAACACCGAGGGGGCCTGCCCCCCTCACGATGAATTCGCGAGCATCCCTCGCGCAGCACTGTGGGGGCCTGCCCCCGTCACGAAGAAGCTGCGAGCATCCCTCGCGCAAACTAAGCCGCGAGCAACCCTCGCGCAGCATCGTGGGGGCCTTACCCCTCACGAAGAAGCCGCGAGCATCCCTCGCGCAAACTAAGCCGTGAGCAACCCTCGCGCAACACCGTGGGGGCCTGTCTCCCTCACAAAGAAGCCGCGAACATCCCTCACGCAAACTGAGTCGCGAGTAACCCTCGCGTAACACCGAGGGGGTCTTCCTTCCTCACGAAGAAGCCGCGAGAATCCCTCGCGCAAACTAACCGAGAGCATCCCTCGCTCAAACTAAGTCGCGAGCATCCCTCGCGCAAACTAAGCCGCGAGTATCCCTCGCGCAAACTAAGTCGCAGACCTAAGCCATGCAAATCAAGCAGCAGACCAGTGCAAACAAGCAGTCAAGATGACATAAAAAACAACAATGTCATAACAAAATAAAGCTAAAATGATACAAGGACAATCACCGCCTAGAGGCAACAACAGCCAAAGCTAAACATGGGGCAAAAACACAACACGCCCAAACAACCAAACAAAACATAAACATACAACAACAAATGTATGAATACCACTACTCGTCCTCGACATCTGAATCAGAGCTCTCGTCCTCAGAAACATCTGCAAAGCTGAAATAGGAAGTGTCACATCCTATGCTCTTGCTAACAAAACAAAAGGCCTTCGAAACACCCCGACGGAGCACCAACTCGCGTATGTCATCCATCTGAGGTTCCACCTCCTCAGACCAAATATCGTCACGAACCTCCTCCGCAATCAGGCTACGGTCTCGCATATAGTCCAGTGACTCCATGTACTCCGCAAGCCCTGAGGCCTTCAGCTCTGACGCATGGTCATCAGAGAACAACATCTCCACCTGCGCCTTCGCCGCTCGAAGCTGAGTCTCAAGGCCTGAGACTTCCTCCCGCGCCTCCTGTAGCTGGGTTCCCAAGCCTGAAGTCTCCTCCTTCGAATGCTTCAACATCTTGGTGGTCCTCTCCACCAAAGTCTTCTCCACTTCCAAAACCGCGCGAGCATCCTCTAGCTCGGACTTCAGCTCCGAACCAATCCGGCGGAACCGCGCAATGTCCCGGTCGTGTTCCTCCTTCAGGGAGGCAAGCGAACTCGTCGTCGACCGAAGCTTCTCCTGAAGAGCAAGATACTCGTCCTTTAGACTCACGTAATGATCATTCCAGGTTACTGCAATTTGCGCCTGGGTCTCTATCTGCACAAATAAAAGATCAAAATTAGTCTCTATCAGCAAGAGAAAATAAGGAAAAAAGCCTTGGGAACAAGTCAAATCCTTACCGTGTCGCTCATCGCCCTCAAGGAAGAGGACATCCACGGAGCTACTGTGCCAGCAAACACCTAGGGAACTGGAGAAGCAAGTATCTGCACCTCAGGAGTCAACCCAGGACAACTATCAGAAGTAACCGCTGCCATCACCATGTCAAGATCGCCAGGAGGGGCCGCCACAGCTTTCCTTTTCCGACCCCCTCCTTGAGAAGTGCCTGCTGACTGAACTGAGTCCAACGAAATACCACACTGCAACAACCGCTTCTCCTCCACATAGACATAATTGTTGAAAAGACGGTTGGCTAACTCACGAGTCTCAGAAAACCCGAGCACCGGGGAAAAATCCTGCTCCTTCCCCCTCACACGGCGACAGCGATCGGGAAGCACATCCCACACCTCGGGAAGACCCCAGGAATTCTTGACGTATCCAAACAAAGTGTTGTCATGGCAATGGCCCTTGCGGGCTTCAAATTCCAACCATCTCTTGTTGCTGTGTACCTCCATCCGCTCGCTACCATCAGAACGAACATCGCACCAATCTCAGAATTGGTCCAAAGAAAACCGGCCCATGCTCATGGAAAAAGGCAACTAAGCCCATAATTCGGGCAATTCCAGCCGAAATGAACTGTGAGATAAGCACTCCACAAAACTTCAAAAATCTCAATCACCTCCTCAAAAGGCGGAAAACGGAAGCCGGACCTCAGGGAGACTTCGCAGATCGTCAACGAACCACAAGGAGGATTCTGAACTCGCTTCTCGGGACGAGGGATCCTCACTTCCAAGTCAGCGGGAAGCCCATACTTCATCTTCCAAATGTCTACACACCATCATCGGTCAAAGAAGAGGGCAGACGCATCGGGTCGGAAGAACGCTTCAAAACCTACGCAAAGAAAAAATTAAAAGGTCAGGATTGCCCAAAAGTAAAAGCTCGGGGTTAGACATCCAAGCACACATCCCGAGCAGCGTGCGAGAAAAGTAAAACCGCGCACGAATAGCGCGCGCGCAGCTTGCGCACGCACACGGCATGCGCGCCCTCGTGGCCTGCGCGCGCCCGACCTATGCGCGTCCGCGGCCAGTGCGCCCGTGCGCGCGCGCGGCAAGCGCGCGCACGCGGCCTGCGCGCGCGCGACCTGCGTGCGCCCGGCCTGGGCGCACCTAACCTGAGTGCGGCAAGCCCCGTGCCCGCAGGCGGGCGCTCCCAAGCTCACTGAAAGAGCGACCGGCCGTCGCGCTTGCCTCGCGCGCCACCGGTGCGCGCGCGGCCTAAGCGCGAAAGCGCGACCGGCAGTCGCGCGGCCCGGGAGAGCGCAACCACTTTCGGCGTCCTCGCCTACTGACTCCTCCCCGACAAAATTCCCTCTGAATACCTTGGAAGCACTGACCGTCGCCGCCTCTGCCTTCTCACCAGGAATCGTCATGACAATAGAATAGCGGGAGAAATCCTTTCTCTCCCGCTCACTTCGCTCTCGGATAGCAAGGATTTGGGGGGCAATTGATGGATTCCACCATCATTTATAGGAAAAGGCTCCCCCATGATCTCCACCCAAAGTGGGGATCATGAGTTGACCAAGTCAATTCCACCCCCATGAACTCTCATGATGAGGAATTCATGGGAGGTGGGGCCCACTCCCTCTCCCCATGGAGGAAAACCACCACCGGGCGGCCTAACCACCGTCGGCCTCGCCGCGGCAAGCCACGGCCAGCTTCACCGTGGTAGGCCGCGACCAGCCTTGTCGCGGCAAGCTGCGGCCGGTCTGGCCGCGGTCGGCCTCGCCGCGGCAGGCCTCGCTGCTGCACGCCGCGGCAAGTCGCGGCCAGCCTGGCCGGCCTTGCCGTAGCAAGTGGCGGCCACGCCACGGCAGGACGCCGCCGCCAGCCGATAGGCCGGCCGCCCCCGCCGCCGGCCACTTGACCGGCCCCCTCCGTCATCGTGGATGGCCTCCTCACCGTCCGATTGGGGGGAGACTCTCCTCGTCGTCTGATCGGGAGGGTAACCACCCACTAACCCACTACGTTAGTGGCGGGGTCTGCCATGATCCTCCCCCAGAGGCTATAAAAGGAGCCCCAGGGCCTTCTCTTTCTTCACTTTTTTCTGCTCCTTGCCATCTTCTTCCTCAGGTGATAGCTCTGCCAACCTCCTCCCTCGAGTCAGCCTCCAGCCGCCGCGAACCACCAACCGCCACTAGCGGCCACCAACGGCCACCAGCGGCCATCAGCGCACCACCAGCCTGCCGCCAACAGAAAAACGCCCAAGTCCCGGAGCGAACCCAAGGAAGAAGGCGACTCCTGCAAGCAAACGTGCGTCTCCCCGAGCGTCAGAACACCAGGGCCGTCCCGCACAGTTCAACACCCAAGTTACTCAAGTCGCGCAGCCTGTTGACCGCCGGAGTCGTAGTCTCTCTCTCCCTAATTGACCCGTTAGTCTTCTTGTAAAAAGCTGTATAAATACCCGGTTCTGTACATAGATAAGACAGATCAATTTTAATGAATTTAGTATTTCTCTCTTCTCTTTTACCTGTTCACTCTCCCTCTCCTTCCGGCCATTAGGGCTGTTCTTGTCTCCAGTCACAGGATATGTAACAAATTGTGCTCTCGTCGAGTTCTCTCTCTATGGAGGTTCAAGCCAGCTCTTTCGCCGACCAGCCGGTTGCTACATCTTCTTCCTCCGTCATATCCTGACAGGACGGCATATATGGATCAACAAGCGGCACTCTGTGACTCCATCAAAACATCACAGCTTCATTTCGCTAACGATCTTCAACAGCTTCAATTGTCCATCGCTCACACCCAACAATAGCAAGATCGTCTCCAACAACAGCAAGATCGGGCAACAGAAACGCAATCAGCATTCTACAAAGAATTTCAAGATATTCGCGGCGAAATACATAGTTTCTTGCGGACGGTCTCGGCGTGTCCGCCCGGCTTCATCTCCGGCACTTCTGGACACGGCAGATCACAGACATCACCGGCGCTTGGATCGACTGTAGCCCTGCCAGCCCAGTCTTCAGGGGTATTGAGCGGCCTCAGTCGACCTCGCATTCCGATTATCGACCTCAGCGGGTTCGATTCTTCACAGCCGAGCTTACTTGGGAATGCCCCTTTGGAGATTGGCTTCATCGTCTCTACCGCCGGGTCCAATACCGGCCTGGAATGCCCCTCCGCCATTTATCCCATCGTTCATACCTCCTGGGCATATTCCACCTTGGAATGCCCCTTCAATATTTCTTCCTTCTTCCATTTCCTCTTGCCCCCTTCCAGCCATACCTACTTTGATCCCTCCAGCACTTCATAATAACTCTCTGTCTTCCCAACACATCCATGCGTACTCTACATATATTCATCCCATTGCCCCACGGATTCAACAATTTCCTGATTATAATACACTCCCACAAAATCCTGGATTTCAGGGACATTCGATGGCCAAGATCCACTGCACTCGCTTTGCGTCCGAAGACCCTACAGATTGGATCTTCAAAACTGAGTTATATTTCAGGTATAATAACATTAATCCCTTAGATTATGTTTTTATTGCATCACTATATTTGGACAGGCCAGCTTCTACGTGGTTCCAAGGGCTTTTGCGAGATGGTCTTTGCTCGGATTGGAATACCTTCAAGCTGGCTATTCAAGATCATTTCGGCCCTTCGGATTATGATGATCCGCTCGGTAAGCTAATGAAATTAACTCAAACTTCTACTGTTGCTGCATATCAAGAATCTTTTGAATTATTATCTTCTCAAAATCATGGTTTTTCACATGATGCATTACGTCGAAACTTTTTTGTCGGTCTAAAACCACACATTCGTCGCGCCTTTATCGCACAACCCCCGAGCAACCTATATCATACTTTCAAACTAGCGAGGCTTTTTGAAGATCTCAATAGAAGATTCGAAAATAACAAAACATTGGGCAAATAAAAAATTTTCAAACAATAACCCAACAAATTCCAAGCAATTGGCGGTTAAACGACTACCACAAGCTGAAATTCAAGCTCGACGTGACAAGGGTCATTGCTTCACATGCGAGGAGAGATACTTTTTGGGACACAAGTGTAAAAATAAATCGGCACTCTATTATTTCGAAGGAGACCCAGAGGAGGAACAAGACAATCCGACATCTGACGACACACCTTAGTGTCCATCTGACCAAATAGTAGATTCCGAAATTAGCATGAATGCATTAATGGGAACCTTTCCCACAAATTCATTACGAGTTCAAGGAAAGATTGGTCAGTCCACCGTTCACATTTTCCTTGATAACGGATCCACACACAACTTCATAACCAAGCGAGCTACGCAATTTCTGAAATTACCAATAACGTTAATTCCTGTTTTCAAGGTGCACGTGGGAAATGAGAATACAATGTTTTGTAAAGAAAAATGTTCAAAAGTAAAATTAACAATTCAAGGCATAACATTCATACTTGATTTGTTTATAACGGATTTACATGGCGCATATATCATTCTAGGATTTCAGTGGTTAGCAACACTCGGTCCTATTACAACAAATTATGCTACACATGAAATGTCCTTTACATATGATGATAAATTATGTAAAATTAATGGCGCACAACCTTTATTCTCGGATATTGTTACTCCAGCCCAATTACATAAGTGCATTGTCCATGACTCTATTGATTCCATGCTCCTATGCCTACAAACGAAGCCATTAACGAAAAATTTTCCAACGGACATTCATCCAGCGGATTCGGACTCATTTCCCATTCAATCCTTACTAATCGAATATAATACAATTTTTGAAACTCCCTCTGGATTACCTCCTTTGAGGACCATTGATCATAAAATTCTTTTAACCAACGAAACACAAATAATTAAAGTGCGACCTTATCGGTACCCATATGTCCAAAAGAATGAAATAGAACGTTTAATTAATGAAATGATTAAAAACGGCTTAATTCGTCCAAGTAATTCTTCTTTCAGTTCCCCAGTTCTTCTCATCAAAAAGAAAGATGGCTCATGACATTTCTGCGTCGATTATCGAGCTTTGAATTCACTCACAATCAAAGATAGCTTCCCTATGCCTACTATCGATGAACTGCTAGATGAATTACATGATGCCACCATATTCTCAAAATTGGATTTACAATCCGGATACCATCAGGTTCGAATGAACCCAATCGATATAGACAAAAATGCTTTCCGTACACACCAAGGTTTATACGAATTCCTCGTTATGCCTTTTGGTCTAACAAATGCGCCAACCACGTTTCAAGCCTTGATGAATTCCTTATTTCAACCTCTTCTCAGAAAATTCGTAGTAATATTTTTCGACGATATTTTAATATACAATCGTAGTAAGACCGATCATATATCTCATTTACGGCAGGTTTTTCAAATATTACGTGAGAATTCTTTGTTTCTTAAATCATCTAAATGTACGTTTGTTGTGCCATCAATTGAATTTCTAGGCCACATAATCTCATCTAACGGGGTACAACCTAATCCCTCAAAAATAGAAGCTATGCAACATTGGCCCAAACCGTTAACTCTAAAACAACTTCGTGCATTCTTAGGATTGACAGGATACTACCGTAGATTTATCAGACAATATGCTTCCCTCACAGCACCGTTAACAGACATGCTTGCCAAAGATAAATTCGTTTGGACAACAGCTGCTGAACAAGCATTTACGCACATAAAAGAATTACTTGTGGCAGCCCCAGTGTTAGCCTTGCCAAATTTTTCTTTACCCTTCACTATAGAATGCGATGCTTCTGGGGCAGGCATTGGTGCAGTTCTCTCACAAAAGGGACATCCTATTGCTTTCTTCAGCAAGAAATTATCCCCTAAAGAACAAGCTAAATCAACTTACATGCGAGAAATGCTTGCCGTTACCACTGCTATTAGTAAATGACGACACTATTTGATAGGATCCACTTTCACTATTCTCACGGATCACAAAACATTTCACAATTTAAACTCTCAAGTAATGACAATGCCCGAACAACAACACTTTTTATCAAAAATGTTGGGCTTTAATTACATAATACAATATAAACCAGAAAAAACTAATAATGTAGCTGATGCGCTGTCACGACTACCTGATGAACAACTCACTAGAGATTTATTTAACTTACAAAATGTATCTTTCACATGTTCTAATCTGTTTGAAAATCTATAAGAATTGTACAAATCATATTTGAAAGCCCAAGAAATTTTAAATAAACTTCAAACAAACGCAGCCGGAATTTCGGACTAGTCACTTCGCGATGCACGATTATTTTTTCACAATAAACTTTATATACCTGATAAATCCATTCGATCAATTTTAATTAGTGAAGCTCATGACACTCGTACTAGTGGACACTCGGGCATAAACACTACAACCAAACACATACAACAATACTTTTACTGGCCCAGCATACAACGGGATGTACATCAATATATATGAAGTTGTGACCTCTGTCAAAAAGCAAAAGACAAAAATTGTTTGCCATATGGCAAACTTCAACCCTTGAATATATTAACACAAATTTGGGCGGATATATCAATTGACTTTATTACTCATCTACCACCTTCCAAATCCTACACCACTATTCTAGTAATGGTTGATCGCCTTTCAAAGGGAGCGCATTTTGCCTCGCTTCCTAAACGTTATACGGGCCCACAGGTAGCTCAGGTCTTTTGGGACTACTGTGGCAAAATACACGGCCTACCCGAGTCCATTGTGTGAGATAGAGATACAATTTTCTTGAGTCACTTTGGTTAACTTTTTTCAAATCAAATGGAACGAAGCTTCGATTTAGTTCGGCTTACCATCCGCAGACCGATGGTCAAACCGAGTGGGTAAATTGATGTATCAACCAATATTTACGGATATTTTCATTTCAACATCCAAAGCAATTGGCACATCTTCTTAGTTCGGCAGATATTATTATAATACTGCTTATCACTCGGCGGCGGGAATGTCACCATATGAGGCAATGTTCGGACGACCTCCACCATGTTTTGTTCCTTTTAGTACAGGAGGGTCGGCAAGTAACCCTCAAGCCACCACTAATGCCTCCAGATCCATCTTAGTACTTTGTTTACGACAACATTTATAGAAAGCTCAAACAAAAATGAAAGCCATGTCAGATAAAAATAAAAAAGAAATGGAATTCCAGCCGGGTGATTTGGTACTACTGAAATTGCATCCATATAGACAAACCTCCCTGCACAAAAAAGAATGCAAACGTTTTAACCTTCGATTTTATGGATCATATAAAATTTTACAAAAAATAGGAACAATGGCATATAAGTTGGAATTACCCCCTCATAGTAAGATTCATCCTGTTTTCATGTCTCTTTACTTAAACCATATTTTTCAAACACATATATTACTATTCATGATCTACCTGAGAATACCTCACATAACACTCAATCAACATCTACATTGGAATTGATAAAAACACGTGAAATTGAACACAATGGTCAAAAAATTAAACAAGGATTAATCTGTTGAGAGGGCTTGTTGTTAGAAGAAGCAACATGGGAAAACTGGGATGAACTGGATCCAGCTATACGTGCCCAATTGGACCAAGCACGCAACTGTCCACTACCAAAGGAGATATCCCCTCTTCATCACTCAGTTTCAAGGTCCGACAACTCAACAAATCAAGACAGGGAAGTGCTCACCTCATTCACTCATGTCATCCCTCCATTAGCAGATACACCTCCTTCTAAAGACATTTTTGTTGCGGACTAACTCGATGCCCCGGTCGCGCCGATTGTTCTTGGACAGCCTTAGCTCACGGAGCGGTCGAGCGCGCACACAGTCAATGAAAATGCGAAGTTGACACAAGGTGTGATAATGGAAAATCCCTCAAATGGGTAAAAAATCACGTGTCCGGGTCTGTGTCGGTCAAATTCCACTAGCTTCTACTGATTACAATGTGTTGGAGAATTTGGGCGATAGGTCGCTCCCGTTACAACTTGGGTCCTCCAGAACCGGGTATTTATACAGCTTTTTACAAGAAGACTAACGGGTCAATTAATTGACCGTTGGAATTAATACAGGCTGGCACAGGTCGCCAACTCAGCCCATGTAGCGGGATGCTAATTCATGACCGCTAAAACTGCACACCTTAACCAAAACTAGGTTCTTTGCTTACTATATTGTCCGTTCTTGTTAGGTATGCATCCAACCGACTCGCATGAACTCTCAGTGATTATATCCATGCCAGAGTCTCCCTCTCCTTGAATGACCACTCCCTTTAGACTGGAGGACCCATAAGTTGAAGGCTCAGAGTTTAGGACTCACCGTAATCGCGACTCACAAGACCCTTCTCACGGCTATGCTATCAGCTAAGACCAGACAAGAACTCGTTGAAATGCGGCCTCGTGTCGACGCGGCGGAACATTTTCAAAAGCAGATGGAAAGTGACGAAGGGAATTTCTCGTGCATGTTATACGTTGAAGAGAGAGATTATAAGAGTTGGAGACTTGCCAGAACGCTACTGAAGATGAGCTGCACCGATTCTCCCAAGTGGAGGGGATAGTGGGATAGGCTTCCAGACTGGAGGAGCACCTTCGACTGGGCAAGGAGCTCCTTCGCCAATCTCAAGAACACTTCCACACTGCCAGAAACATTACCTGGAGTGCTTGCCACCCTCTTCGCCCACACTGACGAGGTAGCGGGCTAAAAGGCCGCGAAGAAGAATGAATTTGATGCAGCCGCCTTTAGGAAGATCCTAGCGTTGAAGGTGACTACGATGATGTGGTTTTCTTCTCCATCGCATACATCAAGGTTTCTGAGACGTTCCACAAAGTCCATCATTGGGCTGGCAAGTTTTTTTGTGTGCGAGATGAGTTCAGGAACCTCCTATATTCACGCTAATCCAAAGTCAGAGGGTGTGTACAAGTCTCCTTACATGGAGGGTTGCGCTCTTGCCCTATACAATCTTCTGAAATGTCAAGATTTTAATGTTGTCTTCCTATGGTGGCATATGGATTTGCACTCCTTCACCCTTCCTAGGGCAGATTGGTCTATACGAGAACTCACCAACTTGTTTTATCTTTTCCTTTCTTTCTAAAGTGTTTGCCATTTTTTGTAGGTGAGTGCTCGCTTCTTGAGCACTCGCCTTTTGAGCCACTGAAGGTTCCAACCAGCAAGATTTCTGAACCCCGCCCTGCCAAGATAGACAACACCTCCACCTGCGAGCTGTCCAATTGTGGTAGTCGATCTATCCACCGCTCTGTGGAGTTGTCCCACGTCATATTAAATGAACAAGCTAAAGCCTTATGAAATAAAGCATCAACCAATTACTACATCACAGAGCTAAACACTAGCGGAAGCATTTTTGTAAACCACAATAGGAATGTCCACTATAATACTAGGAATGAAGTATATAAAGTGTTTGGCCTTAAGTCCGAACATGCTTTCAAAAAGTGTTTAGTACATTACATGATTTACATACATTAGGATGCAGGTCGACCGTACATGAAAGTTATAAACACAAAACTTTGGTCAGCACAACAATGAATTTCAGCCCACTATTTCCCGCTCGGCTCGCCATCAACTGCACAGGTACCACCACAAAGACTTGGTAAAATAAAACAGTGGTGAGCTTTAGCTGATCACAATGGTGTAATGACCACACCTCATTCCCGAGGCAGTGGTACTCTTTCCCTTCAAGCAAGCAGTATAACAACATATATCTAAACAGGAAAGTGCAGCTACTAACAAGCCAAGTACAATCAATATATGCATAATCACCACAAACGTTGGCACGCACGACTACACATTTTGTGCTCGCAAAACACATTTTCGGTGTACTCCCCGAGTCTCACCTTCATCCTCAGTCTTACCAACTTAGATGGTATTTGAACTACTGCTAGTCAACAAGCTATTACGCTTCCCGGACTTCCCCAAGATCAAACGTTGCACCGAGGAGCTACCTCTTCTCCTACTAGCATGGGATGGGTTCAGATCATCTTTTCCCATGGTCAAATCAACAGAATCAAATTGTCACGGTGCGTGTATGGATTCACGTCAACCCGTAATTTTGATAACTTAGTTATCACACACAAAGATATAAGGCCACCAAAGCTAGGCACATGTACAACCCCGTATCCGGTGAGTGGGGCCGGCAGGAGCCAGATTGGCGAAGTCTAGCCCAGACCCCAGACGAGCCAAGTCCATGGCGCCGAGTGAGGCGAGCTCACTCAACGCCTTCGTCCATGGTGCCGAGTGAGGCGAGCTCACTCAATGCCTTCGGCCATGACGCCGAGTGAGGAGAGTTTTGTCAACGCCTTTTGACCTCGGCGTTGAAAGACATCCTGACACCCGTCAACTCGCACTCGCCAGCTCGCACTCACGGCAGAAGAGTGAGGCAGGCCAAGGCTAAGCTCGCCTACTGCCGAGCCGAGGCCTGCGAGTACGAGCCCCCTTGATACTCGCCTCCTTTGTTGAGTAGGGGCCATTGCAGGGTAGCTCGCCCCCTTCAGTTGTAATGTGTTTTCCACCCTTTTTCCACCGCCGGCCTGCCCATAGCCCGTTAAAACAGCGGAGTCTCGCTGTTGGCAGACCCAGGTGGGCTGCACATAGCTATTCAGAACAGCGGAGTTTGGCTGTTGGCAGGCCAGCCCAAGGGGTTTTCAGTAATTTCAGGTCAGCAGAGGTTGGTTATTTGCAGATCGTTTTCAGTAATCTATAAATAGGACCCAAGGGGTACCTCAGGAGGCATGCATACTTATCTCCCAGTCTTCTAGCGCTTTCTGAGGTACCTTAGCCCGACATTTGGTTAAGAAGGGGAAGCACTCAGTGATCTTCCAGGTTTGTGGTGGGACCTCCGCGCCGGGCCCTTAGTCTAGTCCTTTGCTCTTTCTTTCCTTGGTTGTTTTTTTCTTGCAGGAGCGAAGTAGGTGCACGACCACCCCTTCCCCAAGGGTGAACTCCACAAGAGACCGATTTCCGGTTTCAACATTTTGGTGCGGTGAGCGTGGAAAGTGGTCAGCACAGAAAGCCTTCAGCGAGCTCAATGACTGGAGGAGAAGGGCAAGGATCGGACATGTCCGATTCGCCACCCCCTCCCCCTCTCGCGACGATTGGGATGTTCGAGGACTTCAGGCAGGAGGTACTCAACATGGTTCGATTCACACTCGGCGCGCGTGCCGAGTGCTCAACTCCAGTTGTCCCGGTTCTCGCGGATCCGGTACTCGGCGAGGCCGCTCCCGCCCGGCGAGTTGGGAGCACGAGACCCTCCGGCTTGCCCGGTGGGGGGAGAGAGTCCCTTCAGCGAGCTGGTCTCCTCTGCCCTAGTCCCAGATGGGTTTAGGGAGCCCAACATGTCCTACTACACCGGGAAGAGAGACCCGGTCCATCACGTCCAATGGTTTGAGGATGTGGTCTCGATCTGGCAGATGTCAGATGGCTTCAAATGCAGGCTCTTCGCCATCACTCTGAAGGAGAAGGCCAGGGAGTGGTTCCACCAGCTGTCGGCCAGTTCCATCTACTGTTTCGAGGACCTCCGCCGGGTGTTCATGTTGAGGTTCACAACCTCGAAGAAGAGGAAGAGGGAGTCAGAGTCCATGTTCCGTATCAAGCAAGGGGTGAATGAGACCCTGGGGAGCTACATCGATCGCTTCCAGGAGGAGGTCACCCAAGTTCAGGAGATGTCGGGCCACACTTTGATGATGGCCTTCACCCTGGGGCTGCAGCAGGGTTTCTTCCGAATGGAGTTGAAGAGGATTCCCCCCCCCCTCTCCTACGAGGAGTTGATGGAGAGGGCGAAGAGAGAAGTCGACGGGGAGCAGTCGAACCCGGAGTTTGCCCAGAGGTTAGCCCGGTGGGCTACGGAGGAGGAGAGGCCCAGAGGAGGCAGAGGTCAGGAAGAAAGAAGAGTTGAGCCCCGATAGAGGGAGCAGCCGCAGCAGCAGCCTAGGTGGGGGAGTCAGGATCCGAATCAGCGGCTAGGGTGGAGGCCCGAATGGTAGGAGCAGGGGGCGAGGAGAGGGTTTCACGGAGGAGATAACCGACAAGGAGGCCAGGGCCAGTTCTACCCTCCAGGTGGGAGGCAGGGCCAGAGGCCCCCCCCCCCCCCCCTCCTCGATCAAGAGGAGGCTATGGTCGTAGCCATGGGGGAAAGGAGAAGAGCAGCGCGGAGGAGAAGAAGGGAGGTTAGGGTGGAGTTACCCTACTGTGACTTCCATCGGGAGGAATGACACGCCACAGCCACGTGCCCGGAGTTTCTCGAGATGAGAGGAAACAGGGAGCAGCAGCAGCAGCAAGACCGCCAAGGGTTGCGGATTGAGGAGGTCCCGCCTCGGGAAGAGGAGGACAGGTGCGAAGACCGGGTAGATGTGGGAACCCGAGGAGGTATCGAAGCAATCCATGGGGGGGGGGGGGGCGGGGGTCGAGGCTTCCCGTAAGGCGAGCCTCCACACCATGTACCGACGGAGCGTTGGCTCCATATCCCAGACCCCGCCCCTAGAAGAGAGAATCACCTTCACGGTTCAGGACATGCCGGGTCACGAGGACCCCTTTTGCGATGCGCTGGTCATCCGGACGTCCATCGAGGATTTCACCGTCTCTCGGATCCTCATCGACAACGGGAGCTCCGTCAACGTCATCTTCAAGAAGGCATTTGATGCGATGAAGGTGGAGGCCACAAGTGTGTTGGCCTCAGATGGGCCCCTGTTTGGCTTCTCGGGGGAGAGAAAGGAAGTCGAAGGAGGGGTAGAAATCCAAGATTTTAATGTTGTCTTCCTGTGGTGGCATATGGATTTGCACTCCTTCATCCTTCCTAGGGCAGATTGATCTAAAGTGTTTGCCATTTTTAAAGTGTTTGCAAGGTGAGTACGAGAACTCACCAACTTGTTTTATCTTTTCCTTTCTTTCTAAAGTGTTTGCCATTTTTGTAGGTGAGTGCTCGCTTCTTGAGCACTTGCCTTTTGATCCACTGAAGGTTCCAACCAGCAAGGTTTCTGAACACCGCCCCACCAAGACAACTATCTTTAATGTGAGCGAGACGTCCTCAGCCCTTCCAATAGGCAAGGATATATTTTCTCCTGGAGGTGCCTATTTGAGCAAGGCGAAGAAAAAGAAGCAAAAGTCTGGCAAGGTGAGTACTGTCAGCGTGGAGAACTCGCGGGAAAACCCCAACGCCCACTTCAATTTTGGGCTCGGTATACGAGGTAAACATTAAGGGGAATCTCCTCATGTAGTGGTCAGACTAGGAAAACAAAGTTACCCTTAGCTCGCGCCTCCCCTCATGGATAGAGGATGAAAACCCAGATGATAATTCTTTCAATGTCGACTACGACCTTTATGGCCGAGATGATTAGGTACTAGACAGCACCTCCACCTGCGAGCTGTCCAATTGTGGTAGTCGATCTATCCTCCGCTCTGTGGAGTTGTCCCATGTCATATTAAATGAACAAGCTAAAGCCTTATGAAATAAATCATCAACCAATTACTACATCACAGAGCTAAACACTAGCGGAAGCATTTTTGTAAACCACAATAGGAATGTCCACTATAATACTAGGAATAAAGTATATAAAGTGTTTGGCCTTAAGTCCGAACATGCTTTCAAAAAGTGTTTAGTACATTACATGATTTACAGACATTAGGATGCAGGTCGAAAATACATGAAAGTTATAAACACAAAACTTTGGTCAGCACAACAATGAGTTTCAGCCCGCTATTTCCCGCTCGGCTCGCCATCAACTGCACAGGTACCATCCACAAAGACTTGGTAAAATAAAACAGTGGTGAGCTTTAGCTGATCACAATGGTGTAACGACCACACCTCATTCCCGAGGCAGTGGTGCTCTTTCCCTTCAAGCAAGCAGTATAACAACATATATCTAAACAGGAAAGTGCAGTTACTAACAAGCCAAGTACAATCAATATATGCATAACCACCACAAACATTGGCACGCACGACTACACATTCTGTGCTCGCAAAACACATTTTCGGTGTACTCCCCGAGTCTCACCTCCATCCTCAGTCTTACCAACTTAGATGGTATTTGAACTACTGCTAGTCAACAAGCTATTACGCTTCCCAGACTTCCCCAAGATCAAACGTTGCACCTAGGAGCTACCTCTTCTCCTACTAGCATGGGATGGGTTCAGATCAGCTTTTCCCGTGCTCAAATCAGCAGAATCAAATTGTCACGGTGCGGGTACGGATTCACCTCGACCCGTAATTTTGATAACTTAGTTATCACACACAAAGTAGGCATAAAAGGCCACCAAAGCTAGGCACACCCGACATTTCAGCTTTACACACTACGCACCTTATCCCCAAGACATAGGCTTCGTGATCAACATTGACAGAACTTGATTATGTCTAGTTAGCTATCGCCCAACGATAGTTATATCGTTGGCGGTAGCAATAGAACACACCTTTTTGTTGCAACTTCGAGTATTTCCTTGAATTGATCTCCAGTACGCCATACAACACCCAATACCCAGAACACACGTTTTTCTACAGAGTCTTCTCTGACACGCAAATAAAACATCATTAATCTGGACTAACCTGTCGTACATGGGCTTCACACAGCATGCTAATATCCGTAAATCAATCAGATTCTATATGCAGTTCATGTCGGGGGCGGATAGTGTCAACCCGGTGAAAATACAGTCTTTCACTGATTAGAGAAGAAGACACTTTCATACAAATATGCAATAACAAATATAGGACTAGCATGTCCTCTCACCAGGAAGAAGGATAGTTACCTTTGACGATCGTTTTGGTAGTGTCATGAATAAGAATTTAATTCAGATGAGAAGGATCGCAGCACACTCCTCTCCACGGATCTAACCTTGACAGTGATTCCAAACATGGAAGCTCCTCTAATGGCTGTAAATAACTCTCTTCTTCCCTAGCCCTCTTCCTCTCTTCTTTCCTTTGGAGAGAGAAGGTGTAAGATGAAATGAGGATGGATTATCCCCTTCGGCTACTTATCAAATGTGGGATATATCCATGTCATCTGATCCAACATCCAAAAAGGAGGGGACGACTCTGATTTAAATTCACAAAAATGTTTCAACCGCTATCGCTGACGATATTATTATTGCATGTGATATCCCATGTGGTGGTGGTGGTCAACAACCAAAACTTTGTTGCTTTTCAATGTTAGGAAAAAAGGATTGTTACAAATATCCTCCCATTAAAGAAAGTTTGTCACGAACTTGCAGAATGAAGAAAACAACATAAAAGATACAAAATTTAAATTATACCTTAGCGGAACAACTCGAGGAACTCCTCCAGCATGGTTTGCTCTCGCTCTCATGAAAATTCCTTGTGACAGCAATTATCCCAATGGACTTTTACCATTTGGATCATTTTATTCTGCAACT
The DNA here is from genome assembly GCA_039513925.1 of Platanthera zijinensis. Lineage (NCBI taxonomy): Eukaryota > Viridiplantae > Streptophyta > Magnoliopsida > Asparagales > Orchidaceae > Platanthera > Platanthera zijinensis. The sequence continues at coordinate 45,886,115 of CM077082.1, forward strand.
GATTGATCTCAGTGTCTTCAATGCGAATGGGTTTGACGTTTGTCTCTAGCCCACCATCGACTGACACCTTATCAGCCACAACCACTAGAGTAGGTTCTTGCATAGCCTTCCTCAACACTAAAATGTGGAATACATTGTGAAAACCACTTAACTCTGTCGAAATAGCAAGCTGATAGACAACTTCACCAACACACTCCAAGATCTTAAACGGTCCAAGGTGTCTCGGACTTAGCTTTTTCAAGCATCGAATCCTCTATGCACTCTTGAATTGTTTGATCTTTAAATAATTCAGTCGCTAATGACGAACTCGATGTTCCTATGCTTGGTGTTGTAGTACTTTGTCTGCCCATCATGAACAATCAACATTGCAACCCACATGTCGGAGAATCGAAACCTCCCTCCGATACCAAATTGTAACACCTTATCTGTTCCAAAGAATATAACAGTAGGTCCGGTGAGAACCCCACGTCATATTAGATGAACAAACTAAAACCTTATAGAATGAATCATCAACCAATTACTACATCACATAGCTAAACATTGGCGGAAGCATTTTTGTAAACCACAACAGGAATGCCCACTATAATACTAGTTATGAAGTACATAACAAGTGTTTGGCCTTAAGACAGTACATGCTTTCAAAAAGTGTTTAGTACACTATGTAATTTACAGGCATTAACACACAGGCCGACAATACATGAAAGTTATAAACACAATTTTGGCCTTCGAGGGCCAGCACAGCAATGGGCTTCAGCCCGCTATTTTTCGCTCGGCTCGCGAGCACCTATACAGATACAATCCACAAAGACGTGATAAAATAAAATAACGATCATCTTTAGCTGACCACAATAGTGTAATGATCTCACCCCATTCCCATGGTGGTGGTACTCCTTCCCTACAAGCAAACAGTGTATCAACATATATTTAAATAGGAAAATGCAGCTACTAACAAGTCAAACACAATCAATATAAGCACAATCAACATCAGGAGAACCAGATTCCGTCGAGTTAGTTATTGCCCAACGAGAGTCATATTGCCGACGATAGCAACAAAACATCTTTTTTTGTTGTAACTTCGGTTATTTCCTACAGTTGATCTCCAGCACGCCATATAGTACCCAAAACCCAGAAAACTACACATTTTTCATGGAGCCTTCTCCAGCACGAAAATCAAACATCATCAATTCAGACCAACCTGGCATAGATGGGATTCACACAATATGCATATATCCGTAAACCAATCGAATTCTATATGTAATTCATATCGGGGACGAATAGTGTCAACCCGATGAAAGTATAGCCTTTCACTAATTTATGAAGAAGGCACTTTCATGCAAATATACAATAGCAAATATAGGACTAGCATGTCCTATCATCGGGAAGACGGATCGTTTTCCTTACGATCGCTTTGGTGGTGCCATGAATTAGAAGTTGATTCAGATGAGAAGGATCGCCACACGCTCCTCTCCGCATATATAACCTCGGCTCGCGATTCCAAGCTTGGAAGCTCCTCTAATGGATGGAAATAGCTCCCTTCTTCCTTAGCCCTCTGCCTCTCTTCTTTCCTTTGGAGAGAGGTGTGAGATGAAATGAGGAAGGATTATCCCCTTAGCGGGCTTATCAAACACGGGATATATCACTGTCATCCGATCAAACATAAAAAAAAGAGTGTATGGCTTTGATTTAAATTCACGAATCTGGCGATATTACTATCGCGGGCGATATTACTATCGCGGGCGATATTACTATCGCGGGCGATATTACTATCACGGGCGATATTACTATCGCGGGCGATATCCCAGGCGGTGACGGTGGTCTCAACCAATCGCCACTTAACGTCAATCGTGTTGAAATCGAAAAATCGGTCTCTGTGGAGTTCGACCCTTGGGGAAAGGGGTGGTCGCGCACCTACTCCGCTCCTGCAAGAAAACGACAAGAAAGTGGAGAACAAAGGACTAGACCAAGGTCCCGGCGCGGAGGTCCCACCACAATCCCGGAAGATCTCAGAGCGCTTCCCCTCCTTAGCCAAAAGGTCGGGCTAAGGTACCTCAGAAAGCACGAGAAGACTGGGAGACAAGTGTCCTTTTCTGAGGTACCCCTTGGGTCCTATTTATAGGAAACTGAAAACGGCATGCGAATAGCCTACCTCTGCTGGTCTGAAATTACTAAAGACCCCTTGGGCTGGCCTGCCAACAGCCAAGCTCCATTGTTTAGAGAGGCTAGGGGGAGACCACTGGGGGCGGGATGGCCATTGGATCCTCTACTCGGCAAGGGTGGCGAAGGCGAGTTCGCCGGGCGAGTACCCCGCTTTGGCGAGTGCAGGCTCGGCTCTTGCCCCTGGCGAGTCAGCGACCGGGCTTAGCTCCAAAAACCCTGAGCTCGGCCCGATGATCGCCGAGCTCGGCACGACGATTGCCGAGCTCGGGCTCGGCAAAGGACCCTGTACAGACCATGAGGCGGTCTGGACCGGCCGGTCTGGCTTTCGTGGACCCACTTGCCAGATACGGGGTTGTACACAATCCCCGCTCTTTGCGAGATTGGGACAAGCTCGGAAAGATACATCCAACCCCGCAGGATTCGGCGAGTGGGGGGCATTCGTCGGAAAGGAATCTTCTGGTAGGTCCCACTGATAGCTATATATATGTACCCTTGCGCACCTGACTGACCTTTTCCCTTCCTTGAGTTCTGTTAAGATGCCGCTTCCCAAGGAAGTCCTAGAGCGACTCGCACGCTCCCGCGAGGAGATCGCAGCTCAAGCTGCGGGCTTGACCAGCCTAGAGGTTCCTGCTCGCCGATTTGCTGATTTCGGCTCGGCCAAGCGGGCGAAACCCTTTCCTCCGGGGGCCGAACCTATTCTACCCGATCTTACGGTGGCCTTGGGGGACGGGGTTGGCTCCTCCAATCAGTCGGCTTCTGGTTCCCCTGATAAAAACCTTGTGATGCTTTCTTCCGACCGGGTGGATGGTGGCGAGGCATCCACTCCGCGGGCTAAGAGTACTCTTGACAGCTCGCAGAAAAGGGGTTCCAAGGCCAAGGAACCGGACTCGCAGAAGTTAGCGTCGCCGAGTCGCCTCCCTTATCGGCAACCATCCCCCGATTCCATAGTCGTGGGGGAAGGCGCCGGGCATATCCCTGTCCCCGGCTATCAACCCATCCATTAGGAATTTCTGCATGGACGTGGCAAGGACCTGCGCCACTTCTCTCCTCGCGTTAACCCAGAGGAGCCAGGCTCGCGCGGTAAGTCTTCAACTCTATACTCTTCTGTTCTGGGGGTGCCTACTCTTCTAACTGTCTTTCAATTCTTCATGCAGACCCTCTCGGCCATACTGAGGACGGCGAGTCCGTGGATCGACCTCCTTACTCGCCTCTCCCTTCTCCAAGCGCCCTGTACGCCTTCCTGGACTCCGAACTGGGCAGCCCTGAGCGTGCAAAACGGGAGCGGAAGGTTCTCAAGAAACTGGTGCGCGAGCTCCACGAACTGCGGAAGGACAACAACAGGCTGCAGTGGGAGTGCTCGCGGCTTGCGGACGGGGCGGGGGTCAGCTTGGCGTTCGAGGAGGCGTCTTCCTTAGTGCTGATGGATGAGATTGATGAGAACTTGCGGGTGGTGAATAGGAACATGGGGTGGCTTCGCGAGCTTCACGCACGGCAACCTGCGATGGCGGGCCGGCGAGACCGGGGAGAATAGAATGGCTCTTCTGTCAGCCGACCAGTACTCGCCCTCGCAAGATCCTCGCGTCTTCATTTTTCCTTACTTGGAACGATTTATCTGTCTGTAATAACTTAAACTAATTTTATGCGACCTCGCATATATGTAGATGCATTTTCAATATCCTAGTAAGTGCCTTTTCGGATTCCCCCTTCTGGGGCCGGGCTAACTCGCGGGATTCGGCGAGCAGGGGGTGGCGAGGCGACGTGAAGGGACCGGGCTGATCGGCCGGCTCGAGGGCTCGCCCTCGCCCTCGCCCTTCTCTGTCTTTCTTTCATTTTCTATAAATAGGCCCTTTACCTACCCCCTGGGTATGCTTTTATTGCTTCTGAATCCTTGCCTCCTTTCTGTCATCCTGAGCTCGCGTCTTCCTTTCGTTTGCGAGAATGGTTAAGACTAACCCTGACGCGGATGGCCGGTCCAAGTGCGCCAAGCACTTCATCGACCACTGCTTCTTCGAGGGGCATATCACCGAGGAGGAGCTCGCCGAATTCTCGGCTGAATTCGTCCCTCCCGGCTTCCAGGCTCGTAGGACCGCCGAGCACGAAGCCATTGACTCCTTCCTGGAGGGTGAGCTCGCCTTCCCCATCTCGCACTTTGAGGTGGGGCTGCGCCTCCCCCTCTGGCCAGAGATTCGCCAAATCTTGAAATACTACGGTGCGGTGTCCGCGCAGCTGAATTCTAACGCCATCGTTATGACAGTGGCGTTCGCCTGTTTCCTCCGCCGAGAGCGGATTGAGTTCAACCTTATGGTTTTTCGTAAGTTGTTCTCCTATAAAGCCACCCCTGATGGGGTCGCCTACTTCGGCGGATCCCTCATCAAGGTTAGCGAGCTTGCGAATAAGAACCACAACTGGATGACCCGGCTCGTCTTTATCAAGGGAGAGCTTGGCAACATCCCCTTCCGTCCCCTGCAGAAAAGCGAGGACATATACCGTCCTCCTTCCCTGTCTGGCAGCGACGCCGACCTCCATAAATTTTTCCTCCACCAAGACTTCGAGGTCGCCTACCTCCGCCGCGGCCTCGACTCGCTCCAACCCGTTCTCCCTGGTGAAGGTATACCTCGCCTTGTCTCCTCGCGAACTTTGTCAAAGTAAACAACATTTCTGATCAAGCCTTTTTTCTGCAGGGGATCGGCTTCTGCCGGAGCACCCGCCGTTTGCTGACCCGGGGATATTTTCAGATCCCATGGAGCTAGCCCGGGCAGCGGCAGCGGCCTGCCGAGATGAACAAGTGCGAGGTCAACCCCCCGGCAGGAAGCGCTTGGAGCTCGAGGGGTCAAGCTCACGCCCTAATCCTCCGCCCCCGAGGAAGAAGGCTAAGGTGATCTCGCGGGCGCGGCTGCAACACCCTTCGTCGCCCGTCCGATTTATGATCTCACCGGAGGCTTTTTCCGACGAGCCTCCGATGAGTCCGCTGAAAGAAGTGTCCTCCCCCCGCGGGGAGAAGGAGAAGAAGAAAAAAGGGCCTTCCCCCTCAGATTCCGTCGAGGAGGTCGTCCTTCGCAAGCCCGGCCTGCCGAAGGATCACCCCCACTTCGTTAAGGGAGGAAGAAGCAAGGACATGGCTGGCAAGCCTATTCTGAAGTGGGATAAGGGGGCCCACCGAGTCTCCGTCTCTACTCGCGCCCCCTCCTATGGAGCTCGTCGGCCTCCCACTGGTCATGCTTTTGCCCTCGGCTTCGGCCTCTACGGCCGCGACAGCGCCGAGTCGTACAAGAAGCTAACCCCCAGCCAGCTCGGCCATGAGGGGGTGCAAGCCCACCTGCGGTCCTTCGAGCTTCATCATATGACGGTCCGCCGCAGCTTCCAGCTCAGCAACGCCCTGCTGACCGTCGAGCAGGAGCGCGACCTTGCGAAGGAGAGCGCAGCTGACGCGGAAAGACGGTTCGGCGTTGCCGATGCTCTACTCGCCAAAGCTGTCAGAGGCTTGGTAATCACTGGATATCCATGCTCATCTCACTTAGAAGAGATTCTTCTTTCGCTTGCTCTGAAATCTGGTTTCGCAGGATGCCGAAGCTGTCAACGCGTTGCGAGGCGAGGTGGCTCAGCTGCAAGCTCATCTCGCCGAGCGGGAAGCTCAGCTTATCGAGCAGGAGACGCGCTCTTGCGAGCAAGAGGCTATTGCTGCCCAGCTGAGGGCGGAGGTGGAGGTATTGAAGGAGAAGAAAAAAGGGCTCCACAGCGAGGTCCTCCGCCAGGCCGAAGCTCTTCTTCCTCTGGGCGTCAGCAAGCTATCCATCCCCTTCAGGAGGCATCGGGTCTTTGGCGAGGCTGATGTCTCAGAGCGGCTGCGAGTCAACTCCATCGAGTCTGTCGAGTGCCTCCTAAAGGCCATGAGGGGGACAGGGATTCTGGCGAAAGGCTGCGAAGAGGTCGCCGTCCGGGATCTTCTGCCGACCTTGTTCCCACCCAGCCCGCACAGCGAGAAGGAAGACAGCTTCGGCTCGCTCTTCGCGGTGGTGAGAGAAAAGGACGCTCAGCTCGATGGCAAGGAGGATCGTCGTTCAGGGGAGGAAGATGCGAGTTGACCGGGCTCCTCCGTTTTACTTTTTTTTTCTATCTCACTTGTATTTTGCCTAGACAAGCCTCACCTTGTAATAAAAAAGAAACAATTTTTTCATAATTTTTCTGTCTCCTTTTTACGCTTACTTGCGACGCTGCACCCATACGTGTGATATCTCCTTAGGCGGTCCTGCCGAGTCTAACCTCGTCTATAGAATGCTTGGGAGAACTGTCCCCACCCCTTTGGGTCTGAAGCAGGACCAGGAATTCCTTTGTAACGAGCCGGAGTGGGCAGGGTATCCCGAGCTCGCCATCTTGGCTGGCGAGCTCGCCCCTGGGTGCTTTCTCGGGCCAACTCTCGGGCTCAGCTCTAAGGTTGTCACGACATCCACGGAAGTTCGGTCGCGTCAGCTAGGTGGAAGTCTGGCAGGGGAGTGACGAGACCTAACCACAGAGCGAGAAGACTTAGAAAGATTTGCCTTTCCCGGGTGCTACCACTGAGCCAATCAGCTAGGTGAGAGCCTGAGGGCGGGTGTTGAACATCCTCCGGGCTCAGCCCCAGGGTCATAGCGATGTCCATCGAAACTCAGCCGTGCCAACTGGGTGAAAGCCTGGCAGGGGAGTGACGAGACCTAACCCTAGAGCGAGAAGACTTAGAAATATTTACCTTTTCCGGGTGCTACCAACGACAATCAGCTAGGTGAGAGCCTGAGGGCGGGTGTTGAACATCCTCCGGGCTCAGCCCCAGGATCATAGCGATGTCCATCGAAACTCAGCCGTGCCAACTGGGTGGAAGCCTGGCAGGGGAGTGACGAGACCTAACCCCAGAGCGAGAAGACTTAAAAGATTTGCCTTTCCCGGGTGCTACCACCGGACCAATCAGCTAAGTGAGAGCCTAAGGGCGGGTGTTGAACATCCTCCGGGCTCAGCCCCAGGGTCATAGCGATGCCCATCGAAACTCAGCAGTGCCAACTGGGTGGAATCCTGGCAGGGGAGTGACGAGACCTAATCCCAGAGCGAGAAGACTTAGAAACATTTGCCTTTCCCGGGTGCTACCATCGGGCCAATCAACTAGGTGAGAGCCTGAGGGCGGGTGTTGAACATCCTCCGGGCTCAGCCCCATGGTCATGGCGATGTCCATCGAAACTCAGCCGTGCCAACCGGGTGGAAGCCCGGCAGGGGAGTGACGAGACCTAACCCCAGAGCGAGAAGACTTAGAAAGATTTGCCTTTCCCGGGTGCTACCACCGGGCCAATCAGCTAGGTGAGAGCCTGAGGGCGGGTGTTGAACATCCTCCGGGCTCAGCCCCAAGATCATAGCGATGTCCATCGAAACTCAGCCGTGCCAACTGGGTGGAAGCCTGGCAGGGGAGTGACGAGACCTAACCCCAGAGCGAGAAGACTTAGAAACATTTGCCTTTCCCGGGTGCTACCACCGGGCCAATCAGCTAGGTGAGAGCCTTAGGGCGGGTGTTGAACATCCTCCGGGCTCAGCCCCAGGGTCATAGAGATGTCCATCGAAACTCAGCCGTGCCAACCGGGTGGAAGCCTGGCAGGGGAGTGACGAGACCTAACCCCAGAGCGAGAAGACTTAGAAAGATTTGCCTTTCCCAGGTGCTACCACCGGGCCAATCAGCTAGGTGAGAGCTTGAGGGCGGGTGTTGAACATCCTCTGGGCTCAGCCCCAGGGTCATAGCAATGTCCATCGAAACTCAGCCGTGCCAACTGGGTTGAAGCCTGGCAGGGGAGTGACGAGACCTAACCCCATAGTGAGAAGACTTAGAAACATTTGCGAACCCTACTGCCATCATAGTTTTGCAAAAGACAAGCTACGATAATGAGATTCGTTTTTATTCATGGAATAAGAGTACCTACAATATTTTCAAGGATAAAAACGTTTCAGATCATCACCACTCTAAGTGTGGCTGAGGGTGTCCCCTTTTATATCCTGGAGGCGATACCCCCCTGATTTAAAGACCACATGTACAATGTAGGGTCCCTCCCAATTGGGATGGAGTTTTCCCACAGCGACCGATATCCCTGCCGCGTCCACTTTCTTCAGGACAAGATCCCCCTCCGCGAATTGCTTGACACGGGCGTGCTTGTCGAAGTACTTGGCCATCCTTCGCTTGGCCTCCTCCTGCCTAACGGTGGACAAGTCACGCAGCTCCTCCACCATATCAAGGGAGAGTCGAAGCTCCTCCTCATTTTCTGATCTCCACTCTTCCCTTCCAGCCTCCGCCTCGGCGACCCGGGGTGTCTGGACCTCGAACTCGACGGGTAGAACGGCTTCGCAGCCGTGAGAGAGTTTAAAAGGTGTCTCTCCCGTGGCCATATTGGGAGTGGTCCTCAGGGCCCAAAGGACTGAAGGGAGTTGTTCCACCCAACTCCCCCTCAGATTTTCCACTTTATTTTTTAAGAGGTTCACTATTATTTTGTTGCCCGCCTCCACCTGCCCGTTGCTCCTGGGATGGTGGACCGAGGCGAACCGAAGGTCAATCCCCAGCTGTTCGTAGAAGCGAATGAACTCCGTGCTGGCGAACTGAGGTCCGTTATCTATGACGATAGCCTGTGGTAACCCGTTCCTGCAGATGATCTCCCCCAAATGAAATTCCTGATCACCTGGGAGGTTACCTTGGCTAGGGCCTTCACCTCCAGCCACTTAGAAAAATAATCGATCATGACCAACAGAAACCTTCTCTGCCCGCTGTCCTGAGGAAAAGGCCCTACAAGGTCCAACCCCCATATGGTGAAGGGCCATGGTGTCATGATGCTTCTTAGTCTCTGAGACAGCTGTAGCTGGAGTGGGGCATAGAGCTGGCACTTATGACATTTTTTTGTGAACTTGGTTGTATCCTGACCGAGGGTGGGCCAGAAGTACCCCTGCCTGATGATTCTCCCTTCAAGGGTCCGACTCCCCGAATGACTTCCACATTTGTCGGAATGGACCTCCTCCAAAATTCTATGCACCTCTTGTTCGGCCACGCAACGAGCCAGCATCCCCGAGAGGGTCTTGCGGTACAACTGCCCCTCACGCAGGAGGTAGTATGCTGCCTTGTGTTTGAGCCCTCTTCGGTCCATCCCCTCCGGGTACTCTCCTGTGGACAGAAAGGTGACGAGGGGGTCCATCCATGAGGGGTGCTGCTCCACTTCCATTAGTTCCCCCTCTTTGATGGAAGGTTGGAAGAGATCTGTGATGGTGCCCCCCACTCGGGGGCCGTGCTTTGCCAGCTGGTCTACCTCCTCATTTTCCTCTCGAGGCACGTGTTTGATGGAGAAGGTCTGGAAGGTCCCGATAATTCCTTTCACCTTTGTCAGATAGAACTGCAGGATGGGCTCCCTGGCCTCAAACTCCCCATTGATCTGGGAAGCCACTACCATGGAGTCAGTGAGGACCTCCACGTCATGCACCCCCAACTCCCTTGCCAGGCGCAGACCTGCGATTACAGCTTCGTATTCGGCCTGATTATTAGTGATAGGGAAATGTATTATCACAATTTGCTCGATTCTTGTCCACTGGGGGCTTTCCAAGATGACTCCATTCCCTAAAGAATGTCTCCCCGAGGCACCGTCCACCATGAGTTTCCAAGGGACCGGGCGAGTGAGTTGCTCCTCCGCCACCTCGACCACGTAATCTGCTAGGAAATCAGCCATAGCCTGGGCCTTGATCGAGAGGCGGGGAACGAATGAGATGTCGAACTCGCTCAGTTCCACCGACCATTTGGCCAACCTGCCTGAATGCTCTACCCCCTAGAAGATGTTGCGGAGGGGGTGGTCAGTCACCACTCGGATCGAGTGTGCCTGAAAATAAGGTCGGAGCCTCCGGGCCGAGATGATTAGGGCGAAGGCCAGCTTCTCCAAGATGGGATACCGAAGCTCAGCCTTCCTCAGTACCCCCCGACTCACATAATAAACATGGAGTTGCTTCTTCCCCTCTTCCCGGATCAAAACCGAGCTCAGGGCCTCTGCCCCGACCCCCGAATACAAAAAAAGGTCCCCCCCCTTGGGCCCTTGGAGCAGGGGGGCCTGGGCAAGCTGTTTCTTTAAGGCCTGGAATGCCTCCTCGCACTCCGAGGTCCATTCAAACTTCCGACCCCCTCTCAAGGTTTTGAAAAATGAGGAGCACCTATCCCCGGCCCGGGAGAGGAACCTACTCAACCCCGCCAACTTCCCTTTCAACCGTTGTACCTCCTTAGCATTTTGCAGTGACCTCAGTTCCACGATCGCCCTTACCTTATCCGGATTAGGCTCCACACCGGCAGGGGTGAGGAGATGCCCCAGGAACTTCCCCCTGCTTGCCCCGAAGATACACTTCAGGGGGTTCAATCTCATCTTGTATTTGCGGAGAGTGGAGAAAGTCTCTTCCAAGTCCCAGAGGTGGGAATCGACGTCCAAACTTTTGATCATGAGGCCGTCTATGTACACCTCCAGATTTCTCCCTTTCTGCTCTCGGAAGACCCTGTCCAACATTTTTTGGTAGGTCGCCCCCGCATTTTTTAGCCCGAAGGGCATCAATTTATAACAATAGCATCCATCCCCTGTGATGAACGAGACATCTTTGACGTCGGGGGGGGGGGGTGCATTCTAATTTGGTGATAACCTGAAAAAGCATCCAGAAAGCTCATTACAGGGAAATCGACGGCTGAGTCAACCAGCGCATCGATCCGAGGCAAGGGATAACAATCTTTCGTGCATGATTTATTAAGAAGAGAAAAGTCAATACACATCCTCCACCGGTCGTCTCCTTTTTTAACCATTACAACGTTGGAGACCCAGCCGGGGTATTGGATTTCGGATAAAAAACCAGCCTTGAGGAGCTTGGCGACTTCCTCCCTGATGGGCTCAGCGAGCTTGTACGCGATAGACCTCTTCTTCTGCTGGATGGGGCAAGCCTCCGGGTCCAGGTTGAGGCGATGGCAGGCCACGTTGGGGTCGATCCCCGGCATCTCTACGGCGCTCTAGGCGAAGACGTTCACATTCTTCTGGATGCACTCCATCATCCTGCCTTGAGCCTCCGGGGTCAGTCCTCCGCTGATGCGGGCCTTCTCCACCCGGCCTCCGATGGTGAGAACCTCCATCTCCACCACCTCCTCTGCTGCCTCCAGACGAGACTGCTCCCCCCATTCCTATGTACCCCCCCCCCCTCCGGGGGCGAGGATCTCTTCCTCAGCTTCCTCCGCGGCCATTGCCTCGGCCGGTTCTTGGGCCTCTTCCGCGACCTTCGCCTGGACGCGGCACTCATCCACCATCTCTTCTCCGCCAGCTTCCCGCTCCAGCTCCTCCAACCTCCGCTCCATCTCCTCGGCCCCCTCCAGCCAAGAGACGGAGTTCACTGCCGAAACGTAGCACTCCCTTGCTTACTTAGGATCTCCTCGGACCAGGATATGGACCCCCTCGACGTTGAACTTTAGGCACTGGTGGAAGGACGAGGGGACGCAGCGGAAGGCGCTGATGAGGGGTCTTCCGAAGATGGCGTTGTAGTTGCTGGGGCGTCTACGATGACGAACTTGCAGTTACGTGAATGCCCCCCCGGAGTGACATTGAGTCCCACTCCTCCCTCGACTTCTTTCCTCTCCCCCGAGAAGCCGAACAGGGGCCCGTCCGAGGCCAACACCCTTCTGGCCTCTACTTTCATCGCGTTGAATGCCCTCTTGAAGATGACGTTGACCGAGCTCCCGTTGTCGACGAGGATCCGGGAGACGGTAAAATCCTCGATGGCTGTCTGGATGACCAGCGCATCGCAAAAGGGGTCCTCGTGACCCGGCATATCCTCCCTAGAGAAGGTGATTTTCTCATCCGGGGGCGGGGACTGGGATGTGGAGCCAACGCTCCTTCGGTATATGGTGTGGATGTTTGACTTACGGGAAGCCTCGATCCCAGCCCCCCCCCCCCCCCCCCCCCCGTGGATCGCTCTGATCCTTCCTCGGGTGCCCAAATCAACCCGGTCATCACACCGATCTTCCTCCATCCGAGGCCGGATCTCCTCTATCCGCACTTCCTGTTGGTTTTACCGTTGTTGCTCCCTGTTTCCTCTCATCTCGAGGAACTCCGGGCACATGGATGTGAAGTGCCCTTCCTCTTGATGGAAATCACAATAGGGCAGGTCCACCCTGACCTCCCTCCTCCTTCTCCATTGTCCTCTCCTCCTCCCCCTCATGGCAATTGCCATTGCCTCCTCCTGGTCGAGGAGAGGGGGTATCTGGCCCTGCCTACCTCCCTAGGGGTTGAACTGCCCCCGGCCACCCTGGCGGTTATCTCCTCCCTGATAACCCCTCCGTGGTGCCTGATCCTGCCACTCTGGTCTCCATCCCAAACGGTGGGCCTGCTCCGTATGCCCTTACCTGGGTTGTGGCTGCTACTGCGGCTTCTCCCTCTGCCGGGGCTCAGCCCTCCTCTCCTCCTGAGCTCGGCCACCCCTTGGCCTCTCCTCCTCCACAGCCCACCTGGCCAACCTCCGCGCAAACTCTGGGTGTGCTGCCTCCATATCAGCCTCCTTGGCCGCCCTCTCTAGGAGTGCCTCAAAAGATACTGGAGGTGACCTCTTGAGTTCCATCGCGAAGAACCCGGACTGGAGACCCAGGGTGAAGGCCACCATCATGGTGTGCCCTGACATCTCCTGTACTTGGGACAGTTCCTCCTGGAATCTGTCCAGATAGCTTCCCAGGGTTTCCCCCGTCCTCTGCTTGATGCGGGACAAAGACTCCGCCTCCTTCTTTCTCTTCTTGGAAGTGGTAAATCTCAACATGAACCCCAGTCGCAGGTCCTCGAAGCAGTAGACGGGCCCGGTCGGGAGTTGGTGGAACCACTCTCTTGCCTTCTCCCTGAGGGTGATGGCGAAGAGTCTGCACTTGAAGCCATCCGACATCTGTCGGATAGAGACCATGTCCTCGAACCATTGGACGTGGTGGACCGGGTCTCCTCTCCCGGAGTAGTAGGACATCTCCGGCTCGCGAAACCCCTCTGGAACTGGGGCGGAGGAAATGAACTCGCTGAAGGGGCTCCCCCCTCAGCCAGGCGAGGTGGGAACTCCCTCCCTGCTGTCTCGCCAAAGTGGTACTCGACAGCCGAGCCGGGGAACAGGACTCGCCTCTGGAACTCGCGCTCTCCCCTCTCTGCGGGCTCCTTCCCTGGTCGCCTGAGTGGTGCATCGTCGCCGAGAGCGGGAGCGGCGACCACCGGGACTGTCGGTGTCGCGCTCTCGGCCCGCATGCCGAGTGCTGTCCTGACGAGCCCGAGGATCTCCTCCCTGAGCTCCGCTGGCACACCCGGCGTTGGGGGTGGGGGAGGGGGTGGCGAGTTGCCCCTGCCTGATCTTTGTCCTTCTTCTCCGGCCATCGAACCTGTAGAAGATTTTCTCTGCTGACCACTTTCCACGCTCACCGCACCAAAATGTTGAAACCAAAAAATCGGTCTCTGTGGAGTTCGACCCTTGGGGAAAGGGGTGGTCGCGCACCTACTCCGCTCCTGCAAGAAAACGACAAGAAAGTGAAGAACAAAGGACTAGACCAAGGGCCCGGCGCGGAGGTCCCACCACAATACCGGAAGATCTCAGAGTGCTTCCCCTCCTTAGCCAAAAGGTCGGGCTAAGGTACCTCAAAAAGCACGAGAAGACTGGGAGACAAGTGTCCTTTTTTGAGGTACCCCTTGGGTCCTATTTATAGGAAACTGAAAACGGCCTGCAAATAGCCTACCTTTGCAGGTCTGAAATTACTGAAGACCCATTGGGTTGGCCTGCCAACAGCCAAGCTCCGTTATTTAGAGAGGCTAGGGGCAGACCACTTGGGTCGGGATGGCCATTGGATCCTCTACTCGGCAAGGGAGGCGAATGCGAGTTCGCCGGGCGAGTACCCCGCTTTGGCGAGTGCAGGCTCGGCTCTTGCCCCTGGCGAGTCAGCGACCGGGCTTAGATCCAAAAACCCTGAGCTCGGCCCGACGATCGCCGAGCTCGGCACGACGATTGCCGAGCTCGGGCTCGGCAAAGGACCCTGTACAGACCATGAGGCAGTCTGGACCGGCCGGTCTAGCTTTCGTGGACCCACTCGCCGGATACGGGGTTATACACATCACTTCTGGTTTACTGACAATCTGTATCGCCGGCATTATAACTAATGCTGGTGTTATCGCCGATGATATTACTAACGCATGGCGTTATCGTGAGCAACCAAAACTTTGTTACTTTTCAATGTTAGGATTTGGAGTGTTACATGAGAGAGCTCCCAAAAAATCCCTCGAAGATCTCCCTGTGTGCTTGAAGAAATCATTGAAGATCTTCGAATACTTTCAAAGATCACTGGAAGATCTCCTAGAAGCATTCAAAGGCCCCTTGGGTATTTCTCCGTGCACATTGTGGCCTTTGCACATTTCACCACGTGCGCATTATGCCCTGTGCACATTTTACCTTGTGCACATTGCGTCTTGTGCACATTGCACCCTGTGCACATTTCACCCCATGCACATTTCTCCATGTGCACATTTCACTTCGTGCACATTTCGCCTTGCGTACATTGCGCCCTATACATTGCAATCAACACCTTAATCCAGACTTTTCCACTCTCGCAACTGAAGGCAAGCCGCAGACTCCAAATCACGTCGAGTGCACCGCTTCCGCCTCTGAGCACTGGCCAAAGACTCCAGAGTGCTCATACAACAACCTAGAAAGCACTTAGCTTCACGAGCGATGACATGTCACCCTCAGAGCTTCCTTCCTCTCCTTCTCCCCACTACTATAACGAGAGGTGGCATGTTGCCCTCGAGCTCGCTTCTAAACATTGTAACAACACCAAGATATAGTGAAAGTTTGGCCGGTACTTCCCCGACCACATGATTTTTTCTCCTTTTTGGGGTTTTCCGCACTAAAATTATCTTGTCAGTCGTCAGTTCAGTCATTGACTGTTTGTGCGCTCGATTGCTCCTGAGCTAGGACGATCCGATCTTCGACCGGTTCAAGAGCACCTCAAGCGACCCACAACAAGTCTTACTATTGTTTTAATGCAATTATTTAACATATATTATAATCTATTTTTCAAAAAAGTTCATTCAAGTAATTATATCATATCTCCAAATTAAAAACAATGATAAAAATACATAAAATCAAAAAAGTTTTAAATAGAGCTATTATACCTATTATGATAGATCGATAAGTTGTCATTATGCATGTCACCAATATTTTTGAGCAAGACAATCATTAGGCCTGTTAGTAAGATTTTCGATGAGCTATCATTACACTCGTCAACTTTATTAAAATTGATTTGACATGCATGATAATATATGCATGTGGATAAGGATTTTTTAACAAAAAAAATGAAAAGTTATGTATAACTATTTTCACATTAATTAATTAATAATGTGTTTATTTTAAGATGCATTAATATATCTATACTAAAATATAAAGATATCCACTTATGATATACCCGGTTGACCATTAAGTCAATCACTACCATTCGATTGAGCTGAAATCAAATTTAAACATCTGATTACCTATATTTTTTTACTAGAGCTCTTACACCTATGGCATCCCAAACTTATATTAAGGTGTAGGATATCCTATAACATGAAATAATGATTTTACCCTGAAATTTATTGAAAAATGAGTCATATGACCTAATTTTTAATCTCACAAAAATTTTCAATGGCGAAAATTGAACCCAAGTTCCCACTTGATCAAACAAAGATGACAACCATCATATCATGTGGTTTTTGCAGGTTTTGAGAATCAGATCAGAAATTAAACCGAAACAAGAAGAGGTTCAAGGTCGAATCGTAATAACCTAATTATATAAAACATATTTTAGTATTACTAAATTTTTAGGGTGCTGTTACTAGCAAACTCACTTTCGTTTCTAGCAAATCAGAAAAAAAAAACAGATTCAGTCATTTTTTGCATTTTTTCTCTTCCCAAAAATTACTACTAGCAAACCAATCTTGGTTTTTGGCAATTTTTGCATTTTTGAATTTTGAGCGCCAAATGTTTCTCATTTGAAAAAGTGATCAACATGACGTACAGATTTTTTGGCCGTTTAGGCCTCAAATTTGTGCCCTAAAAAAGACATGCACATAACGTACAGATTTTCGGCGTGACTTTTTTCGGGGCTCAAATCGGGGGTCTAAACTACTTCAAATCAAAAAGTGTTCAACATAAAAGTTGTATATCTCGAGGAGATCTACAACGTTCATGTTAAACACTTTTTTATTTGAAGCCGTTATGCCCCCGAAAAAAGTCACGCCGATCCCGGGCGTCCGTACATATGTACGACGTAACTTTTTTCATGGGCCAAATCAGGGGTCTAAAGTGCTTCAAATCAAAAAGTGTTCAACATAAAAATTGTAGATCTCATCGAGATCTACAACTTTCATGTTGAACACTTCTCATGAAATTGTACGTATATGACGCAGTTCAAAAGGACGTATATATTCTTATATACAGTTAACTCGTATATACAACACATCTTTATAGGAATTAGAAATCAAATATATTTCTAAACCGATCGATATTTTGTTTAAAGATTTTGGTGCAGATAATGATATTTTGTTAAAAAAACAGTTTTGGACATACTAAACATTTGCGGCATTTTGACTCATCTATAATGCTAATATAAGTGGTTGAATAAATACATTTGAAATCATTTGTAATGTCATTATATGCAGCGTGTTATTTTGAAAGAATGAATGTTTTAAACAAAATTTAATTTTTTTTTAAAAAAAATTATGTTGGTTTGCTAGTAACAAAATGGTTTTCAAATAACCATTTTAAAAAATGAGGGTTTGCTAATAGTAATGATTTGCTAGAAATCAAACTGAGTTTGCTAGTAACAGCACCCAATTTTTAATCATCACATAAAATAAATTGTTGAATTTTCTCAAGTTGATCAGCAAGGTAGCCCAAACACCAAATCAATATTTTCGGCATTACCCAGATCACAACTTGAACCGTGGAAAGCAGGAAGCAACTCAAATAACCAAAGGCATAGACAAAAGCAAGCAGATCAAATTTTTATTAATATTCTTTACAGGGCGAGGCATACATGGCGAGACATGATTTCGCCCGTACAAGAAAAAATAGAAACAACAAAAACACTCGGGCGGACAGACTCCAGAAACCGCTGAGACCGCCGAAGCCGCACAGGTCGCTGAGACCGCCCGAACTGAACTGGAACCAATCTGAACACTGAGTCCGCTTGAGACCGCAAGGTCACGCGGACTCGTCGTTATTCGCCGAACTGCTGCTGAACAGAGGAACCCGCCGCCTACTCGCAGAGACCGCGAAGTCGCGCGGACAGAAAAGAACTTGAGATAAAGCTGATGCTAGAAACCGCCGAATGCAGCCCGCAAACTCCACAGAGGTCAGAACCAAACTCCTGGTTCGACACTGCTAGCCGCGCCACCTGCACACAGAAACCGGTTAAGCAAACAGCCCGCGCGGATAAGCAAACACAGTCCGCAGCCTATGCACAAGCTCACTTACTGTTCACTCTGATGTCAAATAACGTGTCGGGGGGGTCCTATTTATAGGCCGAGTGAGGAGTGTAGTCACCACCCTATGAGATAGAGTCACCTCCCCAAGGTCGCAGCTAGCAATGCTATCCCGCCGAGTCCGCCCGCATGGGACGAAACAAAACAGCCAAGTCCGGGCAAGATGGGGAGAAGCTCAGGGCAGTCCGCTCAGTCCGCAGAAACCTGCAGGACTAGCCCGGACGCAAGAGCCACTAGCTGAGAACAAAGCCAGTCCGCCGAAGGCAAGACAACACGCCTGTCCGCAAGCACCTGTCCGCATCTACAGGCAACCCGCCTGGTCACAGCGGACACTGCGGACAACAGCCCAGCTCGCAATGTCCAGACCACAGGCACACCGCCCGGTCACTGCGGACACTGCGGAAACCCTGAACTCCACAAGAGCAAGTCCAGAAAGGATAACGAGCTCGGCGGATACCAAACCAGTCCGCTAGCTCCAAGCCCAGACCGCGCTTACCGCAACTTCAAAGAAGAAGAGCGGACTCCAAGCCCAGTCCGCACAGGCCGTGCGCAACACCTGCAGAACACAGAACACTGCCGGACACAATCCAGTCCACGCAGTCCGCTCAGTCCGCAACACAGCCCGCAGTAGCAATGCAGGTCGCCAACCACCAACCCGCAGGACTAATAACCAGTCCGCGCGGTCAGTCCGCCTAAACCGCCCGGACTGCCCGACCACCCACTTTCACTTCACCAATTTCAACACTCCTCCTTGAAGTGAGAAGTGGTGATCAGGCCGAGAAGACCACGAAGCCGCTGAAAAGGCCCCTTCGCTAGCGACTTGATGAAGATGTCAGCAAGGTTATCTTCCCTCCGAACATGACCGACCACAAGAGATCCTTCCAGCACCTTCTCCCTTATGAAGTGGTGATCGATCTCAATATGCTTGGTCATGGCATGACAAACTGGATTGGTTACCAGCTTGAGAGCGCTTTCATTATCCCCTCAGAGCAAGGTAGGACCTTGCACTTCCTCATGGACGTCCTTTACTAGCCTCCTTAGCCAAATGGCTTCCCAAGCTGCCAAGGCCGAAGCCTTGTACTCTGCTTTTGTAGTAGAGACGGATACCGAGTCCTGCTTCTTGTTGCACCACGAAATGCCCGCTGATCCACAAGTGAACACATAACCAGAAGTTGACCTTCGGTCATCCGAGTCACCACCATAATCAGCATCCGTGTACCCAAGCAGAGAGAACCTCGCATCCCTTCTGTAAAGAAGTCCCATGTCAGAAGTTGCCTTGACATACTTCAGAATGTTCTTTGCCGCTACAAGATGAGACTTCCTTGGCTCTGCCATGAACCGACTTACACGACCAACAGCATAAGCTATATCAGGTCTCGTAATCGTCAGGTAGATCAAGCTCCCAACAAGAGCTCTAAACACCAAATGATCAGGGAGAATCCTTCCTTCATCTCGACGAAGCTTTAGGCCTTGATCCAGAGGAGTAGAGCAAGTCTTCCCTTCAGTCAAACCAAACTGGTTCACTATGCGTTCAGCATATCCCTTCTGGCAGATGAGTAACCCACTTTCCTTCCTCTCCACTTCGAGACCAAGAAAGTGATGAAGCTCTCCCAGGTCATTCATCTCGAAGCGAATAGCTAGCTCAGCTTTGAGCCTAGCTACCTCTTCCTCAGAATTCCCCGTGATGATCATATCATCAACGTACAGCAAGACCAAGACTCAAAGCTCCCCCTTCTTCTTGATAAACAAGCTAGAGTCCGAGTTTGAATCCAGGTATCCGCAGAATTGCAGATACTCTGCTATCTTCCCATACCAAGCTCTAGGAGCTTGCTTCAACCCGTAGAGAGCCTTCCTGAGCTTGCAGACGTAATCCGGATGAACTTCAGAAACGAATCCAAGAGGCTGATCCATGAAGATGTCCTTGTCAATCTCTCCGTAAAGAAAGGCATTCTTTACATCAAGCTGTCACATCCTCCATCCTTGGCAAGCAGCCAATGCAATCACCATCCGAACTGAAGTCATCTTTGCAATAGGACTGAACGTCTCCTCATAGTCTTCTCCATACTATTGAGAGAATCCCCGAGCCACCAGACGAGCCTTGTATCTCTCAATGCTCCCATCCGCCTTCTTCTTCAACTTAAACACCCACTTGCAAGTCACCGGAGTAATGCCATCAACTCTGGGCACAAGATCCCAAGTTTCATTCTTCTTGAGAGCATCCATCTCCTCTCTCATGGCATCTTCCCACTCCTTGACTCCAGTGGCCTCATTGAAGCTAGCAGGCTCTCGCTCATCAAGAGGACCTGCAAAGAAACATGAGACATAGCTCACGGTGTTTCCTTTACAGTAGCGAGCTGGAGGCTTGATCACCCTCTTTGATCTTCGAAGAGGCTGCTCCTTGCTCACCACCTCCGCTGCTTCTTCTAGTTCACCTCTGCTCTCCGGCAAGCTTGGAGCAATGCTCCCCCTGCTTCCTGACCCAGAAGCTTCTCCTCCAGAACTTGAAGCAACTGGAGCTGCTGGTGACACAGCCAGCTCCACTTGATCAGCAACCTCAGCCACCTCCTGACCTTCATCAACCTTGCTCTCCGGTAGCTCAACCGAGCTTCCTCCATATGACGTCAGTTCGTCAAAGACAACGTCTCTTGACACCACGAACTTCTTCGTCGCCGGATCCATGCATCTCCATCCCTTCTTCCGCTCATCATAGCCAACAAAGACAAGCTTCCTTGCCTTTGCATCAAGCTTAGTCCTTAGAGCATCAGGAATATGCAAATAGCAAGTTGATCCAAACACCCGAAGGTGTTCAAAACTTGGCTTCTCCTGCAGCAACATCTCGAAGGGAGACTTCATGTTGATCGGACTTAGAGGCATCCGATTGATGACATAGGCAGCACAAGACATTCCCTCCGCCCAGAAGGACCTTGGGATACTCTTGGAATGAAGCCAACATTTGCAAGTCTCCGTCAGATGACGGATCTTCCGCTCTGCTACTCCGTTTTGTTGTGGAGTATGAGCACAAGTGAGCTCCCTCTGGATTCCATGCTTCATGCAAAAGTTAGAAAACTCGGAGGAGACAAATTCTCCGTCGTTGTCAGTTCTAAGCTTTTTAATTCTCAGGTTAAGCGGACCCTCCACCAGCTCCTTGAACTCCACAAACAACCGGAAGGCTTCAGACTTCTCCTTCAAGAAATACACCCAAGTGTATCTTAAATAGTCATCAATCAAGACTAGCATGTACCTGCTCCCACCGAGGCTAGCAGTCGCGGTTGATCCCATCAGATCACCATGGATAACCTCTAGTGGTGCTTTGCTTCTTGTTTGTGACTTATCAAAAGGAAGACGATGAGACTTCCCATACTGACATCCAGCACAAACATGACCATCACCGAAAGATGATAGCTTAGGCAAGCCTCTCACCAGGCTCCTATTTGACATAGCCTTCAGCTTATCCATCCCTACATGCCCCAACCTCTCATGCCACATAGCAGCGCTATCATTGGCCCTCATGCGATCAATATAGGAGCTTGTTGATAAAACAAATAAGTCCTTTACTCTCCTTCCAATATGAGCAACATCAGCCTTAACCGCTGATACGTTGCGAAGGAACTTCACTTCTGTTGGCCCAAACAGAACGTGATAGCCAGCATCAACCGCATTGATCACAGAGAAGAGGTTCTTCTTCATCCCCGGTACGTGATAAACACTCTTTAACGTGAGCGGCCCCTTATCACTACCCACTGTTACTATACCCTTCTTCTCTACTGCATGAATAGTATTATCAGCAGTTATAATAGCTTCGTTACCTGAGTAGGCCTGCAGCGAAGAAAACTTTGACATATCTCCGGTGAGGTGATGGTCACACCCGGAGTCAACGATCCAGTCGTCCTCCATGTCAACGGTGGACAAAGCACGGACACAAGTGCCCGTCATGAATGCTCCACCCCAGCCAGCTTCCTCCTTGCTAGAGGAGGCTTCCTCCTTGCCTGCAGCATGCCCAGGCTGCAGCTTGACCTTGCAGTCTCGCTTGAAGTGACCTGGTTGATGACATCTGTAGCACTTCAGATTCTTCTTCCAGTCCTTCTTAGGAGCAAAGCTCCCCTCCTGCTGTTTAGAAGATGAAGATTCATCTCCAGCCGCAGTCTGCTTCTTCTTCCCTTCCCATCTCTTCTTCTTCTTCTTCTCAGTGAAGAGAGCATCACTAGCTCCTTCAGAGACCGTCACCCCGGCCATCTGCCTTGCCAAGCTCTCCTGCGAGGCAAGCAGATTTTCCAGCTCCAGAAGAGAGGGCTGAGTAGCCCAGCCTTGAACAGAAGTAACGAAGGCCACATACTCCTTCCGCAGACCGCGGATTATGTGCCTCTTCAGCTTATCCTCGGAGATCGGCTCATCAGTATCAAGAGCAGAGAGCTCAGCACACAAGCTCTTCATCTTCAGGAAGAATTTGGAGATAGAAAGATCTCCCTGAGTTGCCTTAGCCAACTCATTCTCCAAGAACTGTAGCCTTGCTACATTCTTCCTATTGAACAACCCGTCAAGGGAAGTCCATATCTCAGCAGCAGACTCACATCCTAAAATGTGATCAAAGAGTTCAGGTGACACCGCCC
Organism: Platanthera zijinensis; assembly: GCA_039513925.1. Taxonomy (NCBI): domain Eukaryota; kingdom Viridiplantae; phylum Streptophyta; class Magnoliopsida; order Asparagales; family Orchidaceae; genus Platanthera; species Platanthera zijinensis. Next base: position 45,908,403 of record CM077082.1, read on the forward strand.
GCTTGAGAGCAAACTCAGCCTTGGCATTTGTCTTCCTCCACACTCTCACCTGCTCGGCTGTTCCAAACTCAGCAGTGATTTCTACTTGATCATCCCCACCGACGACCTCCCATAACTCTTCGCCCAGAAGATAGCTCTTCATGCACGACTTCCACTTCTTGAAGTTAGTCGGCGTCAGAAGCTCAATACCAAGACCTCTTGCAAAACCACCGTCCATGGTACAAACTTGGTTATCCTTCAGAAGCACACAGAGCAACAACAAAGCTTGTTGACCACCGCTCAAGCAACTGAACCTCCCTCTGATACCATGTTGAATTTTCTCAAGTTGATCAGCAAGGTAGCCCAAACACCAAATCAATATTTTCGGCACTACCCAGATCACAACTTGAACCGCGGAAAGCAGGAAGCAACTCAAATAACCAAAGGCATAGACAGAAGCAAGCAGATCAAATTTTTATTAATCTTCTTTACAGGGCGAGGCATACATGACGAGACATGATTTCGCCAGTACAAGAAGAAATAGAAACAACAAAACAACTCGGGCGGACAGACTCCAGAAACCGCCGAGACCGCCGAAGCCGCACAGGTCGCGTAGACCGCCCGAACTGAACTGGAACCAATCTGAACACTGAGTCCGCTTGAGACCGCAAGGTCACGCGGACTCGCCGTTATTCGCCGAACTGCTGCTGAACAGAGGAACCCGCCGCCTACTCGCAGAGACCGCGAGGTCGCGCGGACAGAAAAGAACTTGAGATAAAGCTGATGCTGGAAACCGCCGAATGCAGCCCGCAAACTCCACAGAGGTCAGAACCAAACTCCTGGTTCGACACTGCTAGCCGCGCCACCTGCACATAGAAACCGGTTAAGCAAACAGCCCGCGCGGATAAGCAAACACAGTCCGCAGCCTATGCACAAGCTCACTTACTGTTCACTCTGATGTCAAATAACGTGTCGGGGGGTCCTATTTATAGGCCGAGTGAGGAGTGTAGTCACCACCCTATGAGATAGAGTCACCTCCCCAAGGTCGCAGCTAGCAATGCTATCCCGCCGAGTCCGCCCGCATGGGACGAAACAAAACAGCCAAGTCCAGGCAAGATGGAGAGAAGCTCAGGGCAGTCCGCTCAGTCCGCAGAAACCTGCAGGACTAGCCGGGACGCAAGAGCCACTAGCTGAGAACAAAGCCAGTCCGCCGAAGGCAAGACAACACGCCTGTCCGCAAGCACCAGTCCGCATCCACAGGCAACCCGCCTGGTCACAGCGGACACTGCGGACAACAGCCCAGCTCGCAATGTCCAGACCACAGGCACACCGCCCGGTCACTGCGGACACTGCGGAAACCCTGAACTCCACAAGAGCAAGTCCAGAAAGGATAACGAGCTCGGCGGATACCAAACCAGTCCGCCAGCTCCAAGCCCAGACCGCGCTTACCGCAACTTCAAAGAAGAAGAGCGGACTCCAAGCCCAGTCCGCACAGGCCGCGCGCAACACCTGCAGAACACAGAACACTGCCGGACACAATCCAGTCCACGCAGTCCGCTCAGTCCGCAACACAGCCCGCAGCAGCAACGCAGGTCGCCAACCACCAACCCGCCGGACTAATAACCAGTCCGCGCGGTCAGTCCGCCTAAACCGCCCGGACTGCCCGACCACCCACTTTCACTTCACCAATTTCAACATAAATACATTCAATGATAATATACAAAACGTCTCAATTATGAAATATAGCATTCAAATTTGTCTAAATATTGTAATTATGCATACATTAAAACATTAATAGTTTTTTAAATTGCCTCAAATGTATAAACAAATAAATATTAAATACATGTTATAATATTTTAAATCTTAAATTTAATTTCATAGGCTCCATTTTGAGGGACTTATTTTCAACAGTCAAACAGTTTTGACCGTATAAATCAGACCTTAATTTTTAGTAAACAAAAAAACTTTAAAATGTATATTATATAACTTTATAAAATCTAAAACTTTAAAATATAAATTATATTTACGTGTATGTAATTTTTTCTTAAAATAGAAAAACATTATTTATATTTATATATTTTAAGCGCCCAAGTTCAAAATCTGTTGGTGCCTCAGTTGGTTAACCCTTTATAATTTTTGGAGGAGGAAATAGGTTTGAATCCAAGGCAGAGTGCACCTTAAAAATTTAAATTTTAGAAATGCAAATTGGCCAGACCGGTTGATGGAAACCGGGTTCTTACCTGGTCCGTGGCGGGAGCGGTTTTTGAATTGAATCGGACCATCCGATTTTCTGGTCCGCGGTTCGATCGGTTGAACCAAACGGTCCGATCCGGTTTTCAAAACATTTGTTTTTGTTGAATAATATTGAACTATGTTTTATATATACATATATAAATATGAGACTGCCACCGACCCCGCCTGAATTCTGCAGCCTACACGAGGCACATTGCACGAGACTTTGGGAGCAGGGGGTGGCTGGCCATCAGAACACTCCCAACTGTTTTATTTTGCTCATAAATCATGTCCACAAAACACTTCAAAACTTATATATCCCGCTAAAATCGTCCAAAATCACGCCTCCCAGACCATTAAAAAATGGCATTCATTCTACTGAAGAACTCTTCTCAGGACAAACTAAGGCTCCGTTTGGGAGAACTTATTTAAGGTCCGGTTCATGCGGTCATAACCGCTTGATCGGTGAAAATAAGGTCCGTGTTCAGCCCTTCTCTTGATCTCCAGTCAGCGGCAGAACTAGGATTTTCACTAAGCCCGGACACAAATATTTATAAATTATAAATAAATCGTGAAAATATTACGTCATTTATACTTTATCTCATTATAATGAGGTCGAAATTATAAACTCCCAAAAAATTATAAATAAAGAACAACATATGCAAAAAATACACAAAATTATAATATCTTGTTCGTAAGCATTGACATAGGAAAACTCCAAAATCCTAATAATTTGTTCACCAGTTTTTGAAATATAAAAAATATCTCTGTGCCTGCAAAAAATGACATTAACTAGAATTACAAGATTGAATTATTCAAAAGAGTGAATAAAATTTTTAAAATAAAAGATGTTCATACCGTTCAACAAGCCATTTTTCGTGGACACATATTCTGAAATTGTGTAATGAGAGTCTCATTACTAATAGTATCGGCAACATCTTTCTCAATATAAATTATCATACAGTCATTCATCCATTCATCTCTCATTCTATTCCGTAAACGATTCTTTATAATTTTCATGGCAGAGAACATTCTTTCAACACCGGCAGTCGCAACCGGTAGAAGACATGCCAATTTCAAAAGCTTGAAGACCAATTGATAGTGATCCTGTTTTTTCAACTCTACTAATATTTGTAAAAGTCCACTGATTCCTTTACAATTAGATAATGTGTCGGTTGACATAGACCGCATGTCCATGATGTATATATCAAGTTGTCCTTCAAGTATTTGTAATTCAATTGGTGTAAAATCTGATTGATATAATTGTGCGAGATGAATCAACTTTGGTTTATCAAATGAAGCAAATTGATCACATGGGTCAAGACAAGAAACGCATAGAAGCAGTTCAGTATTCACTTCATTAAATCGGTCATTTAAATCATTCATTGTCAAATCGAGCACTGTATTGAAGATTTCAACACGGAAATGATGATAATTTGTAATCTCTCTTGCATTGCGCCTTGATCTCCCTGCTTGAATATATTTTTCATTCATATTTGGCACTTCTATATACTGCTTAGTGCAAAAAGATGAAATCTCACCCATAAAATTGTTTCATTCAAGATCATTATTTCTCAAATTAATCAGCAATTGTTTTGAAAACTTTACAAATTTCATTGCATTAACGATAAGATGGAAATCAAAGATCTTGATAAAGGCCAAAACAATGACAAAGTGTTGATAAAGGCCAAAGCAATGACAAAGAGTTGATACTGGATCCGACCTACGCTCGTTAAGATCCTGCCAAAGCAGAAGAACTGAAGAAATATGGCCATATGACATATGGGAACAGCAAAAAATTGAAAAGAACAAAAGTTTCAAAACCCAAAAAAACCAAAAAAACAAAGTCATCCCTAAAAAGAACTGGATCCGACCTTGGGAACTGCCCTCGTCGCCTCTTTGCTCGGCTTCTCACCTGCTCCCCTGCTCTCTATAAACTATAAAGTCATCCCTAACCCTAAGGCTAAAAGGCACAAATTCATACCTACAATAGTACAATACCAAGAAGAGGTACCTGAACCTAAATCGCAACATCTTTGTGAAAAAAAAACGAATTCATACCGGTTGCCACGCGAAAAATATGTAGACAGAGACGAATTCATACCGGTTGCCGCCAGTAATCAGTAGGATTGAACTGAAGGAGAAACCGGAAACGGGATTCAGGAATCGGAAGGAGAAACGAGATTCAGGAATCGGAAGGAGAGTTAGGAATCGCCCAAGCGGCCAAGCGTCGCCTTCCTCAGTTCCTCAGTGTCGTCGTCGACACCGCCAGCCGGCCCAGCCGCCTCGTGCCAGAAATCCGAAGGAGAAGCGGAGAAAGGATGCAAAAAATGACCTAGATGCTAAAACGAAAAAAAACACGGTCGGGCACGTGCCCGACCGTGTCTTAACGTGGGTCCGCCAGTGATCTCCACCAGTACCGACCAACATCGACGGTCGACGTTCTCAACCCCCATCCTAGAAATTGTCCAATGCACATTGACTAGAAATTGCTTTATCTCTATGATGACATTGTTTCCTTTTTAGTTATTTATGTCATGCAATTTCAATTAGTTGTGTGTCATGCACTCCAATTAGCTAATATACCTGCACTGACTCTCTCAAAGTTACATAATAATTGTGTCAGCGTATTTTTTTCTTCTATCTTATGTTGTATATTTTTTGTGCTCCTAGATTAATTGCACTGTTTTTAAATTGCATACAACAAAGAGTGGATATATTCTTGTTATGAATATTATCAGAAGATATTTTAGAGTCCGTTGGTTTGGTTGATATTGATATTTAAGAATTGATTTTGAGAATACAAAAATCTATAATGATGTTTGGATGAACGGTTTCAGGATGGAATTGGCTTTTGGGTCCAAAGTCATTGATATTGAAGTAAACCTACAAAGTCATTTGTCGAATGTTTAGGTTCCGCTGCCGGTTTTGAGATTGAGCATTCTGGATCTGCGAACTCACAAGGGGGCGTGTTTTCACTCGCGCGAGCGTTTCACATCAGTGCTCGTTTTTGGCCTAGTACATTTTCGGCGGGGTGTGCATTTTTTCGGCCTTGTGCGAGTTTTCTCCCGGCGAGTGTTTTCCTCCCGCGCGCTCATTTTCCGCCTGCGCGCGAGTTTTTCTCCTGCATGTGCATTTTCCGCACAGGCGCGGGTGTTTCCCTAACACGTGTTGCCCCTAGGGAGTTTTTTCCCTAACGCGCGTTTCCCCCAAGGTGTGTTTCTAGTCTTTGTTCGTGTTTTCCTCCTAGGTGCACGTTTTCCTACCAGGTGCACATGTTTCACAAAGTGCACATTCTCAGCCCGTGGGCATGTTTTCCCCCTGAGTCTTCTTCCATTTCCATTCACATTGACACATTGTTTAGTTTTTGCTTCTGTTATTATGATTTTCTTTTCTTTGAAGTCTTGAAAATCATTATCTTAAATCTAAACAAACAAAAGTGGCAAATATCAATTCCTTTGATAGAAAATTACCGTGCGACGAATGGAAAATTTTTAGGTCAGGCGAACGGACCATGCCACCATCAGGACATAAATACTCTTTTCATTGGTGGGGCCCACCTCCATTTGAAAAATTTTCCCCTTCCCCTTTCCCAATCTCCTCCTTCCGCAGCTCTCCCCCTTCTGAAAAAATTTCTCCGCCTGCCGCTCCTTCCTCTTGCCGGTAACCTAGGCCCTTCCCCTTTCTCGAGCTCCTCCTTCCGCTGCTCTCACTCGTACGTCTTCTTCCTCAGCATAGGCAGAAGAAGTGGCGGAAACCCAGCTCTTGAATGCTTAAGTCTGAGATTTTTTCTCTGAAGGTTAGTATCTATCAGTTAATCTCTCTCTTTAATTTTAGATCTAATTTCAAGGTTTTTTTCATGGCTATTTTTTTGATAGGTGCAAGAAAATGGCGGCTCACGGGGGAACAAGTGCCCAGGCCTCTTCCAAAAATGTTGGTGATGAAACGGTCAATGTAAGCTTGGTTTTCTTGTGCCCAGACATTTTATTTTGAAACGATGTGTGTGTCTTATGCTGGACATTAGCTAGTGTTTTTATATTTTACTCTTCAACTGCATTTTTTATCTGAAATTCAACTTTTTGTTTTCTTTTTGCAGTGGTGCATTAAAATCTGTCACCGTTTTCTGATTTACAACTGTATTTTTTATGTGAAATCCAACTGTTTTGAAAATTGATTGTTGCATTATCATTATTTGTATTTTCTGATGGTTTATTTAGGACTGAACTAAACCTTTATACTCTTTTAGGTCAACAAACAGCAGGTTGTTTTTCCAATTGTGCACTCAGAAGATGAGGCGTATGCTATGTACTGTGAGTATCCTCATAGCATGAGTTTTAGTGTTCGAAAATAACATTTGAGCTACTGGATATACATCAGGATTATAAAATGTCGAGCATTTTGCTGCGCCAAAGCTGAATTGAAGAAGGTGAGACCCTTACCCAAAAAATATCGTAAATTAGAAACACGCACCGGTTGTCTCGCATGCATTTATTTTACCACTGATACAGAGGGTAGGAATTGGACAGTTACAAAGTTTGTCGAGGAACACAATCACCCGTTAGCGATGGAGAACGAGCAGCATCTATTGAGATCGGTCCGCAACATTTCAAAAATGCAGGGTAGCCTTATTAAGAATCTGACGGACACGAGAGTTAAAACTGTTCACGCGTACAACTTTTTGTCTAATGAAGTCGGTGGGTTCGAGAATGTGGGCTTTTCAAAATCGGATGCCTACAACTTTGTGCAGCGGGAAAAGAAGGCGCTAATTGAAAGGGGTGATTCACTTAGTTTGCTGAAGATTCTACAAGAAAAACAGTTGGAGGACAACATGTTCTCGTACGATGTTCGTACTGATGAGTTGAATAGATTGACTTCTTTTTTCTGAATGGGCATGCTGGAACTGAAAACAGAGAAAGAAAAACAACTGCAACCACAACTCCACAATGCGGCTGCAAAAATTCAGTGTAAGCGGAGGAAATAATACCTTCTCAGAGAATGAGGAGAAGATCTAAGTCTTTCAACAATGGAGGCGCCCGCTGAAAAATTTGAAGGCACCAACTGAGATGATTCCACAGCAGGAAATGACGAGATTTCGTCGGAGGAAGGATCGGAATGGGGAGATCTAAGTCTTTCAACGGAGAAGAAACGATGGAGGCGCCCGCTGGAAAAGTTTTGGGTCTAGGTTTCCGCCTATTCTTCCGCCGAGAGATGAGGAAGGGGTTTCCGCCTATTCTTCCGCCGAGAGATGAGGAAGGAGGAGCTCGGGTTGGGGCAAAATTTCAAATAGCTGATCGGCCCCACGAGTAAAAGGAGTATTTATGTCCTGACCTTGGCATGGTCCGTTCGCCTGACCTAAAAATTTTCCGCGACGAATACCAAAATTGGAATTAAACTTAATGTCAAATCATGCTTGTATTTGCATTGATAGAAAATTATCATGCGGTAAATAATAAAATTGAAATTAAACTCAATGTCAAATCATGTATATATTGGCATTGAACTAATTTGACATTTAGCTGAAAGTCAATTTTTGATAACCATCATCTTCCAAAAGAACTGATCTTTAGAGTTTTTTCCTAAAATAATATTGAATACATTTTCCCCCTTTTAATCCCAATGTAAAATTAACATTGCAAGAGTTTTACAAAGTTTCTTATTTTCAAATTATTTTACTGTAATTTTTTGGTGTTCTTTTGCTAGACTCATTTTCCACTTAAGAATTTAAAGAAGTATATTTGGTTCCTGCTGCATATATATGAAGATGGTGAAGATTATTAGGCATTTAAGCTCCATTTGGCATAACGTTCTTTTTCTGGTGAATTTGAATAAAAACACCATCATAGAATCTATGTTTGGCATGTGTCGGTCTCCGTGATTTCTTCTGTTGTGACACCGGGAGGCCGCCCGCGACCTATGCGGCCGCTCGCCAGCGGCTGCGGGGCGCGAGATGTCTGATTGGGAAGCCAGGCGCAACCTGCGGGGCGCAAGGCGCCAGCCGGGGGCAGCTCCCATGAGGCCGCGCGTAGGCTGTCGCGGGGAGCGGCCGCTTGCGGGCAGCCGTGGGGCGTGAGGCGGCCGACCTGGAGGCCAGGCACGGCCGCTTGCAGGCAGCCGCGAGGCGCGAGGGGGCCGGCTGAATGGTTTGCCGCAAGCCGCACGACCGATATCGGGCGGCCGCTTGGAGGGGTGATGGATGGTCGGGGGTTGCTGTCGTGCGATGGGGGAGCGTGACTACGAGCGCCAGGTCGCGAGGGTGTGATCGGAGGCGGCGATTGCCGCACTGTAGTTTTTGGTGGATCAGATTGTGTGCGAGGTAGTTGGGTACCGTATGGATCGGGCAACATTCTGACCTCCACCGAGAAAAGAATACTAGTTTTGAATATAAAAGTGAATGAGACTCATTAGGTCAAGTTGACCGTCGTTCATAATCACCGTGTTCACAATTGTTCACAATTGTTCCACCGCACAAGTTATGAACCGTCGTTTGCAACTGCCCAACCTCGCCTAAATACTTAAATTTCTCCCAAAATTAGGCCGGTCACAAAAAAGCCGGCTGGCATTGTGATTGTCTTCCCTATAAAATATTGATTAATTTCAATTTATTAGTATTATTACTCCTTTGAATGAAATATTTCGAATGAAAATATAAGGAAAGGCATGATGTATTTGTACATTAGTGAGATTATGTTAAAAAATAGAACACAATGGCGACAAAGGATCCATATAGCCAACCTCATTATAGTGGGATAAAAGCTTGAGTGTTGTTTATTATTTCTTTGAATGGTAAACATGTTTATTTTTTTCAATAATTATCTTATTTATTAATGGTGTTTAAAATAATTAATATATTTTAGAAACCATAAGCTGGTATGCAATTGAACTATACTCTAGCAATGCTGATTTATTAAGAATAAAAATTAAACTGAAATCAAACCAGAACCACATACAATCGAACTGGTGGTGAATAATTTAGTTATAACTCTTCCTGAACCAAAACCATTGGCACGATTCCAAAAAAAACATCGGAATTGGAACCCGTCAAACCAAATAAAGTTCTAATTCCAATTTAAAAAACCGTTGCGTCTCCTATCTTAGTTTTAATGGAATCAAAACAGTGATGGCTCCAGCAATAAATGTCTTAAAAAATTATCGTTTCACAGTTCCTTTGGAATTGGAGGTCCAATTTTAACGAGAATGGAGCTCTAATTCTAATTCCAGACCTCAATTCAATCTGACGGTCTGACCTGACAATGTGTATCTGGGTTAATAAATCAAGAGAAATTTATAGGGCAATGTTAATAGTACCTCTCTATTGGCTAATAGCACCTCAAAAAAGACCAAAATAACACATTGAAATGACTGCTAATAGCGATTTCAGAGGTGCTATTAACATTGGCCAACTTATAACATAAAGAAGTCATATTATAATGTTTCCATTTTGAAATATAACATAATGAGAATACATGACACCAGTGACAAAGCCAGTACACAGATTTCTATTTACCTTCATTCCCTGTAGGGTCCGTCGCTTTCTCGGTCCTTCAGCAAGCCTAGAAACGCAAGAAGGCCAAAGAAGAAGAAACCGCCGGACCACATCGGCCCTCCGCCGCCGCCTCCGCCGCCGCCGCCATCATCATCCCGTGGCGGGAAGCCGGCGCCTCCGTCATCAAGATCCGGTGACTTCTCTTTATCTGAAAAAAAAATCACAATATTCTTAGTTTCCTGTATCTAATCGGTTTAAACAGTCGCAGCAAGTGCTTACTTTGCAAGGGAGCATTTGAGATTGTGGTGGATTGGCGTTGAACCGTTTGAGTTTGCTCTGAAACGCACCTTGCATTCTGATGTAGAGAAAACCTGAGGTTAGTTTTCCATGATAACGTTTGAAGTTTGTTTAGTGAGCGGTGTTGCATATGTAGGCCAATATTGTTCGACATGTCATCCAATATAAAAGTTTAGGGGAGAAAACGCCACGACATTGATATTTTAAGTAAAAATATTATTTTTGAAAATATCAGGCGATATTTTGAGACCCCAATATATCGGCAAGAATATTAAAAATATATATTTTTCATTTCTTTTAAGCGACCGAGCGACAATATTTTGTTTCGTGCTTCATTTCATGCATCTCTCTACACCTTCTTGCTTCAACATCTTTCTTGTCTCCTCTCATATGGTGTTAATTATGATGTTTACTACCGTCGAAGCTTCTATCATGTGTAATTTATAAACATCATTATGTGTAAAATTATACATATTTACAAAAAATATGTATATATATATTAATAAATTAATTTAATATTAAAATCCGATGTTGCAAAATATCTCCATATATCCTCGGCAATCCAACATATCAAACGCAAACCGAAGTTAATCTGGTATCAGCAACCCTGCTAATGAGTTGGGTAAAATGGAAGCGGTTGATTTTGATTGTGTTTGAATGAGGCCAGTTGGAATGAAATATATTGGTTCCCTGAAACTTGATTAAATATAAACCTGGAAGTCTTGCGCTAATTCACATGCATGATAATGTGTTAGCTCGGGTCCAAGGTCGACAGAATCAAAAGTTACACAAGAAAACTTCCTCTTTCCCAAGCCTCCCTAGGGAGCCCAACTTTAGAAAGATGAGAGGAAAAGAGCAAGGTGCAATATAGAGATAACTAAAGTTCTCACCACAAAAGGAGTGGATCCAATGGAATACGAACTGGGGAAGCGCATCAGAAGAGCGAGATTAGGCAAATCCGGCGAGCGGGATTTGGCGCGCCTGCGAGGAGTGGCTCTACTAGGGAAATAAGGAAAAAGACTTCTTACCCTAAATACCACAATCGAAATAGTCTTAAACAAAAAGTAAATTACACAACAAAACAACCATGGGCTGAATCGAGGGCCAAATATGATTATAGGGCTCCCGATTCCAACACAGATTTTAGACAATCAGCAATCTCACCGAGCTCGGGCCACTCAACCACCGCACTGAGCTTGGTTGGATAGGTGGATGCTCTTCGTCGTGCACAGTGTGGCCCAAATATGAAACTATTGATCGTTGAAGAACATTTACTGCGAAGGAGGAATAAACAATGCTCTCGGATAAGGCTTAGAGGTATGCGGAAAAGTTGGAGATGCTAGCTGCTAATTTTATTATGCACAAGGATGTCAACAACAACAAAAACAAATACAAAGTATCAAACATGGTCACAAAATACTTTGTTCATGAGATCTTGGAAGGTCGATGGTGTGTTGGTGAGAGTGAAGGCGCATTGGTGAGATCAATGGCGCGTTGGTGAGGTCGAAGTCGCACAACATTGGCAAGAATTTGAAGTAGCAATGGCAAGTACGGAATGTCATCTTCTCGACTTCCCCGGATCCATCCGAGATTTGATGATAGCCAGAAGAGGGGACAAGTTTAGAAAATATTTGTGTGCCGTGAAGTTAATTAACAATTCCTCTACCATCAGGGTGAAAATTTACTCCTTGATTGTTTGGAAGTTGAGTTGGTGATAATCCACCTAGAAGCGTCAAGAACATTCTTGTTTTTAACAAGGAGCATCGAGGGGGAGAAAAGAGAATGACTTGGTAAAATAATTCCATGCTGTCAGATGGTGATACATTGTAATTCGATTTCATTCTTCTCGAGAAAAGAATAGCGGCAAGGGTGAAAAACCACTAATGCGGTACCCGGACCACAAAGTGGATGATCCGCGTTAGGATAAGCTCCGGTGGAGCTTCCAGGATGCCTGTGTATTCCTACAAGAGTGGTGCAAGCATACCAAGTGGATCAAAGTTGACCTTCATGGAACAGATGCAGATCCAAGAAGCAGAAGAGAGGGATAGGAAAAAAAAGGAGATGGAAAGGAGAGGAAAATTATCCCTAGACTTCACAAAATGCTTCAAGGAAGAGAAGAGAGGGAGAGAAAGAAGAAGAGATGAAAATGAGGGGAAAAGTAGCCCAAGGATCCACAAAATGCTTCCAAGATACAGCCCACACATACAACAAAACCTTACCCCCCCCCCCCCCCCCCCCCCCCAACACCCCGAACCCTAGGAGAAAATGGGAAAAAACAAGCAACGAATACCGTAGCTATTATGGGCCTGGTTCCGCCAAAGACCCCTCATTTCCGGCCTCCATACAAACCAGGGGCCCGATAGAAGATCAGGGGTCTGACAGGGGATCGGGGCCCAGCCCGCCTCTTGCTCCATATAGAATCTCCTTGGACAGTCGTAGTAAGGAATCAAAGTTAAAGGTAATTGTCCCCGGCGCATTCAACCATTTCATGTATAAGACGGTGTCAAACTGCCTAAAGGGATGACGTTAAGATCCTCCTTGGCTTCCAAGATTGCTTGGCCCAAATGACCACTCATCCCCTTTTATAGCCTCCAAGGGATTTTCCCTCCAACCAAAGGAAGACCCTAAAAACTCTCTACTCTAGTATCTTCCAAATTATTCTACACTCCTCTCATGACTGCACACGTCTCAACACTATTCTACAACATTCAAGAGTACTATAAACTATTCTAGATTACTCCATCCTACAAAATTTCACATCATTCTAGATACTCTTACACATACCTAGAGTTCTCTAGAAGATGTCACACTCTTCTAGAATATTCTAAACTATTCTAGATTTTTCTCACGTCTCCCGGAGACTTCCGCAATTTTTTGCGCCATAGAATATCCCGTATTCACTCAAGTTATGCACATCATGTTAACAACTTTTGCACGGGTATATACGCAATGCAAAGCATACCCTTATGCCCTTTAGTGTAATCCTTGTCTTGGTGCACTCAGTGTTGTAGATGTCAACCGACATGCCCGACATGTTGACCGACATAAAGTTTTTGGGTAAAAAACGTCACGACATCGAATTTTTAAGCAAAAATATTATTTTTGAAAATATTCCCCGATATATTAGTCTTATCCGATATATCGGCCGATATCTCGCAGCCGATATATCTGTGAGAGTATTAAAAATATTAATTTTTCATTTATTTTAAGCATCCGAGTGGTAGTATTTTGTTTCGTACATCTCACTGAGCCTAGATTCGACGTCTTTCTTGGCTTACTCTCATTTGATGCTCTTTATGTCACTGCTGTCAACGTTTTTTTTGTATAATTTATAAACATGCATTATATATATATATATTTATTTATTATGTAATTTATAAACATACATTATATGTCCAATTATACATATTTACAAAAAATGTGTGTATATATGAATAAATTTATTTAAATATTAAAATCCGACAAAGGAGATATACAAAATTGTGTTAATAACAGAGAAATTAAATTAATGAGTTATACAATGAAACTATGGGAACGAGTAATAGAAAGAAGAGTAAGACAAGAGACTAACATCTCGGAGAATCAATTTGGAATCATGTCAGGGCGGTTGACCATGGAAGCTATACATCTCTTGAGGAGACTCATTGACAACCATCGAGAAAGAAAATAAGATTTGCATATGTTGTTTATCGATCTTGAGAAGGCTTATGATAGAATTTCAAGAGAGATATTACGGAGAGTCTTAGAAAAGAATGGTGTAAATGTATCATACATTGATATAATCAAAGATATGTATACAAATTCAGTGACAAGGGTGAGTACATTTGGAGGATTAATACAGGAATTCTCTATCATTGTTGGCTTATATCAAGGTTCAACTTTAAGCCCTTATCTCTTTTCCCTTATCTTAGATGAGCTCACCGGACATATCCAACAAGCAATACCTTGGTGTTTATTGTTTGTCGATGATATCGTTTTGGTCGATGAGCCCCACGAGGGTGTAAACGCAAAATTTGAATCTTGGAGAGACACTTTAGAAAAGAAGGGTTTTAGGTTGAGCAGGGAAAAGGCGGAGTATTTGGAGCTTAAATTTAGTTGTGCAAGAAGGACAGATGACTTCGTTATTAAGTTGGGTGATCAAGATATTTCCCGTGGTGAGTGTTTTAAATATCTTGGATCGATAGTTCAAAAAGATGGAGGTATTGATAAAAATATGACACAGAATCCAAGCAGGTTGGTTGGAGTGGAAAGACGCGTCAAGGATCTTATGTGACCGTAAAGTACTATTAAAACTTAAAGGCAAGTTTTATCGTACTGCAATTAGACCGGTGATGCTCTATGGTTCGGAGTGTTGGGCAATGAATTATGTACATGAGCAAAAAATGGGAGTTGCAAAAATGAGAATGCTTAGGTGGATATGTGGACACACAAAATTGGATAAAATTAGGAATGAATGTATAGGGATAAGACATGAGTAGCACCTATTGCAGAGAAGATGTGAGAAGCTTGACTAAGATGGTTTGGACACGTACAAGGGAGACCATTAGAGACACCAGTTAAGCGTTGTGAGAGTCTAGTCACTAGGCATATTAAATGAGGGAGGGGTAGACAAATAAAGACTTGGAATGAAACTATAAGGTAAGACATGATACACTTAGGCATTAGTGAGATTATGACTAAAGATAGGACACAATGGCGACAAAGGATTCATATAGCCGACCCCACTATAGTGGGATAAAGGCTCGAGTGTTGTTGTATTAAAATCTGACATTGTAAAATGTCCCTGAAATATCCCCCGTAATCCGACATCCGACATTTCAAACTCAAACCTACATGAACCCGACATCCGACATTTGCAACCTTGGGTGAGCTCCATATCGCCTAGATTCCTTTATTATCCATGCACCAAGCTTGCAAGTTAAAACTTCACACCAATGTTCATTGCTCCATGTCGTCTTGCAGCACAACATATATTACCATCCTTGGCCACAAGACTCCATTGCATTGCTAAGCCTTTTACCAAGGCCTCGCACCATATGTAGTGGCAATTATGGGCATGCATGACTTCTTCCTTTTCCTGCATATGTTAGAAACCCTTGCAACACATTCTATGCCAAATCTTGGCCTAGTTGTGCCCCATTTTTGTGAATGTACCCAGGGTGCTCGTCATCTATTGTGTCCTTAATGATATCCCGCTAAGTACATGCACCATGAGTGTTGTACCCATCTTAAACACCAAGGTATTCTCCATTGTCTTATGACACCCATGTTCATCCATGCCTAATACCTAGCCACTCGCTTTGTGGCATCCATGTCGTCCATGTTGCGTCATACGGTTGTTTCCATAATGCTAAAATTTCATGGTGCTTATGGGGTAATCTTATGCTATATTCTCACCATGCTCTCCTTGTGCATGAGCATCTTGAGTATGGAGCCATACTTGTGCCAAGGACTCCCACACCCAAGTCAATCGACACCTTAGAAATCGTGTCACCCCACCATGTGACTCATTTTTCCATCTGTGCATGTATTGATGGTCACAGTTGCGTCATGAACTAGCAGCCTGTGGCAATGTAGTGTGTTAATATGAAAAAATTGTCCACATTTCTTGATCCACCTTAGTGGGTCATTTTTACCACGGAATAAGGGAAATCTAACTAGAGGTAGTGAGGAGAGCTATTTACGCCATGTTCGCCGCTTCGAGATTCTGGATGGTGCCTCTAGTGATGATAGCTTTTTTGGGTACTCGTATTGGGACGCCCATAGCTTGTCACAGTGTTATTGTAACATCCCGCCTCAACTTCTTTTTATCAATTAAGCCATGAGTGCACTTGTGTGGCTCAATTGAATGACACAAGCTCAATTGGGTCATCTAATTCATTGTGATCAAATGAATCCAGAATTGACCCCGATCAGTGGCACTGCACTCATGGGATCAATATGAAGACAATGAAACCAGTTGAACCCATTCAGATGTGTATTTATGAAGTTGACTAAAATATGTGGCAGCCCCGAGACGTGTGATTTCGAAACTAATCCACAATATGTTTTGTTGCACTCGTGACGTCCATACTAATGCAATGAAATCAGTTAGGAATCAATCTGAGAGTACATGAGAAATTGATAAAATTGGGCCGATTTGATTTATAAAATGACACAAAAATATGACACTGACCAAACAAACTGGGAATTGATCCCGGTCAATTGTGTTTGACTTGTGGAGCCAATACAAATGCAACGCAACAAATTTCGACTAAATTTGACGAATATTGGAGAGGTTGATAAATTCGAGTAGAATCGACTTACACGATGACTCGGAAATGTGACATTGAACAAACGAATTTGGAATTGACCCTGGTCAGTTGCGTTTGACTCGTGAGGTCAATAAAAGCACAACGCTACTGATTAAGCCCCATTTCAACGAGTATTAGAGAAATTGATAAAATCAAATCAACTTATACGGGGACTCAAAAATGTGAACTTGATCAAACAGTCTCTGATTTGACCACATACAATTGCATTTGACTTGTATAGTCAATACGAATCCAACGAGACCTCTCCAGACAAATTCTGAGCACAATTGACCAAATTAATCACGCGAATTTTAATTGTGGATCAAACATGGAATGACATTTTTGTAATGATATTGATCAAGATATGGAATCAAATGTTTTCTGATGACTTGAATAAAAGTGATGGGTGATGGGTGGTATCATCATAGGATTTTACCTTTCCAGCTATCACTCACTCACCCATCTCTTCCCTCCTTACATGTCTTCCTCCACTAAATGAGAACAAACCAAGCCCCCTCATTATATCCCCCGCCCCCCAATCGAGCATCATTCCACTTCCCAGCCCCCTCTCTCCCACTCTCTCTCCCTTCAATGGAGAAACGGACACCAAAATGAAGGAGATCCAACCGAGCACCTTCTTCCCCACCAACACCAAAACTCATCTCCTCTCAATCTCTACTCACATTGTCTGACAATGGAGCATGGCAAACCGCCGAAAATGTCCTGGCGAACTTCGTGGACTCAATCGCAAGCTTGGAGCATGGATCCAACTATTCTGGCTAGTCTCCTTGATGCAGACTCCAATTTGGGTTTACAAAATAACATTTTTATGCAAATTATTTTATTGGTTGTAAAATATGTTGATAGGTGAAATTGGAATAATTCATTACAAAAATAATCCCTCTATTTATAGAGGTGATACAATAATAACAAAATAAAGCATAAAGAAGATATATTCTAACACTCCCCCTCAAGTTAGCCGTGAGATGTTAACCAACTTGTCAACAATCCTTCCAAATATATTCTCACTCAACCCTTTGGTGAGAATGTCCGCTAGCTGTCTGTTGAGGGCACAAAAGGTGTACACACAATTCCTCATTCAATGTTCTCCTTGATAAAATGTCGATCAACTTCAATGTGTTTAGTCCGGTCATGTTGAACGGGATTGTGCGGGATACTGATGGCTGATTTATTGTCACAATACAGCTGGATGGGTCCTGCCTCAGCAAGACCAAGGTCACTCATCAAGGAGCGAAGCCATAACCCTTCACAGACCCCGTGAGCCATAGCTTTAAACTCGGCTTCTGCACTGAATCTTGCCACAACTTGTTGCTTCTTGCTCCAAGTAACAAGGTTTCCCCCAACAAGGGAACAATATCCTGAAGTTGATCTCTTATCCACAACAGACCCGGCCCAATCGGCATCAATATAGACTTCAATACTTAAACATGTATTCAGAGCAAACAGGATACCCCTTCTTGGTGAATACTTGAGATAACGGAGAATTCTGTGAGCTGCATCCACATGACGTGTCTTAGGAGCATGCAAGAACTGGCTTATAACACTCACCGCATAAGAAATATCTGGACTAGTGTGGGGCAGGAAGATCAACCTCCCCACTAATCTTTGGAACTCTGAGATATCTTCAATTTCCCCTCCCTCATTGCGTCCCAATCGGTGATTTGCTTCAATCGGGGTATCATCCGGTCTACATCCACTTATCCCCACCTTCTCAAGGAGATCCAGAGTGTATTTTCTTTGAGAAATGAAGATCTCCTGCTTGGATCTTGCAACTTCAATACCCAAGAAATACCCGAGTTTTCCCAGATCCTTGACCCCAAACTCCCTGGCTATTTTCTGTTTCAAATTATGAATTTCTTCAACATCATCCCCTGTTATGACTATATCATCAACATACACAATGAGAACAGTAAGTTTCCCGGTCCCATGCTTGATGAACAGTGTGTGATCAGCATTGCTCTAATAATATCCAATTGACACCATAGCCATGTGGAACCTCCCAAACCAGGCTCTTCGAGATTGCTTCAGCCCATATAGAGCCCTTTTCAATCTGCAGACTTTCCCTTCTGCACCTATAAGAGTGAGACCCGAAGGAATAGACATGTAGACCTCCTCATCTAGATCACCATGGAGAAAAACATTTTTCACATCAAGCTGCCAAAGATTCCAACCCTTGCAAGCAACACAAGATAACAAGACCCTGATAATGTTCATCTTTGCCACCGGGGCAAACGTTTCCAGATAGTCAATACCAAGAGTTTGTGTATAACCCCTTGCCACCAGTCTTGCCTTACACCACACGACAATCCCTTCTGTGTTTTGTTTCACAGACACCCATTTACACTCAACCGTCTTCTTTCTATAGGGAAGAGGTACCAAATCTCATGTATGGTTCTTCTCAAGAGAATTCATTTCCTCAACCATCGCCTCTCTCCGCATAGGGACCTCCAGAGCCTGCTGGCATGATACAGGTATGAAAAAAGAGGCAAGAGAAGGCACAAAGGCCTTGTGGGCAGTAGAAAGAGAGTCATAAGAAACATAATGTGATAAAGGATGCCGAGTACAAGAATGTATACCTTTTCTAAGGGCAATCGGTGGATCGGAAGGCCCTGAGTCAGGATCCACTGACTATTCTGGTGGCATAGTCGGATCTTGTGTGTGTGTCCTCTTTTTATGCCGAGTATAAACCTGCAAGCTCGGAGCAGGAGAAGGAAGAGTTTGAGACACAGTAGGAGGACTCACTTTCACTGGTAGAGTCTCCCCCTGAAGTGGGGGATATAATGGATGTATGAACAGAGGAACAGAGGGAACAAGAGAGGATTCACCCGAGGCTGGGTCATTCGAAGCAGGGCATTATGCCTCGGATTCACGGAACGTGACATCCATACTGACAAACACTCTCTTTGTAGGTGGGTGAAAACACTTGTACCCCTTCTGCGTAGGAGAGTGGCCAATAAAAACACATTTGAGCGCGCGAGGATCGAATTTGAAAGGACAGGGGTGGTGGATGTGGACGAAGCAAACACATCCAAACACCTTAGAGGGAAGCTGAGTAGGGGGCACATGGAGAGTGCATAGATGAGTAGAATTTCCAAGGACACAGAATGACATACGAATGATGAGATATGTCGCAGTAAGAACTGCATCACCCCAATAGAATTTTGGAAGATGCATGTTGAACAAGAGTCAACAAGCAACTTCTCCGAGATGACGATTTTTCCGCTCAGCAACGCCATTTTGTGTTGGGGAATAAGCACAGGTAGTCTGGTGGAGGATGTCATGATCAGCAAGATATCGCTCAAACTGGGAATCCATGTATTCGCGGCCATTATCAGTGCGAAAGATTTTAATGGTGATTTGAAATTGAGTGGAGATCATGTTATGAAATCGCCGAAAAAGAGAAAAACATCATTTTTGTGACGCATCAAATATAACCACGTGATACGAGAGAAACAATCAATAAAAGCAACAAACCACACACAACCATAAATAGAAGGTCTGGGGCAAGGCCCCCGGATATCAGTATGAATAATAGCAAAAGGAATAGAACTAGGCAAACGAAACATGCTTAAACGAAGTACGATGATGTTTGTTAAAACCACAGACATCACACACAAATGAATCAAAGACAACAGTAGACATAGCAGGAAATAACAGTTTCATAACAGGAGTAGAAGGATGGCCCAGACGACAATGTCAGGAATATAAAGGATGGGTAGTGCTGGAATGAAGAGTCGGAGAAGGTGGAGCTGGGCCGGAGTTGAGCACGTAGAGTCCATTGACCATGCTACCAGAGCCAATCAATGTCCCCGTCGTCTGGTCCTGAAAAACATAAGAGGACGAAAGAAAGGTCACAAAGCAGTGCATGGAGTTAGTTAGATGGCTAATAGAAAGTAGATTACGGGTAAAATTGGGAACATGAAAGACAAAGGATAAGGTGAGAGAGGAGCAGGAGATGGAACCCTTTCCGGCATTAAAAGGGAACCATCTGCAATGTTCACCTTATCACAGTCAGAAAGAGGGGCATAGGAGATAAAACCTGTAGAGGACCCAATCATATGATTTGTGCCCCATAGTCAATAATCCACTGGGTGGAAGGATGAGAGGCAGCAAAATGAGCACCTGAGAGTCTCGTGTGAGCGTAAGAGGAAGAGGCAGAAGGCTTTGTAGAAAGTCCCTGCATCAAGCATCGGAGGGCTAGCATTTCATCCGCAGTAAATGCACCAGGAGGGGCAGAGCAATCAGAACTGGAATAACCATGAGGGATATCAGCAGTAGCATCAGTAAGATGAGAAGCACGAAGAGAAGCATGACGACTAGAGAAGCGACCAGAACAACGACCGCCGCGAGGCGGAGCACCCCCTCTCGGGGGAGAAAACCTAAGGAGCCTGAAGCAAGTATCCCGAGTGTGGCGATTCTTGCCATAATAATCACAGAGGAGATGATCCTAATCGGATCCCTTTAACCTTGAGTCTCGGGATGGACGAGTGCCAAGAAGAGAAGTGAACATCTTGGATAACGCTCAATAGAGTTGTGATCGTCTCTGGCCCGAACCATCGCCTCATCAATAGGGATAACAAATGTAAGAGAATCAAAATAATCATATTCCTGATATACTTGTGTGACCTCTAAGTAGTACGCAGAAGGAGGACGGTCACCGTGCCGGAGTAAGGAGATCTTCCGACGCAACTGGAAGATCTGAGCAACATTGCCTCAGCGAGAGTAGGTAGACTCCGTTCGTCGCCAAATGTCTGCAGCATTGTCGAGGAATAGATAGTAACGGGCAATGGACTCCTGCATCGAATTAGTAAGCCAGGACATGACCAAAGAATTCTTCGACTCCCACTGCATCCATTCAGAAGAGGTCTTGTCTAGTTCCTTCATTTGTCCAGTGATATAGCATAAGAGACGACGGCTCTTGAGGGCTAGGGTGATGGACCGGGGGACCATGAGAGGTAATTGGAGTCATCGAGATGAATGGTAGTGATCTGAGTAGTATTATGATAAGAGTTTCCACGGAGAAAAACCGTCGGAGGAACAACCCCTGATGAGGGAGCGGGAGAATCAGCTCTGCTAGACATAATGGCTCGGGAATAGAAATCCGGAGACGACCCACGATTTAGGGCATCAAAAAAGAGGGAGAGGAAGAAAAAACCACTCCATAAGAACACCAAGAAGGGTTGACGGCGCCGGAAGAAGCAGACCACTCACTGCATGGAGGATCCGACGCCGAAAGAAGGACTAAAGAAGAAGAAGTAGCGGGTGGAGAAGTCCCAAGAAGAAGAAAACGTTGGGCGGGGCGGAGCAGTGCGGGCGGGAGAAGATGCCTGGCGGAAGCACAAACGAAGGAGGGAACAGAGCGGGGTTTTCGGGCGAGGGCGAGCGGGGTTGTCGGGCGCGCGCGGCAGCCGGGCGAGCGCGCGCGCGGCCGCCGGGCGAGCGCGCGCGGCGGGCTGGAGAAAAAACTTAGGGCACGCGGAACTTTGAGAGGTTTGATACCATGTTGATCGGTGAAATTGGAATAATTCATTATAATAATAAGCCCTCTATACATAGAGGTGATATAATAATAATAAAATAAAGCATAAAAGAAGATATATTCTAACAAAATAAGATTAGGTTTTTTAAAAATAGGTTGATTTTAATTTTTTAAAAAAGGACCGAGCGGCCAAATCGAATTTTGTGCGCGTAGCACTAGTCTCAACGATAAACTCCCATAGATCCGTTAATCGTTATTTGAAAGTTCCCTTGAGCGTTTAACGATTTGAACCGTGATGAGAATTGTGGATCCACAAGCATATTCACACATAACAATTTAGGGATAAGCGGCAATAAAAGTAATGCGAACGTGAGGCAAGCTTAAATTAATTAATTATGATGCAAAAAATAAAACCAATATGAGTAGCAAGAGACTGTGAGGTTACCCGGGGCTTTAGTCTTGTTCAAGCACAGTCAGCGCAAAGGAGGAATCAACGCAATGAAGAGTCACGGTTGATTGGTGGAATAAGTGTGTCGACATCGACGCCAATCGAAAGGCCGCCGGAGTCGGCCGACGACGACCTAATCAGGGAAGACGGACGTCGGAGTGCAGAACGACATCGTCGGCACTAGACGCCACACAGGCCGTCAGGATAGAGTCCTGATGTCGACAACGGCCTGTCGAGCGCGAAGGGAAGGGCTCCATACGCTTGAGGGGAAGGGCTGGAGGAGTTTTCGGCGCTCAACGGGAAGGGCTGCAGGCGCTCGACGACAAGGACGATGAGGGAAAACGAGATTTGAGTGGTGGCTTGACTGGCGGAATAGAGAATCGAAAAGGGTTCGATTCTCGGTCTATTCTGGTTCCCCTCTCTTTCACAGATAGGCTTCTAAATAGAGATGACAGCTTTGATTTTTTCCCAACATTTACATTCCTTATAAATTCTGTACAAACAGACATGATTTGAATAATGAATTCCTAATTTTGGGTTTCCAAATATTAGTCAGTCAAATATATTAGCCTGCTAAATAAATTATGTTTCCTTTTGACCGGGCCTTGAGCTTCCTTTTGAATTGATTTTTCTCTACGATTAAACTTATGTGTCCCTAAATAATTTAAGTTTATCTTTATCATTCTAACTACCTAAATTACCGGACCTCTTTAATCTGGGTTTTATCGGACGGTCAACCCGATGAATCAACCAACTTCAAATTTTAAAGAAAATGCGAGAAATACATGCTAATAAATAAAGGTTGGGAAATAAAATGTGTAGGATCAAGGATGCGACGAAGGATGCATCACTCCTCCGACGACGACCCACCAAGGTGATACCATTTCCTTTCTCGGGTGTAGATCTAAGGTCCTAACCTAAATGTATTATTCCCGGCCTTCCTTGAGGCGACACTGCCACCTGGAAGAAGATCCAAAGGGTGGCATTCCCGTTTTATCCACGGAGAAATTTTGGGTTCAGCGACCTGATGACATCCAATGACTGGACCACCCCAGGTGTGGTCGTCGACCTCTGACTAGGGGTGCAAGCGATTCGGTTTGGACTCAAATCGAAACCGAACCGACATGCCTCGGTTTTTGGTTTGTCCAAACCGACCCGAACCAAACCGAACCCGATCGGTTCGGTTCAAAGTCGGTTCGGTTTTTTATCGGTTTATGACGGTTCGGTGTCGGTTTTTTTACGAACTCAACTCCAACAAAAAAGTATAACAAAAGATTTGTGAACATCTTGCAGTCATATCCCTAACTTTAGCCCTCAATTTAAATCCCCATACTCACAACCCACCTTGATTTTCCACTACTTACTATTTTCATTTATTGGCTATGTGATTTCCTTAATTTAAGCTTCTGAAAGATTTACTAGCCTTTAGGACTTCCTCTCTGAAGTCAGATTTACTAGCCTTTAGGACTTCCTCTCTGAAGTCTTCGTAGGTCTGTAGAATTCTTTGGAATCAATTCCTTCCTTACCAGCAATCAAAGTCATTGATTTCCTAATCACAGGACATTAGTTTTGCATTGCCCATTTATCGCCCTGGGTCCTCTTGGATATTAACTTCTTAATAAGCTTTTTCTAGTCTCTATTTCCTTAAATCATTGAAGATATTTAGAATTTCATTTCAGCAAGCTATAACTCATTTTTCTCCAATTACTCTTACTTGTCATTGTGTTTTAATTCTCACTTAGCCACTTGATTTAAATCGAGCTTTTGATAAAATTATATTTTCCTGCGCCTAAACTTCATATACACGTCTTCATATGGTCTACTCTCAAGGGTAAGATTATTTCAAAGTGCATTAACAAGAGAAAAACAAAAACATTATTTAAACTTTCTGATCAAATACTAGCAAGAGTCAGGAAGCAACTTCTCCTTCTACGGCGCGCAGACGGAAAGGAAAAGGAGGCTTTGGTGACTCTCTCTTTCACACCTCACAATCGGCGTGGTAAATGAGAAAAGACAGTCTCCTGAGAACTGAGAGACCAAAATTCTTTTATATATTTATTATTAACTATTAAGTGCAGTTGTGCAGGCCTCCTTCAGAATTCATGAATCACGAAAAATCGAAAACCCAACCCTTCGATACTTTACGGACGGTCTCGACGATAAGCCTGATATAATATAAATATATAATTTATGGAATAATTTATTGAACATTTATGAAATGATTCAGCCATACAGTATACATAATATAATTTATGGAAGCTCACATTCAGTGATTCGGATCAAAATATCAAATAGAAGCTTGCTTATAAATAATTTAAAATTATTATAATATTAGTTGGTTCGGTTCGGGTTGGTCGGTTTTTACAACTTGAAAACCGACCCGAACCTTTAAGCCTTCGGTTTTCAAAAGCTCCAAACCGAACCGACACCGGACCGGGCGGCTCGGTTTCAAAATCGGTGTGGTTCGGTCGGTTCGGTTGGTTTTGTCGGTTTTCGGTTTTCATTCCTCACCCCTACCTCTGACGACCCTGTTGGAGGTTTCACCACCCCCTGCCTGAGCCCCTACAAGCTATGGTGGCGCATCCCGTGCCCTACCCGTGAGTAAAAAAAGGAAATAATGTCGCGATTTCAAGTCGGGACCGTCGGATCTACATGTAAAAGATCGGACGGTCCTAATACCATAAATCACATGGCCAATGATTGTCCCCCAGCGGATCGGCCCCCAACCCACTGTGGAGCGGAAGTTCTTACTGTTTAATGGTCGAATCCCAACCGCCCGATCCTCTCCAAGATTTGCGCTGGCCCTTTTTCTTTGATAATACAGAACTTCAATAATATTTACCCTCTGAACCTCAACAATTGATAACTTCCAAACTAGCCGTCTAATCGTTGTGATATCTTCACGGATTTGTTCGTCTAGATGAGTAGCATCAAATGGAACCTCTATCTTAACAATCAGATTGTGAAAATTACATAAATGCTCTTAAATAGTTAATTTATTCGTCAAAAAATAAATTGGCGACAATCCGACCATCGAATCTTGGAATTTCTCGAGGATTTTTGATGGTCTTGGTGAGGGATATCCATCGATGGTCTCACCTTAAGGATCATACCACATGTGACTCTTCAATTTGATAAAACGAAGATACATTTATATAATTACAATTATAAATATTTATAATAGTATAACATTTGGCAAATCCCTTTAAAAAAACAAAATTTATATGAAATTTAATCATGTAATGATTCTCACATTTTTAATAATCAATATAAACTCCTTTAGTAATTAATTAAAGGTAAATCTTAGCAATACCGATATAATTAATGAAATGATTTTGAGTGAATCTTTAAGATAATGACCTAAATCGACGAGATAATCATGGTACAAGTTATTGAGTTTGTGTCGTAAATCTTTATTGATAATGATATTAATTAATGAGGCAATTTTGAGTGAATCCTTGACAATAATGAGAAGACATTCTACATGAATATTAAGCGGCAATGTTATAAAGTTTGGGGTGATGTATGGATGAATCTTAGGCGGCCTCGATATAATGAGGCACGACATAATGACAATATTGAAATAACTTGAGGATAGATCATATTTTTGTAATCCCTAACACGGTTAGAGTAGTACTGTAAACTACAAAACATACTTTCCATGATAAAAGAATATCAAGCTAATAGTGATAACCTTTAAGAGTTGAGGAGTGTTATGTAATGATGACTATGTGCATGACATAATCATCAATCATCATTTGGGGGACTTAACAGAAAAATGTAACACTAGGATTATGAAGAAGAAATATTGATGTGTTGATGCTAATGTTTATACAAGACATTGCTATAATCTTTGGGAGATCTGTTGTTGATGAAACATAGCGCCCAAACCGTGCTTATTGAAGTTCAATTTTAATGTTGATCTGATTTGTGATCTTAGAAGACTAAAAGTCAATTTAATGCTAACTCTCTAATAAGAGTTGTGTATATACATGCACAAAGAGAATTGTCAGTGATAGTAAGTGTAACAATTATTGATCGTGATCATAATTTTAAGTAACCATGATATGAAGATTTGATGATTACAAATTAATTACTGATATCTTATGAATTTATAAATTTAATGAGCAGTGATGAGGACTTAAGTGATGAATGTAAAATGATATGAATTTGTGGGTGGGCTTCCACACAATCTCGATCAATTTTGTCGTATAAGAGATAGTGTTCAAGAAAAGAGAGGCCTTAGGTCTGACGACTATATCATCTGAACTCAGATTCCTGTTAAGGAAAAATAACATATCATCTTATCATGTAATATAGTAACTCGTAATTATGAGTATGATATACTTATAATCATTTGAGACGTAGAGGCTAAGATTTTGACTTATGGATACTCGTGCACAACATTTTGAGCCGTGCTTACAGAGACAAGTGCATGAGAGGACATGATTTCGTGTTTACGGAGAGAGAAGTGAAGATTGTGTCATACTATGAAATGATGAGAGGTTATGATTCCATGTTTATGGAAAGAGTGGAGTGGAGGCTGCGTGCCATACTATGAGATGATATGTGAATGCAATGATGGATACTAAAATTGTGGTGGGTTATGTTGGCTCTGCCGAATTTACACTGATGGAGAGCTTGGAAGCCAACATTGATGGCTAGGTGTCTAGGTCTAGACTAGTAGGACTATGGAAGACCTACCTTGGGATCTTGTTTCCTAGGTGTTAGCTACTACGAAATCTAGACTGAAACCTAGGTCATTTGTTTGTGAGAGAATATTTCGTCCTTATTGAAGGAGAGAGTAAAGTACAGGATGCGAGCCGTACATTGAGGACTAAGATTGTTTATGTGAAGACGTCCTAGATGTGGAGATACAACGCTCCACTGTCACTGTCTGGCCACGGCGCGTGAGGCCTGTATGGTAAGCTACCCACGAAAAACGGTGTTGTGTTGTCCTTTGTCGACATGGATTTGTGATACCTGAATGTTGATATGATGAGATATGTGCTAATGCGAACGATTAATGAAACTTAAATATTGTTTTCCTTTCTATGTTTTACTCCATGATGAGATATGTGTGAGTGATGTATGTGAGAGATAAGATATTGCTAGGGTAGTACTTGTATAGTAATTTAATGACATTTTTATTCATCATTTAATTATTGAAATTTTACTTCTTGGCTTCTTGCACACTTGTTACTTACCAATTGATCATACTACTATATATATTATATATATACATGTGTCATCTTGACCCTTACTGCAGGAAAATAGACCCGTCCCTCCTTTGAGCATATAAGGCTCGGGGAAGGAGTGGACCTGGCGGAGCAGGACATAAGACTTTTGGATGAGGACCCGTTGAGCTGAAAAGTAGAATAGCCTATTAGCTAACTTTATCTTTTATTACCCAGTCAGTGCGTGTTGTTAGTCGTCGGGTTGCACTTTTATTTATATACATTGCACTTGGACTATTAGGCCTTCAAGTCCAGACTCTGTGTTTATACGTGTTACTTTGTTTCCTTTACTAATCATTTGTGATACTACTGTGTGGATGAGTAAACTTCCATTATGAAGACTTCTGTTGTTTTATGCATGAATTTATTGTGATGTGATGATCATTCGCTGAACATCGTTGTTGATTCATAGCATTGGGAGTGGATGACGGAGATGTGAAGCATTCATACTTTTGCTTTTCCGCCAGACACTTCACTGTTGTGGGTTGGTGGTGGTGTGTGATCAGATCTCATCTCATCGGTGTATGTTTCCCGAAGGGGGGGTTTTATAGTGTTATTGTGGATGCGCTTATCACCAATACGTGTAGTTAAGGCCTTAGAAGTTGCGAGAATGGCCGAGGAGGTTATTATGGGCATGCTTGTATCTTGTTGTTAAGCAGATTGGTCCATCACGGCTTTTGAAGAAGCTTCATGATTAGACCCAAAGTAAGGCCTTCATCCATCTTGTTTATTGTGTGAAAAGAGAAGGGGGAGGCACCAGAATGGTGGTCACTGAAGAAGAGAAGAGACTAGGAGGAATTAGTGGCTTTTATACCAAGTTGTTATGGATTCGGATATAAAAACAAATCCAAGGTCAATGAATAGCCAGATCAAAGGCCACACAAGCGAACCTCTCCTTTAGTCTCCCCTAGGGTTCCCAATCTTGGGAAGAGAATAGAAAAAGAGAGCAAGGAGAAATCTAACTAGAGCTCTCACCATGACGGGGGCAGCTATAATGGACGGTGAGTTGCTTAAGCGGTAAGCGGGTAGGAATCGCGTGGGCCGAGCAAGATTTGGCGCATCCGTAAGGAGCATCCCTAACACAAGAAGTAGATGGAGAAAAAATATATGAAAATTCTTCTCACCTTCCATTTCCAAAACCAAGGGTTTAAAACACAAAAATACCACAAGCAGAAACGTATTAAACCAAAAAAATTACACAGTAAACTCGGACAACAAGACAATCCCAAGTTGAATCGGAGTCCAATAGCAATATCATGATCCCAATTCTAACAAATATTTCTAATATAAAAGGGAAAATTTGGATTGATAGACCAAGAGGTCGATTGGGTTCTCAATCCACGCAGAGCTTAGAAACACCAAGCAGGGATTCAATGTGGTTGTTTCCTCCAATATGTATGTCACCACAGGAAAGTTATAACATAATGCAACTGAACTACTATGATAAACAGATACAGAAAAGGGAACAAGGTCTTTTGCAGGACACGAATTGGAGATGAAACTAAAAACTTTCATTTTTGTACTTGTTTCTTGAATCTTATTTCGCCATCTTCATGGTTTTTGTGTGGTACTAACTACTAAGTTATGGTTATTAGTAATATTTTGACAAATCTGGTTCAACATCCTAAAAGATACATTGGGCTCGGATTAGTTGACAAAAAAAAAGACAACGTCACAAGTTAAGGTAGCAATGAAGCCTCTGATGAAGACCAAGTGACTTTCAACACCAAATATTTTGTGAAGAGGAAGTAATTCCTGATGGAAGAATGTCTCGTCTCCCACGAGTAATCCAACGACACCTAAGGATCGCCCAAGGGGTTTTCCACATCTGCTTCGCCAACAACTCAACATCAAACAACTTGATTACTCCTTGGAAATGGATCATTGGCCCTATGGTAATGATGAACACATCAATATCTCCATTTAGTGTGGTAATATTGGCAAACCCATATCTGGTCGAACCATGGCTACTATAATGGAAGTAGTGATCACTACCCACCTAAAACGCTTTGACTCAATACTGCCACTTCGAAATAGCTCGGCGCCCTCAAGTGTCAACTATTACTCATGATACTTAAGTGAACGGAAAACTGGTTTTGCGATCTTCTCGCAGTATAATCACGCTAAAGTCACGCTACCGTACAGATTGCGAGACGACACATTCAATTATCAATAGGCACCCATCCACTAAAAACTTATGAAGGAATGTTGGAAATGGTCAACTACCATATCGGAGGACAAGATAGCATTTTGATTGCGCCACATCAGACCTAAATCAAGAGATAATCTCTCATGATAATCTCTCTACCTAAATATCATTAAATCTTAATTGGTTTGTTAGTATTGGTTTGTTAGTAATATATTATTCTTTATGATGCTTGTTTACTTGAATCTTCTCTATATTGTTATAATATTATATGAAATGTTATTTATAGCATTATATGAAATGTATATATAATATAGTTTTACTAAAAAAATTTTGTTAAAATTCAAGGTAAACGAAAACTTGAATCTTGGTTCAGCTTTAAGCCCTTATCATGTTGGCTTACATCAAGGCTCAACTTTAAGACCTTATCTTTTTACTCTTATCTTAGATGAGCTCACCGGACATATCCAACAAGCAATACCTTAGTGTTTATTATTTGCGGATGATATTGTTTTGGTCGATGAGACACGCAAGAGTGTAAACGCAAAATTTGAATCTTGGTGAGACACTTTAGAAAAAGAAGGGTTTTAGGTTGAGCAGGACAAAGACGAAGTATTTGGAGCTTAAATTTAGCAGTGCAAGAAGGACGGATGACTTCGTTATTAAGTTGGGTGATCAAGATATTTCCTGTAGTGAATGTTTTAAATATCTTGGATCGCTAGTTCAAAAAGACAGAGGTATTGATAAAGATATGACACATAGAATCCAAGTGGGTTGGTGGAAGTGGAGAGACGCATCAAGGATCTTGTGTGATCGTAAAGTACCATTAAAACTTAAGGGCTTGAGTGTTGTTGCTGTTGTACAATTCAAGGTATGCACTGTTAGAGGATATAGGGAAAAGTAATGTAAATGCCCAATAAGTTGGCCCATTTATAGTCTTTTTGTTTAGTCTCACATCTTCTGTATAGGATGCTTCCTCTCTCTTCTCTCCTATATATTCGTACTCATACTTGTATTTGAGGTATTCATGAAGTATATACAAGCTTTGGACCTTTTCTCTACATGGTATCAGAGGGAAACGGTCTGGATTATTTTTATCTAACCGCTCAGTCCTCCTGTTCTTTGTGGCTTTCTTCCTTTCTAACCACTTCTTTCTCTCCCGTGGATCCACCTCCTCTCTCTCTTTTCTACGCCCTTTTTTATAGCTTCATCTCTCTGGCGTGTGGTCCCCACTCTCGTGCGGTTAGTGTTCTCTTAACCGCCACGGCCTGATCTCTACCCGCTGCTCCCTCCCAATCGCTGCGAACTATTCTACTCGCGGCGGTCTTGCCTTAACCGCTGCAATCTTCTCTTGAAGCAGCGGTCTCTCTCTTCTCCGCTGCGGTCTGCTTCTTGTCGCTGCGGTCTCTGGTCCAGTTTGATAAGTGGATTCTCTTCTCTGTTCGCCCCGCCATTCTTCCCGCTGCAATTGCTTTCTAACCGCTCTCCTAGCGGTTTGCTCTTCTCACAGCGGTCTCGTCTTAACCCGTCGTGCCTTTACCCGTTGCGACCTCCTTTCTCCTCTTATCGCTCTTGTCGCACGGGGTTCTTTCCTGCGGTGAAGTCTTCTTGTTCACTCGGACTGCTTCTACCGGTTTGTTGCGGTTTGCTTCTAACCGCCCTTTGTTGCGGTTGCTTTTAACCGCTTGGTCTTCTTTCCCGCGGTTTGTTGCGGTTTGCTTCTACCGGGTTCTTGCGGTTTGCTTCTAAACCGCCAGGTCTTGTACCTGCTCGCAGGTCTTTGCTCTGGTTGCAGTCTGCTCCGAACCGCACGGTCTTGTGCCTGTTCGCCAGCTGTTGTTCCCTCTATCTGTTGCAGCTCAGACTTCTTGCCGTTTTGCTTCTGTTTTTCTTGGCCGCTGAAGGGTGCCTCCTTACCGCCGCGGCTTGTCTCTTTCCGCTGCGGGTTCTCCTCTTTGAGCTGGTCGTGGCCTTTTCTGGCCGCTGGTGCGTTGTCACCGTGACTGCTGCGGTCTCTCTTAGTCGTTGCTTGTGTCCACTATCCTCATTAGCCTTGTCGGCCTTCCATTCTTGCACGGCTAGTCTTCGGGCTCTGGCAGTGTGGTTTGTGCCCGTTCCTCTGCGGTATTGTTCTAACCACTCGGGCAGGTTGCCTTCTTGCTGCTCCTTGGCTCAGTCTTCATGGCGTCAGATTCGCTTACCGCCAGTGAAGACATTGCGGCTCTGCGTGCTAAACTTCAACAGCTTCAAGGGGTGATCAGTCGCTCCTCTGGATCCGTAGCCTCGATCTCCGATGAAGGGATATCTTGTCTCCCCCACAGCTCTCATTGGATTATGGACTCGGGTGTCACACATCATATCTCTCTGCAGAAGTCGTCGCAGTACTAGCTTCTGATTATCCCAAGTTTATCATTGTAGTTAATGGTGACACGACACCGGTTTCTGGTGTTGCCCATCGGACTATTACCCCCTCCCTCTCCTTATCCTCGATTCTTCATGTTCCGGGATCCCCCTTTAATCTTCTTTCTGTTAGCCGTCTTACTCAGGACCTTGACTGTTGTGTAACCTTCTCACGTTCTTCTATTGTTGTGCAGGATCGACGAACACAGACTATACTTGGTCGGGGGTGGTTGTCCAACGGGTTGTATCTTCTTGTATCCCTCCTACTGCTCTCACCACTATCTCCTCCGTTGACTGGCCCTCGTCGTCTTGGGCATGCTCCTCTCAAGATACTCAAGAAAGCTCTTCTAGATATTCCTCTTCAGGAGTTTTTTTGTGAATCTTGTATCTTTGGCAAACATCGTGTCTCTTTTACTTCTCCCGGTATTAGGAGCGATGCTCCGTTTTCATTAGTCCATTCTGATATTTGGGGACCATATAAGATCCCTAGTGTTTTTGGTTATCGATACTTTATCACCTTTATTGATGATTACTCACGGGTTACCTGGTTATACTTCCTTCGTGATCGTACCGAACTCACATCAATCTTCCGCTCTTTTCTTACCGAGACTCGCGCACAGTTTTCCACGTGTTAAAATTATCTGTACCGATAACGCTCGTGAGTATACCGGTCGAACCTTCTCCAATCTGTGCGCCGAGTTTGGTATTATCCACTAGACTTCGTGTGCATATACCACTCAACAAAATAGTGTCGCAGAACGGAAAAATCGCCACCTTCTTGATGTTACTCGCTCTCTTTTGCTTCAAATGCAAGTTCCCCCTCTGTATTGGAACTTTGCGGTCTCCACGACATGTCATCTTATCAACTGCATGCCCTCATCTATCCTCCACTTTGTGGCCCCCATGACTCTCCTATACCCATCCAAGCAACTCTTTCTCACACACCTCGTGTGTTTGGATGTACCTGTTATGTCCATACGCTTGGCCCCTCAAATGACAAGCTTGCTCATCGTGCTACCAAGGCTATGTTTGTTGGATACTCTCGCACTCAGAAAGGGTATGTCTGTTATTATCCTGCTACTGGTAAGGTGGTTGTCTCTGCTGATGTCTCTTTTCATGAGGACCATCCCTATCACACCGCTCCTACTGATCCTCTTCTTCCTGCCCCTCCACCTCGGCCCATAATTCCAGTTACATCTCCGCTTCCATCTCTTCTTCCCACACCTACTCTAGTTCAAGTTAAATCTCCTCTGCCACCTCTTCTTCCCACACCTCCGCTGCTAGTCCCCTCCAAACCACCCGTCATTCGGGTTTTCACTCGTCGTACTCCACGTTCTGATGCCCTGCAGCAGCTTCCCTCAACCGGTGTGGTCTCGCAGCCTGTTGATTCGGCATCAACCTTTACGGCTCATCCCTTGGCAAGTTATATTTCTTTACATCGTCTCTCTCTGCCTCTTCTTACATTTGCTCTCTCTCTCCTCTATTTCTATACCTAACTGTGCAGGAAGCCCTCCAACATCCGGGATGGTGTGCTACCATGGATGAGGAAATGACTGCTCTATGGGGCAATCAGACTTGGGATCTTGTCTCTCTCTCTCCCAGCCAGAGATGTGTTAGTTGCAAGTGGATCTTTACAATCAAGCACACGGCGGAGGGCAAAATTGATCGCTTGAAAGCTCGACTGGTGGCGCGGGGATTCACTCAACAATACGGCCTTGATTATGATGAGACTTTCTCTCCTGTCGCAAATTTAAACTCGATTAGAGTTTTTCTCTCCTTAGTTGTTCATCGCCAGTGGCCTCTACATCAGCTGGATATAAAAAATGCCTTCCTGGATGGTGATCTTACTGAAACTGTTTGCATGCATCAACCGCCCGGGTTTGAGACCATGGGGGAGTCTCGTGTTTGATTGCTTCGGAAATCTATCTATGGTCTCAAACAGTCTCCTCAGGCGTGGTTTGAGAAGTTTAGTAACGTTGTTCGTGAGGTTGGTTTCAAGAGAAGCTCGGATGATTTCTCTCTCTTAACTCGTCATCAGTCAACTGGGACGGTCATACTTCTTGTTTATGTGGACGACATTTTGATTATTGGTGACGACTTCGTAGGAATACAACATGTTAAGCAACACTTAAACTCTGTATTTCAAATCAAAGATCTGGGAAATCTACGGTACTTCCTTGACATTGAGGTAGCAAAGCGACCTGATGACATTGTCTTATCTCAACGAAAGTATTGCATTGATCTTCTGCATGATGCTGGACTCTCAGGATGCAAACCTGCGGAAACCCTGATGGACGCCAACCACAAGTTATGTGCTCAAGGATCTGAGTCTGATTCTCTACTTCCAAATTCCAGAATACTATCGGCGTCTTGTGGGAAAACTAATATATCTAACGGTTACAAGACCCGATATCTCATTTGCGGTTGGAGTGGTCAGCCGATTTATGCACACTCCACGGGTTTCTCATCTTCAGGCAGTCGAACGCATTCTCAGGTATCTGAAGACTGCTCCTGGACAGGGACTCGTGTATACGTCATCCTCGTCTCTGTCTCTTGTAGCATATTCTGATGCGGATTATGCGGGTTCTCTTGACAATCGACGGTCCACTACTGGCTTCTGTACTTACTTTGGAGGAAATCTCATCACCTGGCGTAGCAAGAAGCAGTATGTGGTTGCTCGCTCATCCGCTGAGGCTGAATACCGTGCGATGGCGTCTGTTGTATCAGAACTCACATGGCTTGAGAGTCTCCTTGGGGATCTGGGAGTTGAATTATCCTCACCATCAATTTTGTTTTGTGACAGCCAGGCTGCAATCCACATTGCAGAGAATCGTGTGTTCCATGAGCGGACCAAACACATTGAAGTCGACTGCCACTTTGTTCGAGAAAAGGTTCAATTGAAGAAGTTAAAGCTAGAGCATGTTCCTGCCTCTAATCAAGTTGCTGACATCCTCACCAAGGCATTATCACGAAGGTTGTACCATCAATTCTTGTCCAAGCTTGGTGCCTACGACTTGTACGCTCCAGTTTGCGGGGGAGTGTTAGAGAATATAGGGCAAAGTAATGTAAAGGACCAATAAGTTGGCCCATTTATAGTCTTTTTGTTTAGTCCCACATCTTCTGTATAGGATGCTTCCTCTCTCTTCTCTCCTATATATTTGTACTCATACTTGTATTTGAGGTATTATGAAGTATATACAAGCTTTGGACCTTTTCTATACATGTACAATAGTTTGTTAGTTGTCGTATTTTTATATTTATTAATACTTATATTAAAATAATTAAAAACGTTTCTCGTATCCTTATTTTTTTAAAAATCACATTTCTCGTATCCGTTTCGTATCGTATCTTGTATCTTGTTTCCGTCCCCGTGCTACATAAGTTATAATTTTAAGTAAAAACTTGATTTGAGTTAATACAATGTCTCAGAATGTGACTTAAGCTCGAGATATAACCTAGTCTTAGCATGAGTTTCAACATACCAAGTTCAAGTCAAGCTTAAATAATCAATTCCAAGTAGATTACTTATTCGAGCTAGCTGATCATCTTAGAAATAATAGTCCTTAAGTATTCTTCTAGAATCTCGTTTCCATTGGAACTAAAACTTAAAATACATGTTTGATTTACTTTGACATGAATTTAAAATTAAATCATTTTGAGATTGAAATGGAGTCAGTCGGTATCATCCAGGAGTCCTGGAACTATTTCAGTTTCAAACTCTTAGGTTTCGAACCACTTTGTATTATCATTTTCCAGCTAACACATAAACCAGTAATATCATATTACAGTTTTTATGTGTCTTAGGTTCATTAGGTTTATTTTGATATCATTATTCACGCTTGCACCATTGTAACTTCTATTTAAAGGACCCTTTGAGACTTGTTTGGATATCAATGAAATAAAATCTATTTTCTAAATCCTAAAGAGATCTTGGAAGCTTTCTATCCCTTGAGCAAGCCCCGCTTAGGCAACCGAGATTATGGTTCCACTATATCTTCCACCACTATCATCTCTGCCTCCGGTCACCCTCCAGGATAGGCCCGTAACAACTTGGTATCAGATATTGGTGATCTTCCTCTTCCCTGAAGCCTCTCACAACAACTTGCAAACCCTAAATCCTTTCGGAGTTGCCATTTTGATCCTCCAAATCCTTCGGTTCCCGCAAGCGTAAAGCATTCTCTCGTCTGAACCCGTAGCAAATCAACGCTTCCGGTTCCAGCCCGCCTCACATCGTCATTCCAGCGACGACGACGAATCTGCATCGCCATTACAGCGATGAAACCGCCTCGAATGCTTCAAATGTGCTCTCCATCGCCATTCCAGCCGACGTGAAGCGTTCTCTTGTCGACTCCAGCGATATTCTCGATGATCCCAACCGTTGATTCCACACATTTCTGCATCACTAAGCCCCCACGACAAGCATCGACGATCCCAGTCATCGATTCCGACATGCCAGCAACACTGCCCTCTCTCTGCTTCATCGACAACCATATGGATCGATTCTTCGTCTCCCGCTCTAGGCGTCTGCGTCTTCCTCGAGCTGCACGAAAACTTCCTCGAGCCCAGTCTGCCTGCTCGTGCCTTTTCTTCTTTTCTTTCAAGCATATTGCCTCTTGCACAAGCAATCATTTCATATAGTTTTATTCATTGGGTTAGATGGTCCCACGTGCATTGCAACTTCCCGATTCAGGCAAATAAAGGCAATAAAAACTTCCCAATTTATTTGATTTGTTAATTAATTCTTAATCAAGTTAATTACTTAGTCAAACAAATTTGATGGGCGTTAAGCTTAGTGCCACGGAGTGAGAATTTCTGGTCAACATTTTGCAACGTTTCGACGCACTCATCAAAGGGTCACTTCTGACAAGTCCTTCTTCAGGGTCTCCGGTCACACCACTGCAACCTCTGCCTCTGTTAGACCATGCAGACCACCTCTTGATGCAAATTCCATCATCTCCACCACTGATTCCCCAACGCAGTCGCAACCCCCACCGTCGAATGTAGAAGCTCCACCGCTCTCCACCGTTCGAGTCGCATCATCATCACCTCCAGTAGTTCTCGAACCGCAGTTTCTTCCGCAGGGTTCGCCACCCCCCATATCGACCCCTGCTCTGTCGACACCTGCTATGCCGACCTCGCTAGCCACATCGCAGCCTCTTCTAGGGACTCCTGCTCTATTATCCCCTCAGGATCCATTTCTTCTGACAATCGTCCCTCGGCGCCTCCACCTCTGATCTCTACAGCTTTTTTTCCTCCCGCGCTAACATCGTTTTTGACTGGTCGCAGCTAGCAGGCACCCTCGTTCCGCCCGCTCCTCATCGTCCTTTCTGCCATTAGGGAACGCATTGACGTCACGTTGCTCGATGCAACCTCCGCTACAGCAACACGACACTGCAAGTTGTTCTGGAAGGAAATCAAAGAGCCAGACAATCAAGTTGTGCAAGCCTCGTTCGAGTTTGAGCGTAAACTCAATCTGAAGGACGGGAGAGATGTTATGGGCTTTGGGCCTAATGATGATGATGCATCTTTAGTTAATACCGTCTTTATGTGTCTTAGGTTCATTAGGTTTTATTTTGATGTCTTTATGCACGCTAATGCCATTGTAACTTCTATTTAAGATCCTCTTGGGGACTGTTTGGGTATCAATGAAAGAAAGTTTATTTCCTAAATCCTAAAGAGATTTTGGAAAGTCTCTTTCCCTTGAGCAAGTCCCTCTTAGGCAGATACGGTTCCGGCTCCACTATATCTTTCGTTGTCGTCATCTCCTCCTCGGGTCATCCTCTTACATCCTCTGGGAGAGGCCCATAACACAAAACTAAAGAAAGAATGCTCACAAATTTATCGATTAAAGATGTTTTAATCAATTAAGAAAATTTAATATCAACTAGACTTGCCTGAGTAAGTTAGCAACTCAAAATTGATCATTTTAAGCTTGGTTTGTGCTTGACTTGAGCAAACTAGGTCAACCTTGAAACTAATTAAATATATATTTTTTAGAAAAATTGAAATGGAAGCTCAAAATTGTCTCTACTAATTACAAACCCAGATCTATTTTAGTAAAAAAATTAAAATTAAAAACACGAAATTGCCAGATTAATGGGCCTTTCATGAATTTGTTAGATCAGGGGGCCTTGGCTCCTTTCATCTGTTATAATTTAAGATGATCCTAAATTAAATTAGGAAGAATGGTCCAAAAAATTAAGCCCTGTTGTATGTGCGTGAAATGAACATGCAACTTATGCATATACATGTACTGAAATTAACATAAATACATATATGCTTGAACTTTCACAAAGGATAAAAGACAAACATAAGAAACAAGTATAAATTTGAATTTTCAATCAGGAAAGACAAAAAGGTCACATACCAGAGCAGCAGCACAAATCAATGCATCATGCCGAAGCTTTTGAGCATAAGAAATGCTTTGTTTGTAGTGAAAAAATTGAGACTCTGCATTGGGCACTGCTATCCTCAACCTTCTAGGTTGAAATCTCTGACCACAATAGATTTCTGGTTTCCCTATAACATATGACCAAAAAAACATATAATTAGAACAGTAAATAATACTTTATTGCAAGGAGCTAAGAAAGAAGTGGATGAAAATATTGGAGAAAAAGCAGAAGGGCAACATATAATAGAGAGTGATCAGTTCGACGCTCTTTGGAAATCATAGCAAAAGGGGGAATCAAATAAAACTTCATATTTCAGGTTTTCTACTAAATGTACACCCAAAAAATAGCTACATTAAGTTGACTTTAGATATCCGCGACAATTTTTCAAAACGATTACAGTTCCCTAAGAATAGCTCAGCCCAAGATATCTGAAAAGTTTCTTTGAAAAATTAGAAATGGAGAGAAATCATTTGAGTTTGCATCAAAAAATAGAGGAAACTAAGAAACTTAAACCATCTCTTAGGGTCCGTTCGTTTCACAGACATTGATATTGAAGTATTGGCTTTGAGAATATGAATGTCATTTCTCTTGTTCGTACCAACAATTTTAAAATGGAATTGGCTTTCTGATGGAAAGTCGTCGATATTCACCGTAATCTAAAAACTCATAGATTCAATATCTATCTCTAGTAACGGATATTGAGATCACCAACTCCGGTTTTCCAAAATGAGACCATTTTTTTAGCCTGAACGTGATTTTTTTCGGCCAAACGCAATTTTCATCGGGACTCAATTTTTTTGCCCGGACGTGTTTTATTCGTCTGTGTACGGTTTTTTTGCCCAGACGTAATTTTGTCTTGACGCATTTTTTTTGCCCGGATGGTTTTTTTTCTCCCAAATGCGATATTTCTGCAAGAACGTGGTTTTTTTCCCTGACACAATTTTTTCGCCCGAATGTGTTTTTTTCGCCCGTACAGAAATTTTTCACTGCGACTAAATTTTTGGTCGCATGGGCCTAATTATTAATCAAGACGTAATTTTTTCGTTCAGACACAATTTTTTTCGCCCGAACATGAATTATTCGGTCACACGTGATTTTTTTGCCCGGACGCGATTTTTTCGCCCGGACGTGATTTTATCGCCCGGGCGAGATTTTTTCGCCCGAAGGCGGTTTTTTTGCCCGAATGCGATATTTTTGCCCAGACGCGATTTTTCCCCCACACGCGATATTTTGGACCGGACGCGATATTTTCGCCCGGACGCGATATTTTTGCCCGAACACGATATTTTTCAACCGGACGCGATTTTTTTTCGCCCGGACGCGATGTTTATTCCCGGACACGATTTTTTCGCCCGGACGCAATATTTTCTCCCCGACGTGATATTATGGCCCCGACGCAAATTTTTCGCCCCGAAGCAAATTTTTTGCCCGGACGCAAATTTTTCACAAGGACGCGAATTTTTCGCCCGGACGCTATTTTTTCGCCCGGACGCGATTTTTCGCCCGGACGCGATTTTTCCTCCCGGACGCGATTTTTCCGCCTGGACGCGATTTTTTCGCCCGGAAGCGAATATTTCGCCGGGGTGGGAATTTTTTTCCCGGAAGCGATTTTCGCACCCTGACGCAATTTTTTCGCCCCGATGCAATTTTTTCGCGTCAGGGCGAAAATATCGCGTCGGCGCGAAAAATTTACGCACGGGCGAAAAATTCGCGCCCGGTCGAAATATTCGCCCCCGGGCGAAAAATTCGCGTCCAGGCAAAAATATCGCGTCCGGACGAAAAAGTACGACCTGCCAAAATATCGCGTCCGGCCGAAAAAAACGCGTTCGGGCAAAAAATTCGTGTCCGGGAGAAAAATCTCCTCCGGGCGAAAAATCACGTTAGGGAGAAAAATTCGCCTCCAGGAAAAAAATCGCGACCAGACGAAAGTATCGCGTCTGGGCGAAAATATCGCGTCCGGGTGAAAATATCGCGTCTGGGCGAAAAAATCGCGTTCGGGCGAAAAAATCACGTCCAGGCGAAAAAATCGCGTCCGGACGATAAAATTCGTGTGCGGACGAAAAAATTGCGTTCGGACGAAAAATGCGCGTTCATATGAAAATTCCACATTCAGACCGAAAAAATCAAATCAGAGTGAAAAAAATCGCGCCCTGGCGAAAAAAACACGTCTGGGCGAAAAGAACACTTTTGTGCGAAAATTTTACGTCCGGTCAAAAAATTCGCGTTGGGGTCGAAAAACATGAGTTTGGGCGAAAAAATCACGTCCTGAGAAAAAATCACGGTCGGGCTAAAAAATCGCATTTGTGATTT
This sequence comes from Platanthera zijinensis, assembly GCA_039513925.1. NCBI lineage: Eukaryota > Viridiplantae > Streptophyta > Magnoliopsida > Asparagales > Orchidaceae > Platanthera > Platanthera zijinensis. The sequence continues at coordinate 45,949,120 of CM077082.1, forward strand.
TTAATTGTGATCATTAATAGCATTGATCAATGTCAATTCCTATGACAGAAAGTCTTTCTACAAACGAACAATAAAAAAATATCAATGTCAATTCCTATGACAGAAAGTCATCATGCCGCCGAACAAAAAAATTGATTTTAAATTCAATGTCATTTCTCATGTGTATTGATATTGGATTGAAAGTCAATACTTCAATATCAATATCTGTGAAACGAACGGGCCCTTACAGAACAAGCATTATGGAAAAGAAAATAACAAACGTACATTGTGCTAGGCATAATTCAAAACAAAATTCAGGACAGTACTATTAATAAGCATGTAGATGTTAGGCTTGTCCTTTTTATTTATCTTGCAAAGTTAAGACGCCAGTCCTTAACGCAAATATAATAGGGCATTGTTATATATAGACCATGTTTGGCTATATACAAACCATAGTTATATACAAACCATATTAATTCAGAACTGGCTATATGTAGACCAAGTTGTTATATACAGACCAATGAAAAATTAAAAAAAAAGAATCAAACTTAATTTTCTTATAAGTAGTCATTTAATATTATATTAGAAGAACATGTGATATCTTATATTAGCAAAAATTACAAAATAGATAATTCAAGACATAAAACTGTTAAATCCTTCAAAAATCTATGGCGTTCGTCTTCTTCGCCAAGTGAAGCGAACCTGCAATCAATGAATAAATTTTAGATATCCGATTGAATCAAACTCTTTGTTACATAAGAATTTAAACTTCAAAAAGCTAAAAAATAATTTGTACCTTAGAGGACACCCAAATCTACTATCTCGCATGTTGTGGATATTTGTTGATCTGCAGCTTGTACTCGTGCCATGTATGTGTCCTCCCATGTGCTTGCAATTGGATCACGGAACCTTTTCCAAGAAGAGATAATACGAGGTAGTGGACATCCTTCATGCATCATCAAATGTACAAAATGATTTCCATCTATGTAACCCATTGCAACAAGCCTTTGTGTTGGCGGCGGCGGTGAATTCAACGGTAGAAAAGTGAGGCTTTGAAACTTTGAAAGTTGAATAAAAGCTATATTATAGCATGAAGCTATCACAAGACCCATATCTGGCATTGACATCCATTTATTTGGGGGTGCTGGTATTTTCGTACATTGAAGAGAAGACATCAACTCTTGCAATCTTTTCTCCCCATAAATTTCAACATACATGCTCACTTTAACCTTGAGTTCATTGATAAGATCTAACCTCACTTGTGCCCAATTTTCACCCATTTCTAATGCTCGAGAAACAACACGGAAACCACAATGGTCATCACCAATCACATTAAATACCTCTTTGATGTGCTCCGCCAAAAATATTGGAAATTGCTTACAAACTTCAATAAAGAAACGTTGTGTCGAAGTTAGTGTATTTTTCCTTAGTTGATAGCACGTTTTTTCCTTGCCACCGTTTTCTTTGAGATTTGTTTTTGCACCACTAAATTTTCAGACATCAAAACATGCTCAAAAAGAGATGGGTCACGTTTCGTAGATTTTGAATCATCTTTAAATTTTTTGTAGCTCCCCCTCGGTCTTCCTTTTAAGCTTAATGGAACACTTGGCTCTATCATTTGTGTTGAACTTGGATCCATTAACTCCCTCAACTTTCTTTTTATTTCTTGTCTTTGGTCCATAGTAGTTTCGTTAAATCTTTTGTTAATTCCTTCAAACTCACATGCAATATCATTTGAAATATGCACCTCACATGTTTCCTTCAATGATAACTGCTTCCAATGAGAGTGTATCATGCATAAAGGGAACGAAGTTGATTGCATGATATATGAGACCAACTCATGGGCACAAGGCAATTCCATAGAATACCTATTTTTGTGTGCACACTCCCATACTTGACAATAGTTTGAGGACCTCACTTTGTCTTCTTCCTCTTTTATGAATTTAAGTGCACTAATTGATACGCAACCAATAAGATTAGTGTATAGTGGGCCCGTAAATAAAGTGCTAACTTGAATCGCACTATGCCCAAATGACCTCTTTATTTCAGTATGTTGTAAGTTAATCATTTGATCAAACTTTTTCCAAACCGTTGTTAAGTTGCCAATAGATACCTCAAGATATTTTTTAGTTGCGAGTGTCCACCTTCTACTCGATTTGTAGTAACATTCCCTAGGTGTAAGAATTTGTCTATCCAAGCAGAGACAAAGTACTCCTTATATGGCTCAATCCATGTGCTAACAACATAGGAGAATACCTTTGGGTATTTTTCTGCATATCCAATTAGTTGATTGAACTCTATGTTGAACTGTACCTCAGTTGTAGCATTCATTAACATTTGCCATTTAACCAAAAAAATATCGCAGTCAACACCCTTAGTAAATAACTTCCTGCAATGTGCCAAGATATTTCTGTGAATGTGAACTTGACACAGTAAATTTTTGGAATGCGGGAAAATAATCTTGATAACATTCATAAGTGTCAACTCTCTATCAGTGATTAAAACAAGTGATAGAGAGCATGAATCCAAAATTGATTTGAAACATTCTAATGCCCAACGATAGCTATATTCTGTCTCATCTGACATAAATACAAAGGCTCCAAAAAATGATTGACTTGTAGACATGACTCCAACGATCGATAATAAAGGCATCCGGTATCGATTCGTTTTGTAAGTGCAATCCAGTTGGAACACAAATGGAAACATACGACATAGCCTAATAGACATAGGATGTGCAAAAAATAAGCTCTCTAACTGTTTCGCATCCGCCTTCACTCTTGTATAACATACATAACCAGCGTTTGTAACACATTGGAAGAGAAATTGAATGGGGGACCTACCTCCCAACTCTTGCTTATAAACCATCGCTCTGTGATTGTATATGGTTCTAATTGTTGTAGTATTCCCTGGATTGTTCTTCTTTATAGAAGAAAGTATTTTTCGTGGTTTAACCCCGGTGGCATACATATTCTCAACCATCTTCTCCTCATTTTTATCTAATCGGCCTGCATATGAATGCGCCTCCAAATGTCCAGATTCATGATTGTGCATTCCACACACCACTTCAACTCTCCATTCATCCACAAGTGTATCCTTTTGACCTCTTACTTGAAAAGGGCAATCACATTTTTTTGAACTACTCTTACGCTTGTTTTGCCGAACTTGTTTAGGGTTTTCACGAAACTGACCGGCTCTATCACAACCCAGCAAAACACATGGACGTGGTCTAGTTGTTACTTTATCAGAACGTAATATCGTTACAACATAACATAGACTCCTTCCAACCTTACGTGCTCACTCAATCAAATCTTCCTTTGACGTAAACACCACGTTTGTTTGAAAAAATGAAGTCACATCTACATGAGAAATTTAACAACAATCCGGAATAACTACTTGGAGAGCAAGCAAAACAATATACATGATTGAACATTTTCGAATAGAATACAATACCATATTCTGGCATAGACGGAGGAATCTCCACATTATCCAACTCCATTGCTCTAAGTGCTAATGATTTATCCTACAACAATATGCAAAAAGTTGTGAGAATTCATTCATGAGCAAGCTTCTCAACATGCCTGAATATATTCAAAAAAAAACTTTAATTTTCAAAAACTAAATGAAAGCAAAAGAAGAAAACAATCATGCAGAACTAGTTTTTTTTTTGGTAGAGATCTCATACTCAATGACTTGCAAAACATACATTTTAGGACAATGACATTGTTGAGGAGCAAAAACACCAGGCCAGACAGAGCACTGGTCTTTTCCAAAAATCAATGATCCAAATTCAATCTAAAGAGAATTCTAGTTATTTCTAGGAAAGTGCAACATCAATGATTTTGAAGCTAAACAAATATGGGCACGGACAAGAGCAGTAAAACTGTGAGATAAGAAATATCCAAATGCACAAAAGTTCAATGCAAATTGTAGATTAAGATAGGAAATAGATTCTAAGAAGGAGATGATGATTTATAAATAAAATTGAAATTTTTACACACAAAGAGAACTAATTTGCAAAGATGACTAATATATTAATGCTTACTAGAACAGCATCAAAGAAGAAAAACAGGAAATTCCCCCAACTTCTCAGCAGATCTGAAGAGCAACAACTTTGATCTTCGAGCTAAATAACACCTCCTATGCTACTCATTTTGGCAAAGGGGTTGCCTGAATTTTAGCTCGATCATCTGTTTCAAAAAAGATGAACAAAACAAGTATAACTTGAAATAAAAAGAATATGTATCATTAATTTGCTAGATGTGTATGAGCAGGAGCTTGAAAAATGTATGATTGAATGGAAAAGAAACAGCGGTAAATGTATGTTCATACTTCAGGGATAAGGATGGGTTCTTCCTCGGTTGAATGAGAACAGTAGAATAAAGCTTACAGATATGGAAGTTGGCGGTGATTGGCGTCGTCGATCCCGGCAAGGTGCGCGTGAGAAATGGTCGCCGACCTCGCCGACCTAGAGGAAGGAGCCGTAGTCGATCCAGAAGAGGTGCGCGCGGTGAGGAAGCAGAAACGGGGAGGGCGATTCGACGGTATCGGAGGAGCGGAGCGGGGAGCGGCTAGGGCAAAAAAAATAGATCGGGATCTTTGTTTTTGGGGGGAGAGGGAAATATATATTTGGTTTGTATATAGAGAAAAAAATATGAAAAAACTCACATTTTGATTTATATATAGCCAAAGTTGGTCTATATATAACAATGGCCATATAATACTAATGTACATATTTATGATTTCAACAGAAATAAGCATGTGGATGCTAGGTAAGGTGACATTTGAGGGATGCAATATTTGAGTGATATTGAAAATCATGGTACATAAACCATCATTCAATAGAGTTGTACAATCTTGGACATATTCATGGCATTTGTGGAGAAAAACCGAAACTTGTATCTACTTTCTCAATAATCAAATACAAGGTATGAATACACATTTATAGGAGAGAGAAAGAGAGAAGAGATCCCTATACATGATGTGGGAATAAAGAGGAGAGAAGAAAAATAAACAAATTGGCTCCATCATGGGCCTTTTTACATAGTCTTTTCCAACACTCCCCCGCAAGCTGGAGCGTACAAGTCATAGGCACCCAGCTTGGACAGGAACTGATAAAATAGGGTACTTGGTAGGGCCTTCGTGAGGATATCAACAACTTGTTCAGTACCCGGAACATGCTTCAATTCTATCTTCTTCATTTGAACTTTCTCCCGGATGAAGTGACAGTTCACTTCAATATGTTTCGTACTTTCATGAAAGACCGGATTCTTTGCTATGTGTATAGCCGCTTGACTGTCACATAATAAGATGGCTGGTGAGGGAAGTTTTACTCCTAGATCAGCGAGGAGACTTTCAAGCCATGTGAGCTCAGAGACAACCAACACCATCGATCGGTGTTCTGCTTCAGCTGAAGATCGAGCAACCACGGCTTGTTTCTTACTCCGCCAGGACAAGATGACCTCCAAAATAGGTACAAAAATCACCGGTTGACCGTCGATCATCCAAGGAACCAGCATAATCTGCATCTGAATACGCAACCAACGTTGGAGTAGAGGATGAGGTTTTGTATATCAACCCATGACCCGGAGTTGTTTTAAGGAATCTTAAGATGCGTTTGATGGCTTGAAGGGGAGATATTCGAGGAGCATGCATAAACCGGCTGACAACCCCAACAACAAAGAATATATCCGGTCTTCTGACCATTAGGTAGATCAATTTTCCAACAAGTCGTCGATAGTATTCAGGATTTTGGAGAGGAAGATCTGTATCGGAAGCATGTGCACACAGTTTGTGATTTGCATCCATTGGAATAGTAGTCAGCTTGCATCCAAAGTAGTCAGCATCTTGAAGGAGATCGAGGCAGTACTTCCGTTGGGAGACCGGCTCTATCACAACCGAGCAAAACACATGGACGTGGTCTAGCTGTTACTTTATCAGAACTTAATATCGTTACAACATAACATAGACTCCTTCCAACCTTACGTGCTCACTCAATCAAATCTTCCTTTGACGTAAACACCACGTTTGTTTGAAAAAATGAAGTCACATCTACATGAGAAATTTAACAACAATCCGGAATAACTACTTGGAGCGCAAGCAAAACAATATACATGATTGAACCTTTTCGAATAGAATACAATACCATATTCTGGCATAGACGGAGGAATCTCCACATTATCCAACTCCATTGCTCTAAGTGCTAATGATTTATCCTACAACAATATGCAAAAAGTTGTGAGAATTCATTCATGAGCAAGCTTCTCAACATGCCTGAATATATTCAAAAAAAACTTTAATTTTCAAAAACTAAATGAAAGCAAAAGAAGAAAACAATCATGCAGAACTAGTTTTTTTTGGTAGAGATCTCATACTCAATGACTTGCAAAACATACATTTTAGGACAATGACATTGTTGAGGAGCAAAAACACCAGGCCAGACAGAGCACTGGTCTTTTCCAAAAATCAATGATCCAAATTCAATCTAAAGAGAATTCTAGTTATTTCTAGGAAAGTGCAACATCAATGATTTTGAAGCTAAACAAATATGGGCACGGACAAGAGCAGTAAAACTGTGAGATAAGAAATATCCAAATGCACAAAAGTTCAATGCAAATTGTAGATTAAGATAGGAAATAGATTCTAAGAAGGAGATGATGATTTATAAATAAAATTGAAATTTTTACACACAAAGAGAACTAATTTGCAAAGATGACTAATATATTAATGCTTACTAGAACAGCATCAAAGAAGAAAAACAGGAAATTCCCCCAACTTCTCAGCAGATCTGAAGAGCAACAACTTTGATCTTCGAGCTAAATAACACCTCCTTTGCTACTCATTTTGGCAAAGGGGTTGCCTGAATTTTAGCTCGATTATCCGTTTCAAAAAAGATGAACAAAACAAGTATAACTTGAAATAAAAAGAATATGTATCATTAATTTGCTAGATGTGTATGAGCAGGAGCTTGAAAAATGTATGATTGAATGGAAAAGAAACAGCGGTAAATGTATGTTCATACTTCAGGGATAAGGATGGGTTCTTCCTCGGTTGAATGAGAACAGTAGAATAAAGCTTACAGATATGGAAGTTGGCGGTGATTGGCGTCGTCGATCCCAGCAAGGTGCGCGTAAGAAATGGTCGCCGACCTCGCCGACCTAGAGGAAGGAGCCGTAGTCGATCCAGAAGAGGTGCGCGCGGTGAGGAAGCAGAAACGGGGAGGGCGATTCGACGGTATCGGAGGAGCGGAGCGGGGAGCGGCTAGGGCAAAAAAAATAGATCGGGATCTTTGTTTTTGGGGGGAGAGGGAAATATATATTTGGTTTGTATATAGAGAAAAAAAATATGAAAAACTCACATTTTGATTTATATATAGCCAAAGTTGGTCTATATATAACAATGGCCATATAATACTAATGTACATATTTATGATTTCAACAGAAATAAGCATGTGGATGCTAGGTAAGGTGACATTTGAGGGATGCAATATTTGAGTGATATTGAAAATCATGGTACATAAACCATCATTCAATAGAGTTGTACAATCTTGGACATATTCATGGCATTTGTGGAGAAAAACCGAAACTTGTATCTACTTTCTCAATAATCAAATACAAGGTATGAATACACATTTATAGGAGAGAGAAAGAGAGAAGAGATCCCTATAGATGATGTGGGAATAAAGAGGAGAGAAGAAAAATAAACAAATTGGCTCCATCATGGGCCTTTTAACATAGTCTTTTCCAACACTCCCCGCAAGCTGGAGCGTACAAGTCATAGGCACCCAGCTTGGACAGGAACTGATAAAATAGGGTACTTGGTAGGGCCTTCGTGAGGATATCAACAACTTGTTCAGTACCCGGAACATGCTTCAATTCTATCTTCTTCATTTGAACTTTCTCCCGGATGAAGTGACAGTTCACTTCAATATGTTTCGTACTTTCATGAAAGACCGGATTCTTTGCTATGTGTATAGCAGCTTGACTGTCACATAATAAGATGGTTGGTGAGGGAAGTTTTACTCCTAGATCAGCGAGGAGACTTTCAAGCCATGTGAGCTCAGAGACAACCAACACCATCGATCGGTGTTCTGCTTCAGCTGAAGATCGAGCAACCACGGCTTGTTTCTTACTCCGCCAGGACAAGATGACCTCCAAAATAGGTACAAAAATCACCGGTTGACCGCCGATCATCCAAGGAACCAGCATAATCTGCATCTGAATACGCAACCAACGTTGGAGTAGAGGATGAGGTTTTGTATATCAACCCATGACCCGGAGTTGTTTTAAGGAATCTTAAGATGCGTTCGACGGCTTGAAGGTGAGATATTCGAGGAGCATGCATAAACCGGCTGACAACCCCAACAACAAAGAATATATCCGGTCTTCTGACCATTAGGTAGATCAATTTTCCAACAAGTCGTCGATAGTATTCAGGATTTTGGAGAGGAAGATCTGTATCGGAAGCATGTGCACACAGTTTGTGATTTGCATCCATTGGAATAGTAGTCAGCTTGCATCCAAAGTAGTCAGCATCTTGAAGGAGATCGAGGCAGTACTTCCGTTGGGAGAGGACAAGTCCATCCGGACGTCTCGCGACCTCAAGAGCAAGGAAGTATCAAAGGTGCCCCCGATCTTTTGTTTGAAAGACGGAGTTAAGATGTTGTTTGACCGCTTAGATTCCCTTTGAATCATCTTCAGTGATTAAGATGTCATCAACATATACTAACAGAAGAACTGCTCCTGTTGCCCGATGTTGAGTGAACAGAGAGAAGTCTGCTGAGCTCCGAGTAAAGCCAACTTCCCGAACTGCTTTAGGCAGGGAATCAATACTGTTATTGAAATTTGCTAGTATAACAAAAGCATAATCCTTGATACTAGGGATATAAGAAGAACACATTACCATTCAAGTTCATTTTAAGACTATTTCAGCTTCAAACCTCTGTTTTTTTGCAAATTGATGTTAAATAAACAATCCAAAATCCAAACTTCCACAGTCAGTTTTCTTTAAATCATCTTCAGCAGGTGACTGGATTTCTGTTCAGTACAGCATCAATAAAGTTTGTCAAAAGGGAAAGAAAAGACCAATAAGAAAAGGAATATAATTCGAGTTTTTCATTCATATATATATGAGAAGAAATCAAAAAATAAAAGAACCTCTAGACTAGTCATGAATAAACCAAAATGTTAGCATACCAACTGTCCATGATGATATGGGTCCAGATGTCACATTTAACAGAGCCATCCTGCAGTAAAACAAGAATGAGAGAAAAATTATTAGCCATTAAAAATTAATATAAACGATTTAGAGCTGAGATCCAGAAATCTTGATAAAAAAAAATTCTAATAGGAGATAAAAACATCCTTCACTACAATCTATAATGTCATATAACAATCGATGTCCATTGCAAATAAAATGCGTGTACATTGCTGAACCTGATTCGTCCTTGGAAGTGTTGGAGCGCAACCTTACTTTAGAATCACAATCATGGTGGTTTGGTTAACAGAGAACCACCATTGACCTAGAAACCTTGAGGTTTTTGTTAGGGCAAAACTACGGAGAGAGCAACTAAGAGGGACATCTAGAGAAAACTAAGAGAGGATTAGGGTTAGAGAGGGAGAAAGAGGCTACCTGATAATACTCTTCATAATCCCCAAAAGGGGGGCTGCCCGGATATATATATATCCGGGCATGGAGGGGCCGGTCGGCCCCTCCCAAGGGGGCTGAACCCGCCTGGTTCAGCCCCTGGCCGGCCGGTTCACTGAGTGGGGGCTGAACCGGAAGGTTCAGCCCCGTTGTTTAGCGCGCCCTTGCTTCTCCAAACATAATGACGCCCCGTAAAGCGTAGCGGGGGCGTAAAATTCCCCTCCCCATCAAGAACCAACTTGTCCCCAATGTGGTAGTCCGGGTAGAGCTTCTTGAAATCGAAGAAGTCCACCCAAGAGTTGTGTGCTGGCGACAGGTTCTTCCATTTTACCAAGAGCTTGGGCCGGAATTCCGCGCCCCGGTTCTTCCACCTGTGCCCCAAAATATCCTCGGGCAGCGGCCGCAGCTCCCCCGTAGAAGTAACCTCAGGCAATTCAGTACTTGGCTGGACATGCGGACCCAACTTCCGCTTGAGCAAGGAGACGTGGAACGTAGGATGAATGTGGGAACCCTCCGGCAAGGCCAAAGTATAAGCTACCGGCCCCACCCTGCTGACGATCTGAAAGGGGTCGTAGTAGCGCGGGGACAGCTTCTGGTTGCCACGACGAGCCACGGACAACTGCCGGTACGGCTGGAGCTTAAGAAAAACTTCGTCACCAACGGCGAACTCCCGCTCCGTGCGGTGCTTGTCCGCCTGGGACTTCATGCGTTCCTGTGTCAGGCGGAGATTCTCCCGAAGAGTGACCAACATGCGATCCCGATCCAGAAGAGCACGATCCACCGCCGGAAGAGCTGTGCTACCCGGCTCATAGCTAGCCAAAGACGGAGGCGGCCGCCCGTAAACCACCTCAAACGGCGTCATTCTGCTGGCGGAGTGATAGGCCGTGTTGTAACAGTACTCGGCCCAGTGTAACCAATCCGGCCAACTCCGAGGCTCATCCAGCACAAAGCAACGAAGATACGTCTCGACACCCCGATTAAGCACCTCCGTCTGGCCATCCGACTGCGGGTGATGTGCCGTGCTGAAGTGTAAGCGAGTACCCTGCAACCGGAAGAGCTCCCTCCAGAACCCACTGACGAAGGTGGGGTCTCGATCAGAAATAATGGCACGAGGGAGACCATGCAGTCGAACAATTTCCCGAGCAAAGAGTGCGGCCACGGACTCCCCGGTATACGGATGGCTGAGGGCAAGAAAATGGCCATACTTGGAGAGCTTATCCACCACGACCAGAATGACTGACTTTCCTTTAGACTTAGGCAGCCCATCAATAAAGTCCATGGACACCGTGTCCCAAACAAGCTGCGGGATGTCCAATGGCACGAGCAGCCCTGCAGGAGAAGAAGTCTCATATTTCTGCCGCTGGCAGATGTCACAGTGGCGAACAAACTGCTGAATGTCCCGTCGCATGAATGCCCAAAAAGCGTTTGCTCTCGCCCTCTGGAGGGTCCGGAGCACCCCCGCATGCCCTCCTGTGGGCGACGAGTGGAACTCATGCATCAATACTGTCTTCCAAGCTGAATCGGCGGGCACGACCACCCGACCCCGATAGTAAAGCCGGCCATTACACAAATGGTAGCCGACCGCCACTGTCTCGCCCCTCTGTAAAGCCTCCACCAACGGCCGGAGTGTGTCGGATCGCAGCACCTCCTCCTGAATATCCTCCAGGGAATCGACCAACGGCGCCGAAATATGAGAGAGAGCAGCCTCTGGAAGACAAGAGAGAGCATCGGCGACCACATTCTCTTTGCCCCGGCGATAAACAATCTCATAGTCGTAGCCCAGAAGCTTGGTAACCCATTTCTGCTGCAGAGGCGAAGAGACCCGTTGGTCCAGGAAATGCTTCAAGCTCTGGTGGTCCGTCCGGATCTTAAAGTGTCGGCCCAGTAAATATGGCCGCCACACGGCCACTGCGTGAATGATCGCCAACATCTCCTTCTCGTAGGCCGAGAGACCCAAAGTACGAGGAGCCAATGCTTTGCTGTAAAAGGCGATTGGTCGCCCCGCCTGCATCAACACCGCCCCGATGCCGACCCCCGACGCATCCGTCTCCAGAACGAACTCCTTCGTGAAATCTGGTAATGCAAGTACTGGTGTGGTGGTCATGGCTCGTTTGAGAGCCTGAAATGCCTCCTCCGTCTCCTCACTCCAAGAAAAAGAATCCTTCTGCAGCAGCTGGGTCAATGGTCGGGCTATCTTCCCATAGTCCTGCACAAACCGCCGGTAGTACCCTGTGAGTCCCAAAAAACCCCGCAAGGCACGGACTGTAACCGGTCGCGGCCAGGACTGCATACTCTGAATCTTCCGCGGGTCGGCCCAAACGCCCTGACCGGAGACCAAATGGCCCAAATACTCCACCTCCTCCTGCCCGAAGGAGCACTTGGAACGGTTGGCATAAAGATGGTGCTGACGCAGTCGGGCAAGGACCCGTTCCACATGGCGCACGTGGTCCTCCCAATTCGCGCTGTAGATGAGGATATCATCAAAGAATATCAGGACAAAGACCCGCAGGAAATCTCTGAATATCTCGTTCATGTTAGCCTGGAATGTAGCGGGCCCCCCAGTCAACCCATTGGCCATAACCAAAAGCTCATAATGGCCGTCATGAGTCCGGAAAGCCGTCTTATGGATGTCCTCCTGTGCCACCAAAATCTGATAATATCCGGAACGCAGATCCAGCTTGGTGAACCGCTGCGCCCCATGCAGCTCATCCAGTAATTCTTCTATGTGAGGGATCGGGAAATTATCTTTGACAGTAGCGTCGTTCAAGGCACGGTAGTCCACACAGAATCTCCAGGACTCGTCCTTTTTCTTGACCAAAATAATGGGGGCCGAGAAGGAACTCGTACTCGGCCGAATGACGCCGGCCTCCAGCATCTCGTGGACACTGCGTTCAATCTCCGCCTTCTGAACGTGTGGATAGCGATACGGACGGACATTCGTAGGCTCAGCACCCGCCTTGAGCGGAATACGGTGATCTCGAAACCTCGGCGGTGGCAAAGTGCGTGGCTCCTGAAAAATGTCAGCATACTCTGTCAGAAGTAACTGTAACTGAACCGGTACCTCAGAAGGTGTGGAATCGCCGGTCTGGACCTCCCGAAGGACGGTCATCATCTGCCCATCCCCGCTCAACCGCTGCATGCTGCGAAGAGAAACCTCCTTAACGGAAGAGGACATGATACCCTTCAGGCAAAACTGTTTCTCTCCGTGCACAAACTCCATAGTCATGTGTTCCCAATCAAAAGTCACCCGCTGTAACTGACGCAACCACTGAACTCTCAGCACCATGTCGGAGCCCCGAATAGGCAGCAGGTAGACGTCAATCCGTCCCACATAACCGTGTATCCGCATCTCCACTCCTTTCAGCACCCCCTCACACTGCAGCTTGCTGCCATCCGCCACCATAACGTGAAAAGCAGCCCCCCTGTCAACCACGTGCCCAACTCGCCGTGCCACGTCGGGATGTATGAAGTTGTGGGTGCTCCCACTGTCCACCAGAATAGTAACCTTCTCTTGGGCAATCCGGCCCGCCAGCCGCATAGTAAGCGGGGGAGCACAACCCTCGAGAGCATGTAAAGAAACCCCGAACTCCGTCTCTTCCAAGTCCACCTCCAACTCCTCATCCGGGGCCGGCTCGTCCGCATCCTGATGCAACATGAAAACCTGTGTCTTCTGGCATTTATGACCTGGCACAAACTTCTCGTCGCAATTAAAGCACAGGCCCTTCTCCTTCCGAGCGGCCAACTCGCTCCAAGACAATCGAGTCACAGTCGGTTTGTTACCCGTGGGCTGCTCCCGTCGTGCTGCTGTGGCAGGGGCCGGAGGCGGCCTACTCATGATACGGGTCCGCTGCCTGTTGAACCTCTCCTCCTAGATCCGCGCCAAGGTAATGGCGTGATTCAAGGAACGGGGCATGAGTGCCTGCACCTCGTCACGAATGTGCTCCTTGAGACCAGATATGAAACAGCTGTAGAGTGTCCTCTCTGGCCACTGAACCCGATTCGCCAACATCTCGAACTTCGTGCGATACTCCATCACCGACCCTTTCTGACGAAGCTTCTGAAGGAGTGCCTCAAAGTTCTCGTACTCCAGTGGGCCAAATCTGGCCGTAAAGCCATCCACAAACTCCCCCCACGACACGTACTCCCGTCCGCGCAGGAACCATTGTGTCCACTGGAAAGCGTCGTCCCTCAAGTGGAAGGACGCTAGCTGCACCCACTGGCCTTCAGGCACCTCCTGGTACTGGAAAAAGAGTTCAGCCTTTTGAATCCATTCCAAGGCGTCGTCGCCCTCGAACTCCGGAAAATACATGCGAGTTAATCCGGGGGTCAAACGTTGGGCCCCTTGACCTCCTTCCCGTCTTGCGTGCTCCCCATGCTCGAATCCGCCGTAGCCTTGATGCTGACCCGCTCCCCAAGGTGGAGGTTGCGGCTGGCCGCCCCATCCTGGGCCAAAACCGGCCACCCCTGGCAGCCCAAACCCGCGCGGCGGAGGGAGGAGCCCCCCTCTTTGTTGTCCCGTCGTGTCGGGTGGCCGCCGGAACCCAAATGGGTCGTCACCGCCCTGGCGCCACTGCCCTTGGCCCGATCCAGGCTCGCCGAGCCCCACTGCCGTAGATCCCAGCGGGATCGACCCCGCCGGACCCCCGTACGCCGCCGCCGACCCCCCGGGTGGGTCGTAGGCCGCCGAACCAGCGCCCCCCGTCCCCGGCCAAGCCGTGCCAGGCGGAATCCCGTCGGACGCCCGCAGCCGTTCCGTTTCTGGAAACCGCACGCCGCCGACACCTTCCGCAAGCCGCGCGCCGCCGCGCAGCCGCTGGATCGGCCCCCGATCCGGCCGAATCTTCGCTCGCCGGTGCCTTCCCTTTCAACAGGGTCTTCAACTCCTCCATCTGAGCCTCCAACCGCCCTTCCAAGGCCGTCATCGAGTCGGTTAGGCCAACAACGTTCTCCTCTAGGGTTTCAATCCGCGAGGACTCCTCTTGAGTGCGAGTGGTCACCATTTCGGAGAGACAAACGCCTCTGATACCAAATGTTAGGGCAAAACGACGGAGAGAGCAACTAAGAGGGAGATCTAGAGAAAACTAAGAGAGGATTAGGGTTAGAGAGGGAGAAAGAGGCTACCTGATAATACTCTTCATAATCCCCAAAAGGGGGGCTGCCCGGATATATATATATCCGGGCATGGAGGGACCGGCCGGCCCCTCCCAAGGGGGCTGAACCCGCCTGGTTCAGCCCCTGGCCGGCCGGTTCACTGAGTGGGGGCTGAACCGGAAGGTTCAGCCCCGTTGTTTAGCGCGCCCTTGCTTCTCCGAACATAATGACGCCCCGTAAAGCGTAGCGGGGGCGTAACAGTTTCTTCTCACGAACTCCACTCTATGGTCTCCTCCTTCAGCTTGATTTTGTGAACCCTTCATTATTCATTCCAGGGGATATAAGTAGTTTGTCTGATACTAATACGAGCACGGACGATTCCATCCCTGGACATCGATACGCACGCGTTTATACACAACGAGCACGTGGCCCGAGCACGGCGGCGGAATAACTTCTATCTGCATTCCACGATGAAATTCGATATTTTATTCTTCGTGACACGATTTTGGGGCGTTACAATTCTCTTCCCCTTAAAGAAATTTTGTCCCGAAAGTTATTCTTGACTTCATCCGCAAGGGAAACAAAATGTCAACTTGCAATAAGACATATGGGTTATGGACCCACCACGCTTTCGCAGCGCTACTTTGATTCACGCCTTCACGATGTAAAAACAACATGATCTCAAATGCAGTGAAATACCAAACTAGGAGATTACAGATAACATTTGTACGGCTTTATAAATCTCGGGGAATCATCCTAGATTCGGACATACAAACTGTTTGGTACATTGGACGCAATGTAGTTTATTTGAAAAAGTCTCTTTCAACTCAATGATATACACATGTTTGTATTTGATATATGTTTCAGTTTATGTATACAGGTTGCCTACTTCATGATTGGACAGGTGGACACAAGAAACAGACAAGATTTTGAAGAAAAATTGTCTAAGTACAAAACGTCGAGTAGAGTCGGCAAAGTGCCGAGTGAAGTCAGCACAGTCTTTACTCAGCATCCTGCAGTACAGAAAAATGACTATGTACGAAAGTGTCGACACACTTCAAATGTGTCGACACCTTTGCAGCAGCTGTGTCGAGACAAGTAAGCAAACTCGACACCTTGAAGATAAAGTTAGCAGTGTCAAGATAAGTTAGCTAACTCGACACACCGAAGACTAAGTCAACAGTGTTAAGACAAAATAGGCAACTCGACAAATTGAAGTTTCAAGACAGTTGTGTCAAGACAAGACAGTTGTCTCGACACCTTGAAGATTATGTCAGCAGTGTCGGGATGAGTCAGCTTACTTGATACTATAAAACTGAAGGCAGTTGTGTCGAGACAACACAACTGTCTCGACACAAATAAGACAGGGAATTACTCTAAGTAAAATTGTGTCAAGACAAATCAACTGTCTCGACACAATGAAGGATTAAAGAATAGAATTGTCAACACAGCAGACAGAGTGTGTCGAGACAATCCAACTGTCACGACACTAGGCAGAATTAAAAGAGGTCAACACAAACAACAGCAGTGTCGAGACAAATCAACTGTCTCGACACTTTCAGCTTCAAATGGAAAATTCTTCGAAGCAAGAGTGTGTCGAGACTGCTAAGATATCTCGACACAAGTGTCGAGACAATTTGACCATCTCGACACTTATGTTTCTGAAAAAGTGCAGAGTCAACACAGAAGTGTCAAGACAAATGAAAACTGTCACGTCAGCTACAGTCAAGAGATATTTCGACCGAAACAGATTAGAGGAGAACTTTGAAGTATGATGTCAGTTGCTGATGTCATCAACCAGTAGGTAGCCATCCACGAAGACTATAAATAGAATCGTTGTTTATACAGAAAAACACACAAGACAGAATTGAAAAAGCAAACAGAAATTCTCATTCTATTTTCAACTCGAGAAGGAGGAAGAAGACGGAGGTCTTCAAGAAAATCTCCAGATCCTTTTTCAAAGTCTATCTGAAGATTAAGGTGGATCTGATCAATAATTTCTTCAAGGTAATCAAGTCGATCAACATCAAGAAGATTGCAGATCCAGTGAAATAACTTTTCAACCAGCCAATTTATCAAGAAGACATTTATTGTTGCTGAATTGAAAAATTTGTGCTAACTGATAAGTCAGATTACAGAAGTTCTGTTTTCTGATAATTACAATTTTGTTTTACCTCTATATTTTGTAAGATCTCTTTGAGATCTGAGTAGGTAGGAGATCTTTTCTCTGAGTTGTAAGCCTATTTTATAAAGACTGAGGTAGGGTTCTTGAGGGACCTGAGGTAGGTGGTTTTAGAGAATCACTGAGTTGTAGGCCTATTTTATAAAAACTGAGGTAGGTGGTTTGAGAGAATCACTGAGTTGTAGGCCTATTTTATAAAGGCTGAGGTAGGCTTCTTGAAGGACCTGAGGTAGGAGATTGAGAGAATCTCTGAGGTAGGACTTGTTGATCTGAGTGTAGGTTTTTTCACAGAAACTGAGCCTGTAGGATCTTTGGATCCGAGTTAAAGAGGAGGAGTCATAACCTCATCTAGCACATTACTAGTGAGGAGGAAGTGGAAAAGTGGATGTACCCTATATAGGGGAACCACTATAAATTCACTGTGTACTGTGTGATGTGATCTGTTGTTGTTTGTGCTGTGATCTAAGTTTTTGTAACTGCAAGATTACTTAAGTGAGGAAGATCTGAAAGAGTAATTTAAAAAGACACCTATTCACCCCCCCCCCTCTAGGTGATTATCTACTCATAGGATTATCTTTCAAGTGATATCAGAGCCAGGTTATTCAAGAAAGACCTAACAGTCTGAAAAAGATCCAAAGTGTATTAGAAAAATATTAGATCAATGGCTTCTGAATCTCACAAAAAACTCAGTTATATGAAACTGTCAATTTGTACTAAGGACAACTTTGTTATATGGAAACAAAGAGTGAGATTGTTCATGGAAACCTCAGATCCAAGAATCTTTGTCACTGTACAAGAAGGATCATATATTCCAATGAAAATATCAGTCTTAGATGCAAATGATCAAACCCCTAAGAAACTGTCAGAAATGACAAAGGATGAGGTGGTGCTTGCCACCATGGACAAGAGAGCACAGAATATAATAGTCAGTGCAATAGACAATTCAACCTTTCAGAATCTTATGCACTGTCAAACATCCAAGGAGATGTGAGATACTCTCATAGTATACATAGAAAGCACAGAAGAAGTAAGAGATGACAGAAAATCTCTCCTCAACCAGCAGTATGAGACTTTTAGACAAGAAAAGACTGATTTTATAGAACAATGCTATTAGACAAGGAAAGACTGATTTTATAGAACAATGCTATGAAAAGTTCTTTAGAATAGTAAATGACTTAAGAAACTATGACAGAAACTTCTCAAATTATGAGCTGAATGACAAATTTCTGAGATCCCTAAATAAGGAATGGAACATCAAGATATGTGTTATAAGAGAAATGGAGAATCTAAGAAATATGTTACCCCAAGACTTGTATGAGAAACTAATGTCACATGAGCTTCAACTAAACTCTAAAAAAGCGGAAGCAGAATCTGCCAGAAGTTCAACTCGGACTAAATCTGTGGCCTTCAAAGCTGATACATCTAAGAAAGCTAGAAGAGAAATCACATCTTCACCCAAAAGGGATGAAGATACAGATAGCACTGGAACCTGTTCTTCATCAGAAGAACTATCAGATGATGAATTAATACTGTTTACCAGACAATTCAAGAAAATGCTTAGGAGGAGAAAGCAGTAGAATAAAAGGAAACTTCTGGATCAAGCTCCAGTAAAAGCAAAGACAATCACAGAGACAAATCTGTGGTCAGGTATGATTCTCATCAGAAAAAACAATTTAAAACTGACATTATTTGCTTTTGCTGTAACAGGCCTGGGCACGTCATAGCTGACTGTCCAGTAAAAAGAAAGGAGAACAAAAAGTCAAAAGAAAAGAAGCTTTAAAAAAATAAGAAATCAGAGAAGGGTCTGATGGCAAAGAAAACAAAGACCTAATCGGATAGTGATACTGACTCAACAGAGTCAGAAGAAGAACTTGTTGGACTGTTCTCTTATGAAGAAGAGTTCATCAGAAAGGCCAAATACAAAGGGAAAAGCTCCACAACTTCATCACACTATGGTGATTCTGAAAAAGATATGGAGATCAATTTAATGGCACTATCTGATGATCATGAAACAGAAGCTCTTGACTGTCAGGATACTCAGGTAATCTATGATAATTCAACATGTTCTAAAACTTCTGTATATGAGACTGGAGATGAGCTGGACTCATGTGACTCAAAACTTGATTCACATGAGACTAAGTCTGTGACTGAACTACAGCAGCTTACAGTCAAATTTGGAAAGCTGTTGGAAGCCCTAGTGAGTAGCAAGAAGCTTGTCAAAATACAAGCTATAGAGATAGCATCACTAAAAGGTTTTGAGTATCATCATAAGATGGATACTCAGAAAATTGATCTTCAAAATTCTAAGTTGGCAATGCTGACTAAGATCATTGATGATCAAATCCTATTGCTGAAGCAGAAAGATGCAACTATTCAGGAGCTGGAACTTAAACTCCTGAATGAGAAAAGTTTAGTACAACAATTTTTTAAACCTAAAACTATTCTGCCCATTATAGATACCTTCTCAGGAACACCTGGAAGTGGTCTTGGATATGTTAAACCCAAGAGGAAAAGAGGTAAAAAACTGGTAAGACAAAAGTGTCCAGACATTCACAAACTATGTTTCAGACTAAAGGAAAAGAAATACAAAAGTCTGGACTAATTGGATCAAGTTCATATGTGAATAGGAAAGTTATTTCTAATGTGTCTGCTCCAAGGAGGATAGTTGTAACTGAGAGGCAAAACAACTTGTTTGCACCCAGTCAAAATACAACTATTAAGTGTGTTGATTCATGTTCTAAGGAATGTTAGCACAAAGTTCCTTCTGTCCTTCCAAAGAGGAGGTACAACAGGTATGAATGCTGGTGTTGTGGAAAGATAGGACACTTTGCCTTGGACTGTTGGTTCAATTACACTGTATCTCATAATCAGAAAAGATATCCAGTTAAGAAACACACTGGTGGTTTCAATATAGCCACAGCTAACAAAAACCTAGGACCCAAAACAACTTGGGTTCCTGAGGAAAAATAAATTCTTATTTTGCAGGAATGTCCAAGCATCAGAGATAGACCAATCTGGTACTTGGATAGTGAATATTCAAGACACATGACTGGAACAAGAGGCTATTTGAGGGAATTTGTCTCTATGGAGAATGGACCAAAGGTGATCTTTGGTGGAGCTGACAAAGGAATAACTAAAGGTTATGGTAGGATCACAAATGGCTTAGTCACTCTCACCAAAGTAGCTTATATGGAAGGGTTACAACACAACCTTATAAGCATAAGCCAACTTTGTGATCTTGGCTATGACATTTCATTCCACAAGGATAAGTGTCTAATAAAGAAGTCAAGTGATCAAGAGGTCATCTTGACAGACACTAGATGTGAGAATGTGTATTGTTTGAATTTTCTTTGTTTAAAGTCAGACTCACCCTTATGTCTAGTTGCAAGTGAGAAAGTCTCACACTGTGTCAAATGACACAAGAGGTTAGCTTATTTGAACTACAAGGTCATAGACAAACTTTACAGTAAAGAGCTTGTTAGGAATGGTCCTAACATTAAATGCTCTAAGGAGAGCATTTGCTCGGCTTGCCAAAAGGGCAAGCAGATCAAAGCATCATTCAAAAGTATTGAATCCAAAAAATCAGTGAGGTGTTTGTACCTCTTGCATATGGACTTGTTTGATCTTATGACAGTTCATAGATTAGGAGGGAGAGTCTTCACTTTTGTAGTTGTTGATGACTATTTCAGATTTACTTGGGTCTTCTTCTTAAGGAAAATGTCTGAAACTTCTGATGTCTTCAAGGCTTTTGTCAAACAAATCCAGAATGAACTGAACAGTTCTGTGGTCAGAATTAGAAGTGATCATGGAACTGAGTTTCAATCTGATTATATAACAGTTTTGTGAAGAACTGGGAATTCAGCAAGAGTTTTCCTCACCAAGAACACCCCAGCAAAATGGAATTGTTGAGAGAAAGAATAGGACTCTCATTGAAGCTGGAAAAACCATATTGAGTGATTCTTCACTCCCAGAATATTTTTGGGCTGAAGCAATTTACACAGCATGTCATGTTCTTAATAGAGCTTCAATCAACAAAAGGTTGAATAAAACACCTTATGAACTAATGAATGGCAGAAAACCAAACTTGGCCTATTTCAGAATCTTTGGATATAGATGTTATGTCCTAAATAATGGAAAAACATACATATCTAAGTTTGCTGAGAAGTCCTATGATGGCATATTTGTTGGTTATAGTAACCACAGTAAGGCCTATAGGGTTTACAACTTGAGGGATCAAGTTGTGGAGGAGTCTGTTTATGTTTATTTGATGAAAGTTCTATGTTTTACAATGATAAGCCAGGTTCATCAAGCACAACATGTGAAGACTTGAAGTTAAAGGAGCTGTCTATAAAAGATACAGTTCCAGCAAGTCAAAATATACAAGATGAAGTCAACATTGTTGAAGAAGTGTTTGCACAGGAACAAACAGGAGAAGAAACTCAGCAACATGATGCAGGTAGTAGTCCAGGAGAAGAAGTCACATTACCTGTAGTTGTCAAACATCTAAGGGATCATCCAAGAGAATTAATCATAGGAGATGTTGTTCAGGGTGTGACCACAAGAAGCAAACATCACAACACTGTGATGTACTCAAGTTTTTTGTCCCAAACAGAACCAAAGAAATTTGAAGAAGCTAATGTGGATCCATTTTGGATAGGTGCAATGCAGGAAGAATTGAACCAGTTCAAAAGATGCAATGTCTGGAAGATGATTCCCAGACCAGATAACTGTAACATCATAGAAACCAAATGGATATATAGAAACAAACTAAATGAGAATGTGGTTATAGTCAGAAACAAAGCTAGACTGGTTGTAAAGGGTTATAGACAAGAAGAGGGGATGGACTTTGATCAAACTTTTGCATCAGTGGCTAGATTGGAGGCAATAAGACTCTTCCTAGCATATGTAGTCTACAAAAGTTTCAAAGTTTACCAAATGGATGTGAAGTTAGTCTTCCTAAATGATAACCTTAAAGAAAGAGTCTATGTTGAACAACCCTCAGGTTTTGTTGATTCTACTAAACCTACTCATGTTTATTTGCTTTTAAGAGCTCTCTATGGTTTAAAACAAGTCCCAAGAGCTTGGTATGAGACTCTGTCTAAGTTCCTTCTGGAGAATAAATTCTCAAGAGGAAAAATAGACAAAACATTATTTCTAAGGGAAGTCAAAGGTAAGATCATCCTAGTACAAAAATATGTTGATGACATTATATTTGGTTCTACTGATGTGTCACTTTGCACTAGGTTTGCCAAACTTATGCAAGACAAGTTTGAGATGAGTAGCATGGGTGAACTGAAGTTTTTCTTGGGTCTCCAAATTAAGCAAACTTTAGATGGACTTTTCATTAGTCAGTCTAAGTTCACCAAGGAATTAATCAAGAAGTATGGCATGAAAACTGTCACTTTAATGAAAACTCTCATGGGGTTAAGTATGTCTTTAGACAAGGATGGTGCTGGGAAGACAGTTGATATCACCTTTGAAAGACTTTGATTCAAGACCCTAAACACCTAGAGGGGGGGTGAATAGGTTCTAATCTTTTTTGTGTCTTTTTAATTTTAAGGCAAACAGAAGTTTGTAACTACTTGTAGCACAGAATAATTCTAACTATAGAAATTAAATGCAACACAGCAAGCACCAGATCTATAGTGGTTCCCCAAGATATGGGTACATCCACTTTCCCCCCTTCGCCTATCCAGTAGATAACTGGATTCAGCCTAACTTCCTTCCACTGGCTCAGATCCGCAGATCTTACAAACTCAGAACCCAAAATGGTTCATACACCTCAGACTTTACACAAGTCCTACCTCAGATTCTTCCCTGAATCCTACCTCAGGCCTCAGCCCTACCTCAATCTTTATAATTAGGCTTACAACTCAGACTTTCCACAAGTCCTACCTCAGGCACACTGCCCTACCTCAACCTTTATAATTTTAGGCTTACAGTCTCAGATCTAACAATAGATCCTACAAGAATTTGTGAGAAATAAGTTTCAGAAAACTTCACCAGCTAGATTCCTCTGTTGATGTTATCTTCTTGATCAGTTCTTGTATAAACTGATTCTTCTGATCCAACCTGACTTAGCTTTTCAAAGCTTCTTGATTAGGACAAATAAGGTGGATCTACTCTTCAAGTTGAAGTTGATCTTCGGTCAGCTTCTTTTTTAGATTCAGATTGAACTCTGAATCTTTCTTGCAGACAGGCCTTGATCTGTCAGAATTCTTCTTTATGATCCAGAGATCTTTCTTCATGTTGATTAATTCTATCTCTGTTGTTTCCAATATGGCTCTTATATAGAGCTTGCTCCATGGTTATCGGCTGATCCGGTTCATAACAGACTTCTGACAGTTCTGACAGTGGTGTCAGACCGGTTAGTTATGACAGCTGTCAAGTCACCAGTCACATCACCAGGTTCTTCAATGTCTGTCCAACTCAGCATAAAACACTCAGCAGACTGCTTTACATGTGTCGACACATATAGGCTAAGTGTCGACACAAGTCTTCAAGGTGTCGACACAAATACTCCAAGTGTCGACACAAGTCTTCATGGTGTCGACACAAATACTCCAAGTGTCGACACAGTCTTCATGGTGTCGACACAAATACTCCAAGTGTCGACACAGTCATACTTCTGCTTCTCGACAATGCTTTTTGTTGTGTGTGTCGACACAAGTCCTGTGTGTCGACACAGCAGCTTCTTGTCTCGACATTTCTGTTGCAGACAGATAGCGTTGAGTGATTGTCAAATGGCGTTGAGTGTGTGTCGACACAAGTCCTGTGTGTCGACACAATTACTTCTAAACTCGACACAGCCTCTTGAGAGTTGGTGTGTCGACACAAGTCCTGTGTGTCGACACAATTGCTTCAGGTGTCGACATAGCTCCTGAGTGTCGACTCATCTCTTGATTTAAGTGTCGACACAAATCTGTTTTAAGTTGTCGACACAATTCTGGATATCGACACAATTGCTTCTTTAGGTGTCGACATAGCTTTGAGTGTCGACACAGCTTCTTTATAAGTGTCGACACAAATTCTGGGTGTCGACACAACTTCCCTGAGTGTCGACACAATTTGTCTGTGTGTCGACACAGCTTGCCTGAGTGTCGACACAAGTTTCCTGAGTGTCGACACAGTTTCTTCACAAGTGTCGACACTTGTACTTAGAAACTTTTCCTTCAAATTTTTAACCTGCACAATGAAACTCAAACTTCTATCAAATACACATTGATGCATATTATTGACTAAGTTGTGGCTTCTCCAAATCTAATACATATTTTCCAATGTACCCAACAATCTCCCCCTATTTGGAGAAGTCATAACCCTTAGTCAAATATATACATCTCTTAAGATAAAACAAAATTGTAATAGAAGTAACAACATTTCAGAGCAGATAATTTCATAATCAATGTAAACAACACATACTTAATACTGAATCAAATTTCATTGATCAGAAAAAAAAAACTTTAGTTTACATAAATTTCTTATAGAACAAAAGAAACAAATTAGTACATTGTTCTAATACATAAACCTAGCAATCCTATTATTGGCTAGGCTCCTTAATAATTATCCCTTTGTCAGGCTTGATTTTAGCTTGCACAGAAGGTTCAGTATCTTCAGCTGGCTTTTTCCCTTTGAGAGCTTTCTTCTTCAATTCTTCAGCCTTGATCTTTTGTCTTTCAAAATAGTGAAAAGGTTTGGGGAAGTACTTGCTTGGCTCTTGAGCATTAGCAGGTAGCTTCCCAGCCTTAGCACTTCTTCTATGCTGTAGAATTGCCTCTTGTCCAGCTTGATATTTATTTCATTCCTGCTCAGAATACCACTTACCCCTGTCATGGGTTTTGTCCTTAACAGCTTTCCAGGCAGTAAGTATGATATTTCTAGAAGTTGGGCTCCACTGTTCAAAATCTGGCTTCAGCTCAGCCTGTTCTCTGAATCTCTTCTTTGAAAGTTGAGCTTCCTTCTGAGCTTTCAATGCAGCCTCTGACATTTCAACATTTCCAAGAATTACATTTTGTACCTCTGGTGGAGGACTATACATCTTCAGCACTTTTTCTTGAATCATTTTAAAATCAGCTGGGGGATAGATCACCTGAGCAACTTCAGGCTGATCTCCTTCAAAGTATTCAGGTTGAATCTCAGACTCAGCTACATTAGCATCATCACACAGAGGAGGATATCCAAGAGTGGCTCTGATGCTATTGGTAGTCCATTTAGCATGGTCAGAGTCGGCTTTGACTAGGAATCTCTCCCCCTTTATGACTTCTCTTGCAATATGATCTCTCAAATCCTCTTTCTGGAACCTGACTTGATCAGCTAGATATTCAGTTCCCTCTTTAAAATAAGCTTTGAACTTTGTCAGGAAGGTTTTTATTTTCTCTTGAGATTCTTGAAATGTGACTTTGATAGCAGATATATCTTCCTGGATTTGCTTTGAGATTTCATCCTTCAGAGTAGTGCTAGAATCAGTGAGCTGTTTCAATATTGCATGATGGGAATCCTTGAGATTTTCATTCATCCTTATCTGATTCTCTAGGCCATATCCCTGCTTTACTTCAATCTCATCCACTTTGGCTTGTATCTCTTGTTGTTGCTTGGCCAGGAACACCACAGCATTACCTCCTTTATGAAAGCAATCTGTCATCTCCTTTTTATTTTGATTTACTTCAAATCTTATAGATTTGATGTACTGGGCCAACTGAAATTGTAACTCCTTGTGAGTTTCATCCACATATTGCTCTATAGATTGTCTTTGATTATCCAGTTTCAGTTGCATCTGGACCAGTAAAGAACTGAAGTCCACAGTTGATGTAGATGGTGTTGTTCCCACCTGCAAAGCCTTCTTGTAACCAAAACTCTTCTTCTTTATCACAGCCAGCTTTCTTTTCTTAGCCAATGTGGCTTCTTCATCTTCAGAAGATTCAGATGTACTTTCAATATCAACAGTATTCTTTTCAGTTGGGGTATCCTTGGATAACTCCCCCTCAGTCCTTGGAATTTCTTTTTCTTGTTCAATTTCCTCCCCCTCAGTCCTATCAGTAAGAGGATCAGGAAACAATTCT
The DNA here is from genome assembly GCA_039513925.1 of Platanthera zijinensis. Taxonomy (NCBI): domain Eukaryota; kingdom Viridiplantae; phylum Streptophyta; class Magnoliopsida; order Asparagales; family Orchidaceae; genus Platanthera; species Platanthera zijinensis. Next base: position 45,975,070 of record CM077082.1, read on the forward strand.
TCCATAGTATATTCCTGTTGTATCTGTTCAGAAGGAATAAGATTAGTTTTTTTAAAAGAACTACTGAAAAAACTAATCCCACTGGAAAGACCTCTTTTGTTGTGTAAACAAAAGTGTCCCTTTTGAACAATTTTTGAGGTGAATACTATAATACATTACTAGTCTGTGGAGAAGAAACTTACTGGCGCATGTTGAGCATAATTTTTATCAGTTACTTCAGCTGCAGAGTTGATTTCAGATACAACATTCATTATTGTGTCTGCAGCTAAGTCACTATCCAAGACAGCATCATTAATGTCTCCTCCTTGGGCAGGCAACTCAGTTTCTTTTTCTAGGTTTTCTCCCCCTGGAGTAGATTCAACTTGTTGCTCCTGATGCTCATTGTCCTTTGCTTGAGCATGAACATCTTGTTGTTGCTGGTCTTCATCAGAACTGAAGACTACTGCCTCCTCAGAATCACTGGAGGAGTTAGCATGTACCACCACTTCCTTCTTCTTCTTGTCTTTCTAAGTGTGCTCCTTAGGAGCAAGGACTTCTTTGGTCAGAACTCTGTCCCACCTAGACAGAATCCTTACATCCATTCTTCTCATGTGATTTATCTTGGAACCATTTGCATGTTTCAGAACATCAGGAATTACTGATATTAAGCAAAGGCTGAGGATCCTTCCCAGATTAGGTTTTTTGATTCCTTCTTGAATTTTATCAAACACTACTGCTGCCCAGTCAGTGTTAATCTTAAATATAACCCTTACCATCAGATTGAACATGTGTGCAAGTATCTTATCATGTCCACCAGTCTTGCAGATGATCACCTTGCCAACAACTTCAGAAAGAAATTTTTCTTGGGAATTCATCCATTTTCTATTGATTGATGATCCAATCTTAATGTTGGGACTCAGTCCACACCAGCTTAATGCTTCAGTTATTTGGGAAGGAGCAATTTCGTCTGTTTCCTTAATCAATGGCAGATGTAATGCTTTCCTGATAGATTTCAAAGTGAGCTTCACTTGGGTATCTTGAATGGAAGCTTTGATCTTCTTTCCGTTAGAGTCCACAGTAGCGGTTGTGTAGAACTCCATAACTTCCTTTTTTCATATCTTGGTTGATTCAGAGACCAAGAATTCTAATCCATTTTCAGAAATTAGGACTATAACTCTCTGAATTTCACTAGAAGCTGTCGTGAAACCGTCACGAACCAGTTCATACACTTCATTAACCTTATCATCTTGGTGTGGCGCCATTGTCGCAAGTGCTAGAGGAGAAGAGAAGAGAAGGTTTATGTCGACAGAAGGTGTAGAGTCAAAAATTCTGATAGCGTAGTCGACCAGATTTTGGATTTACCTATTTATAGTACTTGAGTCAAGGGCAGATCAAAAGTCGGGCTTAAGTCGACAAATCAGTTTTTGTGTCGACAAAAATGACCTAGGTCTTGACAGAACTAAAGTTAAGTCGACATGATTATGTGTCGACATACTAATGTCTAAGTCGACAAAACGTATTTTAAGTCGACACATCTATGTGTCGACATACTTGAGTCTGTGTCGACAAACTTGCATCAGTGTCGACACAGATATCTAAAGTCTCGACAGAGTTGTGTCGACACCAACTTTTTGTGTCGACACAAATATCCTCTCGACATATAGTCTCGACAAGGTTGTGTCGACACCAACTTTTTGTGTCGACACAAAAATCCTTACGACTGAGAGTCTCGACAAGGTTGTGTCGACACCTATTCTCTTGTCGACACAGATACTGTTTCTGTGTCGACACTTCCTTTTCCTGTGTCGACACAACATACTGAGTGTGTCGACACAACTTGCTTGTGTCGACACAAACTTTGCACTTAGCCAAATTTCAACAGAAATTTGGTGCTAACATATGTTATTCATGGAAACTTGTGTTAACCTAGTATAGGTTCAACATATCTAATTCAATTTTGAAATTATTGAATTTAGTTTCATCCAGTGGTTTTGTGAAAATATCAGCTATTTGATTATCTGTTTTTACAAACTCTAGACTAATATTTTCTTTTTCAACATGTTCTCTGATAAAATGAAACTTTATTTCTATATGCTTGGTCCTACTGTGTGACACAGGATTCTTTGCAATAGAAATAGCAGTTGTAGAATCACAAAATAGTGAAATTCTACTTACCTGGATGTCATAATCTTCTAGTTGATGCTTTATCCACATCAATTGTGCACAGCAGCTACCTGTAGCTATATACTCTGATTCAGCTGTTGATATAGCTACACTGGTTTGCTTCTTGCTGCTCCATGACACCAGCCTCCCACCAAGGAACTGACAGGTTCCTGTGGTACTTTTTCTGTCTTCCTTGCATCCAGCAAAATCTGCATCTGAGAAACCTGTTAATAGAAAATCTCTATTCTTAGAGTACCAAAGGCCTAGATTAGGTGTGCCCTTAAGATATCTCAAAATTCTTTTGGCTGCAGTATAATGAGATTCCTTAGGGCATGCTTGATACCTAGCACAGACACATGTTGCATACATGATGTTAGGTCTACTAGCAGTCAAGTATAGTAGGGAGCCAATTATCCCTCTATACAAAGACTCATCAACAGGTTTCCCTGCTTCATCTTTGCATATAGTCATACTTGTTCCCATTGGAGTTTTCATTGTAGAAGCTGAGTCCAAACCATACTTCTTAATCAACTCCTTGGTGAACTTAGACTGGGATATGGACAACCCACTCTCAGTCTGTCTTACTTGAAGTCCCAAAAAGAACTTCAGCTCACTCATACTGCTCATCTCAAACTTCCCTTGCATAAGTTTGACAAACTTCCTACAAAGGTTGTTTTCAGTAGAACCAAAGATAATGTCATCCACATATCTGGACTAGTATTATCTTGCCTTTTGAATCCCTATAGAAAAGAGTTTTGTCTATCTTTCCTTTAGAAAATTTATTCTCAATGAGGAAGGCAGACAAGGTTTCATACCAAGCCCTTGGAGCTTGTTTCAAACCATATAGAGCTTTCCTAAGCCTATACACATAATCAGGAAAGTGAGAGTCTACAAAACCTGAGGGTTGTTCTACATAGACTTCTTCTTTTAAATCACCATTCAGAAATGCTGATTTCACATCCATTTGATATACTTTGAACCCTTGATAGGCAACATAGGCTAAGAACAGCCTTATTGCCTCCAGCCTTGCCACTGGAGCAAAGGTTTGATCAAAATCAATACCTTCCTCTTGTCTGTAGCCTTTTGCTACCAGTCTAGCCTTGTTCTTGACTATTGTGTCATTCTCATCAAGCTTGTTCATGTAGATCCACTTAGTTCCAATTATGTTGTGATCCTTAAGTTATGGCACCAGTTCTCAAACCTTACACTTTTTGAACTGACTGAGCTCTTCTTGCATTGCATCAATCAAGTTGGTGTCTTGCATGGCCTCTTCAATCTTCCTGGGTTCAATCTGAGACAGGAAGATAGAACATAAAACTGTGTTCATGCTCCTGCTCCTTGTTAGAATACCCTGACTTGCATCACCAATGATCTGGTAAGCTGGATGATCCTTCAGGTGTCTCTTTGCTGGAGGAATTTTGTCAGCATTATGGCTATTTCCAGTTTCCTCATCTTGATTCTCCACATTTTCTTCTTCACCCAGAGGGACTTGATCTCCCCCTGGATAGCTGGCATCTTTGTCTTCATCCAGATTAGCAGTAACATCTTCATTGATGGTCAGCTTGTCCAGCTTATCTGTTAGACCTGTAGAACTAACTGAAGAACTAGACAGTTCACTGTTAATAAACATTGACTCATCAAATACAACATGCACAGATTCTTCTACAACTTGAGTAGTCAAGTTGTAGATCCTGTATGCTCTACTATGGTTATTGTACCCAACAAATATCCCTTCTAGGGATTTGGCAGCAAACTTAATTTGGTAGTGTTTACCATTGACTAGTACAAAACACTTGCTACCAAAGATTCTGAAATAAGATATGTTTGGTTTTCTGCCTTTTAAAATCTGGTAGGGAGTCATCTTGTGTTTCTTGTTGATGGAGGCCCTATTGAGCACATGACATGCAGTATTTACTGCCTCAGCCCAGAAGTATTCAGGGAAAGTAGTGTCATTCAGTAGAGTTCTACTGGCTTCAATTAGAGTCATATTCTTCCTTTCAGCAACATCATTTTGCTGAGAAGTTTTAGGTGAAGAGAATTCCTGATGAATCCCAAATTCTTCACAGAATTTTGTCATACATTCAGACTGAAATTCAGTTCCATGGTCACTTCTAATTTTGACAACTGAGCTATTGTATTCATTCTGTATTTGTCTGACAAAAGTCTGGAAAATAGTTGGGGTTTCAGATTTTTGCCTCAAGAAGAAAACTCATGTAAATCTAGAATAGTCATCCACAACAACAAGTGTGTATGCTTTCCTACCAAGACTATGGACTGGCATAGGACCAAACAAATCCATATGCATAAGATACAAACATCTCTTTGAATCTTTGATGTCAAGTGACTGAAAAGAGGACTTAGTCTGCTTGCCTTTTTGGCAAGCTGAGCACACACCCTCTTTTATGCATTGAACTTGAGGACCATTCCTCACTAATCCCATACTGAACAGCAGTCCAATTGACTTATAGTTCAGATGAGCTAGCCTCTTGTGTCATTTGACACATAGAGAAGTTTTCCCTCCTGCAACCAGACAAATAGGTGAGTTGTTAGACTCACACTCTAGGTTAAGACAATACACATTTCCTTTCCTAGTGCCAGTCAAAATGATCTCTTGATCACTTGACCTTTTTACTAGGCACTCCCCTTTGAGAAAAGAAATATCATAACCTAGATCACTAAGTTGACTTATGCTAATCAGGTTATGTTTTAGACCCTTTACATAAGCCACTTTAGTGATTGTAATTGAATCACACAATATATTACCAAATCCTTTGATGACTCCCTTTTCTGATTCACCAAAGATAACTTTTGGTCCATTCTTTATGGGCACATAGTCCCTCAACATTTTCCTTGTTCCAGTCATATGTCTGGAACAGCCACTATCCAAGTACCATATAGGGGTATGGTCACTTAGATTTACCTGCAACAAATAATGAATCACTTACCCTTAGAACCCAATTTGCTAGTAGGTCTTAGGTCCTTGTTAGTTTGAAATCCTGTGAATGATCTAACAGGAATCCTACTTTTGGTTTTAACACTTAAGTTAAACCAACAATCCATGGCAAAGTGGCCCACCTTGCCACAACACCAACACTCAAACCTATTATACCTATTCGTAGGTACAGGCCTTCTTACTTTGTTGTCAATAGGCTTGTTAAGTGTTGGTGCTGGAACATCATTCTTCAAGAACTCCTCTTGAATATGATGGGCATGCCTATAGATTGGTCTATTGGCATTAGCACCCTTGCTCATGAAATTTTCATGCTCACAGTGACCATGTGTCATGTCATGATCATACCTGTTAGTAGGATTCACTACCTTCTTAAAGAAAATAGGGGGATTAACAGCTTGAGGCTGAACTGGAGCTTTACCTTTTCTGTGAGAATTGATAGCCTAGTTCTTCCCTTATAGCCTAGACCAGTCTTTCCTTTTTGTGAAACAAAATTGTCTATCAAAGGTAAGACTGACTTTGGCTTGGAGAATTTTGCCACTAGCTCTTTCTCTTGCTGAAGTTTTCCCTCCAGTTTCTTGATATGATTCTCTTTGAATGTGATTGTGCTCATCTGAATAACTGTAATGTTTTTCAATTTGGCAATCTCATTCAGTTTTTGATCCAGCAGTTTTGCTGAAACTGTTGCAGCCAGCTTAAGAGATTCAATCTCTTTGGCTTGCTCTTTAACAAGAAACTTACTCTTCTTTAGAGCATTCAGCAACCCACCATACTCATTAATGAGTTGGTGAACATCCCCCTCAGACTCAGATCCATCCACTTCTTTTGAAGAAGATGCTTCTGATTCTGATCCTGTAAAGTAATCTGAGACTATGGGTGAATTGTTTACCTTACTTGGTCCAGGCTGATCCTGATACTTATCTTCTTCAGATTGGGCCATCAGCCTTTTACAGCAATGTTCTTCCACTCCATTTATGGAGTCCAGCATCTGTAGGAATTCTAGTTCCCTAGAATCCTCTTCTGTTGAGAAGAGTCCAACATATATTTCTGCCTCTTCTTCTTCAGATTCTGAAGATGAAGAGTCTGTCCAACTCTTCTCCTTCTGAGCCACTAGAGACTTCTCCTTCTTGCCTTTGATCAGCTGCTTTTCTTATCCTTTGACTCCTTTCTTTTGTCAGGACAGTCAGCTATGACATGCCCAGACCTGTTGCAGCAATAACACACAATATTAGAATTAGATGATTTACCATGTTTAGAAGCATACCTGTCTTCCTTAGGAGTTTTCTTCTTCCTGTAGTATTCATCCTTGGAATAGGATGTAGATGAAGGTCTGGTTCTTATATTCTTTTTCTTCATGAACCTTTGAAATTGTCTTTTGAAGGCAGCAAAGTCTTCATCAGATTGTATGACTATCTGATGTGCATTCTTCAGTAACACCTTCTTCTGCTTAAGTACTCCTTCTAGGTGGAGAAGGAGATTTTCTCCTACCCTTCCTTGAGCCCTCAGCCTTGAAGGTTACTGACCTTTCTTTATGTTCAGATATGCTGCCCTTCTCTTCCTCTTTCCTAGCAGTAAGCTGCATTTCATATGAAAGCAGTTTTCCAAAAAGTGTAGGTGGAGATGTGTCACCCAATCTGGCCACTTCCCTGATTGCACATATCTTAGTGTCCCAGTCATTTGTTAGGGACCTAAAAAACTTGTCATTCAGTTCATAAGTACTGAAGACTCTTCCATATGTCATCAGTTCATTCACTATTCTGAAAAACTTTTTATAGCATTCAGCTATGTTGTCAGTTTTAATTTGCCTAAAGCTCTCATACTCCTGATTCAACATGGACTTTCTGTCCTCTCTGATATCTTCTGTGGCTTCCATATAGACAATCAATGTATCCCACATTTCTTTGGAAATTTTACAGTGCACACGATTCTGGAATGTGACATCATCTATGACACTTACAATTATATTCTGAGCTCTTTTATCTAATGTAGCCAAGATGATTTCATCTTTAATCATCTCTGAATAACTCTTTGGAGTTTGAATGTTTGCATCAAGAACTGAAATCTTCATTGGGATGAAGGAGCCTTCCAGTACTGTGATATAAATTCTTGGATCAGATGCTTCCATAAATAGTCTGACCCTTTCTTTCCAAATGCCAAAAGATTCTTTCCTGCATATTGGCAATTTCATAGATCCAAATTCCTTTTGATTTTCACTTGAACCCATTTTTGTTATCTATTGTTTGTCTTGGAGAAATCCTCTGACTGTTAGGTCAACTTTTGAGAAACCTCCCTCTGATACCACTTGAAAGACTTTGATTCAAGACCCTAAATAAACACCTAGAGGGGGGGTGAATAGGTTCTAATCTTTTTTGTGTCTTTTTGATTTTAAGGCAAACAGAAGTTTGTAATTACTTGTAGCACAGAATAATTCTAACTATAGAAATTAAATGCAACACAGCAAACACAAGATCTATAGTGGTTCCCCAAGATATGGGTACATCCACTTTCCCCCCTTCGCCTATCTAGTAGATAACTGGATTCAGCCTAACTTCCTTTCACTGGCTCGGATCCGCAGATCTTACAAACTCAGAACCCAAAATGGTTCCTATACCTCAGACTTTACACAAGTCCTACCTCAGATTCTTCCATGAATCCTACCTCAGGCCTCAGCCCTACCTCAGCCTTTATAATTAGGCTTACAACTCAGACTTTCCACAAGTCCTACCTCAGCACACTGCCCTACCTCAGCCTTTATAATTTTAGGCTTACAGTCTCAGATCTAACAATAGATCCTACAAGAATTTGTGAGAAATAAGTTTCAGAAAACTTCACCAGCTAGATTCCTCTGTTGATGTTGTCTTCTTAATCAGTTCTTGTATAAACTGATTCTTCTGATCCAACCTGACTTAGTTTTTCAAAGCTTCTTGATTAGGACAAATAAGGTGGATCTACTCTTCAAGTTGAAGTTGATTTTCGGTCAGCTTCTTCTTTAGATTCAGATTGAACTCTGAATCTTTCTTGCAGACAGACCTTGATCTGTCAGAATTCTTCTTTATGATCCAGAGATCTTTCTTCACGTTGATTAATTCTATCTCTGTTGTTTCCGATCTGGCTCTTATATAGAGCTTGCTCCATGGTTACCGGCTGATCCGGTTCATAACAAACTTCTGACAGTTCTGACAGTAGTGTCAGATCGGTTAGTTATGACAGCTGTCAAGTCACCAGTCACATCACCAGGTTCTTCAATGTCTGTCCAACTCAGCATACAACACTCAGCAAACTGCTTTACATGTGTCGACACATATAGGCTAAGTGTCGACACAAGTCTTCAAGGTGTCGACACAAATACTCCAAGTGTCGACACAAGTCTTCATGGTGTCGACACAAATACTCCAAGTGTCGACACAGTCTTCATGGTATCGACACAAATACTCCAAGTGTCGACACAGTCATACTTCTGCTTCTCGACAATGCTTTTTGTTGTGTGTGTCGACACAAGTGCTGTGTGTCGACAGAGCAGCTTCTTGTCTCGACATTTCTGTTGCAGACAGATAGCGTTGAGTGGTTGTCAAATGGCGTTGAGTGTGTGTCGATACAAGTCCTGTGTGTCGACACAAGTCCTGTGTGTCGACACAATTACTTCTAAACTCGACAAAGCCTCTTGAGAGTTGGTGTTTCGACACAAGTCTTGTGTGTCGAACACAATTGCTTCAGGTGTCGACATAGCTCCTGAGTGTCGACTCATCTTCTGATTTAAGTGTCGACACAAATCTGTTTTAAGTTGTCGACACAATTGCTTCTTTAGGTGTCGACATAGCTTTGAGTGTCGACACAGCTTCTTTATAAGTGTCGACACAAATTCTGGGTGTCGACACAACTTCCCTGAGTGTCGACAAAATTTGTCTGTGTGTCGACACACCTTGCCTGAGTGTCGACACAAGTTTCCTGAGTGTCGACACAGTTTCTTCACAAGTGTCGACACTTGTACTTAGAAAATTTTCCTTCAAATTTTTAACCTGCACAATGAAACTCAAACTTCTATCAAATACACATTGATGCATATCATTGATTAAGTTGTGGCTTCTCCAAATCTAGTACACATTTTCCAATGTACCCAACAACCTTGTATAGGGGTATAGTTGAATCACTGCTCTATCTCACAGCCAGTAGACCAGACATCATGTATGTCACTTGTGTCTGTGTCAGGTATCAAGCATGCCTCAAAGAATCTCACTATACAGCAATTAAAAGAATATTGAGATATCTAAAGGGCACACATAATCTTGGTCTATGGTATCCTAAAAATAGTGATTTTGAACTGATAGGGTATTCAGATGCAGACTATGCAGGATACAAAGAAGACAAGAAAAGCACATCAGGGTCATGTCAATTTCTTGGAAGGAGACTGGTGTCATGGAGCAACAAAAAACAGACAAGTGTAACAATATCCACAGCTGAATCTGAATACATTTCAGCTGGTGGTTATTGTGCATAATTAATATGGATTCAACATCAGTTATAAGACTACAACTTACAGCTATGTAAAATTTCATTATACTGTGATTCTACTAGTGCAATTTCTATTACAAACAATCATGTATCACATAGTAGAACAAATCATATTAAAATTAGATATCATTTTATTAGGGAACATGTAGAAAATGGAGATATTAGCTTAAAATTTGTCCTACAAATAAATAATTTGCTGATATTTTTACTAAGCCCTTAGAAGAAGAGAAATTTAATTTCTTTAAATTTGAACTTGGAATGTTAAATCTTGAGTAATTGATGCATATACAGAAATTGTTATAATATGAGATTCACATTTTTCAATAATTAAGTTTACCTATTTAGATATCAAGGATAGACCCCATAAATATTAAGGAACTAAATACAGAAAACAGATTTTTTGACTAAGTCAAAAATATGTCGAGACATTAAAAGTATATGTGTCGAGACATTCGGGTATTGAAACCCTAAGGTATATGTGTCGAGAACATACTCCTTGTGTCGACATGAGTCGATAGAACTCTGCCTTAAAACAACGCCAACTACAGGGAGTGTGTCGACATCTCGCTCTTCTTTGTGTCGACACTAGGGCATTTCCCAAAAATTTAGAATGGTCTAAATACAGCACGCCCTTTCAACTTTCAGAAAGGTTTGACTATAAAAAGGGGTGTAAGAGTAGTAGTCGACTACGCTTTGTTGATTTCTAGAACCTTTGATCCCTGAGTGTGCAAACCTAGAATTCTGATTAGTTGACACTCGTCAATCCTTTCTCTCAACACTAATGGCTCCCAAAAACGACGACAACATCAATGAAGGGTATGAACTCGTGCGGAATGGATTCGCCTCAGCAGAAGAAGGAATTAGGGATGTCATTGTCCTAATCCAAGAAGCAGACCTAGAATATCTGATGTCTGAACCTACTAACATCTGGAAAAGAGAGGTATAAGAATTCTTCTCTAATGCAACATTAGACTCAAAGTTCGACAAAGATTAAGTCAACTGTGAATGGGGCCAAAATTAAAATCACAAGCAGGAGACTGGCTAAGGTATTTTGTATACCTCAAATCGATCAAGAAGATGAAGTAGACATCACCAAGACTAAAGAAGGTTTGATGTGGTGTGGATTGGATACAGTCACTAAGATAGGAAGTACTCTGAACAGGAAGGGTATGAATTCCCAAGGCAAATTTCTGTCAGAAATCATTGGAAAAGTGCTGCTGTAAGACAGGAGCACATGACAGAATCTCTGCTCAAATATTTGAGCTAATGATAAGAGTAATCTTCAAAATCAAGACTGACTGGAGTAGAGTAGTCTTTGGTAGAATTACTGAGAGTATCAAGAAGCTCAACATGGGCAAAATTCTAAGTTTATACCTGACTAAAGCCATTCCAACAAGCCTAAACCTAAAACTGGGCACCAAGATAAATCACATGAGAAAAATGGATATGAGGATATTGTCCAGGTGGGATAGAGTTATATCCAAAGAGCCTCCTGTGGTGGAAAAGAGGAAAGAGAAGAAGAAGAAAGTTGTAGTGGTGGAAGAAGAATCTTCCAGTGATTCTGAAGTTAAAGGCAGTTCAAGCTCAGATCACCAGGATGATCCAGACCCCAACATTTCTCCAAGGACCTCAACTGAAATAAGGCATCAGGTCCAGGGGGAGATTACTCAAGAAGTGGACCTCATTGCAGAGGAAAACCTCAATGAGCCTTCTGTCTTAGACAGTGAAACTGTCAATCTCACTGTGATGGAAGTTCTCCAAGAACTAAACACAGTTGTGATAGAGGTTGTGGATCAGGAACAAGATGAGAATATGTCAGACAATGAGGCTGAAGTCTCTAAGGAGACTAGGGAAGAATTCTCACTGGAAGAGGAAGCTAACAACCAGGGGGAGTTACCTGCTACTCCAAAGGACCATATTCCTGCTAATGAAGTTCAGCATGAGGCTACCTTTGAAGACATCCATCTTGATCAAGATGGAGCACAAGTTGAGGGGGAGCTGGCAGCCCTGTCCCCTAGGTCTGGAGGTGCTGGTCAGCAACAACCTGTTGTCATAGCCAGTTCATCTGAATCGGAAGAGGAAGAAGTATCTCAACTGAAGACAAGAAAGTTAACTGAGCTCAAAAAAAAGAGTCTGAGTTATAAGAAGACAATTCAGTCTGGTACACCACCTCCTTCTTCTGTTATGGATTTTAGCTCCATCATAAGTTCAACTGCAGATCATGCTAGATAAACAAAGAAAGGACCTGGAAACATATGTGGATGAAAGTAAGGACTTGCAATTCCAACTGGCCCAAGATATAAAATCAATCTGATTTGAGGTTATTAGAAAAGCCCATGTATAAAGGCCCATAAAGGCCCAAGTATTCTCTCTTCTTTAGTCCCACATCTTGTATAGGATTTTTCCTCTCTTCTCATCTCCTATATAATTGTATTCTCTCCTTGTATTTACTCACATAAGCAATACAAGTTTTGGCTTCTCTCAACATGGTATCAGAGCCAGGTTCCATCCTCTAACCGTCCTGTGCACTTGTTAACCGCATCTACCCGCCGCCTTCCAGCGGTCTCCTGCGGTCTGCCTCCTTGCGGTTTCCTTCTCGCGGTCTCAGCGGACAGTCCGCTAACTGTCTTCTATCCGCCGCTCCTCGCTAACCGTCCGCGGCCTCAGCGGACAGTCCGCTGCCTTTCTCCGTGGATCCAGGTTCTCTCCTCTTCCCCCCCCCCCTTTTTATAGTTTTTTTTCTCCTCTATCCCGTGGACCCCACCTCTCGCGCGTCTCGCACGGTCTCCTGTTCTATCCGCGCGGCTTTTCTCCTATCCGCTCGAGTTCGTCAACTCGCGGCTTCTTTCTCTCCTATCCGCTCGAGTTTGTTAACTCGCGGTCTCTTTTTTCTCTCCCGCTCGAGTTCGTTAACTCGCGGCTTCTCTCTCCTATCCGCTCGAGTTTGTTAACTCGCGGTCTCGTTTCTTGTTCGCCGCCTTCTCGCGGCCTCCAGACCGTGCGGTCTGCTTCTTACCCGCTCTGGTCGTGGCCTGTCTGGCCGCTGGTGTTCGCATCGTGACCGTGCGGGTTCTTTCTCCCGGCCTTTTCTGCTCGCTGCTTCGTCGCTGCGGCTTGATCCTAGTCGCCGCGGTCTCCTCCCGTCTCTGCGGCCTGTCTCTCCAGCGGACCCCTGCCTGTTCGCTGCGGCCTCCTTCCAAGTCGGTGCGGCTTGTCTTCCAGGACTATGGGCTCCTCTGTTGACTCCACCGGCCAGGCGGCTAGTCCGCCCGCAGACCGCCCGACTTGTCCTACCGACCTGCGCGATGAATTACGCATCACAACCATCTCTCTCTCCGGGAAGAAAAATTTTCTCCCTTGGGCGCATTCTGTGCGTCGGGTTCTCCAGGCCAAGGGTCTCCTGTCTTACCTCACCTCAGGCTCCTCCGGCCCCCCCTACGGACGATTGGCTCCGCAACGATGGTCGTGTGCAGACTTGGCTCCTCAACTCCTTGGATGGTGAGCCGTATCAGATGGCCATGTATCACGAGATGGCCAAGTCTATATGGGATGAGCTGCACTCACTCTATTCCGGCAAGGATAGCCTTCAGCACCTCTACGACATCCTCACCGATCTCGTTGCTCTCGACGCCGGTGGCGCCCCGGACATGACGTCGTTTGTCGCTCGGGCTAAGACTTTGGCGGAGGCCTGGATACTACACCAGCCTTCTACCAGTGATCATGCTGCCCAGCGCGCTCAGAAGGAGGCGGTTTGCATTGTTATTATGATGGCCCGTCTTCCGCCTCACCTTCAGACTATCCGGACTCAGGTTCTGGCATCTCCCACCGTTCCATCCCTTTCTGAGATCTGTTCCATGCTCCTCCGCGTGACGCCTCCTCCGGATGCTCCTGCGCCGACTTCCTCGGCCCTTCTTCAGCATGCCCCTCCGCCCCTGCTTCCCTTGCCTCCCGCTGCTCGTGGTGGCCGCTCCGGCTCTCGGGGCCGCGGACATGGTGGCAGGGGGCGGCCGAAGTGTTCCTACTGCGGCAAGGACGGACACCTTGAAGCGACCTGTTACCGCAAGAATGGATATCCTCCTCGACCAACGGCTTCGGTGGCCGCAGATGCCTCCTCTCCTGCCTCTCCGGACCTTGAAGCTGTCCGCCTCCAGCTCCAGCACCTCCAGGGACTGCTCAACCCGCCTCCTGCTTCCCTGGCCTCCACCTTCCCTGGCCTCCACCTTCGTCTCCCAAGCAGGTACGGCTTGTCTCTCCACTGGTCCGTCCTGGATCATGGACTCCGGTGCCACTCATCACATTACGTCCCAGCAGCCTGCCACATACTCGGACTCTCCTCATCCGCGGTCTATCACCGTGGCTAACGGGGCCCTTGTTCCCGTCTCCGGATCGACGGACATCTCTCTCAGCCCGTCGTTTCCTCTCCGCTCGGCTCTTCATGTTCCGAGTTCCCCCTTCAATTTACTTTCTGTTGGTCGCCTTACTGCTGATCTGGATTGCTCTGTCATATTCACTTCCTCTTCTTTTGTCATACAGGATCGCAGGACGCGGACTACCATTGGTAAAGGCGGATTACGGAACGGGCTCTACCTTCTCGACACACCTCCTACCATCCTCTCCTCCGTCTCCTCCGTCTCCTCCACCGAGTGGCATCGCCGTCTTGGCCACGCTCCTCTACCTGTTCTCCAGCGGGCTCTCCCTGATATCTCTCCATCCGTTTCAGTGTGAGTCTTGTATCCTCGGCAAGCAGCCGCGTTCATCTTATCCTGCTCATTGTACCCGGAGCTCTGCTCCGTTTGATTTATTACATTCTGATGTATGGGAACCATATAAAACTACTAGTATTTCTGGTTTCCGGTATTTTATTACTTTCATTGATGATTATTCTCGCATGACGTGGTTGTACTTACTTCGTGATCGCTCCGAGCTTCCTCGCATTTTTCGAGCCTTTGTCGCTGAAACTCGTACCCAATTTCACACAACTATCAAAACTGTGCGCACTGATAATGCTCGTGAGTACACTGGCCACGACTTCGCTACTATCTGCTCTGAGTTCGGGATTATCCACCAAACCTCTTGTGCCTACACGCCTCAATAAAACGGCGTTGCCGAACGTAAAAACCGCCACTTACTTGATGTGACTCGCTCCCTCATGCTTCAAATGCATGTGCCCAAGCATTACTGGAACTTTGCGGTCTCCACGGCTTGTTTTCTCATCAACCGTCTCCCTTTCTCCGTCCTCCACTATTCTACTCCGTTCAGCCTGTTGTTTCCCTCGACTCCAGCTTTCCCTCTTCCGCCCCGTATCTTTGGTAGCACTTGTTACGTCCACCATCTGGGCCCGCCCTCGGACAAATTGGATCCCCGGGCGGCTAAACACATATTCGTGGGATATTCCCGTACTCAGAAGGGGTATCTCTGTTATTCTCCCGTCACACGGAAGCTCTCCGTCTCTGCGGATGTCACCTTCCGCGAGACTCAACCATTTTTTTCGGATTCTCTCACTACTCCTATCCCTTCGGCTCCTTTACCTCCTTCCATCCCACGACCAGTTCTCCCCGTTACAACGCCGCTGCTACCGGTTCCACCAGCTCTACCTCCTGTCCCCCCCGCACCACCCATCATCCGGGTCTATACTCGTCGCCCCCGTTGCTCTATGGCCCCACTGCAGTCCGCCTCAACCATGGTTACTCCGCGCCCGGCAGATCAGGTACAGACATCCACCGCTCATCCTCTGGCTCACTACGTCTCTCTACATCGCCTATCTCCCCATCTTCACGCTTTTGCTACTTCTCTTTCCTCGGTTTCTGTTCCTAATTCTGTGCAGGAGGCGCTCGAACATCCTGGCTGGCGGGCTGCCATGGAGGAGGAAATGGCTGCTCTCTGGACTAACCAGACCTGGACTCTCGTCCCTCTTCCTCCCGGTCAGAAACCCGTTGGGTGTAAATGGGTCTTTGTTATTAAACATGCTGCTGATGGCACTATTGACCGCCTAAAGGCCCGCCTTGTGGCTCGTGGCTTCACCCAACAGCAGGGGCTCGACTACGAAGAGACTTTTTCCCCGGTGGCCAAACTCAATACAGTCCGGGTTCTCTCTGTTGCGGTACATCGCCAGTGGCCCCTACTCCAAATGGTTGTCAAAAATGCGTTTCTGAACGGTGATCTCCAGGAAACTGTGTATATGCAACAACCTCCCGGGTTTGAGACCACGGGGGAGTCTCAAGTCTGCCATCTTCGAAAGGCCCTTTATGGTCTCAAACAGTCCCCCCGGGCATGGTTTGACAAGTTCAGTAAGGCCCTCCGGGAGATTGGTTTTACTCGAAGCTCAGCCGACTTCTCGCTCTTCACTCGTCACCGATCTACCGGGACCGTCCTTCTGCTAGTCTATGTGGACGACATCATTATTACTGGGAACGACTCGAATGGAATACTGGCAGTCAAACGTCATCTGAGCACCGTTTTTCAAACAAAAGATCTGGGGCCCCTTCGGTACTTCTTGGGCCTAGAAGTCGCCAGACGGCCAGATGGTTTGATCCTTTCTCAGCGAAAGTACTGTACTGACCTTCTTCATGATGCGGGTTACTCAGGCTGTAAGCCAATTGACACCCCAATGGATGTCAATCACAAGTTATGCGCGCAGGCCTCTGACTCAGATATCCTACTGGAAAATCCAGAATATTACCGTCGCCTAGTTGGAAAATTGATATACCTCACAGTAACCAGACCAGATATCTCCTTCGTTGTTGGTATCGTCAGTCGATATATGCATTCCCCCAGAAGCTCTCATCTTCAGGCGGTTGAACGTATTCTCAGATACCTCAAAACGGCTCCTGGACAAGGACTGGTGTACAAAGTCTCTTCTTCCACTCCTACTCTGGTAGCATACTCTGATGCTGACTATGCTGGGTCCCTCGATGATCGAAGGTCCACCAGTGGCTTCTGCACGTACTTTGGAGGACATCTGATTACCTGGCGGAGCAAGAAACAAGCGGTCGTTGCTCGATCATCAGCTGAGGCAGAATATCGGGCAATGGCATCAGTGGTGTCGGAACTAACGTGGCTTGAAAGCCTTCTCACCGATCTGGGTGTAAAGCTTCCTTCACCGGCTCTTCTCCTCTGTGACAGTCAAGCTGCTATACACATTGCCAAGAACCCAGTCTTTCACGAGAGAACTAAACATATTGAAGTCGACTGTCATTTTATCCGGGAAAAGGTTCAGCTAAAGAAGATCGACCTCAGACATGTTCCTGGTACTGAACAAGTTGCGGATGTCCTCACAAAGGCCTTGTCAAGTACCCTCTTCTATCAATGCCTGTCCAAGCTTGGTGCATACAATTTGTACGCTCCAGCTTGCGGGGGAGTATTAGAAAAGCCCATGTATAAAGGCCCATAAAGGCCCAAGTATTCTCTCTTCTTTAGTCCCACATCTTGTATAGGATTTTTCCTCTCTTCTCATCTCCTATATAATTGTATTCTCTCCTTGTATTTACTCACATAAGCAATACATACAAGTTTTGGCTTCTCTCAACAGAGGTCAATCTCTTAGAAAAGTACATGACAGATTTCTTCCAGAGGGAAGCACATGTTGTAATATACATGGCCAAACAGCAAGAAGAGTCAAAGAAGACTATAGATGAAACAGCTGTCCAACAGGGCTATGTTCTGGAAAATCAGACAAGATTGAATGAGAATCTAATAGAAATGCATGATATTTCCCTGACCAAGCTTGATGAGCACACTACAGCCCTTGAAGCAAAGATAGTCTCAACTTCTACTGCTGTTGAATCTCAGATTTCAACTCAGTCAGATTCTTTGGTCAAGGCTGTCAAGGACTCTGTCCAAACCTTCACTGAGAACTTAGTCAAGGTAAAGAATCATCTTACGGCAGGTCTACATCATACAGTTGATCAAGTTAGATTTCAGAAAAATGACCTCAGAGATCACATAGAAAGAGAAGTCATAAAGAGGGAGAGGGTAATGATAAAGGCCAATTTTGAGCATGCTACATGGATATCAAACAACATCAAAGAAACTTTAGCCCATCCTCCCCTTTGGTATGATGGTGACCAAACTGCTGAGTCTGGTTGTCAACCAACTCTATTTGAAGTAACTCATGTTGCTAGCAATCCATGTACAATCCTCCTGCACAAATTCAATTTGAAGTCATTCAAGCTGCTGTTCAACATATGTACAGTCCTCCACAACCAGTTCAAAATGTTATATGTGAAAAGGTGGAGATGTCTGCATTTGCTATGCTGAAAGAGAAAGAGGCTCGGCTGTCAAAGAAAATGTTTAGGGAACAAGCTGAAGCTAGGCCTGACTTTGAACAATGGAGCCCAACCTCCAAATAAATCATACTAACTGCATGGAAATCAGTTAATGTTAATGTTACTGATAGAGGTAAATGGTATCATGAACAAGAATGGGCTAAACATTTAAAGCAACAAGAGGTTATCCAGAAATTCAGACATGATCTGAAGACAGGGAAGATCCTTGTTAATGATGTTGAGCCCAGTAAATACTTTCTCAAGCCTTATCACTATTTTGAGAGGCAAAGGCTCAAGGAGAAAGAGATTTCTAAAACCAAGGTTGATAAAGGTAAAAAGGTAACAGATGTCAAGGTGTCTGAAGTAAAAGCAAAGATACTATCTGGAAAAGGCATAGTCATCAAAAAACCAGAGTATCCTTAGAATATGTTTTCTAGGCATTTTTGTACCTTTACTTTTAGATCAGTATAACAAATTACACAACTGTAACCCTTGAACAAATTTATAATGAAAATTTTAGTTGCACTATGTTATCTATATTTGTTATCAATTTTATTTGATTTGAAGAAGTCTCTTTCAACTCAATGATATACACATGTTTGTATTTGATATATATTTCAATTTATGTATGCAGGTTGCCTACTTCATGATTGGACAGGTGGACACAAGAAGCAGGCAAGATTTTGAAGAAAAATTGTCTAAGCACAAAATCGTCGAGTAGAGTCGGCAAAGTGCCGAGTGAAGTCAGCACAGTCTTTACTCAGCATCCTGCAGTACAGAAAAATGGCTATGTACGAAAGTGTCGACACACTTCAAATGTGTCGATACCTTTGCAGCAGCTGTGTCGACACAAGTAAGCAAACTCGACACCTTGAAGACTAAGTCAGAGTGTCAAGATAAGTCAGTTAACTCAACACACTGAAGACTAAGTCAGCAGTATCAATACAAAATAGGCAACTCGACACATTGAAGTTTCAAGACAGCTGTGTCAAGACAAGACAGTTGTCTCGACACCTTGAAGATTATATCAGCAATGTCGGGATGAGTCAGCTTACTTGACACTATAAAACTGAAAGCAGTTGTGTCGAGACAACACAACTGTCTCGACACAAAGAAAACAGAGAATTACTCTAAGTAAAATTGTGTCAAGACAAATCAACTGTCTCGACACAATGAAGAATTAAAGAATAGAATTATCAACACAGCAGACAGAGTGTGTCGAGACAATCCAACTGTCACGACACTAGGCAGAATTAAAAGAGGTCAACACAGACAACAGCAATGTCGAGACAAGTCAACTGTCTCGACACTTTCAACTTTAAATGGAAAATTCTTCCAAGCAAGGGTGTGTCGATACTGCTAAGATATCTCGACACAAGTGTCGAGACACTTTGACCATCTCGACACTTATGTTTCTGAAGAAGTGCAGAGTCAACACAGAAGTGTCAAGACAAGTCAGAACTATCACGTCAGCTACAGTAAAGAGATATTTCGACCGAAACAGATTAGAGGAGAACTTTGAAGTATGATGTCAGCTGCTGATGTCATCAACCAGTAGGTAGTCATCCACGAAGGCTATAAATAGAAGCGTTGTCTATACAAAAAAACACACAAGACAATTGAAAAAGCAAACAGAAATTCTCATTCTATTTTCAACTCGAGGAGGAAAAAGACGGAGGTTTTCAAGAAAATCTCCAGATCCTTTTTCAAAGTCGATCTGAAGATTAAGGTGGATCCGATCAACAATTTCTTCAAGGTAATCAAGCCGATCAACATCAAGAAGATTGCAGATCCAGTGAAGCAACTTTTAAGCCAACCAATTTATTAAGAAGACATTTATTGCTGCTGAATTGAAGAATCTGTGCTAACAGATAAGTCAGATTACAGAAGTTCTGTTTTCTGAGAATCACAATTTTGTTTTCTCTATATTTTGTAAGATCTCCTTGAGATCTGAGTGGGTGGGAGATCTTTTCTCTGAGTTGTAAGCCTATTTTATAAAGGCTGAGGTAGGGTTCTTGAGGGACCTGAGGTAGGTGGTTTTAGAGAATCACTGAGTTGTAGGCCTATTTTATAAAGGCTGAGGTAGGTGGTTTGAGAGAATCACTGAGTTGTAGGACTATTTTATAAAGGCTGAGGTAGGGTTCTTGAGGGACCTGAGGTAGGAGATTGAGAGAATCTCTGAGGTAGGACATGTTGGTCTGAGTGTAGGTTTATTCACAGAAACTGAGCCTGTAGGATCTTTGGATCTGAGTTAAAGAGGAGGAGTTATAACCTCATCTAGCACATTGCTTGTGAGGAAGAAGGGGGAAAGTGGATGTACCCTAGATAGGGGAACCACTATAAATTCACTGTGTACTGTGTGCTGTGATCTGTTGTTGCTTGTGCTGTGATCTAAGTTTTTGTAACTGCAAGATTACTTAAGTGAGGAAGATCTGAAAGAGTAATTTAAAAAGACACCTATTCACCCCCCCCCCCCCTCTAGGTGATTATCTACCCATAGGATTATCTTTCACAAACGTCGACGAATCTTTACATACATTATAACACAAGGATTCACCCGCCCACTAGTTATAACCACCAAGCCATACAAACTCTCATTTCCATCACTCCATCGTCATTTAATCATGCCACGAAGGGTTACACTTCTCAAAATGAGAGGCTTCGACCCATAGGAAAACCAAATCACTACATTGATTTCAATTCCTTATGAGTTCACTTGCAACTCTAAACACATCAAGACTATGATAGTCCTGGAAGCCTTCATTTGGTGGTAATCAAAATATAACATCACCTCTATTCAACACATAAGAGCGCCAACGTACAAACAACTACCACTCGAACTTTGTGTAAATCACACACAAAAGAGAAATCAACACCCAAGACATCATAATCTCTACAGGGTGCTTTCACTTGGACTTTCTCTGTGCTTTTACTCAAAGCAAACAAGCTCAATCAATTAAAGTTTCCTAGAGGTTTCACCATATAGGTTATCACACCCATGTAGGTTCACCCATACAATGGTCAATTTAAGTAACTTGAGCACACTCCCAGGATCAGGTTCCCAAACCATCAATCTCTAAACTCACGACATATATGAATTTTCATATTATCGTGCCAACAGTTTAGTTTTGAACGAAACACTTCCAACCTATCTTATGGTAGACTAACGTCTTTTCACGAGTGTTACTTATGAAGTGACACAAATATCAATTTCCATCATCATGTTAGGAAATCAACCTCATATAAGGTCACAATTACATCGTTACACAACCATCAAATTTCGACTCATCCGATATAGTCACCATTCATGTTAATGCTTCGTGAACACCGCGTACAAAACTATCATAACATCAAAAACAATGGCTCAACTATAAGAGACACAAAAGAGGAGGATAAACTTCCATAAAGTCCAAAATAGAAGAGGGTATAATAGCTTAACACATGTAACAAAACGTTGTTCATACTTGCAACTACATGCGCACTCAAACCTCTAAAACATGCTACTTTGCACAAAAAGGAAGGGGTAAAGAAGGTCATCACCACTGCTTCATCAAGGTTGAGATCGGCACCCACGAGAAACGTGACCTTGATGACCACAAAGAAAGCAGACAATGAATGACTTCTACATCTTCCTTGATCCCCTTGAACTCTCGGCTTTGGCTTCTTCAAAGGCATGCGCTCTTTTTGATTCAGCAGCTAGCAATCTATTTCTTTCAAATTCTTCTTCCAACTAACTTTGCCCTCGACGAATGACAAGCTCCAAGTTACGGGCAGCTTGAATCAAAATGGAGAAACTGATAGACGCTGACGTGCACAATTTGGCCTTCCACTCCTCACACAGCATTTAGTGAAATATCGTGCTTTGTCCTCATCACTTACCAGGACATGCTCAGCATAATGGCTCAGTCACAGAAACTTTTGGAGGTAAGCCTCCACAGACAACTCCTGCCTCCACAGACAGAAAATTTTCGAGTAGTATGAGGCGGGTAGTCGTCGGAATAAAATGTTCCCAGAGAGCCGAAGCAAACTCTTCCACGGGGATTGGGAACCAAGGTCGTTGGGCAAAACGTCTACGACACTCCTCTTGTCGCCATCTCTTAGCCTCCCCAAAAAGTGCAAAGGAGATAAGAGTGACCCTCAACTCCGACGGGACTTCTAAGGCCAAAATAAGGTCTTTAATCCATTCCAACCAATCCTGAGCATAAGCGGGTGAATCAACACCGTTGAACAACGGTGGATGGCAACTCAAGAAGTAAGGGAGTGGGGCCACCATCTTCACCAATCACCTAATAGAATGACAGAAAGACTCAGCAACACGCGCACAATTATATATCGCAAACAACTAAATTTATCGAACCTACAAAAGGGTTAGTGTACATGTCATGACGTCAACACATGTTGGTATGTAGTGACATAATCGTTAATTCACAACATGACTTGTGTATTCCTACACCAGGAATCCTCATTTCACAGAAGCGCCTTATCTTAGGTCTCCATATTTTCAGACCTCATAGGGGTTCCACACAAGACTGACAAGTCTGAAGTCGCGTCATGTCAACGATTTTATTCTACCTCGAGGTTCTAATTAATTCGAGTGAGGCTTCAAATTAGCCACTCTCTTACCAATATACCTTCACAATTTTCCATTATAAGGGTCAAATACTCCCATAATCTCATATGCATTATAGACATCGCAGTAATTAAGGATGATGAGTAAGTGTTTATAAATCACGAGTCGTTCTACCATTTGACCCCAACCATGCAAACCAAATTGCCTCGTGAGCATAGTCCCATCATTTTTTTGTACCACTTTTCAAAATGGAAAGTGAAACTCAGCATACGCGTGTGATCATTACAAACCGCAAACAAACAATCAACATACGAAAGACACTCAGGTCCACCATCACATCTTATGCATGACTACTACAATGGTCTTAGGATAAGACTTTACAAGTATCACCTTGGCAACAATAGGGTTCAATACACCACTGTTAAAATGACACCAAACTCAGTCACCATGCACGTAATCCAACGCACGACAAACATCACGGTGTAAAATTATCAAGTCAAATATTAGACTTGAGTCAAACCTAGTGCTCACCCTGCAAACACACATGGGAATTTACTTGCCTGGACAACCCCGTCGGACTCTCAGGCACCCAATTCACAGGGTTTACAAACTCAAGGTTTAACGATGGCTCAAAACACAAGCACAGTGCACCCAAACTAAATTAGAAGTACACAACTCCCAATTTCACTGAACCTTTTACCGATCCGAACTCTCAAACTAGACTCACGGTCTATCTCATGATTCAACACACAAAAAGGAAAGTAGATTTTGCATCCAAGTAAAAGAGCGTAACATAGAGGAATAAAGGTTTGTATCTGTACAAAAGAGTGTGACAGAGAAAGCAGCCCACAACTGTCCGAAAGAGTGTGGAAACAATCCACAATTATCCAAAAGAGCGTGACAGAGAGGAGTCTGTCACTATCAAATAGAACGCGATAGGGAGTGTTACATTACTTCTGTTCCGGAAATGTCGTGACAGAAGGTACAACTTTGCCTTCGATCTTAAACAATACTTTCCCAACGGAGTCTAAAACGGCTTTAAAACATATGAGCAACGTGACCTAGACTAACAGGTCAGTACACGTAACTACACGTGGCGGGGATCCACCCATCCGGTCATTACACTACATCGCTCACGAATCATAATTCATCGCTGCCATTAACCTAGCGTGTCATTACTTAATCATCAATCTTAAGTGAGAATTTATCGCTCGCTTGCGCACGTTAGGGTCACACCACCAAGCGTAGGGGTAACCCAAATAATCAGATGCCTCTTTTGATATATCACACTTAATTCCACACGGCATACGCGTAATTCAACGATTTCAACCAACAGATCACCAAAGATTTGGCACAATCTATAGTTAAGCGCTACAGTATCGTGTGAGTCACCACAACAGATCTCGTCGTAGCGACCATGACTTTTTGTTCCACTAGTCATGTTCGCAAAAGGGTAGCCATAAAGGCTCACAACCCTTATCGGAATACCAAGGTGGTCAACACTTAACTTATGGAAACACCCAAATCGTAGCGGCAATTCGCCTGACATTCGTATTCTTCTACGGGTAACTGTCAATTCCATTTTCCAATTACGTTTCCATGGAGAAATGAAGATCAAAAGCATTTCAGTCAATCATTATTAATGCTTACACATGTGAGACACATGGTCTAGCAGTCGTAAATAGGGAAAATCACTAAGCATGGGACGCTTAAATTCCCAAATGTGCACGAAAACAATGATTTTGGTCATTTCTAAGTGGACATTCTGCTTAAATTTAATAACTTTAGGCTCTTGCACTGTATGTGCTCACCACCCGTTAAAAAGGGTTCGTCACGAAACCTAAAGGCTCTCGGATCGCAAAACCTAAAGTCTGATACCAATTGTAACATCTCTGCCCTGCAAATAGTATATAGCATGGGTCCGGCCAGGGCCCCACAGCATACAAAATCTACAAACCTAAAATGCTATTAATTGATTCAAAAAACTACTTAAATAAATCAGAGTATAAACCTGCAACGAAAACTAAGACAAGCCCAAAACAAGGGACCCAAATGTCCACATCTACAAGAAATGAAACGCACCAAAACAAGAGGTGCTCAGCCTTAAGGCCTTACATGCTTTTTACAACAAACGTTTCGTACTCTACAAGATTCACATGGATCGGCACACGGGTCGGCAATGCATGAAAGCTATACAAAACTTTGGCCTTCGAGGGCCAGCACAGCATGGGGCTTCTTGCCCGCAATTTTTCGCTCGGCTCGTCAGCACCGCCTGTACAATCCACAGAGACGAGGTAAAAATAAAACAGCGGTCAGCTTTAGCTGACCACAACCGGTGTAACGACCCCACCCCATTCCCGAGGTGGTGGTACTTCTTCCATATAATAAAAAGGACAATGCAGCTACTAACAGGCCAAGCACAATCAACAAGAGTACAAAACGTCATAAACGTTGGCACGCGTGACCACCAATATACACCCAAAGAACAAAGGACAATAAACCAAGGGACACGCCAAGCATCACCTTTCAAACTACTAAGCATGTGACATGGACACACTGAAGTCGCACGATCCAAACTTCGATGCTAAGTATAATAATACAATCGTGACTCGAGAGATAAACTCGTCACTCGTCGTCACCCATAATAACAAGATGGACAATGCATACAATCGGGGGAATAAACTTGATTGACAATCCCTCAGGTAGGGTGGCTTGAAGGGGGGTAATTTCTCAGTGCCCTCTTCAACTAGGGGACATGAAAGACTGGATGAATGCGGCAGTCAGGAGGCAGATATAGCCGGTAGGCCACCATTCCTACCTCCTCCAGAATTAGGATGGGAACAAAGTAGCGAAAATATCTTGGGGGTGCAGGAGACTTGCTAGTGTACTCTGTCGTTGAAGCTGTAGTTTGACGAACACCTTCTCTCCGACGAGAAGACCACATCACGGTGATCTCGGTTAGCATGTTGGACTATGCGCTACTGAGTTTGGAGATGATGATGCTTGAGTTGGCAAAGGGTATCGTCGTGATCCTGTATATTAGTGGCCAAAGCCAACACTTGACACTCCCCCGACAGACTGAACGGTAGCGTCGGGGGCGGTCACCCATATACCACCTCAAAGGGGGTAGAGCCCGTGGAGGACTGATAGGAGGTGTTGTACCATAACTCCGCCCAAGTGATCCACTGAGTCCAGTGGCGTGGCTATGGTACAACCACGACCAGAAGGCACTCTGGAACACTGGATCGCGATAATTGATGTTGGAATGGGGAAACCCGTGCAAAAAAACCACTTCCCCTATAAAAATCTGAGGGACGAAGCTGGTTGTGTAGGGGTGCTTGATGGGTATGAAATGCCCATACTTGGAGAGACGGTCCACCACGATCAGAAGGCAATCACAACCTTGAGAACGGGGAAGTCGAGTGATGAAGTCCATCACGATGTCCTCCCTGCTCTCAGGGTTATGATTGTATTTTGGTCGTGGTGGACCGTCTCTCCAAGTATGGGCATTTCATACTCATCAAGCACCCCTACACAGCTAGCTTCGTTGCTCGGACTGTTATAGTAGAAGTAGTCTGTTTGTACGGGTTTCCCGTTCTATCGTCAGTGATCGCGATCCAGTATTCATGAGTGCCTTTTGGATGGGGAGGAGGTGGCGGCGTAGCTTGCCGAATGGAAAGGAGGGAGTGGATGTCACGGACGATGATCTAGAGGTCGGAGACGGTGGTGTCGACGCGATCAATGCGGTCATAGTTTGACGAACACCTTCTCGCCTGGGGAGAAGACCACAGCACGGCAATGTCGGTTGGCCTGCTGGACCATGCACTACTAAGATCGGAGAAGATAATGCTTGAGCTAGCGGAGGGCCTCTTCACGATCATGAAAATTAACTGCCAAGCTTGCACTTGACACTCCCCCGACAGACTGAACGGTAGCCTCGGGGGCGGTCACCCATATACCATCTGAAAGGGGGTAGAGCCCGCAGAGGACTGATAGGAGGTGTTGTACCATAACTCCTCCCAAGCAATCCATTGAGTCCAGTGGTGGGGTTGTTCGGTAGCAAAGTAGCGCAAGTATATGTCGACGCAACGGATGAGGACCTCGGTTTTTCAGTCAATCTGGGGATGGTAGGTCGTGTTGCACCGCAACTTGGTGCCTGTAGTTGAAACATCTCCTGCCAAAACCCTCTCGTGAACACCGGATCACGATCACTAACGATGGAATAGGGAAGCCTGTGCAAACGGACCCTTCCCCTATAAAAATTCGAGCGACAAAGCTGGTTTGTAGGGGTCCTTGATGGGTATGAAATGCCTATACTTGGAGAGACGGTCTACCCCGACTACAAGACAATCATAACCCTGAGAGCGGGGAAGTCGAGTGATGAAGTCCATCGCGATGTCCTCCCTGCTCTCAAGGTTATGATTGCGTCCTGGTCGCGGTGGACCGTCTCTCCAAGTATGGGCATTTCATACCCATTAAGCACACCTACACAGTTAGCTCCATCACACAGATTTTTATAGGGGAAGTGGTCAAGAAAGCAAAAGAAAATCAGGAAAGCATTAGGGTAGCACGGGTTTCTCCATTCCATTGCCAGTGATCGTGATCCAGTGTTCATGAGTGCCTTTTAAACGGGTTGGACCAGGCGGAGGTGGTGGCGTGGCTTGCTACTTGCCAATTGGAAAGGAGGGAGTGGATGTCGCGGACGGCGATCTGGAGGTCGGAGAGTGGTGTCGACGCGGTCGATGCGGTCGGAGAGAGTTTCGACAGAGGGAGGAGTGTCCTTCTCGCGCGCCATGTTGCGGGTCACAAGCATTCACAGATCGAGTGCTGTGAGGTTCGGCGAAGTCCGAGGATGGCGCACCCATGGTCTGAAATTGACTGCAGGAGGTAGGTTTCCCGCGAGCTGAATGGTGGAGAGGAGCACATCTTTCGCGAGAGGCGTAGATCGAGTAGTTAAAAGGCGGAGCGGACGAAATGTCAAGACAGAAGTGCGGCGCGACCCGACGAGGAAAGTCGATATAATCCCGATGCTTCGGTGAGAAGAGCGAGTCAACACTGTGCGGAGCGGAATGGGGGCGATGCGAGATCGACGGCGCTGGATCCGACAGGTTCGGACCAAGTTGATAGGAGAGTCGGGTAACTAGGGTTGAATGCAGGTTCGTTCCTCTCCCCTTTCTATTCAAGTCCCAAAATGCAAGATACAAAATAGCAAAAGCAAAAATACTAGACTCCTCCTTTATATATAGGAGGGTCCCCAACATAAGACAAACATATAAAAAATAGGTCAGTTATTCCGCCGCTGTGCTCGGGCCACGTGCTCGCTGTGTATAAACACGTGTGTATCGATGTCCAAGGATGGAATCGCCCGTGCTCGTATTAGTATCAGACAAACTACTTATATCATCTGGAATGAAGAAGGAAGGGTTCACAAAATCAAGCTGAAGGAGGAGACCACAGAGAAGAGTTCGTGAGAAGAAACCTTAATGTTTCTAGGTCAATGGTGGTTCTTCTTTAACCTCTCCACCATGATTGTGATTCTAAAGTAAAGCTGCGCTCCAACACTTCCAAGGAAGAATCAGGTTTAGCTCTAAATCGTTTATATTTTTTTTTTAAATGGCTAATATGTTTTCTCTCAGTCTTATTTTATCTGTAGGATGGCTATGTTAAATGTGACATCTGGACCTATATCATCAAGGACAGTTGGTATGCTAACATTTTGGTTTATTCAAGACTAGGTCTAGAGGTTCTTTTATTTGTTTGATTTCTTCTCATATATATATGAATGAAAAACTCATATTATATTCCTTTTATTTTCCTATTGGTCCTTTCTTTCCATTTTGACAAACTTTATTGATGTTGTACTGCACAGAAATCTAGTCACATGTTGAAGATGATTAAAAGAAAACTGACTGTAGAATTTTGAATGTTGGATTGTTTATTTAACATCAATTTGCAAAAAATCAGATGTTGGAAGCTGAAATAGTCTTAAAATGAACTTGAATGGTAATGTGTTCTGCTTATATCCCTAGTATCAAGGATTATGCCAACATAAAATATTGTTTAATGACGACTCTGATATTCGCTGAACATATTTTATAGCGAGAGTGTCCCTAAAGTTTGTACACTCTTGGGTCGCTTGGAATGGACTAACAACATCTACGTAATCATAGAACTCTTCTCCTAGGTTTTGCTCTAGAATTTCTGAGTCAACCTCGTCCAGCATTTGCGCATTGCATTCTAATCTTTTCTTCACTAAAAAATTATGTAAGATGCAGCATGCGTTTATGATCTTAACCTGCATTAAAAAAAATATTTAGATTGGTTGTCGTTTAAAATAGCAATCAACAAGTGTGACGCCGCATACCTGAACTTTAATGTTGAAGAACGATGGTTGTCGTAGAATAACTCATCGTTTCTTCAACAACCCAAAGGTTCTTTCTATGACATTTCTTTCTTTAGCACGTCGTAGATTAAATAGTTCTTTGTAGTTTGTTGGGTTATTACTCTGATGTGATCACTCCTTCAGGTGATAATGCGTCGATCGATATGGGCAAGAAAATTTAGACCATTTGCATAGCCGGCATCTACAAGATAGTACTTTCCTAGGTAGTGCAAATAGCTCTGATTGATGCCTTTATGATGATATCTCTTTTACGTTTGTTGGGCACCTCATTATGATCCATTGCAGCAAAACTATGTATGAAACGAGTGAACATCAAACCACAATATGAAATCTACATTATGTGATTTCACGAGTTGGTGCTAATACTACATATGGTTTGGCATAATATATCATTCTACAAGGTTTCTATCGCCATATTATTAGTAGATTGCAATTCAAGCATGAAAGACATCCACAGAGTGAAACAAAAATGATCAGATCTAACACATATATCCAGCAAAAAAATAGAAACCGAAAGAATATGAAGAAAATATATGGAGGAGGAAGAAGATACCTGGAGGAGAAAATTGCAACCTGAAAGACGGATCGCAGATCGGGACCTAATTCAGAAAAAAACGGAGAGTTATGGGAGGAAGAGGGAGGAGAAAAATAGGAAGAAGAAAAAAAAAGGAGGCGGAAGAAGAAACCTGCCGGAGGAAACAGCGGTCGGAAAAGAGCTTCGTTGGCGGGAGCGGAAACAAGCGGAAACCAGCGGATCGTGACCTAATCCAGAAAAAAAAAATTTTGAGTAAGCGGCGGAAGAGGAAGAAGAAGAAAGAGATGCGTCCCCTGTTCGGTCTCCGGGTTTGGGTTCGGTTGAGTCAAGTCGGGTGCTTTATTTTGGGGAAAGTCCTCGGACTGGAAGGGTAGTTTGGTAATTGATGTTAGGGTTGTTTATGCGAAGTTTGTTGTGGGCCTGTGGCCGTCGACTTGCTGTTCAGTGTGCTCTGGGCGTAGTTCGGTATGTTCTTCTTCTATGAGAGTTGTCTCTAGGAAGTAGTTGTGTATGGCAGTGAAACTTGTATGTTTGTGGTTTCTGTGCTGTATTGTAATTCTGCTAATGTTTTGATGTTGTATGGTTACTGTTTGGGAACCTTGATAATATTAAGCTATTGGTGTTTAAGTGGTTGAATTATTGGGACTGTTTATTGTGTTGTGGCAGTTGTAATTGGTGCTCGAAGTTTTAGATCGCATCATTTGATATCAGAGCGGTGATCGGGCCAGGGATAGAGGGATCATGCCAGTTTCAGATTTTACAAGATCAAAAGATCCGATGTCGGACATCGACGCTCTCCGGTTGAATTAGGATGTCATGGCGAAAACGATTCAAACGTTGAGCGATCAGCACAGCCGGACGTTGGAAGAAGTAAAAGAAATGTTGGCTCACTGTGGATTGGGAAGCAAGGGTCGGACACCCGACACACAAACGGACGGTGGCAGTCTCGCTTCGCCTTATGAAACTCGAACTCATATGCAGCTGGACTATCAACCGGCGACGAGGTTACCTCGGGTGGAGTTTCCTAAATTTGACGGGGATGCAGTTGCCAAATGGTTGTACCACTGTGATTAGTCTTTGACATAGATGGCACGCCGGAGAAGATGAAAGTGAAATTAGCATTATTTTGGCACAAAACATTCATGAAAGCTCGGTTGTCCACACAGTGGCCAAAATGGGAGGAATACAGAATG
Organism: Platanthera zijinensis; assembly: GCA_039513925.1. Lineage (NCBI taxonomy): Eukaryota > Viridiplantae > Streptophyta > Magnoliopsida > Asparagales > Orchidaceae > Platanthera > Platanthera zijinensis. The sequence goes on from CM077082.1 coordinate 46,005,636, forward strand.
GCGTTGCAGAATCGTTTTGTCTCCGTCTTGTTTGACGACACGATGAGTGAGCTCACTAAACTGAAGCAAAAAATGATGGTACAAGCATATCTTGATGAATTTGATCTCTTACTTCATAGAGTGCATCTAGCTGAGGCGTATGCTATGAGTTGTTGTCTTGCGGGGCTCAACGATGACATAGAATATGCAATCTGAATGTTTCAACCAAAAACGTTGCAGGAAGTCTTTCAGCTTGTCCGTATTCAAGGGTCCACGATCGGGGCGACGATGGACGTCGGCCGAAATGGATGAGAAGAGGAATAAGGGGTTTTGTTTTTGGTGCAATGAAAAATATTTTCAAGGACATAAATGCGCAGGCAGACGCCAATCCTACGCATTGGAACTGTTATCCGACGCGGACGAGGAAGATGACGAGGTGCACGGAACAACCGAGGTCGTGATGCTTTTGGCTGAGGAGCGGGTCGTGCTTCTTGGGGCAGAGGAACATGGTACTAATAACATGGACCTGCATGTTTCCGTCCACACATTGTCGGGGATTTCACATTATCACACTATGAAGGTGACGACGTCACACAAACGACTGCCCATTAGTGTCTTGATTGACACAGGTATCACTCACAACTTCTTGGATGTGGAAGGAACAACTAGACTGCAGTGTGCGGTGGTGTTGATCCCTCCTTTCACGGTGGCGGTGGCTAATGGACAAAAAATCGTGAGGTCGAGTAAGGTGGAGAACTTCAATTGGAAAATGCAAGAGGTAATGTTCGCTTCGGACGTGCTCATACTACCTCTAGGAGGCTGCAAATTGGTGCTTTGGGTGTTGTGGTTGACCACACTAGGTGTCATTAATTGGGACTACCAACCTTTGTATGGAGTCTGCGAGCCAAGGCAAAAAGATAGTGTTGCGAGGAACTAAAACAGCAGTTGGGAGTTGGACGAAGCCACGACAAATGCAGAAACTATTGCGGAAGGAAGGTCAGCTAAATATGATGCCATTGTGTCATATCTGGGGGAGGAGCTTAGCTCGGTGGATCCGGATGATAATACTCAGGCGGGTGAAGTGATCAAGGATCCATTGACGGAAGAGGAGGACCTACAACTCACCGTGTTGCTAAATGAATTTGCGGATTTGTTCAAAGAACCAAAGGAATTGCCCCCAATAAGGGATCACGAACATTGTATCAAACTCAAGGAGGAAAATGTTGAATTTAATTTGCGCCCGTACCGCTGCCCGTACCGCTACCCACCATTAAAGAAAGCTGAGATTGGGAAGTTAATTCAGGAAATGTTGAGCTCAGGCCTCATAAGGCACGGTGGCAGCCCCTATGCATCGCTAATGGTGTTAATCAAGAAAAAGGACGGTTCGTGGAGGCTATGCATAGATTATTGTCAATTAAACAAACATGTCATCAATGACAAGTTTCCGATTCCGATAATCGAAGAACTTATTGATGAGTTATATGGCGCAATTGTTTTCTCCAAGTTGAATCTTTGGGCAAGTTATCATCAAATAAGGATGGTGGCGTAGGACATATACAAGACGGCCTTCCGAACTCATCAAGGGCAATATGAATTTGTGGTTATGTCTTTTGGATTGACGAATGCGTCTTCCACCTTTCAGAGTTTAATGAATAAGATATTTCAAGGCCAGCTTCGACAATTCATATTGGTATTTTTTTGATGATATGCTCATCTTGAACAAGTCGTGGCAAGAGCATTTGGTTCACTTGAGGTTTACTTTCAGCATTTTGCGGGAGCAGAGGTTGTTTCTCAAACCCAACAAATGCAGCTTTGGTATGCGGGAAGTTTCCTATCTGGGCCACATAATATCATAATAAGGGGTAGCAACTGGCCTGTCCAAAATTGAAGCCATGATCGGGTGGTCGGTGCCCAAAACTATAAGACAGTTGCGGGATTTTTTGGGGTTGACCGACTACTATCGGAGGTTTATTCAAGGGTATGGGGTGTTGGCAAGACCCTTAACAGACCTTTTAAAGGACGAGCCTTCTCATGATCAGAAAAAGCGGGCGAAGCATTTCAAAAGTTGAAAGAGGCAGTGGCATGACCACTGGTCCTGAGCCTACCAGATTTTCATAAAACATTCGTGGTGAAAACTGATGCGTCAGATGGTGGGGTTGGGGCGGTTTTGATGCAAGAGGGCCAACCCTTAGCATTCTTTAACAAGGCTTTGAGAAAATGAAATGCGGCACTTTCAACATACGAGAAGGAGTTGTTGGCCATAATGATGGCCAAACAAAAATGGTGGCATTATTTGGTGGGATGCCGGTTTATTATCAAGACTGATCACCAGAGTTTGAAGTTCTTATTAGAGCAAAAGTTGGCCACCCCCAGTCAACGAAAGTATATTTCAAAATTAATGGGGTACGATTATGAAATCCAATATCGGAAGGTAAAGGAGAATTTGTGTTCAGATGCACTATATCGACTTTATGAAGGAGAAGGGGGGTGAGCTAAACACCCGAGTGGTGATAGTTTTGGAGATTCTACAACAAGTCTGGAAGTCGTGGGAGCAAGATGAACATGTGAAAAGCATCATCGCCGCAAAACAGGAGAATGGTGCGAATAAACCAAAATACAGCTGGGTGCATGGCATTTTGAAGCGCAATGGGAAGTTGGTGGTTGGGAGAGTTGAGGCGGTGAATAAAGCACTTCTACAACTATACCATGACAGCCCGATGGGGGGCATTCCGGCATTACCGCTACGTATAAGCATATATAAGAGGTGTTTTATTGGAAAAACATGAAGTCGGAGGTATATGAGTACATCCAACGATGTGTGGTGTGTCAGAAGTGCAAGACAAATCATCAAAATCAGCAAGGGCTGCTCCAACCCTTATCGATTCCGGAGAGGATTTGACAAGAGATCTCGTTGGATTTCGTGGAGGGGTTGCCAAAAAGTCAAAACAAATCTACGGTGTTGGTGGTTGTCGATCGACTCAGCAAGCAAGCTCATTTTCTGGCTCTTAGTCATTCGTATACGGCTGAAAGTGTGGCTCAAAGTTTCTTAGATTTCATCTTCCGTCTTCATGGGCTGCCAGATTCGATTGTAAGTGATAGGGATACAGTTTTTCTAAGTCAATTCTGGCAAGAGTTGTTCCGTCTTTTGCAGGTACAACTTAAGATGTTGACGTCTTATCACCCTCAAACAGACGGCCAAACGGAGGTGGTGAACTGTTGTTTGGAGAGCTACCTCTGTTGCATGTGCTTTGGGCGATCAAAGAGTTGGGTGGCATAGCTACCGCTCGCAAAATGGTGGTACAATACCACATTTCAAAGTGCCATTAAGATGACACTGTTTGAAGTGGTATACGACCAAGAACCTACCCCACATTGTCCGTACGTTGTGGGGATGTCATTAGTTGATGAAGTGGACCGATCGTTGGCCTCTCGAGAATGAGTTATTGTTATTTTAAAATCTAACTTGTTGCAGGCTCAAAATAGGATGTGTGTGTTAGCAAACAAGAAATGCCTGGAAAGAGCATTGGAGGTGGGTGCATGGGCGTACATTCGTATACAACCCTACAAACAAATGAGCGTGAGTAGTAGTGGATGCCACAAGTTATCTCCTCGATTCTTTGGACCCTTCCAGGTGGTGGAAAGGGTTAGGTCGGTGGCATATCGATTGGTGCTACCCGAATCAGCTAAAATCCATCACACCTTTCACATCTTTAGCTACGGGAGCACAAGGGGGACATACCGATGACAATCTTAGTCTTGTTGACGACGGTGAATGTGAAAGGCAATCTCCTCATAAAAACTAGCTGCAGTGTTGGGTAGACGGATTGTATCGAGGAGGGGACGAGTTTTGTCTCAAATATTGGTGCAATGTGTAAATGACACGCCAGAGGAGGTAACATGGGAGGATTGGTGGTTCGGTTCATCCAACAAAAATATCCTCATTTCAGTCCTTGAGGTCAAGGTCGCTTCAATGGGGGATGGTGTTGATGTGTCCCCTGTTCGGTCTCTGGGTTTGGGTTCAGTTGAGTCAAGTCGGGTGGCTTTATTTTGGGGAAAGTCCTGGGGTTGGAAGGGTAGTTTGGTAATTGTGTAATTCATATAAATAGGTTGTGATGTTAGGGTTGTTTATGCAAAGCTTGTTGCGGCCATCGACCTGCTGTTCCAGTGTGCTCTGGGCGGAGTTCGGTATATTCTTCTTCTATCAGAGCTGTCTCTAGGAAGGAGTTATTGTGTGTGGTAGTGGAACTTATATACTTGTGGTTTTTGTGTTGTATTGGGATTCTGCTAATGTTCTGAGGTTGTATGGTTACTGTTTGGGAACCTTGATAATATTAAGCTATTGGTGTTTAAGTGGTTGGATTATTGGAACTGTTAATTACGTTGCGGTTGTTGTAACCGGTGTTGGAAGTTTTAGATCGCATCAGAAACCTAGAGGTGCAAACGAGTCGAGCTTGGCAAATTTTTCAAGCTCGAGCTCAAGCTAATCATTTTGAGCTCTAGTTCTAGCTCGAGCTCGTCGAGCTCATGTTGTCTTGGTTCGAGCTCGAGCTCAATGCCTGCTTATTGAGCTCGAGCTGTGAGCTTGCGAGCTCGAGCTGTTCTCGAGTTTTTTAGCTCATGAACTTAATTGTTTTTATATATATTTAAAAATATATGAATAAAAAGCTCACGAGCCGGCTCGTGAGCTCATGAACAATAATATCCGAGCTTGAGCTCGACTCGTAATCGAGCCGAGCTCGAGACGAGATTTTTTCGAGTCGGCTCAACTCAACTTGCACCCATATAGAAACCTGATAGAGGAGAAGAGAGGAAGTCGCAATCTGGAGAAGAGCGGAAGCGGAAGTTGTAGTACCCCCCCCCAACCTTTTGCCCGGGTCGGGCCGGAGGGGGTACTACTGGCCCAAGACGCCCACCCAGTGCTCATAGGGGAAACGATCCACCCTGTCCAAGCACTAGATGACTGACTTGGTTGGCTTGAATCATAACATTCACATCCCATCAGAATATAGTGGAAGCATTAACATGAAACCATTGCAGATTTATGTATCACATATCAAAATTACAGCAGTTCTAGGGCCGAAGCCTAAGTACTTATATAAGCCTGTGGGCTAAACATGTGCTACATATAATCCTCATATACTCCCTCTCTACGCTGCTCGGCGGAACTCACGTCTCTAAACTCTGGGGATGGCGGGGGTGCATCTGCTCGAGTAGACCTAGTTGCTGGTGTAATCTCCTACGGCAGCGGGTCACTACGGTGCTCCACCTCCTGTGAATGGTTAATCAAATAACCGTTAGTCACAGAGCTAAGTGGAAACAAATCTCCTCCCCGAATCCACATCCTGGGGACGAGCACGCACCCACCCAACAGAAGTAAATAGCCGAAGCACGAGAGGGTTAGCACAATATTCCATATATGAACAGCTAGGAGCAAATATAAAAGAGTGCAGTATAACCGGAAAAGGCAGCAATAATATAAAACGGTTATAACAATGCTCTACTAGCTCAACAGCACAACATGTTTTCATATCTTGAATTCTATCGCAGGCATTTACAGTCGCGCACATAACGCAGGCATTCACAGCTGCGCACACAAACCCTATGTCGACATAGTTTGGACCGCTTATGTTCCAGCAGGGTAGCGAGCCCCGCGGGCCTTACCGATGTGGCCGTCAGTGATAGTGGCCAGTCCTGCCACTTCTGGGGGTGATCGTACCGCACAACCCCAGGCCCTAACGTACAACCTGGTGTACTTTTGGATGTGAGCGACATCCAGCGAATCATTTTGGCCGACTAGCGGAGGAAAACCCGACGGGGAATAAAACGGCCGATCACCCGTGGTACCCATCTCCCTGTCGCCTTGAGTCGTCAACCTTCCCGCACCGGTACGAACGGTCTGCGGAAGGGACTAACCCGCCACTATTCCACCGCAAGCAATTTACAAACAATCAATCAACGACAAACATAATACACACCGGGTCTACGTCGGCCTGCCCTACTAGGCTTAAACTTTGGGCGGCGGCGCTTAGCTCTACTTTCGTCAAGGAGCGTGAGAGCGCATTAGTTGAGGCTAGACCTGGAGGAATACCTCAACTCCGGTTATCCCCAACTAAGGCTCAACCTTAATAACGACTGCTCGTCAGAGCAGGACCCGGGATTATAATAGTAAATTGCAATGAGGACGAATGCGGTGTTTATGCTGCTTATTTAAAGTGCTGGAAAGAAACGTGACCAGTACGAAACTGGAGTAGCACTGAATTAAAGTACTTGACCAGTACGAGACTGGAGTAGAACTGAATTAAAAGTACTTGACCAGTATGAGACTGGAGTAGAACTGAATTAAAAGTACTTGACCAGTACGAGACTGGAGTAGAACTGAATTAAAAGTACTTGACCAGTACGAGACTGGAGTAGAACTGAATTAAAAGTACTTGACTAGTACGAGACTGAAGTAGAACTGAATTAAAAGTACTTGAATTGAAAAGAATAAAGGAACAGGACCAGTGCAAGACTGGAATAATCATAAAGAAAATGGTTAGTAGTCCAATCACTCCATCTAGGAGGCTTCAGTTTCATCTCCGTTCTCAGGAGGCACATTCAGTTCTCTTTCAGTTTTTAATAAGGCTTCATTGGGTTACACCCATTATTAAGATCCGATTATGATTTGGTTGCGCCTTATTAATCATAACTTAATCGGATTAGCGGCTTATCAGGAGTTACATCCTTAATATAATCGAGAATAATGCGCAACTCGCTGCTCGTACTCTCACTTTCCGAGCGAGTCCAGATCACTCGAGAGTCGAGGCGCTCGACGGTTTCACAAAGCCTCGGAACACACGGAGCTTGGTCACTTGCCTCAGTCACTCTCGTCGATACGATAACTTTACACTTATTAATTATATTAGAGAGGATAGTCGCGCGCTCCAATTTTCATTTTCGAAGAAAACGAGCGTAATAATTTCCGAACGAGACCCTGTGCTTCCAGATTTTAGGAAAAATATCAAAACTTATCCTCATGACCCCAAATTTTGATACAACCCTTAAGAGAGCCTAAAATGAGCCTTGTAATTTTTTTGTAATTTTTCAAAGTGTTTTGGGCCTTTAATTTGGCCAAACAAATTTTATTTGGGCTTTTAAAAATACCAAATCAACCCCAAAAATTCTTAAAATTTTTGTGGAGACTGCCCTCATCAAGGAGAACAATTTTTATGTTCAAACCTTTTTTATGAGGGCTCTATCTTAGCCTCTGAAAAATCAATTCTATTATAATATTATAATATTATAATAATTATATATATTATTATAAAAAAATCCTGTTCATCTTCTTTTTCCTCCCACAGGATTGTAACCCGCCGCCCTTACGGGGCTTCTCCGCCGCCGGCCGGCCGTGGCTCCACCACCGACCGACTGCCCAGTGGTGGGCGCTCCCTCCGGCGGTGGTCCGGCGGCTCGCCGCCGCCGGAGCTATTTTTTTTGTAAACGGGAGGGGAGGGGGGTGACGGCGGCGGCGCTCCGGCCGCCGGGAGCGCCATGCAGGACGTCCAAAATGGAGAAGGGGGAGGGAGAAAGCTTCTACCTGGGTTTGGCGGGCTTGGGAGGGGCCGGCTTGGTCGGACATTGCTCAAGGTGGTGGTGGAGGGGGAGGAGCTCCTCGGCTTGGCTTTTTCCGGCCACCAGAGCTCCAGCAGAGGGGGGGGGGAGAAGGGGGAGGGGATGCTCTTGAGAGCTGTGAGGGAAGGAGAGTGGGGGTGGGGTAGCTTTTATAGGGAGGGGGAGGGGGAGCTCCCTCCCTTTGGGTGGTGTGGGACTAATCCCTCCTTAGGGAGGGATTAATCCCACCCTCCAGCTGTCCTCCAACTGTCCAAGGACAGCTGGAGGTCTCTCATTTTTCCCATGTGGAAAATGGATGAGGCCCTTTATGGGCTTGGGCCTTAAGAAAGAGGGGGAGAAAGGGAGAGAAGAGGGGTGGGGTGGGCCTCCACCCATCCTAGGCTTGGTTGCTGGTTGGGGGGCCCAAGGAGAGTGAGGGGGGGCATGAGCCATCCTCCTTTGGAGAGGAGGTGGGCTCCTCATTTGGAGAAAAATCCAAAAAGTGGATTTTTAGGAGGGTTTGACCAAGTCAACCCTAGGGTGGGTCCCCCTTGCTGGTCAAAGTCAAAGTGGGTCCAAGTCATCGGGGTCGGGTCAAGGTTCGGGTGTCGTGTCATAATTGGTGTGCGCACGCTTTTCGATGCACAAATAACCTCGATTTGACCGCGAGTTGACCAATTATCGTCAAAATTGACCGGGATGACTTCCGTTGACTTCATATTGCTCACACGAGTCCAACGCCACTGACTGGGGTCGAATCGGAGTTCGTTTGGCGAAAGTCCGATATTTGCGCGTCGCAGCGTGCTAAAACGGTCAAAACGCCCATAATCATTGTTAGGCTTCGAATCGCGGCGCAACGAGTTTCGATGCATTCGTATCAACTATACGAAGTCATAGGAATTGACAGAACTCAAATCAGAGTTCTCTATATCAATAACTAAAAATCTCATTTTTGTGACGTTCTGCGGGGAATGGCCAAATCCACTATATGACCTCGGGGTCCAACTGAACGAGTTCCGATGCGCTCGTATTGACTATACGAGGCCACAGAAATTGATAGAACTCAATTCGAAGTTCTCTAGCTTGATTCCCCGCCTAGGGTTGCCTCCTACAGGGTCGCGGGTAATGGCTAGGGTCACTTTTATTGGGCCCACTAGGGCTCTGGTGGCCCAATAAAAGTCGGGATGTTACAATCCAATAAAAATAAAAGGATTTTCGTCCCCGAAAATTTGCTTGAAGTAGGGGGAAAAGTAACATACCTGGGGAAAGAGCTATGGGTGCTTTTCTCGGAGGAGTGCTTCAGGTTCCCACGTGAACTCCTCTCGTCCGCAGTTTGACCATAGTACCTTAACCATTGGAATGGTTTTATTACGTAGTGTCTTGACCTTATAATCCACTACTCTGACGGGTTCGAGCCGGACGGATCTATCTGACTGTAGCTGCACCGGTGGAGTAGGAAGGTACTGTTCTGGTTGCCGGAGGACTCGTCTCAAGGGAGATACATGAAACACATCGTGAATATTCCCGAACTCTGGGGGCAAGGCCAAACGATAGGCGACGGGGCCAACACGCTTTATCACCGGATAGGGGCCCAAGAAGCGGGGATCTAACTTTTTCTGCTTCCTCAACCAGGAGACACCATGCGTGGGCTTTATTTTTAAGAACACCATTTCCCCCACGTTAAACTCCACCGGTCGGTGCCGCGCATCATAGTACTTAGCCTGCCGGCTTTGCACTTCCCGCATTCGCTCTTGAATCAGCCGTATCGCTGTCGTAGTGTCATCGATGTAAGCCACTCCCAAGGCTTCCGGGTCCTCTTCCCGAGCCCAAGTCAACGGGGTTCGGCAACGCCTTCCATACAATGCCTCGTACGGAGCCATCTTAATGCTAGCCTGGTAGTTGTTATTGTATGAAAACTCGACCAACGGCAACGACTGCTCCCATGGCTCACTGTGCTCCACTATGCACAGTCGAAGAAGATCCTCCATCGTCCGGTTCATCCTCTCCGTCTGTCCATCTGTCTGCGGGTGGAAGGCAGTGCTGAAGGCCAACTTGGTTCCCAAATACGCCTGCACCCGCCTCCACTCCTTAGATGTGAAACGCCCGTCACGATCTGACACGCTGGACTTTGGTACTCCGTGGAATCGTACCACTTGCTCAAGGAACATCCTTGCCAGGATATCTACTCCATCACCCTGTCGGTTTGGAATGAACCGTGCTACTTTGGTGAGTCGATCTACGACCACCCATATTGATTCATTCCCAGCGCGGGATCGAGGTAGGCCGTGGACGAAGTCCATGGAGATGTCTTCAAACTTCCATTCTGGTATCGGCAGGGGCTGTAATAGGCCTCCTGGACTGCGACATTCGGCTTTAACCTTCTGACAGGTCTGGCACCGGGCCACGAAGTTGGTGACATCTCTTTTCATTCCAGGCCAGTAAATGGTCCTGCGCAAGTCCATGTACATCTTAACTACGCCAGGGTGGATTGAGTACCTGGACTGATGGGCCTCTTGCAAAATTTCTTCACGAATCCCTCCAGTAGCGGGAACAAATATGCAGTGCTTGAATTGCAAAATCCCGTCATGCAGTTTATAATCCTCTTGTGCCCCTTCTTGTAGAGATCGGACGATCGACATCACCTCTGGGTCGATCTTCTGGGCTTCTCGTATCTGGTCCCGGATGTCGCATTGGATTTCCATCCAATACAGCTGCGAGTAGTACTCTTCCGGATCCCTTCGGGCAACCAGGGTAATCTCTATGTCTATCAAAGACTGGAAGAGTTCCTTAGGGATCTGCTCCATCCAACTCCCGGCTATTGCAGGCTGGCGGCTCAAGGCGTCAGCGACTCTGTTAGCCTTCCCGGGGTGATATTGGAGAGTGAAGTCGTAATCGCATAAGAATTCCAGCCATCGGCGCTGCCGGAGGTTCAGGTCTTTCTACGTGAAGATATACTTGAGGCTCTTGTGATCGGAGAATATCTCACATCTTACTCCGTACAGATAATGCCTCCAGATTTTAAGGGCGAAGACGATGGCGCCCAACTCTAAATCGTGCGCCACGTAGTTTAATTCATGCGGCTTTAATTGCCGCGAAGCGTAGGCCACTACCTTGCCGTGCTGCATTAGGACTGCTCCCAATCCCTTCAGGGAAGCATCAGTGTAGATTTGGAATCCCTCGGTCCCTGTGGGGATCGTAAGGATTGGCGCAGAAGTCAGCCGCTTCTTCAGCTCGACAAATGCTACCTCGCACTCTGGCATCCATCGGAATGTGACGTCCTTCTTGGTGAGAGCAGTTAGGGGTAGGGCGATCTTGGAAAAACCCTCGACAAACTTCCTGTAGTATCCGGCAAGACCGAGGAAACTCCGGATATCCACAGCCGTCCTGAGTGGCGGCCAATGTTGTACCGCCTGGACCTTGGCTTGGTCTACTGCCACTCCTTCCTTGTTTATTGTGTGGCCCGAGAATCCAATTTATTCTAGCCAGAATTCGCATTTACTGAATTTGGCGAAGAGAGAGTGTTCTCGGAGCTTTAATAGCACCATCTGAAGGTGCCAGGTATTGTCCGTCTTGGTCTTCGAGTAGATTTGGATGTCGTCTATGAAGACGATGACAAAGTGATCCAAGAAAGGTTCGAAGACTCTATTCATCAGGGCCATGAAGGTGGAAGGCGCGTTAGTGAGCCCGAAGGGCATCACCAAGAACTCATATAGACCATATCGGGAGCTAAAGGCCGTCTTGGGGATATCTTCCTCTCGGATTCGAAGCTGGTAATAGCCGGATCTCAGGTCCATCTTGTAAAACACGGACGCACCTTGCAACTGATCGAACAGTTCGTCGATTCTAGGGAGGGGGTAGGTATTGCGTACAGTCAGCTTATTCAGCTCCCTGTAGTTGATACATAGTCGCAGAGTCCCGTCTTTCTTCTTGACAAAAAGTACCGGGGCTCCCCAGGGTGAGAAACTAGGGCGGATGAATCCAACATCTATTAGTTCATGTAGCTGGATCTTTAGTTCAGTCAGCTCCCTTGGGGCCATCCGGTAGGGGGCTCGAGATACTGGTCGTGCTCCGGTCATGAGCTCGATCTGAAAGTCGACCTCTCGCTGTGGTGGCAATCCAGGGAGGGACTCAGGGAAAACATCCGGAAAGTCTCGGACTATCGGGACCTTGGCGAGCACCTGGGATTTGTCTTCCATCTCGAAGTAGATAAGATATACTTCATCCTTCTGTCGGATGAATTTCACCATCTGCGTAGAAGTCAAGATGATACGCGAGACAGAGGGCACACCTGTCAATGTGACGGTCTGGCCATTTGGATTCTATAGCCGAACTTCTCGCGTGGAACAGTTTATCTGGGCTTGGTGCTCGGCCAGCCAGTCCATACCCAGAATTATGTCAAATCCTGTTATTGCTAGGATGGTTGCGTAGATCTCAAATTCTACTCCTCCTAGCATAGCCTGGAACGAGCACTTTTCGGTAGAAGTCGTATCCGACCCGTCCGGTAAGCAGATTCGTATAGACAGTCCGGTTGAACGAATAATATTTCCTTTTGTTGCGATGAACTCGTGGGAGACGAAAGAACGAGTTGCTCCCGTTTCGAAAAGGGTTTTGGCAGGAAATCCTTCTACCAACAAGATTCCTAACGATATGGGAAAAATATATATATATCAACTATCTAATACAGAGGATATAAGCATACATAAGTAATATACAACATCAGTAGATAGATCTGATATCTCTCTATCGCCTAAGATATATACCTATGACTACGTCAGGGGTCGGTCCGTGCTGCAGGTCGAGTGCGTAGGCCTCCTAGGGCGCTGCTCGGCCCTGCTGGCCTCTCCTTTCAGCTCTGTCTCTGCGGCCTCTCTGACCCTGCCCTCGTGTCGGCTGTCCACCCTGAACAGCTCCCAACCCGGGTCTCCCCGTCGCCTGAGGGCAAAAGGCCCTCATATGTCTTGGCTGATGACATAAGAAGCAGTTCCCTGCGAAGGGAACATCTCGTCGGGCCACTAGTGGGGGCTGCGGTGCTGGAGCTGGTCTGAAGTCTGGCTGTGCAGCTGGGGGTGCTGGGGGTGCTGGTGGGTGCCTATAAGGCTGCCTGCGGCGTCGCTGCCTGCGATCTCTATCCTGTCTATGGGGAGCGACTCCTCCGTATCGCCTCTGGTCTCGAGGGAGCTCTTCCTGACCTCTGCACCGCTGAGCCACTGTTTGCTGGTCCAACTCTAAGGCTGCCGCATGGGTAGCTATTGAAAGTCCACCTAGTGTCAACTACCTTCACCTATGGGGGGGGGGGGGGAATAAGTGTCTTTGCAGCGTGTTAGCGGAATTGAAATTATACCTGCACAAGAAAATAAAACAACAAAGCATAGAGAGGACACATGCAATTTATAGTGGTTCCCCGATTTGGGTACGTTCACTTTCCCCCTTCGACCTATCTCCCAACCAGGGACGACTCGGTCACTTCACCAACAGGATTGAAATCTAATCCTTGCACTAACGGAAGGAACCCTTCCACACGTAGGAGTCACCACTCCCACAACACGGGTTGCACCCAACCCTTACAACTAGAGACCAATCGGTCCTTTACAAAGAAATTGAAAATAGCTTGTAAGAAATACAAACAACTTTTGGAGACAAAGGTGTCCCTCTTCGTTCGACGACGTGTTCTTGAAGTCAATGAAGAGTCCACAACCCTAGATCTCACTTGGATTGAACCTTCCCGAAACCGGCGGCGGCTTAGTGCGGCGGCTAGGTTCACGGAGTAAGCGGCGGCGATGGAGAGCAGCTGCTGTGCTAGTGATTCAAACTTTCGTAGCAAAGGAAGCAAGGTCTTCCAACAGTCACACTAGGATCGATCGTCTCGATCGATTCGGACGGGGAAGTTTTTCCCGATCTACGAATCAAGAGACAAGGGATCTCTGGTTAGACGCGTGAGACGCTATGCTAGCCTAAGCTTCTGTCGACGGAGATCTGGAGCAACTTGAGATCAACAGCGGCGACAACGGCGCTAACGTCGGAGACGATCGGCGGAGCAAGATCGGGATCGGGCTCGACGGCGGCTCGTCCTTTTTGAATTCGCGTATTTTTCTGTCTGTCCCTGTTCATACATACGGGGTATATATATATTAGGTCAAGTATATGACCGTTGTGGGTCCCACCAATAAGAAGACTTGAGCCCGGTTCGAAACAGTTCAGATAACTTGAACCGGTCCAGAGAACAACAGGAAATTGCCCAAGTCAAATTCGGCGAGAATCGTATGTGATTCTCGACGAATCGGCGAGAATCACTTACGATTCTCGCCGACTTCTACTTAGCCGAATTCTGGCTGTACTGATACAGAAGCCGGGGAGAATCGGCGGGAATCACACTTGATTCTCACCGAATCGTCGAGAATGCAAAGTCATTCTCGACGAATCGGCGAGAATCACTTAGTGATTCTCGACGATTCTGCCTTTAGAGAAATTTCAGGCGGTGTCGAGACTGCCGGCTCCAACCGGCGAGAATCAGCTAGTGATTCTCGACGACTCAGCGAGAATCATTAGTGATTCTCGCCGATTCGGCGAGAATCACTTAGTGATTCTCGTCGATTTTTACTTGGGCGATTTCTCCTCTTTCTTTCCTTGAGCTGGTCTTTGGCCCATCCTTGCTCCTTGTCTGCTCTTGCTTTATCATAGCCCCGTACTTGAAATTAAGTACACCCCAATAGAGAGAGTACACGTAGGCCAACACACTGATCTGCTCAATGAGAGATTACGTTGCACAGACCCGTGAATATTGAACCACTGCACCCTGACATTGGTGTGTACTTAGCGTGGAATAACTGCAAGCACAACTAAAAAATATTTCATCAAATACATTGTCTATTTACCTTGGCTTGCACAGGGGCTTCTTCAAATCAGGTACATTGAGGATGCAATACCCAACAATCTCCCCCTATTTGAAGAAGCCTAAACCCTACAAGCTAAGGTGAATAGAGCATATAGGAATGAAAAACCGAAACTTAAAAGTGAGGTGATAGGGATATGCATTACCAGTTACTTGAGAGCAAACTAGAACATTGAGCTACCTTAGCCTTAGCCGAGAGGGTAATCTCCCCCTTTTCGGCTTCTGCAAATCTGGGTCTGGTGCACCTGACACCATGCTCCCCCTCAGTTCGTGCACTTATGTTTTCACTTGAGTTTCTGGCAGATGCTCCCCCTAGATGCACGAGCCAGGAGCGTTTGGAGTCTTCATTCCTCATAGTTGAGCATCCCCAATTCAGTTTTGAAGAGACTGAACTTGGCCTCGTCTAGGGGCTTTATGAAAATATCTGCAATCTGCTTGTCCGTGGGGACATAGCAGAGAGAGATGTCCTTGTTCTCCACGTGCTCCCGAATGAAGTGGTAGCGCACTTCAATATGCTTCGTTCTGCTATGCGATACTGGATTGTTTGCGATAGCAATTGCACTTGAGGAGTCGCAGTACATTGGTACTTCCTTGAACTGGAGATCATAGTCTGCTAACTGGTTCCGTATCCATAGGAGTTGTGCGCAACAGCTTCCTGCCGAGATGTACTCAGACTCTGCTGTGGAGGTTGTGACACAATTTTGCTTCTTGCTGTTCCAGGAGATAAACCTTCTTCCGAGGAATTGGCACGTCCCGGAGGTGCTTTTCCTGTCATCCCTACTCCCTGCAAAATCAGCATCTGAAAAACCTATTAGCTCGACATCATTGTTTCTCGGGTACCACAAGCCAAGATTGGGAGTACCTTTAAGGTATCTAAGAATTCGCTTTGCAGCGACATAATGAGATTCCTTAGTGTTCACCTGATATCTGACACAAACACATGTGGAGAACATGATATCCGGTCTACTGGCAGTAAGGTAGAGCAGGGATCCAATGATGCTTCTGTATTTGGTTTCATCGAAAGGTTTACCTTTCTCATCCTTATCCAGAGACATAGTGGATCCCATTGGAGTCCTCATAGAGGTTGCATTCTCCATTCCGAATTTCTTGAGGAGTTCATTTGTGAACTTCGTCTGAGAGATGAAGATTCCTTCCTCAGACTGTTTCACTTGAAGTCCCAAGAAATACTTCAGCTCCCCCATACTGCTCATTTCAAACTTTCCTTGCATAAGTTTGGAAAACTTTTTGCAAAGATTGTTGTCAGTTGAGCCGAATATAATGTCGTCAACATAGATTTGCACCAGCAAAATCTTGCCTTTGACTTCCCTGAGAAACAATGTCTTGTCTATTTTTCCTCTAGAGAACTTGTTCTCAAGAAGAAAACTAGACAATGTCTCATACCAAGCTCGAGGAGCTTGTTTTAAGTCATATAGCGCTTTATTAAGAAAATATACATGATTAGGATAAGTAGGATTGACAAAACCTGGAGGTTGAGCGACGTATACTTCCTCTTTCAAATCTCCATTCAAGAAAGTCGATTTTACGTCCATCTGATAAACTGTGAATCCTTTGTGGGAGGCATAGGCTAGGAATAGCCGTATTGCTTCGAGCCGTGCAACTGGTGCAAACGTCTGGTCAAAATCAATCCCCTCCTCCTGTCGGTAACCTTGAGCCACTAGTCTGGCCTTGTTCTTTATGATGACACCATGTTCATCCAGTTTGTTTCTGAAGATCCACTTGGTGCCAATCACATTTTGTGTCTTCGGTCTGAGAACCAGCGTCCAGACTTTGCATCTTTCGAATTGATGCAGCTCATCTTGCATGGCCAAAATCCATGACGCGTCTTTGTTCGCTTCGTCGAACTTCTTTGGCTCAACCTGCGACAGAAAGCTAAGATGCAAAATCTCGTTAAGAGTACCTCAGCGAGTTCTGACACCGTCTCGGGGATCTCCAATGATTTGATTTTTGGGATGATCCCTCACGTGTCTGAGCTCTAGAAGTCTGGCATCAGGAGCTTTAGCAATTTCTGAGGCTTCTCCTTCTTCCGAAAGATTTTCTCCATCCTGCTCGTCAACTTCTCCAGCTGACGTCGAGGTGGAAACCTTGACGTACTTGGGAGTTGCACTTTTAGCAGTCTCATCTAAGCTTAGCTGTTCAAGCCCTGCACCATAGTTAGCGTTATCTTTTTTCCCTTAATCTTGTTCCATGGCAAGCCTGGAACATCTCTTGTCTAGGTCCCATCATGTACCTGGGTACCTAGACTACCCTGCAAAAAAGAATTACCTTTCCTTAGGAACCCAATATGTATTGGGTCCTAGGTTCTTGTCAGCATAAAATCTTGAATGCCTTCCTGCAGGAATCCTGTCAGGAAGACTAACTCTGCCCAGAGGAAGTGGACATACCCTTGCCCTTGGCACAGAGGGATTGTGCCAACAATCTACGGCAAAGTGACCCACCTTGCCACAGCACCAACACTCGTGAATGTTGTATCGCCGTTTCTGACTTGATCTGTTGACTGAGGTAGTCATGATCTTAGGTCTAAACGGGATAAAGCCGGTTCTGCTCACAAAATTGCCTTTTCCACCGTGACACATGGGAGGGTGGAAAGAATGCATGTGGTGAGTGTCAAGTGGCCTTGGAGGTGGTGCCTTCCTTTCGGTCAGAACGCTTCCAGAGGCCCCATGGGTACTTACCACATGTTTCCTGACCCCCCTTTCCTGTGTCCTAGGGTGGAAAGTACTGCAGTGATAGCTGGTTCCGGTAGATTCATGATGAGTTGGGGCTGAGGCCGAGAATACAAACGGCTCAGGATGAGCCTTGGGTATTCTCTCAGGGGTAGCCATGACAGCTCTGGCACTGTGGGTATTTCCACATGAGGGCTGATCATTCTTGCAGGGACCATGGATGTTCCTATGGTCATACCTGTAGGCATGATGAGTACCTTTCCTTCCTAGAGTGGGGGGTCTAAATACCATTTCCCCATTTCTCCATAAATTGATAATTCGGGAGATCCACCCATTTTCTTCCTTTCTTTTGATAGCATCAACCTTGGAAAAGTTGGATACTATCCTCTTCTCATTCTCTAGGCTACTCTCTAGATCTGAGATTTTAGAGTCCTTAACCTTATTGGATGCCAATTGGAGAACCAATAAGATTTTCAGCAGAGCAATCTCCTTAGCTTGCTCCTTCACAAGTAAGTTGCTCTTCTGAAGGGCACTCACAAGGGAATCAGGATTTTCAATCTTTTGATTGAAGCTATCCATATCCCTTGCATCTTTAGAAGGACTACCCTTTGAATTGTTCCTGTCTTCAGGAACTTCAAGAGGAGAGGGGCATGAGGAAGAAGTTACCTGCTCCTGGCTTTGTTGTTCAGGGTTACCGTTAATATCGGCAGAGACTGTTGAGTCAGCTTCATCAGAACTGCTTTCCTCAACTTCTTCTTCAGTCTCTGACAAGGACACAGGAGCCCTAATACTGACAGATTGATCACCCCTTCATCTTCAGAAATGAGGACCCCTACATAGGCTTCATCCTCTTGTTGACGACTGGTCCCTGTTTTCTCTGATCCCTCCATGAGGTCTGAGATGGTTTGCCACATGGACTTGGCTGTCCTACACTTGTCCACTCTAGAGCGAGATGGTCCAGACCAGACATCAGTGATGATCTGACGAATCACCTGGTCCAGGTTGAATAGTGAGAGCTCTGTCTCCGACATCTCTTTGGGACACTTGGGGATTTGGAGATCTTTCCCCGAGCTGGAAGCCTTCATGGGAATGAAGGGACCCTCTTCCAGAATGAGTGATGCTCGAGGGTCGATGGCCTCTAGATGAAATAGTACTCTCATCTTCCATACAGGATAGTACTCCTTTGTACATGAGGGGAGTTTTAGAGGAGGGACATCATAATCCAATTCCATGCTTGAGTCTGATCTTCTTGTTGACACTAGATGCAGGAACTTACTCGAGGTGTTAACCCCTTTGATGAGTAACCTCCCTCTGATACCACTTGAAAGTCCACCTAGTGTCAACTACCTTCACCTATGGGGGGGGGGGAATAAGTGTCTTTGCAGCGTGTTAGCGGAATTGAAATTATACCTGCACAAGAAAATAAAACAACAAAGCACAGAGAGGACACATGCAATTTATAGTGGTTCCCCGATTTGGGTACGTCCACTTTCCCCCTTTGACCTATCTCCCAACCAGGGATGACTCGGTCACTTCACCAACAGGATTGAAATCCAATCCTTGCACTAACGGAAGGAACCCTTCCACACGTAGGAGTCACCACTCCCACAACACGGGTTGCACCCAACCCTTACAACTAGAGACCAATCGGTCCTTTACAAAGAAATTGAAAATAGCTTGTAAGAAATACAAACAACTTTTGGAGACAAAGGTGTCCCTCTTCGTTCGACGACGTGTTCTTGAAGTCAACGAAGAGTCCACAACCCTAGATCTCACTTGGATTGAACCTTCCCGAAACCGGCGGTGGCTTAGTGCGGCGGCTAGGTTCACGGAGTAAGCGGCGGCGACGGAGAGCAGCTGCTGTGCTAGTGATTCAAACTTCGTAGCAAAGGAAGCAAGGTCTTCCAACGGTCACACTAGGATCGATCGTCTCGATCGATTCGGACGGGGAAGTTTTTCTCGATCTACGAATCAAGAGACAAGGGATCTCTGGTTAGACGCGTGAGACGCTATGCTAGCCTAAGCTTCTGTCGACGGAGATCTGGAGCAACTTGAGATCAACAGCGGCGACAACGGCGCTAACGTCGGAGACGATCGGCGGAGCAAGATTGGGATCGGGCTCGACGGCGGCTCGTCCTTTTTGAAATCGCGTATTTTTCTGTCTGTCCCTGTTCATACATACGGGGTATATATATATTAGGTCAAGTATATGACCGTTGTGGGTCCCACCAATAAGAAGACTTGAGCCCGGTTCGAAACAGTTCAGATAACTTGAACCGGTCCAGAGAACAACAGGAAATTGCCCAAGTCAAATTCGGCGAGAATCGTAGGTGATTCTCGACGAATCAACGAGAATCACTTACGATTCTCGCCGACTTCTACTTAGCCGAATTCTGGCTGTACTGATACAGAAGCCGGGGAGAATCAGCGGGAATCACACTTGATTCTCACCGAATCGTCGAGAATGCAAAGTCATTCTCGACGAATCGGCGAGAATCACTTAGTGA
Source organism: Platanthera zijinensis (assembly GCA_039513925.1). Classification (NCBI taxonomy): domain Eukaryota; kingdom Viridiplantae; phylum Streptophyta; class Magnoliopsida; order Asparagales; family Orchidaceae; genus Platanthera; species Platanthera zijinensis. The sequence continues at coordinate 46,025,285 of CM077082.1, forward strand.
TTCTCGACGATTCTGCCTTTAGAGAAATTTCAGGCGGTGTCGAGACTGCCGGCTCCAACCGGCGAGAATCAGCTAGTGATTCTCGACGACTCGGCGAGAATCATTAGTGATTCTCGCCGATTCGGCGAGAATCACTTAGTGATTCTCGTCGATTTTTTACTTGGGCGATTTCTCCTCTTTCTTTCATTGAGCTGGTCTTTGGCCCATCATTGCTCCTTGTCTGCTCTTGCTTTATCATAGCCCTGTACTTGAAATTAAGTACACCCCAATAGAGAGAGTACACGTAGGCCAACACACTGATCTGCTCAACGAGGGATTACGTTGCACAGACCCGTGAATATTGACCCACTGCACCCTGACATTGGTGTGTACTTAGCGTGGAATAACTACAAGCACAACTAAAAAATATTTCATCAAATACATTGTCTATTTACCTTGGCTTGCACAGAGGCTTCTTCAAATCAGGTACATTGAGGATGCAATACCCAACAGCTATGGTGTGGAAGGTGGCCTGAGAGAGCATAATCAGGGCCTGCCTCAGGTCATCTCGTAGTCCTCGATAGAACCGAGAAGCTCTATCCCTATCGGAGGCAGCCAGGTTCCCGACGAAGCGTGCTAGGTGCATGAACTCTCTCTCATACTCTGCCACAGTGCAGTTGCCCTGTCGGATGAGCAGGAACCTCTCTTGTAGCGCGGCTCGGTCTGTATCTGTGATAAAGAACTCCAGTAGAGCTATGAAGAACTCTCCCCAAAGGATCATGCTCATCGGCCGACCTCGAAAGGTAGAGCGACTAGCCGCTCTCCACCAATCCCTCGCATATCCCTCCAAGAGGGTCACCACCAAAGAAACTGCTGCCACAGCTGGGCACATCATCCCTACTAACAGCTCCTCCACTCGCTCCACCCACTCCTCTACCTGAATGGCCATCTCTATACCCCTGAAAGGGGGAGGCCTTAGTCCTCGAAAAGTCGTCAGCAGATCAGTGGGTGCGGTCATCTCTCGTGGTGGCTGTGCAAGGGCATCACAGAAAGTCGCTAGTATAGCCGTTAGTGTCTGTCCCATATCTGTCTCGGCAAACGGTACGGCCGCGGGAGCGACCGGGTCTGGTGGTGGGGTAGCTGGAACATATCCTCTAGAGGAGGATCCCCCGTTACTGTCCTCCGGTATCTGGAGAAGTAATAGGAAAGAGTAAGTATTTTGCAAAAGTAGTGGCAATTTGCAAAAATGATAGACAAAGCGGAAACAAGGGTGTATGGGCATACTATCGTACAGTCTAGAATCCCTAAGCATCTACACTAGGGTCCACCAGGCTTTCGCTGCAAGGTTCGTCCCGAACCTAAAACGAAGCGAGGGACGAAGGGATCCTGAGACTGCTCCACAAGGAAGAATCGTGATCGCTCTGATCCATTTGTAGTACCCCCCCCCCCAATCTTCTGCCCGGGTCGGGCCGGAGGGGGTACTATTGGCCCAAGACGCCCACCCAGTGCTCATAGGGGAAACGATCCACCCTGTCCAAGCTCTAGATGGCTGCCTTGGTTGGCTTGAATCATAACATTCACGTCTCATCAAAATATAGCGGAAGCATTAACAGGAAACCATTGCAGATTTATATATCACATATCAAAATTACAGCGGTTCTAGGGCCGAAACCTAAGTACTTATATAAGCCTGTGGGCTAAACATGTGCTACATATAATCCTCATATACTCCCTCTCTACGCTGCTCGGCGGAACTCACGTCTCTAAACTCTGGGGACGGCGGGGGTGCATCTGCTCGAGTAGACCTAGCTGCTGGCGTAATCTCCTACGGTAGCGGGTCACTACGGTGCTCCACCTCCTGTGAATGGTTAATCAAATAACCGTTAGTCACAGAGCTAAGTGGAAACAAATCTCCTCCCCGGATCCACATCCTGAGGACGAGCACGCACCCACCCAACAGAAGTAAATAGCCGAAGCACGAGAGGGTTAGCACAATATTCCATATATGAACAGCTAGGAGCAAATATAAAAGAGTGCAGTATAACCGGAAAAAGTAGCAATAATATAAAATGGTTATAACAATGCTCTACTAGCTCAACAGCACAACATGTTTTCATATCTTGAATTCTATCGCAGACATTTACAGTCGCGCACATACCGCAGGCATTCACAGCCGCGCACACAAACCCTATGTCGACATAGTTTGAACCGCTTCTGTTCCAGTAGGGTAGCGAGCCCCGTGGGCCTCACCGATGTGGCCGTCGGTGACAGTGGCCAGTCCTGCCACTTCTGGGGGTGATCGTACCGCACAACCCCAGGCCCTAACGTACAACCTGGTGTACTTTTGGATGTGAGCGACATCCAGCGAATCATTTTGGCCGACCAGCGGAGGAAAACCCGACGGGGAATAAAACGGCCGATCACCCGTGGTACCCATCTCCCTGTCGCCTTGAGTCGTCAACCTTCCCGCACCGGTACGAACGGTCTGCGGAAGGGACTAACCCGCCACTATTCCACCGCAAGCAATTTACAAACAATCAATCAACGACAAACATAATACACACCGAGTCTACGTCGGCCTGCCCTACTAGGCTTAAACTTCGGGCGGCGGCGCTTAGCTCTACTTTCGTCAAGGAGCGTGAGAGCGCATTAGTTGAGGCTAGACCTGGAGGAATACCTCAACTCCGGTTATCCCCAACTAAGGCTCAACCTTAATAACGACTGCTCGTCAGAGCAGGACCCAGGATTATAATAGTAAATTGCAATGAGGACGAATGCGGTGTTTATGCTGCTTATTTAAAGTGCTGGAAAGAAACGTGACCAATACGAAACTGGAGCAGCACTGAATTAAAAGTACTTGACCAGTACAAGACTGGAGTAGAACTGAATTAAAAGTACTTGACCAGTACGAGACTGGAGTAGAACTGAATTAAAAGTACTTGACCAGTACGAGACTGGAGTAGAACTGAATTAAAAGTACTTGACCAGTACGAGACTGGAGTAGAACTGAATTAAAAGTACTTGACCAGTACAAGACTGGAGTAGAACTGAATTAAAAGTACTTGAATTGAAAAGAATAAAGGAACAGGACCAGTGCAAGACTGGAATAATCATAAAGAAAATGGTTAGTAGTCCAATCACTCCATCTAGGAGGCTTCTGTCTCATCTCCGTTCTCAGGAGGCACATTCAGTTCTCTTTTAGTTTTTAATAAGGCTTCAATTGGTTACACCCATTATTAAGATCCGATTATGATTTGGTTGCGTTTTATTAATCATAACTTAATCGGATTAGCGGCTTATCAGGAGTTACATCCTTAATATTAATCGAGAATAATGCGCAACTCGCTGCTCGTACTCTCACTTTCCGTGCGAGTTCAGATCACCCGAGAGTCGAGGCGCTCGACGGTTTCACAAAGCCTCGGAACACACGGAGCTTGGTCACTTGCCTCAGTCACTCTCGTCGATACGATAACTTTACACTTATTAATTATATTAGAGAGGATAGTCGCGCGCTCCAATTTTCATTTTCGAAGAAAACGAGCGTAATAATTTCCGAACGCGACCCTGGGCTTCCAGATTTTAGGAAAAATATCAAAACTTATCCCCATGATCCCAAATTTTGATACAACCCTTAAGAGAGCCTAAAATGAGCCTTGTAATTTTTTTGTAATTTTTCAAAGTGTTTTGGGCCTTTAATTTGGCCAAACAAATTTTATTTGGGCTTTTAAAAATACCAAATCAACCCCAAAAATTCTCAAAATTTTTGTGGAGACTGCCCTCATCAAGGAGAACAATTTTCATGTTCAAACCTTTTTCATGAGGGCTCTATCTTAGCCTCTGAAAAATCAATTTCATTATAATAATATAATATTATAATAATTATATATATTATTATAAAAAAATCCTGTTCATCTTCTTTTTCGTCCCGCAGGATTGTAACCCGCCGCCCTTACGGGGCTTCTCCGCCGCCGGCTGGCCACCGGCAGGCCGTGGCTCCACCACCGGCCGACTGCCCGGTGGTGGGCGCTCCCTCCGGCGGTGGTCCGGCGGCCCGCCGCCGCCAGAGCTATTTTTTTTTGTAAACGGGAGGGGAGGGGGGTGACGGCGGCGGCGCTCCGGCCGGCGGGAGCGCCATGCAGGACGTCCAAAATGGAGAAGGGGGAGGGAGAAAGCTTCTACCTGGGTTTGGCGGCCTCGGGAGGGGTCGGCTTGGTCGGACATTGCTCAAGGTGGTGGTGGAGGGGGAGGAGCTCCTCGGCTTGGCTTTTTCCGGCCACCAGAGCTCCGGCAGGGGGGGGGCGAAGGGGGAGGGGATGCTCTTGAGAGCTGTAAGGGAAGGAGAGGGGGGTGGGGTAGCTTTTATAGGGAGGGGGAGGGGGAGCTCCCTCCCTTTGGGTGGTGTGGGACTAATCCCTCCTTAGGGAGGGATTAATCCCACCCTCCAGCTGTCCTCCAGCTGTCCAAGGACAGCTGGAGGTCTCTCTTTTTTCCTATGTGGAAAATGGATGAGGCCCTTTATGGGCTTGGGCCTTAAGAAAGAGGGGGAGAAAGGGAGAGAAGAGGGGTGGGGTGGGCCTCCACCCATCCTAGGCTTGGTTGCTGGTTGGGGGGCCCAAGGAGAGTGAGTGGGGGGGGGGCATGAGCCATCCTCCTTTGGAGAGGAGGTGGGCTCCTCATTTGGAGAAAAATCCAAAAAGTGGATTTTTAGGAGGGTTTGACCAAGTCAACCCTAGGGTGGGTCCCCCTTGCTGGTCAAAGTCAAAGTGGGTCCAAGTCATCGGGGTCGAGTCAAGGTTCGGGTGTCGTGTCATAATTGGTGTGCGCACGCTTTTCGGTGCACAACTAGCCTCGATTTGACCGCGAGTTGACCAATTATCGTCAAAATTGACCGGGATGACTTCCGTTGACTTCATATTGCTCACACGAGTCCAACGCCACTGACTGGGGTCGAATCGGAGTTCGTTTGGCGAAAGTCCGATATTTGCGCGTCGCAGCGTGCTAAAAAGGTCAAAACGCCCATAATCATTGTTAGGCTTCGAATCGCGGCGCAACGAGTTTCGATGCGTTCGTATCAACTATACGAAGTCATAGGAATTGACAGAACTCAAATCGGAGTTCTCTATGTCAATAACTAAAAATCTCATTTTTGTGACGTTCTGCGGGGAATGGCCAAATCCACTATATGACCTCGGGGTCAAACTGAACGAGTTCCGATGCGCTCGTATTGACTGTACGAGGCCACATAAACTGATAGAACTCAATTCGAAGTTCTCTAGCTTGATTCCCCGCCTAGGGTTGCCTCCTACCGGGTCGCGGGTAATGACTCGGGTCACTTTTATTGGGCCCACTAGGGCTCTGGTGGCCCAATAAAAGTCGAGATGTTACAGAAGTCACGATCTGGAGATTGGCGGAAAAAACCAGGGAAAACCAGGGAAAATCGAGTGGGGGATATAAGTTTTCGGCGCGTGGTGTTTTAGGCTTTCTGAAAACCTCAAATCAAAACCATTTCCAATTCTTGCATCCCGAACATCGGAATTGACTTTTTGGAACCTAAAGCCAATATCCGCCCGCCGAACGGATCGTAAAATTTTCTAAGAAAATTAAAATCAACTTTATTAAAATGAAAAGGCGAGTCAATCATTTAGAAAATAACGTAGGGGATTTGCCCCAATGAATGAGTGATTTGATGAAAGCAGTCGAAACTCTCACCACTAATATAGATAGTCATTATGCACATAAACCGAGCACCAGCCCCAGTGGTTGAAATAGACCCTAACCCTAGACCTCTAGAACTTACACATCCCAAACCCGAACCACGTAATCAATCTTGTTGGGATGGAGTAAAATTAGACGTTGGAAATTTTGAGGGACACTTAGAACCCAAGGGTTGTTTAGACTTGTGAGATCGGATGGACCGCTCCTTAGCATGGAAGCAATTGCTCCAAGCTAAGCAAGTTGAGTATGTCACTCTTAGATTGAAAGGGTCCACCCTAGTTTGGTGGGGAAAATTGGAGCGTTCTAAATTTAATTTAGGTATGCCTCATATCACCACATGGGCAAAGTTTAAACAAGCAACTTCGGAAATGATACGTTGTACCCGATTATTTGCAGACCCTCTTTCGTAGGTTCCACAATCTACGACAAGAAAAAAATATTGGTGTATGAGTAAACAAACAAATTCTTAGTTTTGGAGTCTCGCCTCGACCTCCGAGAGGATGATGACAAGACAGTGTCCCGTTATCTGAACGGGTTACGTTATTCTATTAGAGACCAGTTTGAGTTTTTTGATTATAAGGACTTAGGAGAGATTTTGAGTCGCGCACGGAGAGCAAAATCCTTATAGAAGCGAACCTCCAGAGCTAGGTCTATTGATAGATCTAAAACGAGCGTCACCACTACCACATTTGCTAGAGTCTCAGATTCCCCTCACCATCCCATCACTGTCAGGACTCCAACCCCATCCACTATTCCCTCCAAGTGAAAGAAGATTATTAGGCTAAGCCCAACAATGGAGTATTCTGGTGCAGTTGTCTCCTGCATGGCGTGTCATCATGACACGTATTTTCTCTTACTCTGATAATATTTTAAATCTCGAGAAAATACGGGTTGTGCCAGTTGATCCCCAAGATTTCACCTCATGTTTGTTTTAGATACCTCCAACATGCAACTAGCTAGTTTGGAGTGGTCAAATCTTGTCGTAGTTATTGCGTATGCCCAGGGTAATTCCGCCACTTCTCCTGCTTCACTTATTGCCTTAGCTTTTATGCATCTCAAAAAATTAATTAAGCTTGCCTCAAACGTTCGCGCTGTTTAAATTTGTCGCTTATCTATAAACTATTATTGTGATTTTATTTTGCTTTTGATTGTACGGAATTCGCTTCGATTCAACCCGGTAGCCGCTCGAGGGAACTTCTTGTAAAGAATGAATAACAGATTTGTTGAAGTTAATCGTTAAGAATAGTTTTACGCGTGAAAAATTCAATTTGACTGCTCGGTCTCAACATGAAAAAATTAATTGCATTAAAAAATATTTTATTTTTCGAGAGCCTAGGTTTTACATCAGCTCCTCTACCACCTCTTTGATCCCCACCAGAAATTGTCCCCCCAACGTATAATGCTCTTCTTTTTTTTTTCTCTTCTCGTCCTCCAATAACTTCTTACTGGTGTCGATCTTTATTTTGCTCGGATCCTAAAAGTTATAATATAAATGGTTTGTCATAAAGATTAAGTGAGATTTTACCTCCGTTGTACATGCAAACATGAAATGGTTAGTAGAAATATACATAAACATTTTATAAGCTTAATTAAACGTGCAGTATAGTAAACAGTAATCAGTAATAGTAACAGTACACAATACATTATAAAAGGATTTCTCAATAACCTAGAGAGTATTCTTGTTCGTGTCTTACACATTCATTTCGTTTATACACGCATTCCTTGTATTTTTTTATTCATTATGTTGCATTTACGATATATAAATGATGCTAAAAGTAGTTGTTTCAGTCATCAGTCATTTGGGTTTCAACCCCACTAGGACATCATATACCAATCAAACACGATCGAACACGCGTTAGGCCTTCAACCCCTTGGATTGGTCATCCCATTTAATCTAGTGCAATGGAACACATGTTAAGCCTTTCAACTCCCTGGATATGCCTTTTGACACCATAAATTGAAAAATCAGTAAAGTGGCAGGTAATTCACACTCCTACTAGGGTCAACTTTTAGGAAGATGCCTTTTAGACTCAGGTTTGGGAAGATGTCCACTATTTAGTGAATAATTATAAAATATTAGTGACTGATGGGTTCGACCTCCATTTATAGGAGAAAAAGCCCCCCCCCCCCCCCATGATCTCCTTCAAAAGTGGATCATGGGTGGGCCATCCCCCATGAACTCTCATGATGAGAAAATCATGGGGGAGTGGGACCCACTCCCTCTCCCCATGAAGGGAAACCACCATCTAGCCGAACCACCTGGCCGCCTAGCCAGGCCGCCGCCTAGCCGGCCTAGCCGCCGCCGTCTCCCCGCCTCGCCAGGCCGCCGCCTAGCTGGCCTAGCCGCCGCTGTCTCCCCGACTCGTCAAGCCGCCGCTTAGCCGGCCTAGCCGCCGCTTAGCCGGCCTAGCCGCCGCTTAGCCGGCCTAGCCGCCGCTGTCTCCCCGCCTTGCCAGGCCGCCGCCTAGCCGGCCTAGCCGCCGCTGTCTCCCCGCCTCGCCAGACCGCCGTCTAGCCGCCGCCGTCTCCCCGCCTAGCTGCCGCCGCCTGGCCGCCTTGCCATGCCGCCGCCTAGCCGGCCTAGCCGCCTCCGTCTCCCCGCCTAGCCGCCGTCCGATCGCTACAAGGCCTTCCTCGCCGTTTGATCAAGAGGGTAACCACCCACTACCCCACCACTTTAGTGGTGCGGCCCGGCATGATCCTTCCCTGGAGGCTATAAAAGAGACCCCAGGGTCTCTTCATTCTTCACCTTTTCTCTTCTCCGGATTGTCTTCTTCTTCCTCAGGTGAGAGCTCTCCTGCCTCCTCCTCCGAGTCGGCCACTGCTCGCCGTGAACCACCAGCAGCCACCATCGGCCACCAGCGGCCATCAGTGATCACCAGCGGCTATAAGCACCCCACCAGTGCGTTGTCAGCAAAAGGACGCCCAAGACCTCGAGGAAGCCGAAAGAAGAAGGCATCTGAAGCCAACAAGCGCGCGCCGCCCCAAGCGTACGCGCCAGAAGCATCACGCGCATTCCGACGTCTAAGTCACTTCCGCGGTGCGGTCTGTTGCCCGCATGAAGCTATAGTCTCTCTCTTCCCTCAAGTTGTAACGGGAGCGGCCTGTCGCCCCGATTCACCAAACATACTGTAATCACCAGAAGATAGTGGAGTTTGACCGGCACAGACCCGGTCACGTGATTTTTTTCCCATTTAAGGGGTTTTTCCACGCCATCACGACTTGTGTCTACTGTTCATCTTCATTGACTGTGTGCGCGCTCGACCGTTCCGTGAGCTAAGATGGTTCAAGTTAATCCGGTCCGACCGGGGCATCGAGTTAGTCTGCAACAGTTTGGCGCCGTCTGTGGGAAACATTCCCAACATCCTTCAGAAGACAAGTCCCTCATCTTTACCGCTTTCAAAGCTCAGATTCAATGGTGAAGAGAAGTACCCACACCACTAAAGGATCCGCACTTGAAGGACACATCGAACCAGCACGATCTCACTCACTAGTGGACGTGCCACTGACTGTCGAAGTAGCTTTCGCCCCCGTCACCGCCCTGGAGGGGCGCGTCCGCCAAATGGAAGAACAACAAACAGAAATGCTTGCATTGCTCCGAAACATGGGAGCACCTCCTGCTCCCCCGATGCTGCCGGCCCCAGCAAATCCTCCGCTACAACCAAACCCGAAAAGGGTCCAAGAAGAGCTCGAGGATTATTCTGACGTCGTCAGCTCCACTCACCCAGCTCAAAGAGGAGTAAGAGCAGATCATCTTCATCACCATCCCGCCAATGACGTTCTCCCCCTCCTCTCGAAAGGTTTACTCGGGAAGAAATTTGAGAAGTTATAGCCGAAGAATACCGCCAGGCTGGAGGAAGAGACTTTCATGCTCACCGACCGCTCTGCCATGGCTCCCCCTTGACGCCGCAAATCCTCGACCATCCCATTCCACATGGATTCAAGCTTCCAAACATCGAGACGTTTGACGAGACCGATGATCCACTGGAACACATCAACCACTTCACCACCATCATGAGGATTTACAACGCTCCAGACCAGTTGCTCTGCCAAGTGTTCCCAGCAACACTCAAAGGACAGGCCCGTACATGATTCCATTCCCTGAGAACTGGCACCATTACAAACTTCGCAGAGCTGACCAGGCAGTTTGCTGACCAGTTTATCGCAAATATGAGAATTGTTCGCGATCCCTCACACCTTTCAGGTATTCGACAAAATGAAGGAGAATCCCTCAAGGACTTCTTTCGCCGCTTCACCTTTGAGACACGTCAAATTCCGGGCGTCAACCCCGAACTTCTCAGAGGCGTCTTCCTTGGCAGACTCTGCCCCAACGTCTTCTATTCAGCACTCATGAGGGAGACCGTGCCCAGTTATCCAGATCTCGTTCACCGGATCGAGGCCCAGATAGCAGCCGACGAGGCTATTAAAGCGCACTGCCAGCAGTTTGAAGGAAGACAGAAAAGGAAGAAAGAAGAGGAACCGACTCTCAGAGGATAAGAAGAACTACGTCAGAGTGAGCATCGTCGCGATAGCCGTCAGCGTGTCCTTCCAGGGAATGGGGGGGGGGGCAACATCCACTTCAGGAATACACCCCTCTGAATACCACCCGCACTAATGTGATGTATGCCATTCAGAATGATCTGGCCTTCCAACGACCAAGAGCACCGCAGCCAAACCCCAAGGCCGACCAGACAAGATACTGCGAGTTCCACCGCACAACGGGTCACAACACCGAATAATGTGCCGGCCTAAAAGATTAAATTGAACGTCTTGTCCGTCAGGGGCTCCTCGGGAGATTTTTGCAAGGACAATCGCAGATCCTAGCACAAGGAAACGATGGAGGAAGGTAGATGGTGGGCAACATACAGACCATCGTCGGGCCCCCAACAACGAATACCTAGGATGGACGCTCTCCCCGACATAGGATGACCCTCTACAACACACCTACAGCCGGGAATTTGTGTCGCATCCATCCCTCTGCATTTTAATCTTTTATTAATGATGTTTATCGTCTGCATTTTTCATCACCTTGTTTTTGTCACCTTAGAACAGTAAAAGTCACGAGCTCAGGCTCGCGCAAATTATGGTTATTTCTAAAATACAATATCATATTTGTTTTAAGATAAAACTGTGCTTACAAACCGAACAAGCAGGTTTTTCACCAACATTGCCCCTCAACGTCATGCCGTCGCCAAGGCCTGCCCCCCTCGCGATGGCACCCGGATCGAGCACTTACGTTCTCCGGCACCCGGATTGAGCACTTACGTTCTCCGGCACCCGGATTGAGCACCTACGTTCTCGGACGGTCGGATTGAGTACTTACACTCTCCGACGCCGTCGCCAGGGCCTGCCCCCCTTGCGATTGCACTCGGATTGAACACATACGTTCTCTGTCACCCGGATTGAGCACCTACGTTCTCCGACGGTCGGATTGAGTACTTACACTCTCCGACGCCATCGCTAGGGCCTGCCCCCCTCGCGATTGCACCCGGATTGAGCACTTACGTTCTCCGTCACCCGGATTGAGCACCTACGTTCTCCGACGGTCTGATTGAGTACTTACACTCTCCGACGCCGTCACCAGGGCCTGCCCCCTTGCGATTGCACCCGAATTGAACACATACGTTCTCCGGCGCCTGGATTGAGCACCTATATTCTCCGACGGTCGGATTGAGTACGCGCACTCTCCGATGCCATCGCCAGGGGCTACCCCCTCGCGATTTGTAACACCCTTATCTGTCACATAGCATATAACAGTAGGTCCGACCGGGGCCCGACGTCATATACTACGGACAGACCGGTTGGTTACTTATTGAAACCAATCAACCAATCACAACTCCTACACAGAGCACCTAGCGGAAGTAAATTATTAAGTTACAAGATAAAAGAACCCAGCCACAACATGAATGTCCACTACAATAGTCTCATAGGAATGTACGATACACAGAAATAATGGCCTTAAGGCCTTACAACAGTTTGCTTAAATAGAAGTGTTTTCCAAACCTCGGCACGCAGGCTGGTCACACATGAGTAAATAAGAAAACACTCAAAAGTTTAGGCCTTCGAGGGCCGGCGCAGCAACTTGGGCTTTAGCCCGCTATTTACCGCTCGGCTTCGCAGCACCTACAAGCAACAATCCACCGTACGGTGGTAAACAAAAGAATCGGTCAGCTATGCTGACCAAATTATAACGATCCCGCCCCCAATTCGGGGCGGCGATGCTCTTCCCTGCATTTTGTTAGCATGAACAAGCGGTATAGTGTAAACACACACTTCATCATAGGTGCAGGCACGCACGACCACACACCCCGTGCACTCAGGGCATATTCACGGCGAACCTGCCAACGTCACGTCAATTTAAGCCATAGACGTTCCCGTCTCACCACCGCCCTTTTGACGGCCAACCTTATGAGCATTTTGTCTTCTTGGCATTGGTCATGTCAATTTAAGCCATAGACCGCGAAGACCCTCATCTATGCCAACGGTTCCGCCAAACGACATAGATCGTGTACGGTTCTGCCTGACCCGTGCTCATACCGCAATGACAGTTTAAGCCATATGCGCAGGTCAAGACTACCCGAGTCCCGTTTCCAACACACAAATCACATAACCCGGTTATGTTCACGTTGGCGCCCCGGCCACCATGTTGGCAACATCCCGTATTTGCCCAGTTTTCCGGGTGCCCCTTGGAGTTAGTCTCTAAGGTTCCCTGATGCAATCTACCTCGTAGAAAACCCGAAAAACAACCATTCACACGGAGTCTTCTCCGATTATTATGCAATGCAACATCACCGATCTAGACCAACTTGTCCGGATAGGCTCCACACATCATGCATATGTCCGTTCTCGCATACGGACTCTAAACAAGGGGGACTTTACATATTTACCCCAAGGAACGCCTCAACTCATCGCACACTCGCGTGAGAGGGCTTCCTATGCAAAGGAAAAGAGGACTTCACATGTCCTATGATGAGAATCATTACCCTAGCATTTCTTCTTGGCGCCATGGAAATCTATGCAGATGGAAAGCACCGCAATCTCGTTGCCGCCGCGGATCCGAAGTCGGCTCGCGATTTGGAGCTCCGATGCTCCGCCGGTGACCGGATCTAGCTCCTCCTCCTTGCTCTCCCTTCTCTCTAGATTTTAGAGAGAGATAACCCAAGTGAAAATAAGGGTTTCACAACCCTATTCCCGGTTTAACCTAATCAAGAACAAACCCTAGCCCTTGGATCCCAAGCCAAGGAAACGGACTGGCACGATTTAAGCTGAAAATACAAAATTTGGGCCGAACACGGGTTACAACACGTCCGTGTGCATGGCCGTGTCACTCATTCGCCGTCACCAGAAATTCCCGACCATAACACGGCCTCTGACACGGCCACTGACACGCCCGTGTCACAATATGACACGCCCGTGTCATGGCCCGTGTCACGGCCCGTGTGCAAAAACCATGATTCTCCCGAGAAGGACACGGCCATGTGACACGCCCGTGTCACATGGCGTGTGCTAGACACGCCCCGGGACACGCCCGTGTCCCAGGCCGTGTAATCTCCATAGCACAAAATGCTGCACGACCCGAGGAGGACACGGCATTCGATACGCCTGTGTTGAATGGAACACGCCCGTGTCGGACCCGAACACGCCTGGGCTCAGGCCGTGTACCCCTCACTCAACGATCGTTGAGTGTAAGGCTCTGAGTGGCTGACACGCCCTGGGACACGCCCGTGTCCCAGGCCGTGTCACCTCTAGCAAAACCCAGATCTGGCTAAAAACGTCACCTGTCCCTCTTTTGAGTTTCGGGGCGTTACAACTCTCTCCCTCTTAAAAGAATTTCGTCCACGAAATTACCAAAGGAAAGATAACGAAAAACTTTAAGCGGTACCTGAGCGGAAAAACTCCGGGTACTCCTCCAGCATGGTTTGCTCCCATTCCCAAGAGAGCTCCTCCCGATCGCAATTATCCCATCGGACCTTGACCATCCGGATCTTCTTGTTACGGAGTCGTTTAACTTCAAAGTCCTCAATACGAACGGGCTTGACCTTAGTCGTCAACCCTTCGTCCACTGGCACTAGATCCACTGCGATCACCTGCGAAGGCTCTTGCACCGCCTTCCGCAATATAGAAATGTGAAATACATTGTGTAGTCCACTCAAATCCACCGATAGCTTCAAACGATAAGCCGCTTCGCCGACCCGCTCCAGAATCTCAAAGGGTCCAAGGTATCTTGGGCTCAGCTTCTTCAAGCGTCTCACCCACGAAACACCATTGAACGGCTTTATCTTCAAGTACACCCAATCGCCGTCCGCGAACTCCACGTTCCGGTGCTTGGCATTGTAGTACTTAGCTTGCCTGTCCTGAGCGATCAGCAAACGCTCTTGAATGATCCGCACCAGAGATGTAGCATTCTCCACCTCCTGCTTCTTGTACAACCTTGCCTCACCTGTTTCTAGCCATGATAACGATGTGCGATACTTCCTACCATACAGGGCCTCGAAGGGCGCCATTTGAATACTCGCCTGGTAGCTATTGTTGTACGCAAACTCCACCAAATACAGGTGGTCTTCCCAATGCTTCCCAAAGTCTAGAACACACATGCGGAGCATGTCCTCCATAGTTCTGTTTACCCTCTCGGTTTGCCCATCCGTCTGCGGATGGAAGGCTGTGCGGAACTTCAATTTAGTCCCCAGCATCTGTTGCACCAACCTCCAATCATTGGACGTAAAACGCCCATCGCGATCACTCACGATATTGCGGGGCACACAGTGCAGTCTGACTATATTATCCACATATAGCTTTGCCAGTCTCTCCACTGAATCATCCTTCCTATACGGAATAAAGTGCTACACCTTCGTTAATCGGTCTACGATCACCCAGATGGCGTCGTTCCCCCTCTGCGACCTTGGCAAGCCATGCACAAAGTCCATCGATATGTCGTCGAACTTCCACTCTGAAATAGGCAAGGATTTCAAGAATTCTCCAGGCTTTTGACACTCCGCCTTTACCAAGACGCAGGTTTGACACTTAGCCACAAACAGTGTCACATCATTCTTGAGCCATGACCACCAAAACAGCTTCTTTAGGTCTTGGTACATCTTCGTGCTCCCTGGGTGGATTGAGCACTTAGTATTATGAGCCTCGTATATAAAATCCGCCCGTAGATTTCCCCCGCTTGGGACGCACAAACGATGGTCCTTCCTTAGGAGCCCATCCTCAACCGAAAACTGGGAATTTGACCCATCCAATGCTGTATCCATAAGCTCCTTCATGCTAACATCCAACTCCAATGCCTGCCGAATGCGATCAGCCAGGTCATACTGAACTTCCGTCCAGTTCAACAATGCTTTGGCGCTAGACTGCTTGTACACACAATAGATCTCCAACGCCTCCAATTCCCGTATTAGCCTCTCATCATGAACCGACAACCAGTTGGCTTGGGCGGGAGCCCTGCGACTCAACGCATCCGCAACTGCATTGCCCTTCCCGGGTACATAATGAATCTTGAACGTGTAGTCCCCTAGGAACTCCATCCATCTTCGCTGCCTCATGTTGAGATCCTTCTGATCCAACAGGTACTTCAGGCTCTTGTGGTCGGTATAAATATCGACCTTTACGCCGTACAGGTAGTGTCTCCATAGCTTAAACACAAATATCACGACCGCCAACTCCAAGTCGTGGACCGGATAATTCCTTTCGTGCACTTTCAGCTGACGCGATTCATACGCTATCAAACTCCCATGCTGCAGCAGCACACAGCCCAAACCACTACCTGAGGCATCACTATAAATCTCGAAGCCCTCAGTCCCACTAGGTGAACTTAGCACTGGCGCCGTGGTCAACCGTCCCTTCAGCTCCTCAAACGCTTGCACGCACTCCTGCGTCCACAAGAACTTCTGATCCTTCCTTGTCAACTTCGTGAGAGGTAATGCTATCCGCAAGAAGTTCTCCACGAAGCGCCTGTAATAGCCGACAAGCCCAAGAAAACTCCGGACTTCCGCTACCAAATACAACACAGGCCACTCCCGTATTGTAACAATCTTCGCCGGATCCACCGATATACCTTCCCCACTGACAATATTACCAAGGAATGCTACTGAGGGTAGCCAAAACTCGCATTTAGAGAATTTTGCATAAAGTTCATTCATCCTCAGTGTCTCCAAGACCAGATGCAGATGTTTGAAGTGATCTTCTTTGCACTGCGAGTACACCAATATATCGTCAATAAAGACGATCACAAAGTGGTCCAGGTACTCTCGGAATGTCCTGTTCATCAAGTCCATAAACACCGATGGCGCATTCGTCAGTCCAAACAGCATGACCGTGAACTCGAAATGCCCATACCTTGTGCTGAACGCCGTTCGGGATATCACACTCCCTTATCCTCAGCTGATAATACCCAGACTTCAGGTCCAACTTCGAATACACCGACTATCCGACTAACTGATCGAAAAGATCGTCAATCCTTGGGATCAGGTATTTATTCTTCTCCGTTAGTTTGTTCAACTCCCTGTAGTCGATACACAGCCGCAGACTCCCGTCCTTCTTCTTAACAAAGAGGACCGGTGCACTCCAAGGCGATGAGCTTGGACGCACATACCCTTGCTCCATCAACTCTTCTAGTTGAACCTTCAACTCTGCCATCTCCTTAGGCGCCAACCTATAAGGAGAACGTGACACAGGTTTGGCACCTGGCACGAGCTCGATCGTGAAGTCGATCTCTCGCTGCGGTGGGGCTCCGAGAAGATTATCCGAGAACACATCAGGGTATCCACAAACCACGGGGATACTATCCAGAGTGGACTTTGGCTCTACAACCCCCACTATCGTGAAGAACAGCTCTGCGCCAGCACGAACTGCCTTTACCACCTGAAGAGCAGACATCAGCGTCCTGCTCCACCCCTTCAGTCCCGTGAATGTTGTCTCCCGCCCAACACCCAGCTTGACCTCCTTACCATTGCAATCAATATATGCCTTCTGCTCCGAAAGCCAATCCATCCCAAAGATAACGTCGAACTCTACTAGCGGCAGCAATGACGCTAGCAAGTCGAACTCTTGGTTTCCAATATGAACTTTTACGGCGCACACTCTGTCCGCATGCATCGAACACCCATTCGGTAGCAGCACATCCAATTTGTCCTTCGCCATCGAAGAAGGGACTCCGATGCGCGATATAAAGCTTTCGGACAAAAAGGATTGTGAAGCTCCCGTATCGAATAGTGCTCTTGCCGGACTATCGCCAATAAGAACAAAGCCTACACAAACAGTATTAAGCTAACAAGCACTAGGTAACAGTATTTAAAGCTAACTTGCTATAAATTAAACCGTACCTGTCACCACGTCGGCCTGCTTGATGGCCTCTTGCTGGCCCAAGTTGTAGACTCTTGGTTGAGTCGTAGCCTAATGGGACGCGGTTGACTCCACCGCCTTCCCCTTTTCCTCATAAGTGGCTCCTTGTTTTCTCTCGTACTTTGGACGTCCGCTCTAGCAATCGCGGGCAAAGTGCCCAGGCTTTTCGCAGGTAAAACAAGCGCTCGAGGTTCGGTTGGTAGTCGTCCCCGAGGCACCTGAAGAAGGGGTTGGACCCGACGTCCTAGCCTTCTTATATAACCTGCGATAACGCGACTTCGAAGTAGTTGACGCTTTGAACTCTGATTTCTTGCCACCGGATTCCTTCTTCGCTTGAACATTGTTCATATCCTTTTCTAAGGACCGGACCGTGTTGACCAAGGTTAGGAAACCCTGCGCCATAGGCCCCGAAAGTAACAACCTCAAATCATCTCTTAACCCTTCATAGAAGCGGTTCGTCTTGCGCTCCTCATCGGCAAAGGTAGCACTTGCGTATTGTCCCAAACGAGTGAACTCGTGGAGATACTCGTCCACGGTGCTGTCTCCTTGCACCAACTTTTGAAACTCATTTTCCAACGCGATCCTCTGGGCTGAGGGGAGGTATCGGGCCATAAACAAACTCGAAAATTCCCCCATAGAGACATCAGCCAACTGTCTTCCCCTTAGGTGGTGTAGCTCCAGCCCTTCCCGCCATAACCTCGCGTCCCCGTCCAATAAGAACGTTGCAATCGTGGTCTTCTGCCACTCTTCAGTCTCCGTTGCTGTCAGCACTCTATTGACTCTCGATAGCCAATCCTCTGCCTAAGTCGGGGTTCCCGTTCCCGAGAACACTGGCGGATGGAAACCCATCACATGCTTAAGTTGTTTCTCAGTTGCTCTCCGAGGTAACTCCGGCTCCACAATCACTTCTTCCACCCTCCTGGGCTCCGCCGCTTGGAGCGGCACTTGCTCCACAGTAGGAGCAGGCTGCTGCACCTGCCTCGCAGGCTGCGTATTAATCATTGCAAAGACAGCTTCTGCCACCAATCTAATGGTCTCGGCTGAAGGAGGTGTTGCAGGCACATCATTATGTGCGCTGCTTGCCTCAGAACCTGGCCGTTCCGACGGTCCATTACCACTTCTGGTCACCTATAATCGTGCAAAACACCGATAAGCGACCCAACAATATTACAAACAGCAATTGTAGAACACGCAGGTTCCTCAAACATGTGTATTTTCATTCCTAAGTGGACATTCATGGGTTCTTTTCATGTTATAACGATGACGCACACACATGTGCTCACCATAGCAGCAGAAGCGTGGTGGGCCCATAACCCACAGGTCGGAGGATCGAAACCTCCCTCTGATACCAATTTGTAACACCCATATCCATCACATAGCATATAGGAGTAGGTCCGGTCGGGGCCCGACGCCATATACTACGGGCAGACCGGTTGGTTACTTATTGAAACCAATCAACCAATCACAACGTCCTACACAGAGCACCTAGCGGAAGTAAATTATTAAGTTACAAGATAAAATAACCCAGCCACAGCATGAATATCCACTACAATAGTCCCATAGGAATGTACGATACACAAAAATAATGGTCTTAAGGCCTTACAACAGTTTGCTTAAATAGAAGTGTTTGCCAAACCTCGGCACGCAGGCCGGTCACACATGAGTAAATAAGAAAACACTCAAAAGTTTAGGCCTTCGAGGGCCGGTGCAGTAACTTGGGTTTTATCCCGCTATTTATCGCTCGGCTCCGCAGCACTGCAAGTAACAATCCATCACACGGTGGTAAACAAAAGCAACGGTCAGCTATGCTGACCAAATTATAACGATCCCGCCCCCAATTCGGGGCGGCGATGCTCTTCCCTGCATTTTGTTAGCATGAACAAGCGGTATAGTGTAAACACACACTCCATCACAGGTGCAGGCACGCACGGCCACACACCCCGTGCACTCAGGGCACATTCACGGCGAACCGGCCAACGCCACGTCAATTTAAGCCATAGACGTTCCCGTCTCACCTCCGCCCTTTTGACGACCAACCTTATGAGCATTTTGTCTTCCTGACTGTAACGCCCCTAGCCGATCCAACGTGACGATGTCACGGCTCCGCTCTAGGCGACGCTACCGGGCTGCAGCCCAAGCACCCCAACCCCTCTCCCTCCACAGGCGGGTTGTTGGTGGCCACAGCCTCCAACAACGACCGGGTCCAACGTGGCAGTGCCGATCCAACGTGGCAGTGCCACGGCTAGGGCCGATCCAACGTGGCAGTGCCACGGCTTCGCTCTAGGCGTCGCTACCGGGCTGTAGCCCAAGCACCCCAACCCCTCTCCCTCCACAAGCGGGTTGTTGGTGGCCACAGCCTCCCTTTGATGAGTGAACTCGACAGTTAAGTTGGGCCGTACGGGGACTTCCTAGGAGGCCCAACTTAACTGTCGAGTTCACTCATCAAAGGGAGGCTGTGGCCACCAACAACCCGCCTGTGGAGGGAGAGGGGTTGGGGTGCTTGGGCTGCAGCCCGGTAGCGACGCCTAGAGCGGAGCCGTGACACTGCCACGTTGGATCGGCTAGGGTCGTTACAATAAAAAGTGCACTTTTTATAACGGCCTCCCCAGCACCATGCTCGCAAGGACGGCCGCCGGCACCCCCAGCACCACGCTCGAAAGGGTTCAGCCTAACCAGGTCTGCAAACAATGCACCCCAACCCCTCTCCCTTAGTTTCACTTGGGCCGTACGTGTCAATTGGTGATGAAGGTTGAAAGAACTCCATAGTTAAGCGTGCTTGGGCGAGAGTAGTACTGGGATGGGTGACCTCCTGGGAAGTCCCCGTAGTGCGGGCTTGACTATCGAGTTTGACTCATCTAAGGGGGGCTACGGCCACCAACAACCCGCCTGTGGGCCCAGTAGCGACGCCTAGAGCGGAGCCGTGGCTACAGCTCAATTGGTGATGAAGGTTGAAAGAACTCCATAGTTAAGCGTGCTTGGGCGAGAGTAGTACTGGGATGGGTGACCTCCTGGGAAGTCCCCGTACGACCCAACTTAACTGTCGAGTTCGCTCATCAAAGGGAGGCTGTGGCCACAACCAACCCGCCTGTGGAGGGAGAGGGGTTGGGGTGCTTGGGCTGCAGCCCGGTAGCGACGCCTAGAGCGGAGCCGTGACACTGCCACGTTGGATCGGCTAGGGTCGTTACACTGGCATTGGTCACGTCAATTTAAGCCATAGACCGCCGAAGACCCTCATCTATGCCAACGGTTCCGCCGAACGACATAGATCAGGTACGGTTCCGCCTGACCCGTGCTCATACCGCAATGACAGTTTAAGCCATATGCGCAGGTCAAGACTCCCCGAGTCCCGTTTCCAACACACAAATCACATAACCCGATTATGTTCACGTTGGCTCCCCGGCCACCATGTTAGCAACATACCGCATTTGCCCATTTTTCCGGGTGCCCCTTGGAGTTAGTCTCCAAGGTTCCCTGATGCAATCTATCTCGTAGAAAACCCGAAAAACAACCATTCACACGGAGTCTTCTTCGGTTATTATGCAATGCAACATCACCGATCCAGACCAACTTGTCTGGATAGGCTTCACACATCATGCCTATGTTCGTTCTTGCATACGGACTCTAAACAAGGGGGACTTTACATATCTACACAAAGGAATGCCTCAACTCATCGCACACTCGCGTGAGAGGGCTTCCTATGCAAAGGAAAAGAGGACTTCACATGTCCTAGGATGAGAATCGTTACCCTAGCATTTCTTCTTGGCCCCATGAAAATCTATGCGGATGGAAAGCACCGCAATCTCCTTGCCGCCGCGGATCCGAAGTCAGCTCGCGATTTGGAGCTTCGATGCTCCGCCGGTGACCGGATCTAGCTCCTCCTCCTCCTCCTTGCTCTCCCTTCTCTCTAGATTTTAGAGAGAGATAACCCAAGTGAAACTAAGGGTTTCTCAACCCTATTCCCGATTTAACCTCATCAGGAACAAACCCCAGCCCTTGGATCCCAAGCCAAGGAAACAGACGACCACGATTTAAGCTGAAAATACAAAATCTGGGCCGAACACGGGTTGCAACACGACCGTGTGCATGGCCGTGTCACTCATTCGCCATCACCAGAAATTCCCGACCAGAACACGACGACCAACACGCCTGTGTCACAATATGACACGCCCGTGTCATGGCCCGTGTCACGGCCCGTGTGCAAAAACCATGATTCTCCCGATAAGTACACGGCCATGTGACACGCCTGTGTCACATGCCGTATGCTAGACACGCCCTGGGACACGCTCGTGTCCCAGGCCGTGTAATCTCCTTAGCACAAAACGCCGCACGACCCGAGCAGGACACAACATTCGACACGCCCGTGTCGAATGGAACACGCCCGTGTCAGACCCGAACACGCCTGGGCTCAGGCCGTGTACCCCTCACTCAACGATCGTTGAGTGTAAGGCTCTGAGTGGCTGACACGACCTGGGACACGCCCGTGTCCCAGGCCGTATCACCTCTAGCAAAACAAAGATCTGGCTAAAAACGTCACTCGTCCCTCTTTTGAGTTTCGGGACGTTACACGATTGCACCCGGATTGAGCACTTACGTTCTCCGGCACCCGGATTGAACACATACGTTCTCCGGCGCCCGGATTGAGCACCTACATTCTCCGACGGTCGGATTGAGTACGTGCACTCTCCGACGCCATCGTCAGGGGATACCCCCTCGCGATTGCACCCGGATTGAACACTAATGTTCTCCGGCACCCAGATGGAGCACCTACAACAGTCGGACCGAGTATTTACATTCTCCGACGTTACTCATCGCGTAACCTTGCAAGGGTCTGCCCCCTTTCACGACAAAGCCGCGGACCTGAATCGTACACGCTAGGTCACAGACAGGAGCCGTGCAAACTAAGTCACGAATCAGTCTCGCGCGATATGCAGTTGTGCATATCGCGCCATGCGCACGCAAAGTAGAAATGTACACCTCAAATACGGCGCGCCCATCCACGCGCAAGGTCAGACGGGCGCATGGTCACGCGCGGTCACGCCCGTGCATAGGATCACGCACGCACGCACACCCGCGCGCGGCCTGCGCAGGCAGCCAGCACGTGCGCAGCCTGCCCGCGCGGCCTGCACGCCCGCTGGGCCTGCGCGCACCCAGGGCCTGTGCGCGCCCAGGGTCAGCGCGCGCGCACTGCCTGCGCATGCCCAGGACCTGCGCGCACCAAGACCGGCGTGCGCGCAGCTTGCGCGCACCCAGGGGCCGCGCGCAGCCTGCGCGCGCCAGGACTGGCGCACGAGTAACCTGCACGCGCGGCCTGCGCGCACGGCGTGCGCGGGCAGCCTGCACGCGCGCGGCCTGCACGCGCGGCCCGCGCAGGCATCCAGCACGCGCGTGGCCTGCGCCCGCGGCCTAGGCGCACGTTCTGTGCGTGCACGGCCGACGTCTTCGTCCACGCGATGCCTAAGCATGCACGATCCGCCTTGGCGTCCTCGTCCGCCGGATCATCCTCCGAATACCTTGGAAGTACTAGCCGCCGCCGCCTCAGCCTTCTCACCGGAAGCTGTCATGACAACAGGAAGAAGGGGAAATCTCTCCTCTCTCGCTCACTTCGCTCTCAGATAACAAAGATTTGGGGGGCAATTAATGGGTTCCACCTCCATTTATAGGAGAAAAATCCCCCCATGATCTCCTTCAAAAGTGGATCATGGGTGGGCCATCCCCCATGAACTCTCATGATGAGAAAATCATGGGGGAGCGGGACCCACACCCTCTCCCCATGAAGGGAAGCCGCCATCTAGCTGAACCACCTGGCCGCCTAGCCAGGCCACCGCCTAGCCGGCCTAGCCGCCACCGTCTCCCCGTCTCGCCAGGCCGCCGCCTAGCCGGCCTAGTCGCCGCTGTCTCCCCGCCTCGCCAGACCGCCGCCTAGCCAGCCTAGCCGCCGCTGTCTCCCCGCCTCGCCAGACCGCCGCCTAGCCGGCCTAGCAGCCGCCATCTCCCCGCCTAGCCGCCGCCGCCAGGCCGCCGCCTAGCCGGCCTAGCCGTTGCCGTCTCCCCGCCTAGCCGCCATCCGATCGCTACAAGGCCTTCCTCGTCGTTCGATCAAGAGGGTAACCACCCATTACCCCACCACTTTAGTGGTGGGGCCCACCATGATCCTCCCCTGGAGGCTATAAAAGGGACCCCAGGGCGTCTTCATTCTTCACATTTTCTCTTCTCCGGGTTGTCTTCTTCTTCCTCAAGTGAGAGCTCTCCTGCCTCCTCCACCGAGTCGGCCACCGCTCACCGTGATCCACCAGCAGCCACCATCGGCCACCAACGACCGCCAGTGATCACCAGTTACTACCAGCGGCTATAAGCACCCCACCAGTACGTTGTCAGCAAAAGGATGCCCAAGACCTCGAGGAAGTCGAAGGAAGAAGGCATTCGAAGCCAGCAAGCGCGCACCGCCCCGAGCATACGCGCCAAAAGCATCCCATTCCCACGTCTAAGTCACTTCTGCGGTGCCGTCTGTTGCCTACAGGAAGCTATAGTCGCTCTCTTCCCTCAAGTTGTAACGGGAGCGACATGTCGCCCCGATTCACCAAACATACTGTAATCACTAGAAGCTAGTGGAATTTGACCGGCACAGACCCGGTCACGTGGTTTTTTACCCATTTAAGAGGTTTTTCCACGTCATCACGACTTGTGTCTACTGTTCATCTTCATTGACTGTGTGCGCGCTCGACCGCTCCGTGAGCTAAGACGGTTCAAGTTAATCCGGTCCGACCGGGGCATCGAGTTAGTCCGCAACAGTGACTAAATATTTTGTCATTAAAAGTTATATTTAGTGACTTAAAATTTGGTCACTATTGCATTGAATAATCAGTGACTAAATTAATTTGGTCACAAAAAATATTTTTAGTGACAAATAAGTTGGTCACTATTTTATTAAAGAATTAGTGACTAAATTATTTTGGTCACAAAAAATGTCTCTTTAGTGACAAATAATTTAGTCACAAAAACAATTAGAAACGAAAATTCTTTTTGTCATTAAAGTATACATTTAGTGGCGAAAAATAATTTGGTCACTAAATACATTTAGTGACATGAGTTTTTGCAAACACCTTGTGGCAGATCAAATTTGGTCACTAAATGTCTTAAGTGACTAACCCGCAATATTTAGTTACCAAATTTTTTGTCACTAACCTATTTTCTTGCAGTGAGTCTCGGTGGGAAAATATCCTTAGTTTGTATCATATCTCACCTGAAGTAGCGAAATGTCGGATAGTAGTACAAGTATGAACTCGTACTATACATTAAGGCCTAGGATGGTTGTGTCACCTACCTAGAAGCAGAGATGTCCGACCTGCTGTTATCATACTCCTCGGTGATAAGGACAATGTTGCTAGCTACCTTCTTAGCAGGTCGACTTGATAGGACTTAGAAATATAAAAACTAATAGTTCATCATGTCATCTTACTTTTGCATACCATGCATCTTTAAACCTTTATACTACAAGATTGTACTGGCATTCTTGCATGATAAGTCCGTGTTATGATAATTTCAAGATCCTTAACTCATAAGTTTGTACGAGTATTCATATAAGTTAAGTTATATCTGTATCATAGTTGCTACATATTCGTACAATATATTTTATCAGAATTTTCTGCTAGATTTACTATTATGTCAGAACAAAATCCTAACTTATAAGAATGTATGAGCATTCTTATAAGTTGAGTCATTTATGATTTCCCCTTACAACTTGCTTCACTCATAACACAACTTTCTCTCTCTTGTCACGCGATTTATTCATACTACCACTGGTGCAAATTTACCCTCACTCTACACAATGCTTGATGATGCATTTGGGGAAAGGAAGGAAATCAACATAGTCAAATTGACTAATAGTTTGTTACAATCACTCTCTAGGAGCCCTCACCACAATAGTTTTTGCAGTACCAACCCCAGTTGAAGATCCTTGAGATAGAGATGGAGATGCCAGTAGTCATGGACCCAACCCCAGCCCCCACAGTAGAGGAGGTACCGAGAGATGTGAGTTCTTGATTTTTTTTCCATGCCCCCATAATATATTTTAAGGGCATGTATTAATATTAGTCACCCGAGCATATAGTAGCCCCAATTTTGTCTAAATGCAGGTGTTCACTTTATTTTTCAATGGCATGTTTTATTCCTAGTCTTACGTTGTTATGCAAACTTTTGATATGTATACAAAATGTGTTTTGGAATTCATCTGTCTGTTATGTTCTTTATAGATTTGTATTACTGTGATGTAATGATAACTCTCCTTATGGAGCAAGTGTCATAAAGTCAAAATTAGCTCTTTTGCTAACACTACTGTATGACAACTACTCTGGGCATAATAACCTCCTCGACCGTGAACAATTATTGGGGGGGGGGGGTTCTTACATGATCAAATGGCATACATGAGCGTATTTTAGGAACCATTCTAGCTTGAGTTTTCATTCATTTTGCTCCTACTTTATTGATTTTTCACATGATTTGTTAATTGACACAGAAGCATGTTTGGCGCGAGAATGGATCAAATTTCAGGTGAATTGGGTTTGGATGATATTTTCACTTTCCCATAATTTATATTTTTGCCTTATATTTTCATCGATCTTTTTAGTGATGATTTAACCATGCTTTTGCATTTGGTGGACACCTCGAGGAGATTGCGGCACATTTGACATTTTTGTCAAACACACGATCATACGTGTTCATTTCCACACAATTGTGTGGATTCATAGCATTTCAGCTCGAAAACTCAATATATAAAAAATGATTGCACGTTTGGTTCTCTCACAATTGTGTGTAATGTAATCGCATGATCACTCTGGCAGATGCTCATGTACTTTGTTCTCGCAAGACTATACACGTTCAATTTGCACAAGTGCTTTGCAGTTAAACATTTCACACGATCGTGTAGCTTTACACACGTATGATTGAGCACTTAATATTGGCAGCCCACTTCTCAAGAAACCAATGTCCTGAAAAATGCAAGTGCAGTTTGGACACGCATGTCGTGCGTTACAAAATCACGCGAGCAATTTAGGGATGCATATTACTTCATTTCCATGCCTATTTTACTGTTATTCGTGCATGATCACTGACACGTGCCTGATCATGCACATTCATTTTTTTACAGGTCTATAAATACGAATTTTGATGTGGGATTTTGGGCTTGTCGAGGATTTAGGTTCTGGTTCCGCCTAGTTTTACCTCTACAAGGTTGGGGTCATCCACAAAGCTTCCTCCATCATTTTAGATCTTTAGAGAAGGAAATTTCTTCATCATCCAGGGCCTCCAAGAAAGAAGAGAGGGGAAGGAGACACGGACGGTGAGAACCATCAAGAAGACGGGTAATGTTTCTGCGGAGGTTGCAACTCCCTTTGGACCCTAAACGCAACCAAGGATCATGGCTTCATACTCCAAAGCTCGGTCAGTACTGAATGCAAAGACTCGATCATTGTTTTTATTTCTTTCCTATTTCATTGCCATGTTGGGCTTTGTATCTTGATTTTCTCATCATTATATTCGGAAGAATGGTATTGAGAACATGGTTCTTAAAGCGCTCGTAGTTTAGGATTTTCTTTTATTGAACATAACGTAGGAAACCAATCTAAATCAATGAACTGCATCCACCTTAGTAGTTAGAGATTCAAATTTATAATTTCACCGCCCGTGTTCCTCAAGAGATTGATATTCCGTGATACAAAACAACAACAACACTCAAGCCTTTATCCCACTATAGTGGGGTCGGCTATATGAATCTTTTGTCGCCATTGTGTCCTATCTTTTGTCATAATCCCACTAATGCCTAAGTACATCATGTCTTTCCTTATAATTTCAATTGGAGCTACTCCTGTCTTATCCCTTATACATTCATTCTTAATTTTATCCAATATCGTGTGTCCACACATCCACCAAAGCATTCTCATCTCCGCAACTCCCGTTTTTGCTCATGTGCACAATTCACTGCCCAACACTCAAAACTATAGAGCATCGATGGTCTAATTGCAGTATGATAAACCTTGCCCTAAAGTTTTAATGGTACTTTACGATCACATAAGATCCCTAACGCGCCTCTCCACTTCAACCAACCCACTTGGATTATATATGTCACATCTTTATCAATACCTCCGTATTTTTGAACTATTGATCCAAGGTATTTAAAACACTCATTACGGGAAATATCTTGATCACCCAACTTAATAACGAAGTCATCCGTCCTTCTTGCACTGCTAAATTTAAGCTCCATATACTCCGTCTTTGCCCTACTTAACCTAAAACCCTTCTTCTCTAAAGTGTCTCGCCAAGATTTAAGTTTTGCGTTTACACCCTCACACATCTCATCGACTAAAACGATATCATCCACAAACAATAAACACCAAGGTATTGCTTGTTGGATATGTCCAGTGAGCTCATTTAAGATAAGGGCAAAGAGATAAGGGCTTAAAGCTGAACCTTGATGAAAGCCAACAGTGATAGGGAATTCTTATGTTAATCCTCCAGATGTCCTCATCCTTGTCACTGAATTTGTATACATATCTTTAATTATGTCAATATATGATATATTTACACCTTTCTTTTCTAAGACTCTCCATAAGATCTCTCTTGGAACTATATCATAAGCCTTCTCAAGATCGATAAATAACATATGCAAATCTTGTTTCTTTCTCGATAGTTGCCAATGAGTCTCCTCAAGAGATGTATAGCTTCCATGGTCGACTGCCCTGCATGAATCCAAATTGATTCTCTGAGATGTTAGTCTTTCGTCGTATTCTTTTTTCTATTACTCGTTCTCATAATTTTATGGTATGACTCGTCAATTTAATTCCTTTGTAATTAACATAATTTTGTATATCTTTTTATACAAAGGTACCAAGATACTTTCTCTCCATTGGTTTGACATTATCTTTGACTTCAGTTTCTTATTTTGTGATAATTCACCATTTTATTATTATTTCTACTAGTACACTATCGACAACTTATGTGGGAGTGGTAGCTGTATAAAACGCCACTCAACCATGGCATAATTTGACCAAGGGGGTCACCTTGAGAACAATTGGTCCATAGTGATGTTCGTTAGGCCATACATATCGTAGTTGAGTTACCATATTGTAGATGTCGGCCGACATGTTTGACATGTCGACCGACATAAAGGTTTTGGGTTGAAAACGCCACAAAATCGACATTTTAAGGAAAAATATTTTTTTTTTTGAAAATATCCCCGATATATCAGTTTTCACTTTTCAGGCCCCGATGGTTTTACCCAATATATCGGGCTATATCTTTTGAATTATATATAACGAGTACTATATTTCGTGCATCTCTCTGAGCGAAAATTTGACGTCTTTCTCATCTCACCCTCATTTGTTGCTCTTTATGTCATTCACTGTCATCAACGCTTCTTTTTGTGTAATTTATAACCATACATTATGTGTATATATATTTATTGTATACTTTATAAATATATATTATGTGAATATATGTTTCTTGTGTAATTTATAAAATACATTATGTAACTGCACATATTTACAAAAAATATTTAAAAATGAATAAATTTATTTAACTTTTAAAATCTGACTGTAAAATATTCTTGACATATCCCTCACAATCCGATATACGACATTTCAAACTCAAACAAACATGAACTCAACATCTAATATCTGCAATCTTGCTAAATCATAACGGGTACCTTGAGCTTAAAGGTGTCGCCCTAGGGTCCACTGGGGTCAATCAATGTCAAGCGTGACTTAATTGGACAAGGGGGTCACCTTAATTGAGTCAAATATGTTCATAGTGAGGTTCAGCGGGTCATACCTAACCTAGTTGAGTCAGGTGGGCATCTTGAGCTCAATGGGGTTAACCCTAGGTCAAGGCACCAAAGAGGGGCCTTCTCGGCTCCAAGGGTATGCTAGAAGGGGTTTGGTTACCTTAATTGAATACCTAGGGTCCTAATGACCCAATTAAGAAGTGGGATGCTATATAGCTGGCTCGTCAGTAGGTTCCATGCACTAGACTTGTACCCAAGAAGCTTATGTTACTATTAAAAGAAATCCTCAACAATCAACTCCACTGAGTATCTTTGCCCATCAATTCTTCCCAAAGGCTCTTCAAGCCTCTAACAAACAACTTTGTTGAGATATTGGAGCAAGTACTCAGCTTGTGATCTGCGTGACAACAAGAATTCTCTCGCAGAAAAATGTGTACCAATGGATTTTACTTTATCATGTGCAATATGTATGTGTAGCATTTATTTTGTAATTAATTGCATGTTTATCAGGGCACACATGTTGTAAATGCCTTTTTTTATGAAGTTATTAGGAAGTCTTATAAAATCTATTAAAAAAAAGGCTTCTTTTATTTGAGCATTTTTCCTCCATTGCATTTTTTTCAAAAATGCAAATACTATTTTTGACCATTTGAATAGCCGCCATTTGGTTCCACCAATTCTCCAAATAACATTGTATATTGTAGAGAAATGGTCTCAAACCTTATGAGTGCTCTTTCATATATCAAAAACAAGTATGAGAACATATATATAGGAGAGGAGAGAGGTGAAGAGTCTTATACAAGAGATGTGGGACTAAAGCAAGAGAGAATAAAATGAGCCAAATTAATGGGCTTTTACATTATATCCTACTATTTCTCTAACACTCCCCTGCAAGCTGGAGCATACAAGTCGTAGGCACCAAACTTGGATAAGAACTGATGGTACAAATGTCGGGGCAATGCCTTGGTGAGAATGTCAGCAACTTGCTTAGAAGCGGGAACATGCTCTAGCTCTAACTTCTTTAACTGGACCTTTTCACGGATGAAGTGACAATCAACTTCAATGTGTTTGGTCCGTTCATGAAAAATTGGGTTCTTCGCAATATGGATTGCGGCCTGACTATCACAAAGCAGAATTGTTCGTGAGGATAAAGTGACCCCTAGATCTCCAAGAAGAGCCTCCAGCCAGGTGAGTTCAGAAACAACGGCGGTCATTGCACGATACTCAGCTTCAGCAGAAGAGCGAGCAACAACAGATTATTTCTTGATGCGCCAAGTAATAAGATTCCCTCCAAAGTAGGTACAAAAAACCCGTAGTAGAGCGTCGATCATCCAGGGAGCCCGCATAGTCCGCATCGGAATATGCAATAAGAGATAGAGAAGAGGATGGTTTATACACCAACCCTTGTCCTGGTGCAGTCTTCAAATATCTGAGGATTCATTCCACTGCTTGTAAATGAGAGCCTCGAGGAGCATGCATATACCGACTGACTACTCCGACAACAAATGAGATATCAGGTCTTGTAACTGTCAGATATATCAGTTTTCCTACAAGACGTCGATAATACTCAGGGTTTTAAAGCAGACCATCAGAGTCAGACCCATGGGCACATGGCTTGTGATTGGCATCCATCGGTGTTTCCACAGGTTTACACCCAGAGTAGCCAGCATCACGGAGAAGGTCAAGGCAGTACTTCCATTGGGATATGACAAGTCCATCAGGACGTCTTGCGATTTCAAGGTCAAGGAAGTATCGAAGTTTTCCCAGATCTTTTGTTTGGAAAACAGAACTAAAGTGTTGTTTGACCTCCAGTATTCCTTTTGAGTCATCACATGTGATTAGGATGTCGTCAACATATACCAAAAGGAGAATCGTGCTTGTTGTTCTATGCCGAGTGAACAAAGAGAAGTCTGCCGAACTCTGATTAAAACCAACTGCCTAAACAGCTTTACTGAACTTATCGAACCATGCCCGAGGGGATTGTTTGAGATCATAGATAGATTTCTTAAGATGACAAACTCTGGACTCCCCCGTGATCTCAAACTCGGGAGGTTGTTGCATATAGACTGTTTCTTGTAGGTCGCCATTGAGAAACACATTCTTGATATCGAGTTGGTGCAAGGGCCACCGACGATGCACATCAACAGAGAGAAGGACAGGAACCGTGTTGAGCTTGGCGACCAGAGAGAAGGTCTCCTCATAGTCGAGACCGTGTTGTTGAGTAAAGCCACGAGCTACTAGTCATGCCTTAAGACAGTCAACTGTCCCATCAGAAGCATGCTTGATGACAAAAACCCATTTGCAACTAACTGTAGTCTGGCCAGGTGGTAGAGGCACCAGAACCCATGTCTGATTAGCCCAAAGGGCGCGCATTTCATCATCCATGGTAGCACGCCAACTCAGATGTTGCAAAGCCTCCTGCACAGAAGTAGGAACAGAAATAGAGGATAATGAAGTAGCAAAGGTGTGAAGGGTCGGGAACAAGCAATGTAGCGAGACATAATTCGCCATAGGATGAGCTGTGGAGGTAGACACTGGATCATAAGGCCGTGAAATCACATTGGTAGAGGGAGGCCGCGACAGGGCATTAGAACTGGGAGGGCGACGGGAGTACACCTGAATGATAGGCGGCGTAGGGCGGATTGATGGGGGGTTAGGTGTTGGAAGGAGGGGAGGATTAGCGGGGGGTTAGGTGTTGGAAGGAGAGGGGGGAGGAGACGTGATGGGGACCATGAGCCGAATTATAGGAGGAGGAAGAAAAGGATCTGTAGAGATGGTATGAAAGGGTTTATCTTCCCAAAAGGTGACATCAGCAGAGATGATTAGTTTACCGTCGGCAGAAGAATATCACACATATCCTTTTTGGGTGCGGGAGTAGCCAACAAACATCACCTTCGTTGCTCGTGGAGCGAATTTGTCAGTGAGAGGAGACAGGTTATGAACATAATATGTGCATCCAAACACTCTGGGCGTGAGAGAGACCAGAACCTTGGAAGGAAAGAGGAGAGTGACAGGAGCCACAAAGTTCAAGGTGGATGAGGGCATGAGGTTGATGAGATGACAGACAGTAGAGACGACAAAGTTCCAATAGAGAGGTGGAACCTGCATCTGAATCATGATAGATCGGGCGACCTCGAGAAGGTGTCGATTCTTCCGCTCGGTGACGTCGTTCTGTTGAGGAGTATATGCACACGAGGTTTGATGAACAATACCAAACTCTGTGCAGATATTAGAGAAGGTGCGACCCGTATACTCATGCGCATTATCCGTACGGATAATTTTTACGCAAGTAGAAAACTGAGTACGAGTCTCCACCAGAAAGGCACAGAAAGTCGAGGGGAGTTCAGTACGATCCCGAAGTAAATACAACCAGGTAACACGTGAGTAGTCATCGATAAATGTGATAAAATACCGATAGCCAATAACACTAGGGAGCTTATATGGCCCCCAAATATTAGAATGGACTAAGGATAAGGGGGCATCGCACCGAGTACTAGAAGAGGTAAACGATACACGATGTTGTTTGCCATAAATGCAAGATTCACACCGAAACTCAGAAAGGGAAACATCAGGAAGAGCTTTCTGAAGAATTGTAAGAGGAGCATGTCCAAGACGACGATGTCAATCAACAGAAGAGATGGTGGAGAGAGCGGTGGGAGAAGAGGAAACGAAAATATAGAGCCCATTGGACAACCGCCCAGTACCGAGTATGCTTCGCGTCTTGCGATCCTGCATAACACAAGAGGTTGAAGAGAAGGTTATTTCGCAGTTAAGGTCATGAATGAGACGACTAATAGAGAGAAGATTAAAAGGAGAGCCAGGAACATGAAGCACAGATCGAAGAGTAATAGAGGGAGTAAGAAGGATGTCAGCGGATCCAGAGACGGGAGTGGTATCCCCATTTGCGACAATGATGAACTTAGGATGCACAGAGGCCAAGTAGTGCGGAGGTTGTAGTGGGGTAATGTGGTGTGTTGCTCCAGAGTCCAAAAAGGAACTGTGTACAAGACATGAACTCCCGCCATCAGAGATAGACACCACAGAGCCAAGTGGTGGGGCGATCGGCGCTGAAGAGGCACACATCTTTAGAGGGAGGTCGCCGCAAATGCCGCAGCAGGAGCACCAAGCAGAGAAGAACCAAGCCGCAACAAGGACCAGGCCGCAACAAGGACCAGCGAGAAGAACCAGGCCACAACAAAGACCATGCTGCAGCGAGAAAAACAAGGCCGCCGCGAGAACAGCCGGGCTGCAGCGAGAAGATCCAGGCTGCATCGAGAAGCAGAGGCCGCAGCGAGAACAAGCCCGCAACGAGAACTAGGCCGCAACGAGAAGGACCAATCCGCAGCGGCTAGCAACGGATACCAACACACGACAGGTAGGGGCAGAGAACCCAAGTTGCGGCGAATAGAAGTAGCTGGGCGGCAAAAGGACAATAGATAAGCCAGACGGCCAAGGAGAGAAGGCCGACAAAGAGAAAGCGAAGTCGGCAGAGGCGAGGAGGAAAGAGGTCGCTCGGTCACGGTGATACAACAACAGTGGCATGAACTAGGCCACGACCAGAGACGAAACCGCGCGAGCAGGTGAAGGGGAAAGACCGCAGCGGATAGGGGACAAGCCAAGCGGACAGAGACAAGCAGCGCGAAGAGACAGGCCGCGCGAAGAGACCACAGCGGACAGAGACAAGCCGCGTGAAGAGACCGCATCAGATAGGGGACAAGGCAAGTAGACAGCGGAGGTCCGTAATGGTAGGAGACGGCGGAGCAGATAGAAGAACTCGGCAACGATCACGACGACAAAGCACCAACGGCAAGAGACGCCACGACCAAGAAGAAGAGACCGCAGCGGATAGAAAAGGGAGCCCGCAGCGGATAGGAAGAGCGCCTTGGAACCAGCAGGCCGCAGGGACCACAAGGGAGACCGCGTAGATAGAAAGGGAAGGCCGCGCGAGCGAGGGAAATAGAAGGGGTGGTCCCCACCGATGAGAAAGGTTATAAAAGGGAGGAGGAGGAAATGTGGATGCCACGAGAGAGACAGAGCAGAGGAAGCGGGTAGAGAGACCAAGTCCGCGCGGGAACCCGCGGTGACGAAGACCGGGCGACTAGAAAGAAGCAGGCCGCACGAGACCGCGACAAAGGCAGGAGAGGAGGCCGCGCGGTAAGCCGGAAGGACAGGCGGTTTGAAAAAACGAGAGGCCGGACCGTTTCCTCTGATACCATGTAGAGAAATGGTCTAAAACCTTATGAGTGCTTTTTCATATATCAAAAACAAGTATGAGAACATATATATAGGAGAGGAGAGAGGAGAAGAGTCTTATACAAGAGATGTGAGACTAAAGCAAGAGAGAATAAAATGACCCAAATTAATGGGCCTTTACATTATATCCTATTTCTCTAACATATATCATATTCTAACCGCAATGAGGGTTCCATTCAAGAATACTGTTTTATACTCATCTCTATCCGCTCCATCTACAACCGCCATCACCCATCCAAACAGAACCTAAAATGTGCATTTGAAATCTACATGTGTGGTTGCAAGGGCACGTGGCTAATTTGTGCGGATTGCTAACTCCCAACAATCTGTGTTTCCTTTCACCATGTCATCAGAGCCAATTTAGTGGCTTGTATATAGAAATCACTTTCTAAAAAGTAATTGAATTTGTGTCTGAAACTGAAGTCACCAATCTTTTTAGAGAGATTTGAATGTTTGTTGGGTTTGAAATCAATATTAGACTCTAACTACATCCAACTGAATAATTGATTTAACAAATTAGACCACTTTACAAACCATGCCTCAAATTCAAGCAACTAAATGAATCCATAACAAAAGTTAAACCAGTGCCATAAAAAAGTCTGTACATGGTCATTGTAACCTTTTTGTTTAGCTCAGCTTTGGGTTTGGACTGAGAGAAGAAAAGAAAAGGCAGAAGTCTTGCAGGATGCAATGAGCAAAGGTTCATTCATTCAGTCAACATGCATAAGAAAGAATTATCTAACTTCTGATTTCAATTACAAATAATTGAATAAAACAAGGTTTTCCTTTACACTTCTGCAACATTTCAATTCAGATAAAATGCATGTATCTAAATTTTCTCAATTAAACAAATGGGAGCTGTTTATGAAATGATGAATAAAGAATGAGATATCCATAGATACCAAAGAGATATTGTTCCTAGTAACAACAAGCTCCCGGTGTAGAAAAAACATAATTTCTACAGAGACTTCCCCACATATTGGAAGCCATTTACACTGTTCTATTCGCCTTCAGAGTTGTGCTTCTATCACAATGATGTATGTCGCGCACATCTCGAGGCATGCTAACCTAATGTCTGTTGATGTTTGATTTTTTAATACTGTGGTCTATAACGAGAGCAGACAGCACAGCTTGTGCAGGCAAAAGAGGCCACCACTTTAATCTTTCCTGCTCCCTCTTGGACTTTCTAATATTCT
The DNA here is from genome assembly GCA_039513925.1 of Platanthera zijinensis. Taxonomy (NCBI): domain Eukaryota; kingdom Viridiplantae; phylum Streptophyta; class Magnoliopsida; order Asparagales; family Orchidaceae; genus Platanthera; species Platanthera zijinensis. The sequence goes on from CM077082.1 coordinate 46,060,544, forward strand.
TAAGTTCTTTTCTAAGTATTGCAAGAATCGATCTTAAGTAAGCATTGATGTCGTGATCCCTAAAAATGGTTCCTTCGGAACCATAAGCGGAACGGTCGCTGAGAACTTCAAGTGGGTGAGGGGAGTTAAGAAACACAGACTGAGCAGAATTCAATAGCTTCATTGAGGCTTCAGTTACTTCTGATGAATAATGTCCCATGAAGTAGAGACCAGTTCCTGGAGGAAGAAGGTCGTGGTGAGGAGAGTACTTTTCATCCGGCTGCAGGATCAGAAGATCTCCCATTGGAGTATACAGAAGATTCTGCATTGCATTACACAATTGTTTAGTTAGAATGAAGTATACTCAAATGCAGCATATGTATATATTGTTGTCTTTCAACTTGTTAGAATTGTATGTGGCAATCATGTATTATAATGTCTTTGAGATAAGATTTCCTGTAGAGGTACGTCTGTTTAACGATTCAAGTCAAGGCATCAAACAATAATACCACAAAGTTTAGCATACTAACCTCAGGTCTCCACAACGTTCAGCATACTATATAAAAGGGAAGCAACGACCACTCCCCTCGATGAAGGATGAGGAGGGAGAGAAAGAAACAACAGGACAGAAAGAGTGGTTGTGTGACGTATTGAGCAGGAATTTGTAAATCGGTGCAAAAATATTCTGAAGAAAGAGTTAGTTTGCAGGCTTGTGGTTCTTTTTCTTCAAGTTATTTGGTTCAGGCTTTTTGACACATTGTACCCTTCCATTTGCTCCTTTTTGGCACTTTGCACAGACTAGGGCACTATATGAGGAGTATTTTCGTACAACTTCCTTACCAATAGACATATAAGTCTGATTCTTCCTCAGCGCCCCCAAATTCTTCAGGTATAGCCCCTTGAATTTAAGGAATTTTGGTCTCATCTGGACCGAAAATATCATTTAAATTTAAGCCTGGGGTGCAAAGTGCCAATATAAATGCAAATGAGGGGTGCAAAGTGCCAGATTTAAAATTTTGAGTTGCAAAGTGCCAAACATGAGCAAATGGAGGGGGGGGGGGGGTGCAATGTGCCAAAAAACCTTTGGTCACTTTTCTGCTAGTGGGTAGGTATAAAATTATTTGAACTTATGATACCCACATTGGATTAACTGAAAGCTCTGTTTAATTTGAAGTAATAGAAGGGCATTCATGTGCAATTTTGCTCACAATGTAATTAGTAGGTAAATGGATTTATCTAGGATTTCTGAACAGATGAAATTTTTCATTGACAATTCCCGGCTCAGCCTTAGTGAAACCAGGTAGATGAACATTGTGACTCATGCCTCCTCAGTCCTCCCCTCTGAAAAAAAATATTTTTCAACAACCAAACAAGAAATAGAGAATATTTTCGGACTTCCTCCTAAACCGCTAAACAAAACTGAACCTATAGACCTTAAAGTAAATCTAATATGCAAACCAACAGTAAAGAATATTGCAATGTCATAAATATCTCAAGGGAAAACCTTAGAGACCATACCTGGTTTTTCAGGCATGGATGATTGCGGAAGTTTCTGTTAACAGCCTTGAGAATCTTAGCCACTTGATCCGGATAGTGACAAGAAAAAGCTCGGGGAACAATATCTCTATGCATCATAATGGACTGAACATGGTTATGAGGCAACCCTAGCTTGCGAAGTAAGGAATCACCACCACACATAATGAACGGGGCCCCAAAAGTAACAACAGGTAACAAAGATGAGTGCGGTGCATCTCCTCGTACCAGTAACATAAAATTCACAAGAAGCGCAAGGCTTCCTCCAAGAGAATGGCCAGTGAAGCGGAAAGTAGCAGACTTGCCCTTGTTCTTCAAATAAGCTTGAACTTCTGCTAGCATTGGCTGATAAATTCCTTTAGCAGCTTCATAGATGCCTCTGTGAACAAGTACATCCAGCCCCTAAATAAGAGAAACAGTTGTAAAAAAAACAACTATACATACCAGTTCATGAATCAATGAAACAGTACATTATAAAGTGAAGAAAGATAAGTTGGGAAAAAATTGTTTGTTTAATGTTAAAGTTTGAATGATAAAGAAGAAAGAAAAAGTTAATGAAAATTTTCATTCAGGTAAGACAGTACCTCAAACTCAATAGGTTCAAATAGTAGATTAGCTTGCCAGGATTCCAAAGACTCTGAACCCTGAAAATTAGGATTTTAACTGGTAAGATGATGTATCAAATATCTAGAAAAAAGGGCAACTCCATGTCTTTCTCGAGGAGGTGCCCGGACATTAGTTCAGTAATTTAACCTGAATGACAAAATATCTTGTGTCAGTTTTCTCATCGTCGCATATATACCACTCGCACGGCGAGTAGTGTGCTGAATTCAAATCCTCAGCAACAGCATCTTTCATCGCCTCCTCCCCAGAAATGACAGCAGTGACCGAATTTGTGGTGGCGATGAAAGAAGCAACCTGAGATTTCGTTACAACAACTTCATCTTCATTTGAGCACATAGTAATGGATGGATCTTCTAGGCTCTTTGCCTTATCCATTCCTAAAGGAAGAATGCTCCGTGTTTGAGATTTCAGATAAGAGGCCGCAGAAGCTACAACTCGAAAAGCTACATATTCACTAATGCCTGATCCATTTTCATCCTGATCCTTCATCCCTTCTTGACCAGGTGTAGAATCCTCAGCATTGGACGAGAAGGCTTTCGTCTCCAGTGAAGAAGTGACAAAGTGAAGGCCATGATATTTTAAGAGACTATTTTTCTGCAAGAAAATAAGTTGTTCAGATAAGAACATTGGCAGTGGAAATAATTCCATAGTTATCAAGTAACAGTTGTTTTCCTTGAAACTATTTGGCCACTCAGACCTTAATCCCAATCAAATCCCTCAGCTGTTTGGCTGCAATTTGGAAGATTTAGGCACCGTTTGGGACGAAGGCGGCAGTCGTGAACATGGGGGGTTAAATTGTCATTCGTTAACACCCACCTAAGGAACTTCATCCACTTTTATGTTCAAACGAATGATGTTTGTTAGGTGGTCCTTAATCGAATGACGTTTTAACCCATGCGTTTACGACGTGCCAAACGGTGCCTTAAGGATTTAAAGAATGCCAGAATGACTTGTGAATTACATGCAAATCTGCAATCAATTCAATAAAATCCTCAAAAAAATGACTGTTTTGGTTACTCAGATCAGCCATTTTTCAAAAAACTGTAAATAATCAACAGATGGGATTAGTTTCACTGAAAACATTCCTGTATCAAGTAGAAAGAAACAAACGAGTGTCTATTGCCGCAAAAAAGGAACAAAGATTTCTCAAAATCCACCATTAGCCACTGCTAAACCCGACAATCATGAATCACACAGCAGCAGCAGCAGCCAAATATCACAAAATAAACAAGGACGCCATTGAAATCCATCAACCATGAAAAAAAGGAAACAACAAATTTGACCTAGGATTAATCAAATCCAGCTAAAGCCTATGTTTGGCCGGATTTTAACAAAAATCAGAATGACACACGATTCCATTCCCAAATCGCAAAGAAGAAAACAAACGAAAAATACAAAGTCAACTGAAACGCCAATCAAACAAGTGGTAACGAGGAAAAAAAACCCTTTGAAAATCGGGCACTACCTTGATCTTGGGTATGGCGTAAGCAAGTTTGCTTAGGTATGACAGCTTGACGTAGATCTCCGCCTCCGGCAGAGAAACACGACTGAGAAATCTCGAGAACGAATCCCGATCGAAATCCACTCTATTCACCGCCTCCTCCACCGAACACCCATCATCTTCATCCTCTATCTCATCGTCGCCACCGCCTGATCCCTCCTTCAACTCCTCCCAGAACGAGCCCACGCGCAGAATCTTCATAACCCAATTTCCCTCCCTTTCCCTCACATTACCAGCAGACTCCACGGCCACATCCGTTGGGGAGGCACTGTGGGAGACGGTTGCGATATGAACCGGCGGTGGGTGGTGAGGTTTGCGGTGTTTTAAGCCGACCGAGATCAACGGCGTGGAGATGTCAAGTATGAAGCGGAAAACCTCCATTTTCGATCTGTTTCTCCTCAATCTCTTCCCCGTTCGTCTTCCCCGTTCGTCGTTTGGTAAGAAACGAATTTGGAGAAATGCAGAGCGGGGGAAGGCCAACGGCTTCGGGCTTTTGTCGTTGTTTTGAGGCGTAAATTTACAAATGCGTGTGAATTGTGCATTCCTTGGCGTGTTGGCGCTCGAGAATTCTCAGGAATGATAATGAGGTGGCGACCCTACCCAAATCATGTCGTTTTTTCATTATTTGATAAATAAATATTTTTTAAAAACATTCATTTCGGTTAAATAATTTTAAATTTATTATCAAATTGAATAGTTCTTTGAGTGAGACTATGGCTTTATTGATTAGGTGGTGGTGGTGGGAGCAGCTGGCGTCTGAGAAGGGAGTTTTGGAACCGGAGGGAGGGAGGCGGGGCGGGAAATGCAGTGTTTGAGGGCTTTTCTTCCTTGCTGCGAAAGCAAACGAAGCAAAATCGCAGGCGGCCCGTTTGTTTAAGCGGCCTTTGGTCCAAACACATCCTCCAAACACCAAACCAAAAGAAGCCTATGAGAGCAATAGCTATTTTATTAAATAATACAAATAAACAAGGAAAAAAATATTTAATTAATTACTAAATCAAAAATACTTAAAATGAATAACTAAGCAATGTGTGTAATTTTAATTTAGTACATAGCTCCTCGTTGAGCATGATGAGTCCGTCATGATTTTTATAGGAAATTGAGGTGTGGTTAACCCACTTTTCATGATCTCTACTAACTTAGTGGGATCATGAGAGAAACTACTGCACGCACGATCGCGCGTCCGATCTTTCGCATGGCCCACACGCAGATCCCACTATGCGCGCCCTCCAAGCGACCACCACAACCGACCACTGGTGGCATCATCGCTGGCAGCGGGTAGCTCGCACCCGGCCGGCCCCGCCAAAGCCGAGGCCTCCTCTCCCTGTGATCGCCTCCCGCTGCTGCGGGGCTTCTCCCGCAATAGCAGCCACGAGGCAGCGCCAGCAAGGGTTGCCGCACCGTGGCCACCCCACCTTGCGGCCCCGAGGCGTCGCTGGCAAGGGCGGCAGCGCCGCGACAGCCCCTCCCCGCGGGCCAGGGGCGTCGCTGGCAAGGGAGGACACATCGCTGCCTCCCCACCCCGCAGTCGCCTCCCGCGGCAGCGGGGAATCGCCGACGAGGGTGCCGCGCAGCGGCCGTCCATCCCCGCGACCGCCTCCCCCGGCAGTGGGGTGTCGCCGGCAAGGGCGGCCGTGGCGCGGCGCCCCTCCCAGTGGCTGCTTTTAGCGATTGAGGGGCTTCACCCGCAAGGGCTGCTGCACCGCGATCACCCCTCCATGCGACTGTCTCCCGCTGCTGCATTCTCTCCAAACACGGCCAACTGTTCCGCTGTCCGCGACTCCTCTTAATCCGTCGACAACTGTCCACTGCCAAGCTGGCCGCCCGTTCATGGAAGGCCTTCACCACCGTCTGATCATCCCTACACGATCACCACCGTTCGTTACAAGAGTAACCACCCGAGTAACTACCTATTAACCCCCCATGGTCAGCGGGTAATATTATTTATTTATTTAATGGTCTGCATATAGTTGAAATCATGGAAATAACATGTAACATCTCCCCTGTAATGACCATATAATATGGGTCTGGTCGGGTCCCCACAACATATAAACACCACAGTTTTAGCATTATAAAATAATATGAAAGCCCTACCTAACTCAAAACTTAGAATCTAAACAATAGAAACATTAAAACAAACACTAGAAGCTGTCCATAAAATATCGGAATCCAAATGGCCTCACGACCTTACAATAATCAGATGTCCAAATCATCGTCAACACTAAACATATCAATGTGTCATAACACTACTAGACTATCTCGGCATGGAAGCCAGATTACAATGAATGAAACATAACATGCAAACACACACGAAATATCAGAAGGGGTACACTTCATGAGGCTTATGCCTTTTTGGCCGGTGAGCTTGCTTCAACTTGTGATCCCTACCCTGTAAAAATTTGTTATAACATTGGTCATCAAAGACTAACCTCAACTGTGTAACCAACACCCCTCCTCTCGGCCATCCCTAGCGGACCTCGGGGCACTCCATCACCCTGCAGGTCAGCACTTCGTATGCATATGTAATAAAACATAAACTAACATAGAAAATAACATTTTTGGTGTATCAAACATCAAACATGTTTTAATATTGAGCATATTAATAAAAGGGGGACCTACAATGCAGTATATTTGCAAACTTGGGCTTCACCCAAGACACCCTATAATGCATATGATTCCAACATATCATCACACATCATCATATCACATCAATCACATGGGTGCTCTCATTTCCCCAAAGGCATACAAGTCCAAGGCATATAACTCTCGCTAAGACCCCACCTATACATGGATCACAACACCATTAGGCTTATTCATCAGCTCTACTCTTCTTGCCAATTTCATCAATTTCAGCACAACCGATGCTAAGAACCCTTGCTTGACCTTGCCGGCTTGTGGGCTTCATCACCCAGGCTTATCCAAAAGCTTGGCGTGTTCGTAAGTTTTCACAAAGGGGACTTGTTTTACCGGGACACCTTCCACACATGAATCACAACATCACGAAGTGAGCCAGCTGACCACAAAGACAAAGTCACATATTAGAAATGCATTCAACAAGCATATCTCTCTTCGACCCTAAGTCATTATTCGTCTCACATGAAATTAAGGGCATGACAACGACGTCTTTGTCGCAAAATAAATCTCTAGCAAGATCCCTAAAATGCACATCAATCATCACCGAATCAGACCATCGGTCGCGATTTTGGCTTCACCCACCATGAAAAATTCACTAACAGAGTGGATATTTAATGAAAATAAGTCGGGGACGGACACAATCGACCCAATGGTTTTTTTGAACCAATGCAACACAAACCCATCTAATTTGAGAGATCTGGTGCCGAAAAATTGTAGAAAATAAAGGCATGAGAAAAAGATGTCATGCACATATCCTAAGACTGTGAGGAGAGATGTTATTACCTTATGATTCCTCTTCCTAGCTATGGAGACGTTAAATAAGCATGGATGAATGTGTTTTCCTCTACGCCCTATCCACAGATCCGGTCTCGGATCGTCCAACAGAACTTCGAAGTTCCAACAATGTCGAAAATTAGGTCGTCTTCCTCCTCCACTCCTTCCGCTCATGAGGCGTCAGGCGTTAAGAAATTTTAGCCAAATGAGGGGAAGGATCTCTTTTACCCTAAATAGGGTTCACACAAAAAGATCTGGGTCATCAGATCAAGTCCTAGGAAGGCCGGACACCCAAAAATACAAAAATTACGAAACTGGTCCTTGAAACAGTTCTATGACTCACACCATCGAGTAGCCCAGGTGCACTCGACGATATCGTCAAGAGACGCCCTCTTTCTCAATGGTACGCTACCGCCGACAGTAGTGTTACTGCCAAACTATAGCTACCCGACTGCCACCAACCCATGTTACCCAGCGCTCACGACGGTACCATCGAGATACCTATTCTAAACGACATGCTATTGCCGGCGGTGCGCTACCACCGGGTGACAGCTCTAGATTCGATTAAGAAAATTTAGTGTACAACCCCGTATCCAGCGAGTGAGCTAACAGGAGCCGATCCGGCCAGCCCAGACCGCCCCCAAGCCCCAGGCGAGTTCAGCAGGGTATGCCGAGCCCAACACGCCGAGTACGGGCTCGGCAATCGTCGAGCCGAGATCGAAGATCGTGGAGCTGAGCCCGACGAGAGGAAGCTGTTCATCGTGGGCCCGGCCGAGTACGTGCTCGTCTAGAGCCATGGGGTTGGCGAGTACCCGCGCGGCCGTCATCGGCGAGCAGGGGATTCAGGCCCGACTTTCCCGGGCTTGAGGCGAGGCGAGCCGGGTCAACGGCACTGCGAGAGGCGAGTTGACTCGCCGCTCTTCACCTCGGCGCAGGGGGAGCCTTCTCGTGCCCGTACTCGCCACCTCCACTCAGTGAGCTCTTCTCGGGGCCGGCTCGCCCTTCAGTTGTGGGATGTTTTTTCCATGTTACCCCCTGTGGATTGCCTATAGTCCTCGAAAACAGTGAAGGTTGGGTATTTGCAGGCCATCTTTTCCTATAAATAGGACCCAAGGGGTACCTCAGAAGGGACGCTTTTCTGTGCCCAGTCTTCTAGCGCTTTCTGAGGTACCTTAGCTTCAGCACTTGGCTAAGGAGGGGAAGCGCTCTAAGATCTTCCGGGTGTGTGGTGGGACCTCCGTGCTGAAGCCTTGGGTCTATTCCCGGTCCCTCTCCCTTGACCCTTGGGCTTGTGAGTAGAGAAGTAAGTGTGCGATCACCCCTTCCGCAAGGGTCGGACTCCACAGGGACCGATTTTTCGGTTTCAATACTTTGGTGCGGTGAGCGTGGAGCGTGGTCAGCACAGAAAATCTTCCACAAGACTGATGGCAAGAGACGAGGGGCAAGGTTCAGGCAGGGCGAACTCGCCACCCCCTACCCCTCCCGCGATGGCGGGGATGTCTGCGGAGCTCAGGGAGGAGGTGCTCGGGCTCGTCAGGGTCGCACTCGGCATGCGAGCCGAGAGCACGACGCCAGCGGTTCCCGTGGTCGCCGATCCAGCGCTAGGCAACGATGCGCTCCTCAGGCGCGCGGGGAAGGAGGTCGCGAGCGAGGGGGAGCGCGAGCCGAGGGGGAGAGTCCTCTTCCCAGGCTCGGCAGGCGAGTACCTGTTTGGCGAGACGGTAGGGAGGGAGTTCCTAACTCGCCCAGCCGAAGGAGGAAGTCCCTTCAGCGAGTTCGTTTCGTCAGCCCCAGTTCCAGAAGGGTTCCGAGAGCCGGAGATGTCCTACTACTCAGGGAAGGGAGATCCGATCCAGCACGTCCAGTGGTTCGAAGACGTGGTGTCAATCCGACAGATGTCAGATGGCTTCAAGTGTAGGCTCTTCGCCATCACCCTCAGGGAGAAAGCGAGGGAGTGATTTCATCAGCTCCCGGCCGGTTCCATCTACTGCTTCGAGGATTTGCACAGAGGATTCATGTTGAGATTCACCACCTCAAAGAAGAGGAAGAGGGAGGTCGAGTCCCTGTTCCGTGTCAGGCAGAAAGTAGGGGAGACCCTGGGAAGTTACCTGGACAGGTTTCAGGAAGAACTGTCCCAGGTACAAGAGATGCCAGGGTACACCATGATGGTGGCCTTCACCCTGGGTCTCCAGCCCGGGTTCTTCGCCATGGAGTTGAAGAGGACGCCTCCGGTGTCTTTCGAAGCACTCTTGGAAAGGGCGGCAAGGGAGGCCGACATGGAGGCGGCACATCCAGAGTTCGCTCGGAGGTTGGCTAGGTAGGCCGTGGAGGAGGAGAAGCCAAGGGGAGGTCGGGCCCAGGAGGAGAGAAGGGTCGAGCCCCGACAGAGGGAACAGCAGCCGCAACAGCACAGGTGGGGGCGTTAGGAGCCGAACAACCGATTGTGTTAGAGGCCGGAGTGGCAGGATCAAGGGCCACGGAGGGGATATTAGGAGGGAGACAACCGCCAAGGTGGGCGTGGCCAGTTTTACCCCCAGGGAGGGAGGCAGGGCCAGAGACCGCCTCTTCCCGACCAGGAGGAGGCCATGGATATCGCCCTTGGGGGGGGGGGGGGGGGGGGCGAAGGAGAGGGCAACTAAGGAGGAGGAGGGAGGTCAGGATAGACCTGCCCTATTGCGACTACCATCAAGAGGAGGGGCACACGACGGTCACGTGTCCGGAGTTCCTCGAGGTGAGGGAGAACAGGGAGCAGCAACGGCAGCAACGAAATCATCAGGAGGTGCAGATTGAGGAAGTCCGGCCTCAGGTGGAGGGGGATCGTTGCGAAGACCGGGCCGATGTGGGGACCCGAGGAGGGATCAGAGTGATCCATGGGGGGGGGGGGGGTGGGAGTCGAGGCTTCCCGGAAGGCAAGCCTCCACACCATGTACCGAAGGAGCATCGGCTCCACATCTCAGACTCCACCCTCGGAAGAGAGGATCACCTTCTCAAGGGAGGGTATGCCGGGTCATGATGACCCCTTCTGCGATGCGCTGGTCATCGAGACAGCCATCAAACATTTCACAGTCTCCCGGATTCTCATTGACAATGGGAGCTCCGTCAACATCATCTTCAAGAAGCCTTTCGATGCCATGCAGGTGGAAGCCAAGAGGGTGCTGGCCTCCGATGGGCCCCTCTTCGGTTTTTCAGGGTGTGAGAAGCGAACTAAAACAAGCCGGAAAAGGTATAACTCAAATTTTATTATTAGAAAAAGGTATCTATTACAAAGGTATGGCCTCCCTTATATAGAATGGAGGAGAGAAGAGAGAATACAAATAAGAGATGTGGGACTAAAACTATACAAAAAATCTGGGCGGCTAGAATAACAGACCGGAATAAGCTGCGCGGTTAGACAGAAGGGCTAACCGCTCGGCCACTGCGAGAGAGAGAGACAAGCCGCCATGTGAGACCGTTAGACCGCGCGGTCTCAGACCTCAACACAGTAACCAAACTGCTGAAGGCAAACCGCCAGACCGCCCGGTCAATAACCCGCCAAGCCAGACCGACAGACCGCCCGGTCTCCAACTTCAACACTCCCCCTCAAGCTGGAGCATATATGTCGATCATGCCCAGCTTGTCACATATATGAAGAAACGAGGCGGATACTGGCTTGGTGAAGATGTCAGCCAGCTCCTTTTCAGACGTGACGAAGGGGGTGCAAATTTGTTCCTTCAGAATCTCTTCACGAATGAAATGACAGTCGACCTCAATGTGCTTGGTTCTCTCATGGAAGACTGGATTTTTGGAGATGTATATAGCAGCCATGTTGTCACAGAACATAGGTAGAGGATGGTTGTAGACCTCTCCTAAATCCAACATGAGAGCCCGTAGCCATTTTAGCTCACAAGTGGTCGATGCCATACTCCGATACTCTGCTTTAGCACTGGACCTGGAGACAACAGATTGCTTCTTGCTCTTCCAGCTTACCAGATTGCCCCCAACAAAGGTACAGAAACCGGAGGTAGACTTGCGGTCCCCTTTGTCAACAGCGTAACTCGCATCTGAGTAAGCTTCAACCCTCAGATGATCATTCTTCTGAAAGAGCAATCCTTTCCCAGGGGCTGCTTTGACGTACTCCAAGATCCGTAAGGCGGACTGTAGATGGCACTCCCTGGGAGCTTGCATGAATTGACTCACCTTGCCCACAGCATATGAAATGTCGGGCCTAGTCACGGTGAGGTATATGAGCTTAACAACCAGATGCCTGTACCGCGAAGCATCTGAAAGAAGAGGCGAATCATCTGTCCAGGTTTTGTCTTCTCCAACAGCCATGGGACATCGGGCAGGTTTGGCCCCAGTCAATCCTGCTTCTTTTAAAATATCAAGAGCATACTTACGCTGAGAGAGGACTAAAGAGTTGGGCTTTCGAGAGATTTCAATCCCCAAAAAGTACTTCGGAGAACCCATATCTTTCGTGACTAGATGTTGGCGAAGATGCCGCTTTGTCAAGGCTACCCCTTCCTGGTCATCATCAGTGAGAAGAAAATCATCAACATATACTGAAAGAACCACCAGTCCCGAAGAGGTTTTGCGAATAAATAGAGAGTGATCAGCAGCGCTGCGAGCAAAACCAACGGCCGCCACGATGCCGCTGAACTTGTCAAACCAAGCTCGAGGGCTCTGCTTGAGGCCATAGATTGCCTTCTGTAGCCGGCATACTCGTGTCTCCCCCTGAGCAACATACCCTGGAGGTTGCTCCATGTAGACGGCCTCCTGAAGATCACCATAAAGGAAGGCATTCTTGATATCCAGCTGGGAAAGTGGCCAGTCTTTGTTGACCGCCACAGAGAGAAAGACCCGTATAGTGCTGAGACGAGCCACGGGAGAGAAGGTGTCAAAGTAATCAACCCCATAGGTTTGAGTAAAGCCCTTAGCCACCAAGCGAGCTTTGTAACGGTTCACAGTGCCATCTGGGCCAAATTTGACCACAAAGACCCAGCGACAACCAACAACATCTGTATCAAAGGGAGGAGGGACAAGAGTCCAGGTACCTCGCTCTGTGAGAGTCGCCATTTCCTCATCCATGGCCATCGTCCAGTGAGGAATGGCAAGGGCCTCCTGGTAGGAACGAGGTGTGGTAGTAGCAGAGATAGCCAGTGCAAAGGCCCTGCGAGAAGGGGTAAGACGATCATATGAAACAACAGCAGCAAGGGGGTGTAGGGTACACGTCCGCACCCCTTTGCGAAGAGCTACAAGAAGATCCAGGTCGGCGGGCTCCTCGGCATCCAGAGCATCCGTGGCAGAGAGAGCTGGCCCGGGAGGAGAGAGTGACGACAGCGGAGATGAGGGAGATGGAGGCGGAGAGAGAGGCGGAGGGAGAGGAGTGGGTGGAGACGGAGGAGGGGCGGATATCGCAGTAGGGGACGAGGGAACGAACGGAATAACAGGAGAATCAGAGGTGGGGGGAAGAGAAGAGGAGTCATCCGAGAAGTAGGAGGCATTCACGAAGAAGGTAACGTCAGCGGAGAAGAACTGCTTACGAAGAACAGGATCAAAGCAGCAGTAGCCTTTCTGAGTGGCCGAGTACCCCAGAAAGACACATTTGGTGGAGCGAGGGGAGAGCTTATCACGGGTGGCAGATGGGGCATGCACAAAGGCAGTGCACCCAAAGATTCGGAGAGGGAGAGGAAAAGGTTCCTTGCCTAGATAAAGGATGGAAAAATCGGTTTTTTCCTTGAGAACGGAGGAGGGAATGCGATTGATGAGATAGTAGGCAAGAAGAACAGCATAGCCCCAATATGAGCGAGGGACATGCATTTGAGTCATCAATGCGCGAGCAACATCGAGGAGGTGACGGTTTTAGCGTTCCGCCACCCCATTTTGTTGGGATGTATAGACACAACTTGTCTGATGAATAACACCATGTTGGACACAGAAAGAGGTAAAAGCATGACTTAAGTACTCTTTTGCATTATCAGAGCGAAAAGTTTTAATACCAACACCAAACTGATTTTTGATTAAATGATAATAGGAGGTCCATACATTAAAAAGTTCAGAGCGATCTCGTAAGAGATACACCCAAGTACATCTAGAAAAATCATCAATAAAGGTTACAAAATAAGAACTACCCCAACCAATAGTAAGGGTAGGAGCAGGTCCCCAGATATCAGAGTGGACTAGATCAAATGGACGGGTAGAGCCCCGACCTTATTTCGGCGGGAAGGAGGAACGATGATGCTTGCCAAGTTGACATGCTTCGCAGTTGAGAGGAGTATTGGAGGGAGGGAGGTGGGGTAGAAGCTGATGTAGAAGCCGTGGTGGAGGATGACCGAGACGGAGATGCCACTGGAGAAGATCCGTACAAGAAGAAGAGAAGGCAGACAAAGTGGAAACGTTGTTGAGGAAGTAGAGGCTGCCGCTCTCAGTCCCAGTAGCAATAGTCCGCTGGGAGCTCGGATCCTGAAAAGAACAAGAAGATGGAGTAAACGTTACAGAACATTGAAGCTGCTTGCACAAAGAAGTAACCGACAACAGATTGCACGGAAACGTGGGCACATAGAGAGTGTCCTCTAGCCGAAGGGATGGAGTAACATGAACCACTCCCGACCCATGAACCGGGGAGGGAGAACCGTCTGCAATGAGGACCGGGGGCAACCGATCATGCTGTTCGAGGAGAGAGAAGCACTGAGGATTGCCCGTCATATGATTAGTGGCACCGGAGTCGATAAGCCATTTACCTTGAGTGACCACATGGGCACTACCTGATGATGTGACCACGGAAGCAGACGGCTTGGAAGAGGAGGCGGAAGAGTCACCCGAGGGGCGAAGATGGGGATGCTTTGTCCAGCAGCGGTCAAGAGTGTGTCCGGTGCGGCCGTAGTGAGAGCAGAGGTAGCGGGAAGAAGGACGTCCGCCAGACTGATGACTGCGGCTACCAGAGCCACTCCGCTGAGTTTGATGAGCATAGTTATCCGGAGGAGAAGGAGCGGGCAGAAGCGGGCGCTGAAGTAGAGAGGTGACAGCGGCGATGCGAGCAGCGGTGGCATCTAAAGTAGGAGATTCCGCCTCACCTAGAATTTGTTGGCGGATCATGTCATAAGTGTCAGGAAGACGGAGCAGATAACACACAACCAGAAGCTCCTGGAAGTGCTTGTGTTGTTGATCCAGATCCGCAGAAAAGGGGCGATTCTGAAGAATCTCAGCCCCAAGAGCTTGAACTTGTTGGTAGGCAGCAGCAGGAGACAAGGTAGGCCGGGCAAAGAGGTCCGCATACAACGTATAGATGCGGGACGTCTGAGCCCCTTTGGAATACAAAGCAGCAAGATGAAGCCAAGCGGCCTTCACCGTCTCATCATGACGGATGAAGGGAAGGCACTCATCAGATAGACTGTTAGCGAGCCAAGTACGCACAAGAGCGTCACTCGCATCCCAGTCATCAAAGAGAGGTGAAGTGGTAGGAGGAGGGTCATCAACGAGATGGTGGCGTTTGCGTTGCGAGCGAAGGAGAAAGGTGAAAGAGACGCTCCAATCCGGGTAGTTGGAGTCGACAAGCTTGGAAACGGTGCCAAGGTTCCCGGAAGGAGTAGGAGGTAGAGGCGGAGCCGGATTGGCTACAGGGGTGGCGGCAGGAGTGGTGGCAGTGGAAGCATCAGAAAGAGCCATAAGAGCAAACAACAGGAAGCCACGCGGTTAGGAAACAAGCCGCGCGGATAGGCAGAAGAGGAACTGCAGCGGTCAGGATGTCAAACACCAGCGGCCAGAAAGACCACGACCAAGCCGCAGTATCAAGCAGAGGGGAAGAAGTCGAGCGGCAAGCAGACAGTCCGCTCGAACAGAAGCACAAGAGAGGGCAAGGCACACGGCGATAGGTCATGGAGAACTAGGCGACAGATCGCAGCGAACAAGGCAACAGGTCGCGACGACCAGAGCAAGAGCAAACAGGAGGAGGCAAGGCACACGGTGATAGGTCGCGGCGATAGGTCGCGGCGAACAAGGCGACAGATCGCAGCGAACAGGTCGAGCACACAGAGGGCAACGACAAGGAGACCGCGCGGACAGGGCGCAAGCCGGAGAAGCAAGTCGCGCGGACAGAGAGGGGCACAGAATCAGGAGGAAAGGATCGATCCCTCTGATACCATGTGAGAAGCGAACTAAAACAAGCCGGAAAAGGTATAACTCAAATTTTATTATCAGAAAAAGGTATCTATTACAAAGGTATGACCTCCCTTATATAGAATGGAGGAGAGAAGAGAGAATACAAATAAGAGATGTGGGACTAAAACTATACAAAAAATCTGGGCGGCTAGAATAACAGACCGGAACAAGCCGCGCGGTTAGACAGAAGGGCTAACCGCTCGGCCACTGCCAGAGAGAGACAAGCTGCCATGTGAGACCGTTAGACCGCGCGGTCTCAGACCTCAACATAGCAACCAAACCGCTGAAGGCAAACCGCCAGACCGCCCGGTCAATAACCCGCCAAGCCAGACCGACAGACCGCCCGGTCTCCAACTTCAACACAGGGGAGAGGAAAGAAGTAGAGGGGGGGAGTGGGACTCCATGTCAGCTTGGGGGGACAGTCCCGGAACTATCGATTCGTCATAGTAGAGGCCCCCAGCAGCTACAATGCCATTTTTGGGAGGCCCCTCATCAGCGCCTTCCGATGCGTCCCCTCCTCCTTCCATCAATGTCTTAAGTTTAATGTGGACGGGATCCAGGTCCGGGTTCGTGGTGACCCCAAGGCAGCTCGGGAATGCTGCGTGACCGCGGTGAATTCAATTTCTTGGCAGGAGGAGGCCGAGGGGATGGGGAGAAGGATGGAGGAGATAGAAGGGCAGGAGGCCGGAGAAGAAGGAGGGGAGGAAGGAGGGATGGAAGGGGAAGCACGCGAGGAGATACTCCCAGAGGGGTCAGTTGGGACGATGATCCCAGGAGGAGGGGAGGTCCTTGCGCCAAGAGGGGAGGACACCGCAGAGTGGGAGGAGCAGTCCCGGTTGGAGGCCGCCGAGGAGGTAGTGGAGATGGAAGTCCTCACCCAGGATGACAGGGTGGAGAAGGTCCGCATCAGCGGGGGGCTGACCCCGGAAGATCAAGGCAGGATGCTGGAGTGCATCCAAAAGAATATGGATGTCTTCGCCTGGAGCGCAGCCGAGATACCTGGGATTGATGCCGACGTCGTCTGCCACCGCCTCAATCTACTCCCGGAGGCTCTCCCCATCCAGCAGAAGAGGAGGTCCGTCACGGACAAACTGGCCGAACCCATCAGGGAGGAAGTCGCCAAGCTCCTTAAGGCCGGCTTCGTTTCCGAAATTCAATACCCCGACTGGGTCTCGAATGTTGTAATGGTGAAAAAAGGGGACGGCCGATGGAGGATGTGTGTAGATTTTTCACTACTTAATAAATCATGTCCGAAGGATTGTTACCCCTTGCCTAGAATCGACGCGCTGGTAGATTCAGCCGTTAGTTTCTCTGTAATGAGTTTTTTAGATGCTTTTTCAGGTTATCATCAAATCAGGATGCACCCTCCTGACATAAAGAATGTCTCGTTCATTACGGGAGATAGGTGCTACTGCTACAAGATGATGCCTTTTGGGTTAAAGAATGTAGGGGCAACATACCAGAAGATGATGGACCGCGTATTCCAGGGGCAGAGGGGAAGGAACTTGGAAGTGTACGTGGACGACCTAATGGTAAAAAGCCGGGAGGTCGATTCTCACCTCCAGGATCTGGAGGAGACCTTCGGCACCTTGCGTAAATACAAGATGAGGTTGAATCCTCTGAAGTGCATCTTCGGGGCGAGCAAAGGCAAATTTATGGGTCATCTCCTCACCCCAGCCGGAGTCGAACCCAACCCTGACAAAGTCCGAGAGATTATGGAGTTGGGTCCACCTCGGGATGCGAAGGAGGTACAATGGCTGACAGGGAAGCTGGCAGGACTGAGCAGGTTCCTCTACTGGGCCGGGGAGAGGTGTTCTCCCTTCTTCAAGTCCTTGAGCGGAGGTCGGAAGTTCGAATGGACCCCGGAGTGCGAGGAGGCATTCCGGGCCTTGAAGAGGCAGTTGACTCAGGCCCCCTTGCTCCAAGGGCCAAAGGAGGGGGAGGACTTGTTTTTGTATTTAGGGGTCGGGGCGGAGGCCATAAGTTCTGTCCTAGTTCGGGAAGAGGGAAGAAAGCAGCTGCCCATCTATTATATGAGTAGGGTCCTGAGGAAGGCGGAACTCCGCTACCCCATCTTGGAGAAGTTGGCCTTCGCTCTAATCATCTCGGCCCGGAGGCTCAGGCCCTACTTCCAGGCACACTCCATCCAGGTGGTAACCGACCACCCCCTCCGCAACATCTTCGAGGGAGTAGAGCACTCAGGAAGACTCGCCAAGTGGTCGGTAGAGTTGAGCGAGTTTGACATCTCCTTTGTCCCTCGACTCGCGATTAAGGCGCAAGCAATGGCTGACTTCCTGGCTGACTATGTGGTCGAGGTAGCAGAAGACAAACTCACTTGCCCCGTCCCTTGGAAGGTGATGGTGGATGGGGCTTCAGGGAAACACTCCTTGGGGGTTGGGGTCGTCTTGGAGAGTCCCCAAGGGACCCGGATCGAGAAAATGGTGGTGATACATTTCTCCATAACCAATAACCAGGCCGAGTATGAGGCGGTAATTGTAGGACTGCGCCTGGCCAAGGAATTGGGAGTGCATGATGTGAAGGTCCTCACTGACTCTATGGTAATAGCCTCCCAGATCAATGGGGAGTTCGAGGCGAGGGAGCCCACCCTGCAACGATATCTGGCCAAGGTTAAGGGAATTATTGGGGGGGTTCCAAACCTTCTCCATTCAGTATGTGCCGCGGGAGGAAAATGAACAAGTCGACCACCTCGCCAAGCGCGGCCCTCGGATGGGGGGCACTATCACAGACCTTTTCCACCCATCCCTGGAGGAAGGAGAGTTGATGGAGATAGATCGGCGGTCCACATGGATGGACCCATTCACCACCTACCTGTCCACGGGAGAATACCCAGAAGGGATGGATCGAAAGAAACTTAAGTACAAGTCCACATATTACCTCTTGCGCGATGGGCAACTTTACCGCAAGACCCTTTCGGGATTACTGGCTCGTTGCGTGGCGGAGGGGGAGGTATCAAGGATTTTGGAAGAAGTCCACTCCGGGGAATGTGGGAGTCATTCGGGAGGTCGGAACCTGGAGGGAAGGATCATCAGGCAGGGCTACTTCTGGCCTACCCTGGGGCATGATGCCTTAGAATTTGTCAAAAAATGCCATAAGTGTCAACTGTTTGCCCCTCTCCAACTACAACCGGCTCAGCGACTCAGGAGTATCACGGCCCCTTGGCCTTTCGCAATTTGGGGAATGGACCTGGTAGGTCCCTTCCCCCAGACAAGCGGGCAGAGGAGATTCTTGCTAGTAATGATCGATTATTTCTCCAAGTGGATGGAGGTGAAGGCTTTGGCCAAGGTGACCTCGCAGATCATTCGAAATTTCGTATGGGGGGAGATCATCTGCAGGCATGGGATGCCCCAAGCCATCGTCACCGACAACGGACCACAATTCGCCAGCAATGAGTTCATTAAGTTCTGTGGAGAGCTCGGGATCGATCTCAGGTTTGCCTCTGTCCACCACCCAAGGAGTAACGGGCAGGTAGAGGCGGACAACAAGATTATCGTGAATCTCCTGAAAAAGAAGGTGGAGAATTTGAAGGGGAATTGGGTAGAGCAACTCCCCTCGGTCCTCTGGGCCCTGAGGACTACCCCCAACACCTCCACGGGGGAGACGCCCTTTAAACTATCTCACGGAAGCGAGGCGGTGCTCCCCATTGAACTCGAGGTCCGTACTCCCAGGGTCGCTGAGGCAGAAGCTGGAAGGGAGGAGTGGAGAGATGAGAATGAGGGAGAACTACGGCTCTCTTTGGACTTGATAGAGGAAGTGCGCGACCTCTCCGCGGTTCGGCAGGAGGAAGTCAAGCGGAGAATGGCTAAGTATTTCGACAAGCATGTCCGGGTCAAACAGTTCGTGGAAGGCGACCTGGTTCTAAAGAAGGTAGATGCGGCAGGAAGATCGGCGGCCGTGGGCAAGCTCCATCCAAACTGGGAGGGGCCCTACATCGTAAAGGAGACATTAAAATCGGGAGGATACTACCTCCAAAAATGTGGAAGGCGAGACTTTGAGCCACACCTGGAGCGGCGACGACCTGAAACGCTTCTATCCCTGAATGTTTGTACGTGCCTCAGCTTTTTTCAATGCAATGTATTTAACTCCTTTTTTTTACGATAATCGTAATAATGACATGTGATGTGGCGGAACTTCCATGGAAGAGCATCAAAGACACCCGGGAGAGGAAAATAATCTAAGTGTTCTCGCTCTGGGGTTAGGTCTCGATTCTCCCGCTGCCAGGCTCCCTCCAAGCTGGCAGGGCCGGGGTCTCGATGGACGTCGTCATGACCCTGGAACTCAGCTCGGAGGATGTTCAACACCCGCCCTCAGGCTCCCATCTAGCTGACAGGCCTGGTGGTAGCACCCGGGAGAGGAAAATAATCTAAGTGTTCTCGCTCTGGGGTTAGGTCTCGATTCTCCCGCTGCCAGGCTCCCTCCAAGCTGGCAGGGACGGGGTCTCGATGGACGTCGTCATGACCCTGGAGCTGAGTCTGGAGGATGTTCAACACCCGCTCTCAGGCTCCCATCTAGCTGACAGGCCTGGTGGTAGCACCCGGGAGAGGAAAATAATCTAAGTGTTCTCGCTCTGGGGTTAGGTCTCGATTCTCCTGCTGCCAGGCTCCCTCGAAGCTGGCAGGGCCGGGGTCTCGATGGACGTCGTCATAACCCTGGAGCTGAGCCCGGAGGATGTTCAACACCCGCCCTTAGGCTCCCATCTAACTGACAGGCCTGGTGGTAGCACCCGGGAGAGGAAAATAATCTAAGTGTTCTCGCTCTGGGGTTAGGTCTCGATTCTCCCGCTGCCAGGCTCCCTCCAAGCTGGCAGGGCCGGGGTCTCGATGGACGTCGTCATGACCCTGGAGCTGAGCCCGGAGGATGTTCAACACCCACCCTCAGGCTCCCATCTAGCTAACAGGCCTGGTGGTAGCACCCGGGAGAGGAAAATGTTCTAAGTGTTCTCGCTCTGGGGTTAGGTCTCGATTCTCCCACAGCCAGGCTCCCTCCAAGCTGGCAGGGCCGGGGTCTCGATGGACGTCTTCATGACCCTGGAACTGAGCCCGGAGGATGTTCAACACCCGCCCTCAGGCTCCCATCTAGCTGACAGGCCTGGTGGTAGCACCCGGGAGAGGAAAATGTTCTAAGTGTTCTCGCTCTGGGGTTAGGTATCGATTCTCCCGCTGTCAGGCTCCCTCCAAGATGGCAGGGCCGGGGTCTCGATGGACGTCGTCATGACCCTGGAGCTGAGCCCGGAGGATGTTCAACACCCGCCCTCAGGCTCCCATCTAGCTGACAGGCCTGGTTGTAGCACCAGGGAGAGGAAAATGTTCTAAGTGTTCTCGCTCTGGGGTTAGGTCTCGATTCTCCCGCTGCCTGGCTCCCTCCAAGCTGGCAGGGCCGGGGTCTCGATGGATGTCGTCATGACCCTGGAACTGAGCCCGGAGGATGTTCAACACCCGCCCTCAGGCTCCCATCTAGATGACAGGCCTGGTGGTAGCACCCGGGAGAGGAAAATGTTCTAAGTGTTCTCGCTCTGGGGTTAGGTCTCGATTCTCCCGCTGCCAGGCTCCCTCCCAGCTGTCAGGGCCGGGGTCTCGATGGACGTCGTCATGACCCTGGAGCTGAGCCCGGAGGATGTTCAACACCCGCCCTCAGGCTCCCATCTAGCTGACAGGCCTGGTGGTAGCACCCGGGAGAGGAAAATGTTCTAAGTGTTCTCGCTCTGGGGTTAGGTCTCGATTCTCCCGCTGTCAGGCTCCCTCCAAGCTAGCAGGGCCGGGGTCTCGATGGACGTCGTCATGACCCTGGAGTTGAGCCCGGAGGATGTTCAACACCCGCCCTCAGGCTCCTATCTAGCTGACAGGCCTAGTGGTAACACCCGGGAGAGGAAAATATTCTAAGCATTCTCGCTCTGGGGTTAGGTCTCGATTCTCCCGCTGCCAGGCTCCCTCTAAGCTGGCATGGCCGTGGTCTCGACAGACGTCGCTATGACCCTGGGGCTGAGCCCTGAGGATGTTCAACAATCAGGGAGTCCAAGGGGTCCTGTTTCCCTTGGTTGTCTGACTAGAAAGGATCTTTTGCCCCACCTAGACGAAGGAAAACTGTGCCTCCCGCGCGAGCCTGGACTCGCAGGGGTTTGCTCGGCAGAAGATCTTTTCCCAGATGATAGGCGGACGCCTGCGGAGGCCGCTCTCGCAAAGGTCACACAGCGAGTAGGCCGAGAAGTCGCGAGTCTGGTCGCCGCCAACGCTCAAGGCCTCTCGCCGAGCGCGAATCCTAACTCACGTGCATTCTAGCGCTGAAGGTAAAAAAGAGTTAGAATTAAAATTCTTTTCATTATGTTCGCAAAAAGGAGAAGGGCTCGCCCCGACGAGATTACAGGAAAAGAAGGGGGATGATTACAAGAAGACAGTAGAAAAAAAAGAAGGGGAGGGGAGGGAAAATTCGGTCAGCTTTCGCCCTCCTCTCCCGAATGGCGATCCTCCTCCTCGCCTTCGAGCGATTTTTCCTTGCCCTTCGCCCCATCAAAGAGGGAGCCAAAGCTCTCCTCCTTTTTGCTGGGCGGAGACTGCGGGAACAGGCTCGGCAGAAGATCTCGGACCGCCACCTCCTCGCAGCCCTCGGCCAAAATCCCCGATCCCTTCATGGCATTCAGGAGGCATTCGGCAGACTCGATCGAGTTGACTCGCAGCCGCTCCATAACCTCCCCCTCGCCGAAAACCCGGGGCCGCTTGTAGGGAAAAGGCGGCTCGGCACTGTCTGGGGGGAAGAGGGCTTCCGTTAGCCAGCGGACCTCGCCTTGGAGACAGCGGTTCTGCTCCTTTAATGCCTCCACCTCGGTCGCCGACCGAGCAACAAGGGCCTCCTGCTCGCGCGAGCTGGCCTCCTAATCTGCGAGGCGGAGCCGCAACAGGGCAGTCTCGCCCTTCGACTCACTGGCACGGGCTTGCAGCACCTTGGCGGACTCGGCATCCTGAAAAGCAAGAGGGTCAAACTCTCGGTAAAATATTTTCCAAGTTAAAACGAGAGTTGGTCGACTCTTACCAGCCCGCCCGAAGCCTCGTCGAGTAAGCGCTCGGCAATGCCGAATTGCCGCTCCGCATCAGCAGCTTTCTCCGCCGCCAGGTCGCGCTACTGCTCGGCTTTGATCAGGAGTTGGCTGAGCTGGAAGCCGCGGCGGACCATCATATGGTGAAGTTCGAAGGCCCTCAGATGCGCCTGCAGGCCCTCGTGGCCTATCTGCCGAGGAGTCAGGTTCTTGTAGGCATCGGCGCCCTCCCGGCCATAGAGGCCGAAGCCAAGGGAAAACGCATGGCCCGTGGGAGGCCGGCGAGCTCCCCAGGAAGGAGCGCGAGTAGAGATGGAGACACGATGGGCCCCCTCATCCCAGAGCAACATCGGCTCGCCGGCCGCATCCTTGCTCCTTCCCCCCTTCCCGAAGTGGGGGTGGTCCTTTGGGGCTCCCGAGCCACTGGGGGCAACCTACTCGACGGAAGGAGGAGAGGAGGACCCACGCCTCTTCCCGCAGGGGGATGATGTCTCCTTCAGTGGGCTCGCCGGGGCTTTGTCGGAAAAAACCTCCGGCGAGCTCATGAACCTGACGGGCGACGCGGGCTGCCGTGGAAGGCCTCGCGAGACCACCCTCGCCTTTTTAGGGGCCGAGGGGCGGTGGACCGAGCTCGGCCCCCTAAGCTCCAGCCTCCTCTTGCTGGAGGGCTTGCCCCTGACCTTCTCTTCCCGGCACGCCTCAGCCGCGGCCCGGGCCCGCTCGAGCGGGTCCGAAAACACTCCAGGGTCGGCGAAGGGAGGGTTCACCGGGATCAGTCGCTCCCCTGCAAAAAAGACTTAGCCGAAAAATAAGGTTCTGATCGATTAGGCCAAGTGGCGAGCAGAAGGTGGGCGAGACAAACCTTCACCAGGAAGGACAGACGGCAGGGATTCGAGGCCGCGACGGAGGAAGGCGACCTCAAAGTCCTTGTACAGGAAAAACTTGTGGAGCTCGGCGTCATTACCAGACACGGACGGCGGCCGGTACACCTCCTCGCTCTTCTGCAAGGGCGAGAAGGGAATATTGCCGAGGTCGCCCCGGATGAAGGAGATCTTCGACATCCAGTTGTGATTTTTGTTGGCGACCTCGCGGATCTTTATGGATGTGCCGCCAAAGAAGGCGACCCCGTCGACGTTGGCTTTGTAGGAGAAGAGCTTGCAGAAGACGGTGAGATTGAACTCGATCCGCTCTCGGCGGAGGTAGCAGGCAAACCCCACTATCATGGCAATGGCGTTGGGGTTGAGCTGCGCGGGCACAACGCCGTAGTACTTGAGTACCTGGCGGACCTCCGTCCAGAGCGGCAGGCGCAACCCCACCTCAAAGTGCGAGATGGGGAAGGCGAGCTCTTCCTCAAAGAACGAGTTAATGGCCTCATGCTCTGCCGGGAGGCGGGCCACAAAGCCGGCAGGGACGTAATCCGCCACAAACTCGGCGAGCTCGCTCGCCGTGGTGTTCCCCTCGAAGAAATAGTGGTCCGCGAAGTTCTGGGTGCACTTGGAGCGGCCCTCGGAGTCGGGGTTTCCTTTACCCATGCTTGCTGAGGGAACGAAAGCACGCGAGCAATAGGTAGGGAGAGCAAGGGAAGGAAGAAATGAGAAGGCAATAAAGGCGTAGCTGGGGGTAGGTGGGGATCCCTATTTATAGAAAAAGGGAGGGGAAGCGAAACCGACTGACCAGCCCGGCTCGCATACCCTATTCTCGCGTATCCCATCTCGCCGCTCTCTACTCGCCGACCTAGGCGAGCCTAGCTGAGGAACTCGAAAAGGCACGCACCGCTCGAAGAAGAAAAGATTCGTTCGCATGATAAAAATTTATACACTTTATTAGCATTAAAAAAGCAAATTGTCCAGAACAGAGAAAAGCAGAAAAGCGCGCGCATAAACCAGGCGACAGTGGGGGCGAGTACCGGTCGGCTCGTAAGGGAGCCATCCTCAATTACCCCGGTCTCGCCGACCCGATGCCGCCAGCCGCTGCGCAAAAAGTTGCTGAAGCTGCCCCAGGTTCCTGTTCGCCGCTCGCAGGTTCTCGTCAATCTCGTCGAAGAGTATGGAGGAAGACGTCGCCGCATACACCGAGCTGACCCTCGGCTCGCCAGCAAGTCACGCTCATTCCTCCTGCAGTCTGGAATTGTCTTTCTTCAGCTCCTGGAGCTCGCGTACTAACTTTTTGAGGACCAGTTGGCTCCGCCTCGACCGTTCGGGGCTGTCCACCTCTGAGTCCAAGAAGAGTTCCAAAGCGCGCGGCGATGGAAGGGGCGAGTAGACGGCCTGTTCGGCTGCGTCATCAGCCCCAGATCGATTAGGGAAGCTTGCACAGGGAGATCGAGATAGCGAGTGGGAGGAGCGAGCGTCAGTTAGAATCGTATGCAAAATGAGGGGGTCAGGGACATACCTTCAAGATCTCGGGTGGAAGCGGGAGCAGATGTGTGCTCGGCATCCACCCCGGTAGCCGCAGGAGCAGAGGAGGGTGGTTGAGAGTGAAGGCGAGCCGGCGATACTAGCCACCGCGAGTCCGGCTCCACAAGGGGCGAGTCTCGCGGGCGCGGGTCAGAGGGTGACTCGGGCTCCTTGGCAAGCAGACTCTCGACCCTTGGCGTGGAGCCCTCGCCGCCTTGGTCCTGTTCGACGGTAAGATCCACGAAGTCTTTGTCATGAGGGGCCAGGGCAGAACAGTTGGAGGAATCGGAGCCATTGGCCAAAGTGTTCTTTAGGTCAGTGAAGATGTGCTCGGCCTCGGGAGGAAAAGGCCTCGCCCTCTTGGCCGAGCCAAATTCGGCAAAACGGCGAGCCGGGGGGCTCAGATCCGTCAGGGCCGCAGCGCGAAGGGCGGTCTCCTCACGGGATTTCGCGAGTCGTTCCATGACTTCTTTTTGGAGTGGCATCTCGACAGGGCTTAAGTAAAGAGAGGGGCGGAGGTCAGTCGAGCAGGCAAGGCATGTATATATAGCCACCGGTGGGTCCTACCAAGAGATTCCTTTCGGCTCCTGTCGCACTCGCCGGATCCTAGTGGGTTGGATGTTTCTTTCCGAGTTTGTGCCAACCTCGCAAAGAGCGGGGATTGTGTACAACCCCGTATCCAGCGAGTGAGCTAACAGGAGCCGATCCGGCTGGCCCAGACCGCCCCCGAGCCCCAGGCGAGTTCAGCAGGGTATGTCGAGCCCAGCACGCCGAGTACGGGCTCGGCAATCGTCGAGCCGAGCTCGAAGATCGTGGAGCTGAGCCCGACGAGAGGAAGCCGTTCATCGTGGGCCCGGCCGAGTACGTGCTCGTCTAGAGCCATGGGGTTGGCGAGTACCCGCGCGGCCATCATCGACGAGCAGGGGATTCAGGCCCGACTTTCCCGGGCTTGAGGCGAGGCGAGCCGGGTCAACGACACTGCGAGAGGCGAGTTGACTCGCCGCTCTTCACCTCAGCGCAGGGGGAGCCTTCTCGCGCCTGTACTCGCCACCCCCGCTCAGTGAGCTCTTCTCGGTGCCGGCTCTCCCTTCAGTTGTGGGATGTTTTTTCCATGTTACCCCCTGTGGATTGCCTAGAGTCCTCGAAAACAGTGAAGGTTGGGTATTTGCAGGCCATCTTTTCCTATAAATAGGACCCAAGGGGTACCTCAGAAGGGACGCTTTTCTGTGCCCGGTCTTCTAGCACTTTCTGAGGTACCTTAGCTTCAGCACTTGGCTAAGGAGGGGAAACGCTCTAAGATCTTCCGGGTGTGTGGTGGGAACTCCGTGCTGAAGCCTTGGGTCTGTTCCCGGTCCCTCTCCCTTGACCCTTAGGCTTGTGAGTAGAGAAGTAAGTGTGCGATCACCCCTTCCGCAAGGGTCGGACTCCACAGGGACCGATTTTTCGGTTTCAACATTTAGGGTATTATAATTGTAACATCCCTCAGACTTCTAGACCATTAGGATGGTTTTGTCATGACTGGGTCATGATAAAATCTTGGGAAGCACTAAAGGGTTTGGGCGAACATAGGAATTAGGGTGTGAACCACCTTGGTCTGCAAATAGTAGAATTCCAATTACTAGCTTAGGGATAACCTTAGGGTTTTAACTTGGTTCCATGAATCCCATCGTGGCACCCCTAACCCTAAGGGAGGTCAATGGGTCACCAAGGACCCATTAGGGTCAACCAAAAAGAGGCCAAGTTGACTCAAGTTCGGGAGGCGTCGAGTGAGTCAACGGGACTCAACGATTAGATCAGGCATTTTACTTTGACGTGTTTCGGGCTCGGGACGTTGAGTGCGCTGAGCACACTCAACGCCATAGACTGAATGACGTTGAGTGAGTTGAGCTCACTCAACGCCATAGACTGATTGGCGTTGAGTGAGTTGAGCTCACTCAATGCCATAGACTGAGTGACATTGAGTGAGTTGAGCTCACTCAACTCCATAAACTTATTTGTGTTGAGTGAGTTGAGCTCACTCAACGCCATAGACTTGATGGTGTTGAGTGAGTTGAGCTCACTTAACGCCATATACTGACTGGCATTGAGTGTGTTGAGCTCACTCAACGCCATAGACTGATTGGTGTTGAGTGAGTTGAGCTCACTCAACGCCATTGACTGTATGACATTGACTGAGTTGAGCTCACTCAATGCCATAGTCTGATTGGCGTTGAGTGAGTTGAGCTCACTCAACTCCATAGCCTGATTGGCGTTGCGTGAGTTGAGCTCACTTAACGCCATTTTACTTAGAAAATTTCTAGCCTATTTAGGCGTTGAGTGTGGTGGCTTGACTCAACGCGGAGTTGAGTGCACTAGACGCACTCAACGCCATTTAACTTAAAATTTTATTGGCCCAGTTTGCTGGTTCGTATGAATAGGCTAAACCGGGGTCTTTTCGGGAATTTCGCCAAAATGACTTAATTGGCCTTGATCCTTTCAATAGGATTTATTTAATACAATGATAAGTGGTGCAGTAGTAGGGTGTCACATGGCAGACGGTTTAACCCTAATTCTAATTAAATGGGAGAGAGAAAATGTGAGCTTAATATCCATCATGGCCATGGAGGCTCAATAACCCCCACTTTTATGAGGCTTTTACTCCTCTGAGGTAGAGGAAGAGTTTCCATGGGGTGGCCGGCCGTTGGAGTGGCTCAGTCCCCTTAATTTGACTGAAATCGAAAAATGGAGTTTATGACCATTAATGATGTTTTATGAAATTGAGGAGTTACAAGCCTCCACTCCTCAATCCCCCTCTTTAAGGACCTCCACCAGAGCAAGGACAAGCGTTTCCCCCGATTCCTTTTCAATTCCATTGAGGTTGGTGTAGAAGTTGTAGAGGAGCCAAAGCTCGGTGGCCGGAAATGGTGAGGAGGCAAAGTACTCACATTCAAGCTGCAAACCAGGTCCTCCTCTACTCCTCTTTTCGTGGGCTCTCCTTAGATCGTTTAGGAGAGAAATTGGGCTCAATTGAGCCCGATTGGGTGAGAAAATTTTTAGATTTTCCATGAAAATCTTCCTCTCGGATCCATCGGAAACTGCCCCTCCGGAGGCTGTGCCGCCCTCTGGCGATAGCCACCACCTCAACGGAGGTGGTGGTGGTGGTGGTCGCCGGCCGGAGAGGGGACTGGATCGCCGACAAAAGGCTTGGAAAACACCTCCAGGTTCGGTCAATCACGACCATGGGCTGGAGGTAGAAGACGAAATCAGAGCCGTGGGCAGGAGGTAGAAGACGAAATCAGAGCTGTCGGGTTATTTCTGTACAAACAGTTATTATATTTATTAATAAAGGTTTTACATTTTTAACCTTTACTGTGCTCCCTTTAAATTAGATAAATGAGACCCTTAGGGGCAGAAACAAGAAAAGTAGCCAACATGAAAAATTATATCCCTTGAAGTCTACTTTAATTTAAAATTGATTGCAACACATTTGGGTAAGTGGTTTGACCACAACACTTAAAATGGTGCAACTTATACATAGGCTTGATCAGAGACTAAATTGAGTGCCCCCATCAATCCATCCATCCAAATGACTTAAAATTTTGTCTGGGGGTCACTCTTACCTATACCTATAATATATCCAAAATGGGAATTTTTGGAAACATTTTACTAAAGTTTTTGTAGAAATTAAATAAATCTTGTATGAATTATTTAAGGGATCTAATGACCTCTAAACCTACCAAAATTTTGATGACTGTCTTTTAGGGTCATATTATGTCTCTGCTAAAAATTTCAGACCATTTGGGTTTGATTTAAATAGGTATGGATGTGACCAAATTTTGGTCCCTTAAAGGTAATTTAGGGCAAAGAGTGTTTGGGGCATGGAGGAGCCAATTCTCAGCCAAAGGGGGTGAGACTTTGGCCAGAGCCTCAAGGTCAGTTAAAACACCCTCACTTGAAGTTGGGGTAGATTATGGTGGATTTGTCTTAGGACCCTAGTTCAAACCCAAAGGTTGAAATTTGGGGGTTTTTGAAGGACATAGGGTGATATGTCTTTGTATGGACTTGGACTTTTGTCCATGAGGTAATAGGGTGGTGAATAGCCCTAGGAAAGAATTTTGTGACATTTAGACTTATGCAGACAACTTAAATCAATTAGGGATTGTTTAGGCTTATACATTTTATGGAAATATTGAAGGGTCATATGATCTTGAATCTTCATGAGATTTTGGTAGGAGTAATTTTATGGTATTATTAACCTCTGAAATTTATTATAAGATGTTTAGAAAACAGTAGCCTATACTTGTAGTTATAACCTTCATTTTGCCCCATGTGATGATTTTGAAGTAACCATAATTAGATTAACTTAGAATGATGTGAAACTTTGACAAGATTAATTAAATATCATTTAGAGGCACTAGTAAATTATTTGGATCATTTGGTCATTTCCTCTTAGTACTTCATGTGTTAAGTGAACTAGTGCATTATATTTTGATAAATATATTATAAATATTCTATCTTGTTGGAAAATTGTGTGACTTGTCCAGAGAATCTTTGAGGGAATAATAAAGCCTAGAAAATTATTACATGTTATTTGGATGAGTTTATAAGAATGTTTCTTCACAAAGTACACTTTAGTGGATTTATTTGAAGTATTTTTCTATGTAGCATACTGACCTTAGAATTACATGGAACTTAGTCAGTAGTGTTTTGTGATCATTATAAGGCTCTGATATTTTTCATATAATTTTTGGACAATTATTTATGGTACCCCCTTCATTAACTCTAATTATTTGATTTACTTTGAATTAATTATTTAGAGATTATTACATTTATAAAAGTCTATTAAATTTGTAATTCAATGATATTTTGCTATCATACACTGTTCATAATTTTTGGGTGGCCACAAATTAAGGAAATCTAGTCCTTCATGTTCAAAATTACCCATGACCTAACTTTTGGGAAATTAAATAGATGACAAATTACTTAGGAAAATTATAAGTTTCTGGATTTGGGCTAAATATGTCATGATAGACCCACAATAATTATCTTGGGACATTTGGATGAAAATTTGGAGTACATCCTATCATGTACATCATGTAGCTTAGGTTGGCCTGTGTTTAGTAAAACTACGGAATTTGTGATAACAAGTGAAATGGACATAGGGAGATGGGGTTATTGGTTTACTGATCTTGGTGAAGTGAAAAAGAAAAAGAGAGCTTCATTATGAGTCATGATGAGAAGAGTGTTGGGTTGACTAGTGTTAAGAGTTGCTCGGGATCGACAAAAGATCATCTTTCCTGTGGAGAGAGAGAGAGAGAGTCTAAATACACTAGGGTTAGATCCAGAATAATATTAAAAGGGACCAGAAATAGCGTAATAACCAATAATAGTAAGTGCCTTGCGAAAGGGAGCTTTGAGCTTCAGCCCATCGTAGTTCCTAGTGCCCCCGAGAGCCCTTCACAGGGAACGCCCTGGGCAGTCCAAAGTTAACCTAAACCGTAAGAATAATCAATGTTTAAGAGTAACTAGTATAACTAGGATTACACATACACTCACACTCCCCAGTATTGTGGGAGTTAGGTGGGTCACATGAGCGGTATGCTCGGTGGTTCTGGTGATGGGTAGGTTAGCCTGGCGAGCCGATGACTCGGTAGATAGTTGTGACAGACGGACTAGTCCGGGGAGCTTTTGACTCAGAAAATGATTGTGACGGACAGGATAGTCTGGGGATCTTTGGCTCGGTGGGAAATCATGGTAATATTACATGTGTATAAGATAAAGGTGGTGGGTCTTCGTTATTTGAGAGTCGTCGCACCGACACCAATACGTTAACTCGATAAGTGTGGTTTAGCACTTGGCCAAATAAAGTCCGGTGCGCCAGGCGGCAAGAGTATGCAGGAGCTCCACTTAGTGCACCAGAATTGAGGCGTACGATAGGTCTGACTGGTAGTGCTGATACCAGTTTAGAGGTGGGAGAGGCCCAACCCACCACTTCCATTTGCCACTACGGAGGTATCGTGGGAGGTTAGGCTCCAGAAAGGGGGAACTAAAGGTCTGTGTGCACAGAGTCGAGTGTGTGTTGCACTTGCATGCTCACATCATAACATACTTGCATGACATAGTATCATCATTACATATAACCTTTGAAACATATTGTATAAATTGGTATGGGACACTTTATACAATAGGCTTTGCAAAACAACCCCTTGGTCTATAGGTTTGTATGGGCATTCCTATAGGTCATGGTTGTAACGCCCTCGATTTTCCGATGATTTTATTTAAAAAGGGAAACGTCATATTTACGACGTCGTGGAGTTACTTTTAACGTCGAGTTGACGGCGCAATGCCGTTAAGGCATTTTCGTGCCCTTGCAGTCGAGTCGGCCAAATTCTTGTTGTATTGGGAAAATTCTTGCATTTTGAAATTTTGGACTTGCTTGTCAAGTTTCGTCGTAATCCGAGCATTTTTTGAGTCTCGGCGTGTGATTTAATATCTCGAGAATGGTACGTCGAATTCTAAGGTTGTCTATGCTGCTAATTCGTAGAGTCAGTGATTTATTCTGAAATATTAGTCAAATCAGAACTTTTGCGATTTGTCCAGCTTATACTCGAGAAGCCCTGCTCTAGTTCTCGAGAAGTCTACCCATGTTTTCGAGAAGTCTATCCTAGTTTTCGAGAAGTCTGTCCTTGTTCTTGAGAATTCTGTCCTAGTTCTCGAGAAGTCTTATGTGGTTCTCGAGAAGTCCTATGCTGTTCTCGAGAAATTCTTTGTTGTTCTCGAGAAGTCCCTTGCTGTTCTCGAGAAGTCCTTTGCTGTTCTCGAGAGGTCCGTTTCGTCCTATGTTCGAGCACCGTTTTGAGTGTCAAAACGGCGTCGTATCAAAAAATGATAAACATGAAATTTGTTTGTCTTGGCGATATCTACAACTTTCATGTTGACCACTTTTTGATTTGTAGCCATCATATACTCCTATTTTCTATTTTCCCGAAACTGCTCGTAAATAAGCTGCATAATTTATTTCTACCTGAAAACCCTTGTTGTTCTCGAAAACTAATATTTATTCTCGAGAAATATGGTCTTATTCTCGAGAAATACATGTTTCTCTCGATTCCTGATGTTTTGTTCTCGAGAACTATGAGTTTCTCTCGAGAACTTTGCTCTATTTCTCGAGAAGCCCCCTTTTCTCTCGAGTAGTCCTGTACAGTCTGCATTCAGGCGCATTTTGGAGGGTCAAAATGACACTGTATGAAAAAATGGTCAACATGAAATACATCAATGTGTATTTGATGGGATGTGTCTTGATGTAAGAAGTGTTGGGTACACTAGAAACTGTGTACCAGATTTGGAGAAGTCTCACTTAACTCAATGAGATACATCAATGTGTATTTGATGAGATGTTGAGTTTCAATGTGCAGGTTAAAGAAATGTAGGATAATTTTCTAAGTACAAGTGTCGACACTTGTGAGAGAAATGTGTCGACACCAGAAGCAAGATTGTGTCAACACACAGGACTTGTGTCAACACACAGAAATTCTTTCAGCAGCAGTTGTGTTGACACCTAGGACTTGTGTTGACACATACTCAACTCCAGTTATGTTGAAGACCAGGAGTAGTTGTGTTGACACATAGGACTTGTGTCGACACACACTCAATAAATCTGTCAATAACAGCTATGTCGAGACTAGAAGCAGTTGTGTCAACACACAGGACTTGTGTCGACACACACTCAAAGAAATATGTCATCAACAGCTATACTGAGACTAGAGGGCTTGTGTCGACACACAGGACTTGTGTCGACACACACTCAAGAAATATGTCAGCATAAGCTGTGTCAAGACTAAAAGCAGTTGTGTCGACACACAGAACTTATGTCGACACATCCAACATAAGCTGTGTTGAGAAGTTAAAGAATGACTGTGTCGACATATTAGGAGCTGTGTCGACATCATCAAGATTTGTGTCGACACATGGTCTTTTCAAAGGATTCCATCACCCTGCAGGTCAGCATTTTGCATTCATATGTAATAAAACATAAACTAACATAGAAAACAACATGTTTTGGTGTATCAAACATCAAACATGTTTTAATGTTGAGCATATTAATAAAAGGGGGACCTATAAGGCTATAATGCAACATGTATGCAAACTTGGGTTTCACCCAAGACACCCTATAATGCATATGATTCTAACATATCATCACACATCATCATATCACACCAATCACATGGGTACTCTCATTTCTCCACATGCATACACGTCCAAGGCCAATAACTCTTACTGATACCCTACCCGCACATGGATCACAACACCATCACGCTTGTTCATCAGTTCCACTATTCTTGCCAATTTCACCAATTTCAGCAAAACTGATGCTAAGAACCCTTGCTTGACCTAACCCGCTCGTGGGCTTCATCACCAGGGCTTATCCAAAAGCTTGGCGTGCTCGTCAGTTTTCACAAAGGGGACTTGTCTTGCCGGGGCACCTTCCATACGTGCATCACAACATCACAGAGTGAGTCAGTTGACACAAAGACAAAGTCACGCCTTAGAATGCATTCAACATGCATATATCTCCCCGACCCTAAGTCATTATTCGTCTCACACGAAATTAAGGGCATGGCAATGGCGTCTTCGCCGCAAAACAAATCTCTAGCAAGATCCCTAAAATGTACATCAAACATAATCGAATCGGACCACCGATAACGATTTTGGCTTCACCCACCATGCCAAATCCACCAACAAAGCAGATCTCTAATGCAAAATATGTCGGAAACGGACATAATCGACCTGGTGGTCTTCTTGAACCAATGCAACCCAAACCCATCTCATTTGAGAGATCTGGTGCCAAAAAATTACAGAAAATAAAGGCACGAGGAAAAGATGTCATGCACGCATCCTAAGACTGTAAGGAGAGATGTCATTACCTTACAATTCCTCTTCCTAGCCATGGATACCTTAAAGAAGCAAAAATGAATGTGTTTGCCTCAACGCCCTCTCCACACATTCGTTCTCGGATCGTCAAATAGAGCTTCGAAGTTCCAGCAATGGCGGAAATTATGTCGTCTTCCTCCTCCACTCCTTCCGCTCACGAGCCATCAAGTGTCAAGAACTTTCATCCAAATGAGGGGAATGATCTCCTTTGACCTAAATAGGGTTCACACAGAAAGATCCGGGCCATCAGATTAAGTTCCAGGAAGACCGGACACTCAGAAATAAAAAATTGCAAAATTGGTCCTCGAAACAGTTATATGACTTATACCATTATTGGGTACACTGGAAACTGTCTACCAGATTTGGAGAAGCCCCACTAAACTCAATGATATACATCAATGTGTATTTGATGGGATGTTGAGTTTCAATGTGCAGGTTAAAGAAATTCAGGAAAATTTTCTTAGTACAAGTGTCGACGCTATTGAGGGAAATGTGTCGACACCAGAAGCAAGATTGTGTCGACACACAGGACTTGTGTCGACACATAGAAATTCTATCAGCAGCAGTTGTGTCGACACACAGGACTTGAGTCGACACACACTCAACACCAGTTATATTAAAGACCAGAAGTAGTTATGTCGACACACAGGACTTGTATCGACACACACTCAAAGAAATCTGTCAACAATATCTATACTGAGACTGGAAGGCTTGTGTCGACATACAGGACTTGTGTCGACACACACTCAAGGAAATCTGTCAATAACAGCTATACTGAGACTGGAAGGTTTGTGTCGACACACAGGACTTGTGTCGACACACACTCAAAGAAATCTGTCAACAACAGCTATACTGAGACTGGAAGGCTTGTGTCGACACACACTCAAATAAATCAGTAAACAACAGCTATACTGAGACTGGAAGGCTTGTGTCGACACACAGAAATTGTGTTAACACACACTCAAAGAAATCTTTCAACAGAAGCTGTGTCAAGACTAGAAGCAGTTGTGTCAACACACAGGGCTTGTGTCGACACATCCAACAGAAGCTGTGTCGAGAAGTTAAAGAATGACTATATCGACATATTAGGAGCTGTGTCAACATCATCAAAATTTGTGTCGACACATGGTCTATTTGTGTCGACACATCTGAAGTGTTATACTAACAGTTCTCTGCTATGATAGAAGTTCAAGGAGGAGTCAGTTGTCAAGACTGAAGACCTGACATCTGTCATAAGTTACAAAGCTGACACATCTGTCAGAGCTGTCAGAAGGCCGTTATAAACCGGATCAGCCGGTAACCTTGGATGTGTAATGCCCCGAAACTCAAAAGGGTGACGGGTGGCGTTTTGAGCCAAATATGAGTTTTGGTAGTGGTGACACGGCCTTGGACACGGGCGTGTCCCAGGGCGTGTCATGCTCGGGTTCGGCGTTGGTCGCGTGGTCGACGATTTTGGAGACAACGATCGTCTGGGGGGGGGGGGGTGAACACGGCCTTGGATACGGGCATGTCCCAGCACGACCTGAGCCCAGGCATGTTCGGGTCCTACACAGGCATGTGAGATTCGACACGGGCGTGTCGAATACCCGTGTCCTCCTCAGGTCGTGTGGCGGCTTGTGCTAAGGCATTTACACGGCCTGGGACACGGGCCTGTCCCAGGGAGTGTCTAACACACGGCATGTGACACGGGCGTGTCACATGGCCGTGTTGTGCTCGGGTTGTTTTTGGACCTGTGTCTTTGCGGGAACACGCCCAGCTACACGGGAGTGTACTGGATGACACGAGCGTGTCAAGCCTGATATGGGCATGTCGGGTGCCCGTGTTCTTTTCGGGACGCGTCGATTTCGACGTCGATTGGGTGACACAGGCGTTTCGGAACCCGTGTTCGGTCAGGTTTTGGAAATTCAGGCTGAATCTCAGCTATTTGTTTCCTTATTTTTGGATCTTATGGTTCAGGCTCTTCCCACCTTAGGGTTAAGGCCGGTTCAGGGGTGTAAATTCCTCATAAGCTTAAATTCACTCTATTTTTAAGATCTAGAGAGAGGAGACAATAAGGAAGAAGAAGGAAGGCTAGTTCCGATCACCGGCGGAGTTTCGGATCTCAAAATCGCGAGCCGACTTCGGATTTATGGAGGCAAGGAGGTTACAGTGCTTTCCATCTGACTGGATCGTCATGGTGCCGAGGAAAAACGTTAGGGTAACGATTCTCATCTTGAGCATGTGAAGCTCTTCTTCTTTTGCATGGGAAAACCCTCTCCCGTGAGTGTGTGGTGAGTTTGTGGTATTCCTTGGGGTAGATATGTAAAGTCCCCCTTGTTACAGTCCGGAATCGTAGTACGGACATAAACATGGTGTGTGAAGCCTACCCGGACATGGTCTGGATCGGTGATGTTTTGCTATGCATATTGTGCCGGAGAAGACTCCGTGCATATTGTTTGTTTTCGGGTTGCTATGCGTTAGAATGCATCAGGGAATCTTGGGGAGTAACCCCAAGGTGCACCCGGAAATCTGGGCAGAAACGCATTTCTGCCATTTCGGTGGCCTAGGAGCCAGCCGGGTATATAACGGGGTTATGTACCGTGTTTTATCGATAGTTGGGACTGGGGGAAGCTTGGCCCGCGTCAAAGGCCAAATGGCCATGGCGGGGTGAGCAACGGGCTGCTGGAACCCTACCCGCTCCATCTGTTTCGGTTAAAGAGACTTAAAGTTAACATGACACTTACCGATGATTTGGAGATCGAGTATAGGCTACGGCTGAAAAGACTAAATGTTCACGAGATTGCCGCCCTGGGGGTGGTGTTGGAGTCGAGGACCGGACTGGGTTCGGACTGGCTTCGCCGAGTAAGTGCCCTGAGAGCACGGGGTGTACGGCCATGTGAGAGTGCACCTGTGATGTGATGTTTATTCGCTATGTTGCTTGCTTTGCTAACAAGTGCAGAGAAGAATCTTTGCCGCCCCGGTTTGGGGGCGGAATTGTTATAATTTGGTCAGCTTTAGCTGACCGTTATTCTTGTTTGCCACCGTTGCGGTGATTTGTACTTACAGGTGATGCGGAGCCGAGCGGCAAATAGCAGACGAAAGCCCAAGTTGCTGAGCCGGCCCTCGAAGGCCTTGTTTGTTTACTTATTTAAATCATGTGTGGCCGACCTGCAAGCCGAAGTTTGTAAGATACTGTTTAATTATTGTAAACTCTTGTAAGACCATAAAACCAGTATTTTTGTGTATTTTCTACTTCATTCCTACTGGGTTTTCTATTAGTGGACATTCATGCTTGTTGGCAGGGTTCTTATTGTTGCAACTTAATAAATTGCTTCCGCTAGATGCTCTGTGTAGGACGTGTGTATTGGTTGAATGGTCTCATTGAGTAACCCACCGGTCTGTCCGTGGTATATGGCGTCGGGCCCCGGCCGGACCTACTGCTATATGCTATGTGACGGATAAGGGTTTTACAATTTGGAATCAGACTACTGGTTTTGGTCGGGCTTAAATGAATTTGTGGACGAATTCACTTTAAGGGGTGGTGAGCACATGTGTGTGCGTCATCATTATAACATGAAAAGAACCCATGAATGTCCACTTAGGAATGAAAATACACATGTTTGAGGAACCTGCGTGTTCCTATAATTGCGTTTTGCAATGTTGTTTGGTCGCTTATCGATGTTTTGTACAACTATAGGTGTCCGGGAGTGGCGCGTGGCAGTCTGAACGCACACTTTTTGAGAAAAGTACTGCACCCAGCGACGTGCCTGAGACCCCTACTTCTTTTGAAACTGTAAGAAGGGTAGTTGAAGCGGTGTTCACTGTAATAAACGCACAATATGGAAGAAATGTGCAACCCTCTATCCCTGAGATGGCCCCTACATCGGGCAGTGTGATGGAGCAAATGAAATTTAGAGGCCCATCAGGGCAGCAGATGAACATGATTATGTTGCAGGGAGCGCACTCAGTCGACGATTATTTGCAGACGGTCCTTATGATAAGGCGCTACCCAGGCTTTGAGTGGGAAAGCGAGCAGTCTATAGTTGATAGATTTTATAATGGTCTGCGCAGCGAGTTGCGCATCCTACTGCTAGGACCAAAGCTATTGGGATTTCGAGCCTTGGTGGAGTCGGCCAGAACTTTGGAAGTAGAGTTGGGAAAAACTCACCAAATGCCTGTGAATAGGGTACCAAACCCTGCAGATCCTATAAGGACTGCCTACCGCAGGACGCTGAGAAAAGAGGCTAAATCATCTACTAGCCATGCTACTTACAGTTGCCATTCTTGTTGAAAGAAAGGGCACTTTGCCCGAGGTTGTCGGGAGGGTGCTCAGAAGACATTGAAAGTTATGGCAAGAGCAGTTGAAGACTTTAGTGCAAAGGAAACGGTGTTCAAAATGCCAACCTCAAAATCTGGGTACCGTAGGTGGTACAAGAAGGCTAGGATGTCGGGTCTAGTCCCTTCCTATGGCGCATCCAGAGCGACTATAAGCCAAACCCCGAGTGCATGCTATAACTGTGGAAAGCCGGGACACTATGCCCGGGATTGTCGGAGTGGATGCCAATTGTCCGAGAAGAAGTCGGGGGCAACATCTGAGGAGAAGGGCAAGGCGGTGGAGTCCGCCGCATCACTGTATACTCTGTCCCAACCGAGGGTGGACATCCTTGTCCAGCAGGAGGTCATGTGGCCGACCGTCGGGTTGTCAGGTATGGTTTAATTAATAGCAATTTAACTTCTTATACCTGTTATCTTATGCGTACTAGCTTAGGACTGTAAGTTCTAGGCTTTGTTTTGGAATTTTGGTCACCCGGCGAGGGCATAGTTTCGATACAGGCACTTCGCACTCATTTTGTACGAAGGTTTAGTATTGCACATCAGAGTATCTCCTTCGATGGTAAGGGGCAGTTTGGATGTGTTGTTGCCTAATGGCCGTTCTATGCGCGGAGAGAGAGAGAGTGTCTGTGTCGCAAGGTTACGGTTTGGGAGTCAGGAGTTCGACTTGCTAGCGTCGTTACTGCCACCATGGGAGGCTTCAAAGCCTAGGCGTACATCGGATAGTATCTCGGTGGTATCTGAATATCCTGATGTGTTTCCCTGATGGTCTCCCTGGAGTCCCACCGTAGCGAGAGATTGACTGCACGATTGAGCTAGTACCAGGTGCCAAACCTGTGCCACGCTCTCCATATCAGTTAATGCCTAAGGAGAAGTCGGAGCTAAAGGCTCAACTAGAAGAGTTGATGGAGCAAGATTATGCGCGTCCAAGTTCGTCACCTTGGAGCGCGCCGGTCCTCGTTGTTAAAAAGAAGGACGGAAGGTTGCGACTCAGTATCGATTATTAGAAACTGAACTAGTTAACGGAAAAGAGCATGTACAGGATCCCAAGGGTGGATGGCCTTTTGATCAGTTGGTCGGGTCATCGGTATACTTAAAAGTGGACCTTAAGTCCGGTTACCATCAGCTGAGGATAAGGGAAAGCGATGTCCCAAAGACAGCGTTCGGCGCAAGGTATGGACATTTAGAGTTTACCGTCGTGCCATTCGGGCTGACTAATGCGCCGTTAGTGTTCATGAATTTGATGAACAGATCGTTCAGGGAGTACCTAGACCATTTTGGTGGTCATCTTCATTGACGACGTATTAGTGTACTCGTAGAGAGAGAGGATCACTTCAAGCATCTGCTTTCGGTGGTGGAAACGCTAAAGAGGAACCAACTCTATGCCTAGTTCTCCAAACGCGAGTTTTGGGTTATCCTAGGTAGCATCCCTCGGTCATAAAGTTTGTTGAGTGGGTGTTGCAGTGGATCCAGCGAAGATAGTTATGATACGCGAGTGGCCTGTGTTGCATTCAGAAGCGGAAGACTAGAGTTTTCTGGGGCTGACCGGCTACTACATGCGCTTCGTAGAGAACTTCTCACGGATAGAGTACCCCCCCAACTTTGACGAGGAAAGATCAAAAGTTATTTGGACGCCTGCGTGCACACAAGCTTGCGAGGAGTTGGAGAGTCGATTGACCACAACACGTATTCTAGGTGCCAAGTGGGACCGAAGGCTTCGAGATTTACAGTGATGTCTCAGGCAGTGGTTTGGGCTGCTTGCTGCTGCAGCATGGAAGTTTTATAGCTTATGGCTCGAGTCAGCTAAAAGTGCACGAAAAGAATTATCCGATCCACGACTTGGAGTTGGCGGCCGTGAGTTTTGCGTTAAAGCTGTGGAAGCACTACTTGTACAGCGTAAAGGCCGATATTTATACCGACCACAAAAGCCTTAAGTACCTGTTGGATCAGAAGGATCTAAACATGAGGCAGTGGAGATGGATGGAGTTCCTGGAGGACTATACGCTCAAAATTCATTTTGTACCCGGGAAAGGCAATGCAGTTGCGGATGCGTTGAGTCGCATGGCTCCTGCCCAAGCCAACTGGTTGTCGGTTCATGATGAGAGATTTTACGGGAGTTGGAGGCGTTATAGATCTGTTGAGTGGACATGCAGACTAGCATCAAAGCGTTATTGAACTGGACGGAAGTTCAACATGATTTGGCTGATCGCATTCGGCAAGCTATGGAATTGGATAGCAGCATGAAGGAGCTCATGGATGCAGCATTGGATGTGTCAAATTCCCAGTTCTCAGTTAAAGGTGGGCTACTAAGGAAGGACAATCGTTTGTGTGTCCCAAGCGTGGGAAATCTACGGGCGGAGTTGTTGTACGAGGCTCATCATACCAAGTACTCAATCCACCCAGGGAGCACGAAGACGTACCGGGACCTAAAGAAGTTATTTTGGTGGCCAGGACTCAAGAAGGTTGTGGCACTGCTTGTGACTAAATGTCAGACTTGCGCCTTAGTAAAGGCAGAGTGCCAAAAGATAGGGGGATTCTTGAAATCCTTGCCTATTCCATAGTGGGAGTTCGACGACATTTCGATGGACTTTGTGCATGGCTTTCCAAGGTTATAGAAGGGAAATGACGCCATCTGGGTGATTGTAGATTGGTTAACAAAAGTGTCGCACTTCATTCTGCATAGGAAGGATGATTCCGTGGAGAAACTGGCAAAGCTGTGTGTGGATATGATTGTGCAGCTTCAAGGTGTGCCCCGCAGCATTGTGAGTGACTGAGATGGGCGGGTCACGTCCAATGGTTAGAGGTTGGTGCAACAAATGTTGGGGACTAAGTTGAAGTTCAGCACAGTCTTCCATCCACATACGGATGAGCAGACCGAGAGGGTCAAGAGAACCATGGAGGACATGATCCGCATGTGCGTTCTAGACTTCAGAAAGCAGTGGGAAGACCATCTATATTTGGTGGAGTTTGCATACAATAATATCTACCAAGCAAGCATACAAATGGTGCCCTTCGAGGCCTTTTATGCTAGAAAGTGTCGCACGCCGATGTCGTGGCTAGAAACGAGTGGGGCAAGGTTGTACAAAAGCAAGAGGTGGAAAATACTACTTCATTGGTCCACACCAGTTCGGGAGCGTTTGCTGATCGCTCAGAATAGTCAAGCTAAATACTACAATGCCAGGCATCGGAACGTGGAGTTCGCGGTTGGCGGTTGGGTGTATTTGAAGATAAAGCCGTTCAAGGGTGTTTCACAGGTACGAAGCTTGAGAAGTTGAGCCCAAAATACCTTAGACCATTTGAGAGTCTGGAGCGGATCGGCGAAGCAGCTTATCGTCTAAAGCTATCGATGGAGTAACTGATCTACGCGTTGTATTCCGCATACCAGTGTTGCGGAAGGCAGTGCAAGAGCCTTCGCAGGTGATCACAGTTGATCAAGTGTCGGTGGACGAAGGGTTGACGACTAAGGTCAATCCCGTTCGTATTGAGGACTTTGAGGTTAAGCGACTCCGTAATAAGGAGATCAGGATGGTCAAGGTCCGTTGGGACAATTGCGGTCGTGAGGAGCTCTCTTGGGAACGAGAGCAGACCATGCTGGAGGAGTACCTCGAGCTATTTCACTCAGGTAACGCGTTTGGTTTTGTTTATCTTTTCCTTTGGTAATTTCGTGGACGAAATTCTTTTAAGAGGGAGAGAGTTGTAACGGCCCGAAACTCAAAAGGGTGATGGGTGGTGTTTTGAGCCAAATCTGAGTTTTGGTAGTGGTGACACGGCCTGGGACACAAGCGTGTCTCAGGGCGTGTCATGCTCGGGTTCGACGTTGTTCGCGTGGTCGACGATTTTGGAGTCAACGATCATCGGGGGGGGGGGGGGGGGGCGAACATGACTTGGGACACGGGCGTGTCCCAGGGCGTGTCAGTCACTCAGAGCCTTGCACTCAACGATCGTTGAGTGAGGGATGCACGGCCTGAGCTCAGGCATGTTCGGGTCCGACACGGCCGTGTGAGATTCGAAACGGGTGTATTGAATACCCGTGTCCTCCTCCGATTGTATGGAGGCTTGTGCTAAGGCATTTACACAGCCTGGGAGACGGGCGTGTCCCAGGGCGTGTCTAGCACACGGCATGTGACACGGGCGTGTCACATGGCCGTGTTGTGCTCAGGTTGTTTTTGGACCTGTGTCTTTGCGGGAACACGCCCGCTACACGGGCATGTACTGGATGACACGGGTGTGTCAAACCTGACACGGGCGTGTCGGGTGCCCGTGTTCTTTTTGGGATGCGTTGGTTTCGACGGCGAATGGGTGACACGGCCCTGAACACGGGCGTGTCGGAACCCGTGTTTGGCCCAGGTTTTGGAAATTCGGGCTGAATCTCAGCCATTCGTTTCCTTATTTTTGGATCTGATGGTTCAGGCTCTTCCCACCTTAGGGTTAAGGCCGGTTCAGGGGTGTAAATTCCTCATAAGCTTGGATTCACTCTCTTTCTAAGATCTAGAGAGAGGAGAGAGCAAGGAGGAAGAAGGAAGGCTAGTTCCGGTCACCGGCAGAGTTTCAGAGCTCCAAATCGCGAGTTAACATCGGATCTACAGAGGCAAGGAGATTACGGTGCTTTCCATCCGACTGGATCGTTATGGCGCCGAGGAAAAATGTTAGGGTAACGATTCTCATCTTGATCATGTGAAGCTCTTCTTCTTTTGCATGGGAAAACCCTCTCCCGCGAGTGTGCGGTGAGTTTGCGGTATACCTTGGGGTAGATATGTAAAGTCCCCCTTGTTAGAGTCTGGAATCATAGTACGGACATAGACATGGTGTGTGAAGCCTACCCGTATATGTTGGTCTTGATCAGTGATGTTTTGCTATGTATATTGTGTCAGAGAAGACTCTGTGCGTATTATTTGTTTTCGGGTTGCTATGCGTTAGAATGCATCAGGGAATCTTGGGGAGTAACCCCAAGGTGCACCCGAAAATCTGGGCCGAAACGCATTTCTGCCATTTCAGTGGCCTGGGAGCCATCCGGGTATATAACTAGGCTATGTACCGTATTTTATCGATAGTTGGGACTGGGGGAAGCTTGGCCCGCGTCAAAGGCCAAATGGCCATGGCGGGGTGAGCAACGGGCTAGTGGAACCCTACCCGCTCCATCTATTTCGGTTAAAGAGACCTAAAGTTAACGTGACACTTACCGATGATTTTGAGATCGAGTCTAGGCTACGGCTGAAAAAACTAAATGCTCACAAGATTGCCGCCCTCGGGGTGGTGGTGGAGTCGAGGACCAGACTGGGTTCGGACTGGCTTCGCCGAGTAAGTGCCCTGAGAGCACGGGGTGTACGGCTGTGTGAGAGTGCACCTGTGATGTGATGTTTATTCGCTATGTTGCTTACTTTGCTAACAAGTGCATGGAAGAAGATTTGCCGCCCCGGTTTGGGGGCAGAATCGTTATAAATTGGTCAGCTTTAGCTGACCGTTATTCTTGTTTGCCACCATTACGGTGATTTGTGCTTGCAGGTGCTGCAGAGCCGAGTGGCAAATAGCGGGCCAAAGCCCAAGTTGCTGAGCCGGCCCTCGAAGGCCTTGTTTATTTACTTATTTAAATCATGTGTGGCCGGCCTGCGAGCCAAAGTTTGTAAGACACTGTTTAATTACTGTAAACTCTTGTAAGGCCATAAGGCCAGTACTTTTGTGTATTTTGTACTTTATTCCTACTGGGTTTTCTGTTAGTGGACATTCATGCTTGTTGGCAGGGTTCTTATTGTTGCCACTTAATAAATTACTTCCGCTAGATGCTCTGTATAGGACGTGTGTATTTGTTGAATGGTCTCATTGAGTAACCCACCGGTCTGTCCATGGTATATGGCGTAGGGCCCCGGCTGGACCTACTGCTATATGCTATGTGATGGATAGGGGTGTTACAGGATGGATTATATATATAGACCTATTCTATCACAATCAGAAGTACTGTAATAAAACAAGAGAGGGGGAACAAGAGACAACCCCAGAAGAAGGTAGATCCTGAAGAGTCTGCTAGAATAATTCAGATTTGATTCTTAATTCAAGAAAGAAGTTGGATTAAAGATCAACTCCAACTCCAATTGAAGATCAACCTTACTTGGTACAAATTCAAGAAGCTTTGGAGAAGCTAAGACAGGTTGGATCTAAAGTAATCATTTCTATCAAGAACTGATCAATAAGCTTTCACCCTATTCTCTTTCTATCAGGGTGAAGATTTTATTGTTTAAAACAATTAATTTCCTTGCAAGATCTTATATAGATCTTAGTTGTAAGCCTAAATTTATAAAGGCTGAGGTAGGGCTGAGAGCCTGAGTTAGGACTTGAAAAAGTCTGAGTTGTAGGAACCAGTTGGGTTCTAAGTTGTAAGATCTGTGGATCTGAGATAGTGGAAGGAAGTTTGGACGAATCCAGTTCTCTACTGGATAGGTGAAGGGGGAGAGTAGACGTACCCACAAATTGGGGAACCACTATAAACCATTGTGTCTATGCTATGAATTTTCTGTGTTTGTTATTCTTTGTGCTGAGATATTTGTGTTGTGTATAACTTTGTTAATTGCCTAAGTTGTTAAAAAGGATTATAACCTATTCACCCCCCTCTAGGTATTTAAGCTCTTTAAACCAAATCTTTCAAGTGGTATCAGAGGGAGGTTACTCAAATATAGACCTACCAGGCTGAGTAGATCTCTAAGGCAATTAACTGTTAGCCAAAATGGCTTCAAGTGGGAATCAGAAGGAACTTGGATCCATGAAACTTCCTATCTGTAGGAAAAAA
The DNA here is from genome assembly GCA_039513925.1 of Platanthera zijinensis. Classification (NCBI taxonomy): domain Eukaryota; kingdom Viridiplantae; phylum Streptophyta; class Magnoliopsida; order Asparagales; family Orchidaceae; genus Platanthera; species Platanthera zijinensis. The sequence goes on from CM077082.1 coordinate 46,105,162, forward strand.
ACTTTGGCATATGGAAAGAGAGGGTCAGATTATTCATGGAGGCATCTGATCCAAGAATTTATATCACAGTTCAAGAAGGTCCTTTCATTCCAATGAACATATCAGTTCTCTATGTAAATCTCAAAATTCCAAAGAGCTATTCTGAAATGACTAAGAAAGAGATCATCCTAGCAACCTTGGACAAGAGAGCACAAAATATAATTGTGAGTGCTATAGATGATTCTACATTCCAGAATCTGGTATATTGCAAAACCTCCAAGGAGATGTGAGACACTTTGATTGTCTACATGGAGGGAACTGAAGAAGTAAGAGAGGATAGAAAGTCTATGTTAAATCAAGAATATGAGAGCTTTAGACAAGCCAAGATTGACAGCATAACTGAATGTTACAAGAAATTCTTTAGAATTATAAATGAGCTAATGACCTATGAAAGAATCTTTAGCACATATGAACTGAATGACAAGTTTCTCAGATCACTGACCAAGGATTGAGATACAAAAATATATACCATCAGAGAGGTGGCCAGGCTTGCTGATACTCCTCCACCAACCTTATTTGGAAAACTGTTTTCTTATGAGATGCAGCTCACTGACAGAAAGGAGGAGGAGAAAAGAAATAGGTCTGAATATAAAGAAAAGTCAGTAGCCTTCAAGGCTAAAGCAACAAGAAGGATGCTGAAGGACTACTCCCCTATAGAAGATGGACCCAAAGTGATCTTCTGTGGATCTGAAAAGAGAGTCATCAAAAGGTTCGATAACATTTCCAATAACTCCATTACCACCACCCAAGTGGCTTATGTGAAAGGTCTAAAGCATAACCTAATTAGCATAAGCCAACTAAGTGATCTTAGTTATGACACTTCTTTTCCATAAGGGTGTGTGCCAAATAAGAAGGTCAAATGATCAAGAGATTATTTTGGCAGGCACTAGGAAAGGAAATGTCTACTATCTTAACTTTGATTATGAGAATAAGTACTCACCTATCTGTCTAGTTGCAGATGAGAAAGCATCTAATTGTGTCCAATGGCACAAAAGGCTGGCTCACCTGAACTATAAGTCAATAGGTCAACTCTTTAGTATGGAGTTAGTGAGGAATGGTCCTCAGGTCAAGTGCATTAAAGAGGGTGTATGTTCAGCTTGCCAAAAGGGCAAACAGACCAGGACCTCTTTTCATGGACATGATACCAAAGATTCTGTAAGATGTCTATATATTCTGCATATGGATCTATTTGGTCATATGCCAGTTCATTGTCTAGGTAGGAGAGCTTATACATTTGTAATTGTGGATGATTATTCTAGATTCATATGAGTTTTCTTCTTGAGGAAGAAATCTGAAACCCCTACTGTCTTTCAGAATTTTGTTAGGCAAATTCAGAATGAACTTAACAATTCAGTGGTCAAAATCAGAAGTGATCATGGAACTTAATTTCAGTCTGAATGCATGACAAAGTTCTGTGAAGAACTTGGGATTCATCAAGATTTCTCCTCACCTAGAACTCCCCAGCAAAATAGGGTTGCTGAAAGAAAGAATATGACTCTTATTGAGGCAAGTAGAACACTACTAAGTGACACTTCTCTCCCAGAATATTTCTGGACTGAGGCAGTAAATACTGCATGTCATGTTCTCAATAGAGCATCCATCAATAAAAGACACAAGAAGACACAATCATATCCTACTTTAGAATCTTTGGTAGCAAGTGTTATGTTTTAAATAATGGCAAACACTATCAAACTAAGTTTGCTGCCAAATCTCTAGAAGGGATATTTGTTGGGTACAAAAATAACAGTAGAGCTTACAGGATCTACAACTTGACTACACAAGTTGTAGAAGAATATGTCCATGTAGTCTTTGATGATTCTAAGCTAATTAACAGTTAACTGTCTAGCACTTCTGTTAGTCTAACAGGTTTGAAGGAAAGGATGTACAAGCTAATAATTAGTGAAGACCAACCTTCAAGACAGAATGAAGAAAATAGTGAATGCTGTACAGGGGGAGTACAAGACTCACTGGATGAAGATGAAGACAATGAAGTGCATCCAGATGAAGAAAATGAAGAAGACCAAGAGATGGACAGATTTCCTCCAACAAGAAGACATTTGAAGGATCATACAACACACCAAATCATTGGTGATGCAAGTCATGGAGTTCTGACCAGAAGCAAGACCATGAACACAGTTCTATGTTCAATATTCCTATCCCAGATGGAACCTAAGAAGTTTGAAGAGGCTATACAAGACACAAATTGGATTGATGTCATGCAGGAAGAACTGAATCAGTTCAGAAGATGTAAAGTCTGGGAATTGGTTCCTAAACCAAAGAATCGTAATATTATAGGAACCAAGTGGATCTATAGAAACAAGTGAGATTAAAATGACACCATAATCAAGAAAAAAGCCAGACTAGTTGCAAAGGGCTACAGACAGGAAGAAGGGATAGACTTTGACCAAACATTTGCCCCAGTGGCAAGGTTGGAAGCAATAAGACTGTTCCTGTCTTATGCAGCTTATCAAGGGTTCAAAGTATTTCAAATGGATGTAAAGTCAGCATTTTTGAATGGTGACTTAAAAGAGGAAGTCTATGTTGAATAACCATCAGGTTTTGTAGATTCCCTTTATCCTAACTATATTTATAGGCTTAAGAAAGCTCTATATGTATTGAAACAAGCCCCTAAGGCTTGGTATGAAACTTTTTCTACCTTCCTTATTGAAAATAAATTCTCAAGAGGGAAAATTGACAAGACTCTATTTTTTAGGGAATCAAAAGGCAAGATCATCCTAGTCCAGATATATGTTGATGACATTATCTTTGGATCAACTAAAAATAACCTTTGAAGAAAGTTTGTCAAACTTATGCAAGGGCAGTTTAAGATGAGCAGTATGGGTGAGCTGAAATTCTTCTTGGGACTCCAAGTTAGACATACTGATGATGAATTATCCATATCTCAGTCTAAGTTCACCAATGAGTTAATTAAAAAATATGATATGAAGTCAGCCTCCACCATGAAAACTCCAATGTTGACAAGTATGCCTATAGGCAAAGATGAAACAAGAAAACCTGTTGATGAGTCTTTGTATAGAGGGATAATATTCTACATGTGTCTGTACTAGGTACCAAGCTTGCCCTAAAGAATCTTATTATTCTGCTGTCAAGAGAATTCTGAGATATCTTAAGGGCATAACTAATCTAGGTCTTTGGTACCCTAAGAATAGAGATTTCTTACTAATAGGTTTTTCAGATGCAGAATTTTCAGGCTGCAAAGAAGACAGGAAAAACACCTCAGGTACATGTCAGTTCCTAGATGGAAGGTTGGTGTCATGAAGCAGCAAAAAGCAAACAAGTGTAGCTATTTCCACAGCTGAATCAGAGTATATAGCTGCAGGCAGTTGCTGTGCTCAGTTATTGTGGATACAACATCAACTTGGAGACTATGACATCAAGGTAAGTAGAATTCCATTATATTGTGATTCTACTAGTGCTATATCTATTGCTAGAAATCCGGTTTCACATAACAGAACTAAGCATATAGAAATCAAATTTCATTTCATCAGAGAACATGTTGAAAAAGAAAACATAAGTCTGGAATTTATCAACACTAACAAACAAATTACTGATATATTTACAAAACCTCTGGATGAAAGTAAATTTAATAATTTTAAAATTGAATTAGGTATGTTGAATAAGATGTTAGGTTAGCACTCAATTTCTCAAGAAATTTTGTCTAAGTTAGAAAGTTTGTGTCGACACAAGCTAACTGTGTCGACACTCTCAGTAAGTTGTGTCAACAGGAAAAATTTGTGTCGACACAACTCTGTCGAGACCTTGTTTTAAAATATTTTTTGTGTCGACACACAAAAATCGTTGTAGACACAATTTTGTCGAGACTTTAGTAGTCTTTGTCAACACTGACAAAAGTATGTCGACACATAGACATGTCGACTTCAACAAAGTTTTGTCGAGACCTAGGTCCTCTATGTTGACACATATAAAATTTTGTCGACTAGTAAATTCCTAAGTTAGGCGCATCTTTTGACCTACCTTTTACAAGTACACTATAAATAAGAGAAGACAAAATCCGGCCGACTGTGCTTTCAGACCTCTCGACTCTAGACTTTGTGTCGACGAGAAATTCTCCCGTCGACTCTCTTCTCTCTCTTTCACCAATGGCGCCACAACAGAAAGATAAGATCAATGAAGGATATGAGCTAGTATGCAAGGCATTCGAGACTGCCTCGCCAGAAATCAAGGGCGTGATAACTCTAATCACAGAAAGTGGATTGGAATACTTGGTCTCCAAACCTTCAAGGATATGGAAGAAAGAAGTTCTTTAATTTTACTCACCGAAGACTATAAGAAAGTCACTTCAACTACCCAAGATTAAAAAAGAAGATGATATCGCATCCTCCATGACAAGGGATGCACTCTAATGGTGTGGGCTGGATCCCAATACCAAGATTGGATCATCTCTAACCAGGAAGGGAATGAATTCCCAGGGTAAGTTTCTATCTGATATAATGGGCAAAGTTATTCTCTGCAAAACATGAGGACATGATAGGATCTCTACCTACATGTTCAAACTCATGACCAGAGTTATCTTCAAAGTGAAAAAAGATTGGTCAGCTGTAATTTTTGACAAGATCAAAGAGAGTGCCAAAAATCCTAATCTGGGTAGGATATTGAGCTTGTATCTGGCTTCCACCATCCCAGAAGTGATGAATCAAACTTCAGGAACCAAGATAAATCATATGAGAAGGATGGATTTGAGAATACTATCTAGATGGGATAGAGTTTTGACCAAAGATGTTTCTACTCCACAGAAACCAGTGAAGAAAGATAAGTAAAAGAAACCTACTACCCAGGAAACAGAATCTTCTAGTGATTCTGAAGAACAGGTTGTCTTCAGCTCAGATGAAGAACAACAAAAAAAATCACCTACACCACAACCAGATAAGGAAACTCAAGCCCAAGGGGAGAGCATTAAACTACTAGAGAACCAGATGGTCTCCACTCCAGGGGGAGACAATACAGATTATAAATGTTCAAGAACTTGAATAATCACAACTGTCTGCCCAAGGGGGAGGTATTGTTGAAGTTGCACTGGAGAGTGAGTATGCAACTGATACTGTTATGGACATAATATTAGAAATCAACAATGCAGCAACAGTCAACACTGAAAAAGAAGCACAGGATATGCATATGCCAGATCCAGATCAAGATGAGCACCTCCACTCCTCCAGCTTAGAGAAAACCCTGGACAACGATCTTGATGTCCAGGGAGAACCATTTATTGGACAAGAGAACATTATACCTCATGTTCAAATGCAACAGAAGGTAACTTTGGAAGAGTTGTTCTCTGACCCCCAAGATGCAAGGACTAAGGGGGAGCTGCAAAGGACTGAGGGGGAGATGCCACTGCATGCCTCTAGTACTAAGGAAACTGTTGATATACAAAGTTCATCAAATTCTTCTGATGATGAAGAAGCTTCCAAGGCTAAGAAAAGGAGGCTGGTGGCTCTCAAGAAAAGGAGCACAGGCTATAAGAAAGCCTTATAAACTGTCCCTCAAACATCTGCTTCAGGAATAGACTTCAGTTCACTATTGGTGCAACTGCAAGTGAAATTGGATGAGCAAATACTTGCTTTGGAAAAGTATGTGGATGAGTCCCATAAAGAAGTGCAGTTCCAGCTAGCTCAAGATATTAAATCTATCAAATTTGAAGTCAATTTGAATAAGAAAGAGATGACATACTGCTTCTATAAGAGAGGTAATGTTGTAGTATATCTGGCCACCCAACAATAAGAAATGAAGACTACAATAGCTGACATAGCAAAAAAACAAGGATATATTCTAGAAAATCAATTCAGAACGAATGAAAATCTCAAGGACTCACATAATAAAATTCTCACAAAAATGGGAGGTATTGCTACTGATTTAAAAACTGAAGTATCCAAACAAATACAAGAAGATTTAGCTGATGTTCAAATAACACTTCAAGCATCCCAAAAGACTATTTCAGATCAAGAAAAGATTCAGAGAACAGGCAGAATTAAAGCCTGATTTTGAGCAATGGAGTCCAACCTCCAGAAATATTATTCTTACTGCCTGGAAAGCTGTAAAAGACAATATGCATGATAGAGGAAAATGGTACTCTGAACAAGAATGGGGTAAATATCAAAAAAGGCAAGATGCCTTACATCAATTCAGAAGGGATATCAAAGCTGGAAAGTTACCTGCTAACTCTGTGGAGCCTAGCAAGTACTTCCCAAAGCCTTATCATTACTTTGAAAGGAAGAAGATCAAGGCAGAAGAGCTCAAAAAGAAAGATTTGAAAGGGAAGAAGCAAGTTGATGACACAGAATACAAAGTACAAGCTAAGATTCATCCTGGCAAAGGAATAGTTATCAATGAGCCTGATCAATCTTAAGGATAGATAGACTAGGCTTAGAACTATGTAAATTTTGTTCTAAACAATCTTGTAAATCAAACACTTATTCCTGATTAATGAATTTTATCATATTCTGTGATGATATTAAATGTTATTTGTGTTTATAAGTTACCCTGCCTATGAAATAATTTTATAAATCTTAATCTTTGTTTTATTATAAGTGGAGTATATCATTGACTAAGGGTTATGATTTCTCCAAATAGGGGGATATTGTTGGGTATACTGGAAACTGTGTACCAGATTTGGAGAAGCCTCACTTAACTCAATGATATACATCAATGTGTATTTGATGGGATGTTGAGTTTCAATATGCAAGTTAAAGAAATGTTAGAAAATTTTCTAAGTACAAGTGTCGACACTTGTGAGGGAAATGTGTCGACACTAGAAGCAAGATTGTGTCGACACACAGGACTTGTGTCGACACACAGAAACTCTGTCAACAGCAGTTGTGTCGACACACAGAAACTCTGTCAACAGCAGTTGTGTCGACATACAGGACTTGTGTTGACACACACTCAACACCAGCTATGTTGAAGACCAGAAGTAGTTGTGTCGACACACAGGACTTGTGTCGACACACTCAAAGAAATCTGTCAACAACAGCTATACTGAAACTGGAACGCTTGTGTCGACACACAGGACTTGTGTCGACACACAGGACTTGTGTCGACACACACTCAAAGAAATCTGTCAACAACAGCTATACTGAGACTGGAAGGCTTGTGTCGACACACAGGACTTGTGTCGACACACACACTCAAAGAAATCTATCAATAACAACTATACTGAGACTGGAAGGCTTGTGTCGACACACAGGACTTGTGTCGACACACACTTAAAGAAATATGTCAACAACAGCTATACTGAGACTGGAAGGCTTGTGTCGACACACATGACTTGTGTCAACACACTCTCAAATAAATATGTCAACAGAAGCTGTGTCAAGACTAGAAGCAGTTGTGTCGACACACAGGACTTGTGTCGACACATCCAACAGAAACTGTGTCGAGAAGTTAAAGAATGACTGTGTCGACATATTAGGAGCAGTATCGACATCATCAAGATTTGTGTCGACACATGGTCTATTTGTGTCGACACATCTGAAGTGTTATACTAACAGTTCTCTGCAATGATAGAAGTTCAAGGAGGAGTCATTTGTCAAGACTGAAGACCTGACATCTGTCATAAGTAACAAAGCTGACACATCTGTCAGAGCTGTCAGAAGGCCGTTATAAACCAGATCAGCCGGTAACCTTGGATGGATTCTATATATAGACCTATTCTATCACAATCAGAAGTACTGAAATAAAACAAGAGAGGGGGAACAAGAGACAACCCCAGAAGAAGGCGAATCTTGAAGAGTCTGCTAGAATAATTCAGATCTGATTCTGAATTAAAGAAGGAAGCTGGATTAAAGATCAAATCCAACTCCAATTGAAGATCAACATTACTTGGTACAAATTCAAGAAGCTTTGGATAAGCTAAGATAGGTTGGATCTAAAGTAATCAGTTCTATCAAGAACTGATCAAGAAACTTTCACCTTATTCTCTTTCTATTAGAGTGAAGATTTTATTGTTTAAAATAATTAATTTTCTTGTAAGATCTTATATAGATCTGATTTCTAAGCCTAAATTTATAAAGGCTGAGGTAGGGCTGAGATCCTGAGGTAGGACTTGAAAAAGTCTGAGTTGTAGGCCTGGTGATAAAGGCTGAGGTAGGCCTGTTTACTGAGGTAGGATTCTTGGGAAGAATCTGAGGTGTAGGACTTGAAGAAGTCTTAGTTGTAGAAACCAGTTGGGTTCGTAGTTGTAAGATCTGTGGATCTGAGATAGTGAAAGGAAGTTTAGCCGAATCCAGTTCCTGGTGAAGGGGGAGAGTGGACGTACCCACAAATTGGGGAACCACTATAAACCATTGTGTGTGCTGTGAATTTTCTGTGTTTGTTATTCTTTGTGCTGAGATATTTGTGCTGTAACTTTGTTATTTGCATAAGTTATTAAAAAGGATTAGAACCTATTCACCCCCTCTAGGTGTTTAGGCTCTTTAAACCAAATCTTTCAACCATCGAGTACCCCAGGTGCACTTGATGATATCATCGAGAGACACCCTCTTTCTCAACGGTACGTTACCATCGATAGTAGTGTTACTGCCAGGCGGTAGCTACCCGATTGCCACCAACCAGTTCTGCCCAGCCATCACAACGGTACCGTCGAGATACCCATTCTAAACGGTACGCTATTATTGACGGTATGCTACCACCTGACGACATCTCTAGATTCGATTAAGAAAATTTAGGGTATTATAATTCTACTCCCCTTAAAAGAATTTCGTCCTCGAAATTTAAGCGCTACAGAACAGAACATAGACAAATGTACTTTAAACAAAAAGTTCTGGAAAGTCTTCCCGCATCGCTTGCTCGTGCTCCCAAGAGAGTTCATTTTGTTTGCAATTTTCCCAACGTACTTTCATAAGCTTAACTTCTTTATTCCACAAGCATCGGATTTCCGAATCCTCTACGAAAATCGAACAAACCGTCGCCCTCAAATCTTTTGCCACCGACACTACAACCGACTCAACCACATCACACGGCTCCACTCAGGCTTTTCTCAGCACTGAGACATAAAAAACATTGTGTAATCCAATCAATTCTTCGGACAATGTCAACCGATAGGCTGCTTCACTTATGCACTTCATAACCTCGAACAGAACTAGATACCTCGAACTCAACTTCTTAAGCCACCGAATCTGCGAAACACCTTTAAATGACTTGATTTTTAAGAAGACCATGTGTCTCACTGCAAACACCGCATTCCTTTGGCGCACATTAAAGTACTTTGTCTGTCGATCTTGAGCAACCTTCATGCGCTCTTGAATTGTCCTCACCAACTCACAAGCATTTTCCACAGCTTCTTTTCCCAAACTTGGGTATCTCCCGCCTCTATCCAGGACATCAGCGTTCGACACCGCTTACCATACATTGCTTCATACAATGCCATCTGAATGCTCACTTGGGAGCTATTGTTGTAGACAAACTTAACCATGAAAAGGCGGTCTTCCAATCTCTTGCCAAAATCAAGAACACACATCATCAACAAGTCTTCCAAAGTACGATTCGTCCTCTTCGTTTGACCATTGGTTTATGGATGGAACGTTGTTCTGAACTTAAGCTTGGTACCCAAACTCCGCTGCACCAACCTCCAACCTTTGTACATGAACCGCCAATCTCTATCACCGACAATACTCACTACATAATTTTTAGTCTTTAGCAACACTTAACATAGCAACATTTATAAAATGTTATCTAAACTTTGAATAGAGAACAATTTATAAGTGTTGCAATAAATTAGCAACTTTAGGCAACACTTTATGTATAACATTCAATAAATGTTCTCGATCTATATATTAATTGTTAGAAGTTGCCCCCATTGCCGTCCGATAATACACTTTGTTTAAACTCGATCTATATATTAATTGTTGATTAAATTTTTTTATTGTGTATATTTTGGATGTGTGATTTGTATTTCATGTTTTTTATTTTTCTAGGAGCTACGATTTACTTATGTGATTGGCCTTGAAAAGTCAACACAGTATCATAAGTGCCCCCGTCCGCACCCCTAAAATATCACGGCATTGGTGATTTTTTTAAATGTCTCAACTTTTTGGAAACATGTTTTAAGTGTTGACTTTAGGACTTTTGACAACAGTTTTTAAATGTAACAATATAAGTCAACATTTCTAAAATGTTACAATAAGTCCACCGAAAAACTGTTGCCTATTATAAGGGTTTAGGCAACAGTTTTTGGGTTGTGTTGTCTAAAGATATGAAAACTGTTGTCTTAGATCTTTGGTAACACGCGTATAGACTACACCTCATATGACAACAATTTTCACTATTCTGGCAACACTTTCCAGTTTTTGGCAACAGTTTTTAAGTGTTGTTAAAAGCCGAAAATGTTATAGTGACTCTTTGGAATCTCATGCAACCGCACAATGTTCCAAACGTAAAGCTCCACTAGCTTATCCACACTATCTTCCTTTTGATTCGGAATGAAGTGAGCCACCTTGGTAAGACGATCTACAATCACCCAAATTGCATTGTTACCTTATGTCGACCGAGACAAACTATGCACAAAGTCCATTGAGATGTCGTCAAATTTCCACTCGGGAATAGGAAGGGGCTTCAGGAACTCGCTCGGCCTTTGACACTCAGCCTTCACTAAGGTACAAGTCTGACATTGGCTCACAAATAAAGCTACATCCACCTTCATCCCAGGCCACCAAAAGGATTTCTTCATATCCATGTACATCTTCGTACTACCCAGGTGAATGGAGTACTTTGAAAATGGGCATCAACTAGAGCTATCACTTAAAACCGAAAACCGCAAATCGAACTGAAAACGAACCGAAACCGCAAAGAACCAGACCAAACCGTTCACAAAGTATTCGGGTTCCGGTTTGAATTTTGGAACCGTGAACAACATTAGTCCGGGTGTGGTTCTTGCATTTTATTATCCGGACCGGAACCGCAACCGCAACATACAAGTCTCAAGCGGTTTCAAGATTTTTAGACCTGATCCAAACCGACCGAAGTAGAATCAAACCGCAACCCGTTTATTATTATTATTATATTGTTATTATTTTATAATTTATCTATAATATTTATACTTACTATCACGAGTGAAGCTGGTGAAGTTTGAACCTAAATCGCAATTGCACTAAATGGGATCGATTTTAGACCGAACAAAACTTCACCGCATAAAAACTGTGTGGTATGGTTTGACATTGGTGCGGTTTGGAGTCAATTTTTGCAGTGCACTTTTGATTTTTTATACAGTTATATAATATATTTTCAATTTTACTTACATATTTTTTTGAAATATTTTATTTTAAAAATATAGAAGATATACAATTACTATTTATTAGTAATCAAGAAAGACAACTAATTGTAGCCGGTTGTTACGGTTGAGCATGCCAACGAGACGTGCGCAAGCCAACTAGAAGTCATGGCAAGTTTAAACGCGCAGGAAGGCGATTAATACTATCCCACCGATTGTTGAAAAGACTGTCGAGAAGTGCGCAACATAATTATTTTTATTTTGATGTTGTTTTGAGTTTTACTGTTTGCAGTTCGCTTTTATTTCATTTCGCCAAGTTTGATTTTGGTTTTAGTTGGAACCGGACCGAACCGTTAGTGACCGGTTTGATTTTAGTTCTTGTTGAACCGTAACCGGAACCGTTGACACGGCGATTCCAAAAATTAAGCTGGAACCGGAACCAGAATCGGAAACTGTCAAACCAACTAAGGTTTTGGTTCTAGTTTGAAAAACTGTTACCTTAGTGGTTTAGTTCATGGTTTTAGTAGAACCGGAACCGAACCGAAACCGTGACAGCTCTAGCATCAACCATCAACTCCTCACGGAGCTTGCCGAACTACGATACACAAACCCTTCCATCCTTCTTTAAGATCCTATCAACCATCTCAAAGGTATTGCCCTCACCTTTTTGAGCTTCCACCACTAATGGCTGAAATTTTGCTTCCCCACTGGTCGCCTCCCTAATACGATCAGACAAGTCGCACTACAACTCTATCCAGTTTAATCGAGCTATGCTAGACTCCCCTCTAGCTACATAAACAATGCCGAGGGACTCAAAGTCCCGCACCAATCACTCATCCTGAGCTTCAATACAGTTCCCTTGCCTAGAATATTTCCTACTCAAGACATCAACAACCACGTTGGCGTTGCCTGACATGTACTGAATTGCGACGTCATAGTCCCCAAGGACTTCAACCCACCAACGTTGGCGCATGTTCAAGTTTTTTTGATCCAAAAAGATACTTTAGGATTTTGTGGTCCGTGAAGATATCCACCTTCGCACCATACACGTTGTGCCGCCACAAATTTAATGTAAAGATTACCGTCGCCATCTCCAAGTCATGGACGAGATAATTCTTCTCATGAGGCTTCAGCTATCTAGACCCATAAGCTATCACCCTGTTATGCTGCGTAAGCACGCAACCTAAACTGCATCCTGACGTATCACTGAAAATCTGAAATCCCCCAGTCCCACAAGGAAGACTTAGGATCGGAGCAGACATTAACCTTTCCTTCAAGGTCTCGAATGCTTGGGCGCACTCCGACGTCCACACAAACTTCTGATCATTATGAGTAAGAGAAGCGAGGGGCAATGTTATCCACAAAAAGTTTTTCACAAACCTTCTGTAATACCCGGCTAGTGCAAGGAAACTCCTGACTTCCGCCACGGTTCTCAGAACTAGCCAATCCCTGATGGCCTCAACTTTCACTGGATCTGCCGCCACTCCATCACCACTAATCACCTGGCTAAAGAGTGTCACCTTCTCTAACCAGAACTCACACTTAGAGAATTTAGCATAAAGTTGGTTCTTCCTCAGGATCTGCAAGACCACCCTCAAGTGAGCCTCATGATGCCTCCGACTTGGAGTACACTAAGATGTCGTTGATAAACACTACCACAAACGAATCCAAGCACTCTCGAAATACTTGGTTCATCAAATTCATGAACACCGAAGGTGCGTTTGCCAAAACGAACGACATCACTGAGAACTTAAAGTGACCATACCTCGTCCTAAATGCTGTCTTGGAAATATCCTCATCCCAAATACGCAACTGGTAATACCCCGACTTCAAGTCCAACTTGGAGTACACCACCGACCCTACCAATTGGTCGAATAAGTCATTTATCCGTTGAATCAGATACTTATTCTTGACGGTCAGCTTATTCAGCTCACGGTAGTCTATGCACAACCGCATACTGTCATCTTTCTTCTTTACAAACAACACTTGCGCAATTCATGACGAAGAGCTGAGTCTAATGTACCATTGCTCAAACTTATTTATACTCTGCTTACTGCTTATGATATTTGGAAATTTCTTGAGATTACTTGCATTCTTCCTTCCACAGATGATGAACAAGAGCAATTTTCTATAGATTCAAGATAAAAAAAATCAATGAGGACTCATGCTTGGAGGAAGATCAGTCAAAGAAAAAGGAATGCAATCTTATACGATCATAGGAATGCAATCTTATACGATCATACTCAGATTGGGACAAGACAAGTATATCGTGCATGGAAGAAGACATCAAAGGAACTTTGTGTTCAAATATTGGCACATCCGAGAATATTGTAAGCAAAAATTCCCTCTTTGTTGCAACTTCAGTTTCTACATTGTTTATGCTAAATATTGTTAAACGTAAAATTAAGAAAATGAAAGATTTTAACTCAAAATTACGTCCAAAAAATAAAAATTTAAAGGCATAATTTAATGCAGAATATGGTTTTGATATGTCTAGTTTTCTTTCTTGCTCATTAATTGAAATTTTTACACCTTGTATTGATTGTAATGAACTAAAAGAAAACTTTAAGGTTTTTGAAAAAGAACTAAAAATTTCAAAAGAACATAGTAAAAAGTTGATTAATGAGAATAGAGACTTAACTCATAAACTAGAATCACTAAAATTATTTGTGCAAAAATTTTCATAAGCATTCTTTTATGTCTAGTTTATCTTCAAAAATGTATAAGATATTTACTAGTGTTTCAAATTTCATAAAACATACACCTATTAGAATAGTTAATCATAAGAGTATGATGAATCCTAATCCCCATTTTACCTCTCCTGATGTGAATTTAAATATTCACAAATTTCTTATAAGTAATAATTTTGAAAATCATTTTGAAAATTTGAAATATAAGAATATCAAACACCCAAAAGTTTGAATGGAGGTCCAAAATTAAAGGTGAAACACTAACTCCACTTGAAAAGGACAATTCATCTCATTCTTCCCAAAAATCAACATGCAGTTTTTGGGTACCCAAAATAACCGTTACATTCGGTTCCTTTTGGATACCAAAATCTCTTATTTATTAAGTATCATTAATTTGCATGAAGTAGAAATAGATAAAAATGAACTATATAATACTCTATTTCATGATATGCTTAAATTTTCTTTTCTGTATTTTCTTGAGCCAATACACAAATGTCATTATATATATATATTTGTTATATGACTTAAAAATATTAAGTTTAATGATAAATCAATCCAATTGAATGAATTTAAATAAAATTCATTTCATTGCTAAGTGCTAACTGACCAAAATTAACTTATTTTCTATATTCTATTTTTTAATTCATTTTCCACAAGTGTATGATATTTTCACTCTAAATTGAATACCTTTCAAAAATGGATTTAAATAGGCTATTAGTGGTCTTAGGCTAAAATATTAAATGTGCAACTTTTCAATTATTTCCCTAATTTCCTTGTTGCATGTGATAGATCCATAGTGATAAATTATAATCAAGGAAAATAAGAATAAATTTTTTTCAAAAACCATGTGTTTTATTCAAAAAAATAGAATCTCTGTTGCTACCGCCCGGCGATAGTTTCTAATGTCGACGGAGCTCTATTTTTTTTAAAATATAGATTTTCAAAAAAAAATTAAATTCTGAAAAATATTTTAATATGACAAGTATCATTATTTTCTACTATCAGATAATTTATATATTTTTTGGTTAATTCCCCTAAAACTAAAATAAAAAATTATTATTAAAACGTCACCGTAACATATTCACATTGAATGAACTCTCTTTTTCAAATTCATAATAACTATGCGGCTTTAAGATCAAATATCATTAAAATAAAAAATAATAATTCTAAAATTCATCACATATAAAAACCACATGTTATAAATCATTATTTAGGATCATATGCTTAATATGTCCATGATCTTTTACCCTTGTCATGTTTCTTATTATAGCGGGAATATAAGACTGTGTGCATTTGAGACTTAACCTCTAAGTCATGTTGATGCGGAGCAGAGACGAGGACCTTTAATTGGAGGACGAGTTTTTGGCCCATTCAGGGCCAATTGGCGTCTTTTCATATATGACGTGCCTTGATCGATGATTGAGCTTTGCAGATGCGTCCGGATTTACGTTGCGAATCAATTTGATATATTACTTTAGTATTTTTGGTCCATTATAATTGTATTTGAGTGGTCCCACTTCCGACCAATCATAGTCATCAAAGGTGGGATGCCCTAGTCTTTATTTTATTATAAATATAATTTTAGTGGACTGATTAGGGGGATTGCAGAATTTGTAGATTAATGTTTCTGGATTCCCGCGATCCTTCCACGGTGTCGACTCCGTGGAACCCTAAGTGATGACTAATAGGCGTGTATCTTCCTCCCTAAGGTGCCCCTAACCCTAGCTCTCATTTCCCCTGCTAAAACCCCTTTCTGTAACCACTACAACCCCCCCAAACAACCGCCGACCCACCTGCCCTCCCTGCTGTCTAGAAAATCATGATTCTATTCTCTTTCCTGGTGGAAAATGAAATTTATGGTTCATTTTATGTAGTATCATTTTTCTTCCTACCTGTACCACCGCTGACCAGCAGTAGTCTGCCGCCCCTTTTCATTTCCCACCGCCGCCTGTTCCAGGCCTCCCCGTCCAGGACATCCCCCCATCCCTTAGCCACCGCCTCCCCTCTCAGGCCCACAACCACTACCACTCTTAAAACCTCATTAATCCAAGCCTCCAACCCCCTTCACGTGGATCCACCAACCCTAACTCCTCCCTTCTGGGTCAGCTCAGATTTGGGATTTTTTAGCCCGAATATGACCGTTTATTGTCGAATCTACTCTTCCTCACCTGGATATCTACCTACTTGGCTTAATCTACACATTTCTGGTCCGATTCCATAATCCATCGTCGAGGACAACCACCACCATCCTTTCCACGCCGCCAGTGCCATCTTAGATCGTCGTACATGCATCTCCGACTCTGGATTCTTCAATGTCTTAGTCAACCCACTACTTGGAGAGTCTTTGTTGTACTAGATTACTCTTTTCAGCATATTTATATTGGCTTGAATCTTACACTCATTTGGGTATCTTGTATGATAGTTGTTTACTTATTAGATAATTATCATGATTTGTAGGATTTATTTGTCACGCGCTCTAGTATTGGCCCTCCACGCGGAGGAAAGTTTAAGCTTGCTTCGCTTAATTAAATTATTTTGCCTTGTCTTGAATTATTTACATGGGATGTTAAAGTTTATTATTCAATTGTAATTTAATACATCTGGCATTACATAGCATGTAGGGTTATGTCACCGAATTTCTGCTGCCTATAGATTTCCTTCCTGCGTCACATGTCTTGTCCTTAACCAGGGAGGATTCTAGTGGGGCCTTGCAAGGCGCTGGAGAGGAAAGAATGCTAGGTTGAGACTTGTCTTTTGTATGCATATAGAATTAACATGCCAACCTACGACATGTGTGCAGTTCCTCATGCTCATCTGTCACTTAGTACGGGGCTAGGATGCAGACACATTGCTAGAGTATCTTCATCTAAGGGCATACTCATATACATTGCATGCACATTATTATACACTATGATTATCACGTTATGCATATTTGTTCGAACACTCAAACACGTGTTTTTCATGTTATATATCTTTGAGCTTTCATGTATTTTTGAAAAACACAAATATTTTTGAAAAATCACATATTCTTGACACCTTAGGCTAAAACTCTAAAATCTGTAACTTTTTCAGTATTTTTTAAAACGCTTTGCAGCAATTGGTGTCCCATATATTAGAAAACATGAATCAAGAAAAATTATAACATAAATTATCAAAAATCGAGTTTTCTAAGCTAAATTCCATAACTATGTTGATAGTGTCGCGCGACAGTACTACTGCTGGCGGTAACATTAAAACTGAATTTTCAATTTCTCTTTGCATTTTTTCTGGCATAGAAGATCTTTATACTGTTGTGCTATTAATACTCATATGTTTTCCAAAAATCTATTTAATTATAAATAGTTTTAAAAAATTAAATACAAAATTACAAAACTTTTTCAAAAGAACAAAAATATGTTTTTTTTGTATTATCATAAAAATAAAAAATTATAAAAATAGCTTGTTATAAAACATTGTTTTGTTTATGTCATGCATTGAAAACTATCTTGTTATGTGTAATGAAATTGAATGTAGAAAACATGTGTATGATTGCTTAACATGTCTCTAAGTATGGGTAATGTTTTATGTTTGATAATGATTTTCTTCACTTACTTATTTTGATAACCTACCTATATTTTAAATCTTATACTTGCATGATTGTCTAGTGTAATAATATAATAATTAAAATGCATAAATAGATTACCTACATTATATTGAATTGATTATCAAAATTTATTGTTTTTTGATGCACTAATTCATTAGAGAAAAGTAGTTTAAAATTAAAATGATATTGTTCACAAAACAAGTGAATTTAGAGTCCTTAGTTACTAAAACAAAAATAAAAATAAAAAATTGACAAGAAAAACTCCACAAACACTATTCATCCTCCTGATAAATCTTAATGAGCATTGTGAGGTTGAGCGTCTTGAAAATTAAAAGGATTATAAAGTGTCTATTAGTAAACAAAATATTCACCACTTCTCTTAGTACACCGGATCACAAAAAAATAAAAATAAAAATAAAAAGAATAAATGTTATCCCCAAACACTACTTTACATCATAATAAGTCTTAATTAGCATTGTGATATAAAACACCTTGGTGGTTGTACTTTTTACTCATGTGCATTGAAAAATAATGAAAGTAATATTATTTTTGTGTCTAATGTTATGTTATTTATTATATTTGTCATGTGTTTTGATTAATCTACTTGTATACTTTATCAAAACACCATTTGTATACATTAATATTTTCATAAAACTTCTACTTATGAGAATTGGATACTAATGCATACATATAATATTCTCTACAATCTTAAGTAAATACACTATATATCAAAGCATGACCACTATAATGTTTATTTTTACTTGTAATACAAATTAACTTACATTGTAGTTCTGATTTCTTTTTGATATTTTGAAATCATGCTTGCAAAATTCAATGAACTAGCATCTCTTGGACTTTAATTGAATTGAAAACATCTTCTTATTATGCTTAAAACTCTTTATCCTTTATATGATCATATATTCCAAAAAATATTTATTTTAAGAGTGCTTATCATATTTTTATGCTTACTATTTGGAGAGAATCATAATTATCTTTTTTTCTAACAAGTATTTTCTCAACAACTGGTAAAATATGCTTAAGCAAGTGGTATTTTCTTACTATCTACTACTATATTCAATCATGCACCCAATTTGTCAACAAGTGGTAGAATGGTATCTATGAACTTGAATATTGTTGGGATTTGTCTCCACAATGCCTCAGATTTGTAGGAGGTCAGACCTTGAACTAAGATGAATTAAGGTGTATTTGATGCTGTGTTTAAGTTGTATGTGTGCAGGTTCTAATTGCCAAGTGTAGACCAATGTCAGTCTATAATGAGTCACCAAACACAGGACCATACAATGTAATCCCTCATTGTGTGATCCAAAGTGTTGGCCCATGTATAGCCTCTCTATTGGGATACACTTCCTTCATGCACTTGGATTGATGGACAGAAGCATTGGAGCAAATTTCCTCTTAGAATTTTCCTAAGTCTTTTATACTCGAGTATTTCCTTGTAATACACGAGTAAGTATTTTCTGATACTCGAGTAAGTCTGTTTATACTCGAGTAAATATTTTCTGATACTCGAGTAAGTCTGTTGATACTCGAGTATATCTTCTGATACTCGAGTAAGTCTGTCTATACTCGAGTAAATATTTTCTGATACTCGAGTAAGTCTGTCTATACTCGAGTAAATATTTTCTGATACTCGAGTAAGTCTGTTGATACTCGAGTATATCTTCTGATACTCGAGTAAGTCTGTCTATACTCGAGTAAGTGTTTTCTGATACTCGAGTAAGTCTGTTGATACTCGAGTATATCTTCTGATACTCGAGTAAGTATGTTCATACTCGAGTAATTGATCTTTGATACTCGAGTACTTTCTTCCATACTCGAGTAATTGACTCTGATATAAACGTTTCTCAGGTATATTTTCTGATACTCGAGTATATCGTCTTGATACTCGAGTATATCGTCTTGATACTCGAGTATACCTTTCTATTACTCGAGTATACACTTCTGATACTCGAGTATACCATTCTTGATACTCGAGTAATTCTTTCTTCTCTCCTGTAATTCTCTCTTTCTATACTCGAGTATACTGCCTCTTGCTACTCGAGTAATCCATCTCTCCATACTCGTGTATATCCTCTATTACTCGAGTATCGCAGTCAACTTCTCCAGAATTATTCTAAGTCCTTTTTCATCATAAGTATTTTGGATCTGTCAATTCTGATTGGTCCACGGGTCATCATTAATCAACGTTATGACCGTTGGAACCCACCTATAAATAGTCTTTTCAGAATTGACTTATGATCAAGAGATTACAGAGATATATTTTTAAGGAAAGAGAAAATTCCGTGAACCCTAATTCTCACGCCGCCGCCAGTGTTGCTCACGGGAAAAACTTTGGATCGCCGATCTTCGTCTTCAACGACTTTCTCTCCAGCGATCCAGACAAAGTGAATCACTCGATCTCGCCGAGCCTCAAATATTTCAGATCTCTCTTCTCGATCGAGGTGGTTCTAGTTTTCAGACTCGTGGATCTCTCTCAGGTCATCTTCAACCTTTTTCTGATCAAGCCGAAGTTCCTGAAGAAGAAGACCGTCAAAGATCCAGATCTGAGATTGTTGTTTTGATTTTTATTCTCAAACCAAATTTCATTGTAGGAGATTCTTCTCCGAGACTTGTAGGAAGTTTTGTCTTCCGAGTTTTTGTAGATCCGTTTTGGGATCGAGATTTGTAGGAACGTGGTTCCGAGGTGTAGGATTGTTTTCAATCCGAGATAGTGGAGTAGCCGAGTCTAGTAATTTGCTAGATCGGTGAGGAAAGTGGACGTACCCAAGATTGGGGAACCACTATAAATCTCTTGTCTTCTGTGATTGCTTGATATTTGCTGTGTTAGTTTTTAATTCCGCATTTGACACGCAACTCACCTATTCACCCCCCTCTAGGTGATTTAGGCTAACAACTTAGACCTCTCAATTGGTATCAGAGCGAGGTTGATCGTTAAAAGGTTAACACCTTGATCTTATCCTTCTAAGTTGTTTTCTGAAAAGTATCAAGCATGAGTAAGACCAAGGATTTTGCTAAACTCCCTATCTGCACCAAGAACAACTTTCCTATGTGGAAGGAAAGAGTAAAGTTCTTCATGGAAGCGGTAGATCCCCGGATCTTCATGATTGTTGAAGAAGGTCCCCATATTCCTATGACTGCATCCACCATAGATCCCACCAAGCAAGTTCCCAAGAAGCTGATGGATCTAGACAAGGATGAGATTGCACTTGTCTCTCTGGACAAGAAGGCTAAAAATATTATAGCAAGTGCAGTCGACGACTCAATGCTGCAGAATCTAATTCATTGCCAGTCTGCCAAGGAGATGTGGCAATCCCTTGTGACTCTAATGGAAGGCACTGAAGAAGTGAGGGATGATAGGAGATCCCTTCTGAATCAAAAGTATGAAGCCTTCCGGCAAGGTCATAAGGAAGCCATAGCTGACACCTTTGAGAACTTCTTCAAGATAGTAAATGGCCTAAGAGTGTATGGCCGTGTCTTCACCAACGGGGAACTCAATGACAAATTCTTAAGATCCCTAACCAAGGAATGGGATAATAAGGTATGTGCCATTCGGGAGTTTGGAAGGTTAGCTGAGACAGACCCGCAGAATCTGTTCGGAAAGCTTATGTCTTACGAGCTGCAAATCAACTCAAGAAAAGCTGAAGAAGAGACGAGCAGGTCTGCATCCAAGGAGAAATCTGTCGCTCTAAAGGCAGATAGCTCAAGGAAGATAAAGGCTAGCTCTCCTGCCCCAGTTCCTGAAGCTGATGAAGAAGAATCATCTGAGCCTAGCTCATCTGGCTCAGAACTATCTGATGGAGAGTTCTCCCTACTCTCAAGGCAGTTCAAGAAATTCTTGAACAAGAAGAAGCAATGGAGAGGCAAGGATGCCTCATATAGAAAGTCACGACATGACAGTGATCATCGGAAGAAAGGCTCAAGTAGCCATGACAGGTATAATCCTAAACCGAACAAACAGATTTCTACTGACATCATTTGTTACTGTTGCAATAAGCCAGGTCACGTCATCGCTGATTGCCCTCACAAAAAGAAAGAGGGTGGAAGAAGAGAGGAAAAGAAATCCTCACACCCCAAGAAAAGGACAGAGAGAAGCCTAGTAGCCAAGAAGAGCAAAACTCTCAGCGACTCTGACTCATCTGAGTCGAGTGAAGAAGAGGAAGCTTACTTTGGGCTCATGGCTCATTCGGATGATGAACAAGTCCCCCAGTTTACTGGGGAGGTAAAATCTCACACTCCTCTCTCTGATTCTGAAAATGACAATGAGCAAGAGGGATACTCCTCTGAAGATGAATCTGAACTCATGGGACAGTATAAGGAATTACTCACCGCTTACGAGAAATGTCGTAGAATGGTGAGAAGTCAAGCCAAAGAGATCAATTCTCTACAGGCCAGTGAGAGCAACTTGAGAGAGGAAGTCAGTAGGACTAACTCTCTTCAAGAGAACCTAAATGAAGCTATGGAGGAATACAATAAAGCTCTCAAGCACCTCGACCTTAAAGAGGAAATCATCAAAGAACTGGAAAAACAGCTCGAGGCTGAAAAGAAGCTTGTTGAGAGCTTCTCTAAGCCTAAGACAGTTCTTCCAATCGTTGCTGAATTCTCTGCTAAGGCCAAGGGTGCTGGTTTAGGCCACATTGGGTCTTCTAGTAAATCCTCTAGGAGAAACAAGGCCAAGAGGAAGAATAAGGCTGCCCGGAAGGCTCTAGCTGAGGAAAAAGGGAAAGCTCCCTTGGAACCTGTTGTGTTCAAGAAAGTTATCTTTCCCACGAACGAACTCGATTATGAGTCCACCTATGGACACTTTTCTAGGCCGATCCCTGAGAAGCCTAAGTCAAGATACCAAGGTTGGACTCGTCCTCGTAACTTTGGCGAGAGTGTCTTCAAGGCACCTTATGAGGAGATTCAGCTTCAAAGCTATGGACCTTATGCTCATGGTCATAACTTTAAGAAGACACCAAAAGTAAAACCCGTTGTAGAAAAGCCTATGAAAGAGAAGACTTCATGCAACTGCAATCATCATGAAGCCTCTTCCTCCAAAAGTAAGGGTCCTGCCAGACCTTCATTCCAGAAAGTCAAGCAGGACTACACAAGGCAAAGATACAACAGGTTCAACTGTTGGTGTTGTGGCAGAATTGGTCATTTTGCCAGTGATTGTTGGTTCAATCCTGAAAATGCTGCAACCCCTAAGGTTAGCAACGTGAGAGTGACCACTCATAAGGCTAATACTCGTAGGGGGAGTATTCTAACTCGAGACCAAGGACCCAAACTTGTTTGGGTTCCTAAGGCTAAATGATTGTAATTGCAGGTATGTCCAAAGGCCACCAAAATGCCAATCTGGTACTTGGACAGTGGATGTTCTCGGCATATGACCGGGACAAGGAGCCTACTACTGAACTACACCTCAGTCTGCGACGGACCAAAGGTCATCTTTGGAGGTTCAGATCGAGGAATCACTAAAGGCTATGGTATGATTTCTAACGGTAGCGTATCCTTCTCGAATGTAGCCTATGTTGAAGGATTGGAGCACAATCTCATCAGCATAAGCCAACTATGCGACAAAGGATACGTAGTTGAATTTCATGCTGACAAGTGTTTGATAAAATCGGTTAACAATATGGAAACTATTTTATCAGGCACTCGAAGCAGAAATATTTTCTGTTTAAATTTTATTTGTATAGACTCTTCGACACCAGTGTGTCTTTTGGCAAAAAGTAGTGCATCTCTCGCTGACCAATGGCACAAGAGACTAGCACATATTAATTTCAAAACTATTAATAAATTATTCTCTCAAAACTTAGTGCGTGATGCACCCAAGGTCAAGTGCGTTACGGACAGTCCTTGTCACGCTTGTATTAAAGGCAAGCAAACAAGAAGCTCGTTCAAAAGCATAATAGGCAAGGATTCCAATAGAAGTTTACAGCTTCTTCATATGGACTTGTTTGGTCCACTGCAGGTTAGAAGTTTGGGAGGTAAGGAATATACGTTGGTTATTGTGGATGATTACTCGCGCTTTGCGTGGGTGTTCTTTCTGAAACACAAGTCAGATACCTTCGGTATTTTCACTAACTTTGTCAGGCAAATCCAGAATGAATACAACTGTTCCGTAGTCAAAATCAGAAGTGACAATGGAACGGAATTCAAGTCTGGAGCCATGACAGAATTTTGTGAAAGTCAAGGTATCTTTCATGAGTTTTCCTCTCCCCGCACTCCACAGCAAAATGGAGTGGCTGAGAGAAGGAACAGAACACTCATAGAGGCTTGTCGGACCATGTTGAGTGATGCCTCACTTCCGGAGTATTTCTGGGCTGAAGCCGTCAACACCGCTTGTCACGTGCAAAATCGAGCACTCATCAACAAAGACCATGATAAGACTCCTTACGAACTTCTAAAAGGCAGGCAACCAACCATTTCATACTTTAGAATCTTTGGTTGTAAGTGCTTCGTACTTAACAATGGCAAGTATCACACTACAAAGTTTAGCGAGAAAAGCTTTGAAGGTATTTTCGTAGGTTATAGTAGCCATAGTAAGGCCTATAGAGTTTTCAATAGAAAAACTCTGGTTGTGGAAGAGTCGATACATCTTGTATTTGATGAGACGAGTCTGTTGCAAAGCAACTCGTCTAGTGTGCCTATTGTAGATGCAGGTACAAAGTTGAAAGAACTCAGCTTGGATGAACCTATTAAAGATAAAGATGAGACGTTCATCAAGATCCCCTCTACAACCACCTTTGGAGAGGGAGATGATCAAGATGAAGAAGACATCCCAGCTGAAGATATAACTCCAGTGGCTGAAGAGATCCCAGATGCAAGGACTTTAGAGTTCAGACACTTGAAGGATCATCCTGCTGACCAAATCATAGGAGATCCTCGGGATGGTGTCAGAACTCGTCGAGGTACAACTAACGAGAATTTACACTTAAGCTTTCTCTCACAGGTTGAACCAAAGAAATTTGAGGAAGCCAACTCCGACGCATCCTGGATTCTAGCCATGGAAGAAGAATTAAATCAGTTCAAAAGATGCAAAGTCTGGACACTTGTTCCTAGACCCAAGCATAAGAACGTCATCGGGACAAAGTGGGTCTACCGGAACAAGATGG
Source organism: Platanthera zijinensis (assembly GCA_039513925.1). NCBI lineage: Eukaryota > Viridiplantae > Streptophyta > Magnoliopsida > Asparagales > Orchidaceae > Platanthera > Platanthera zijinensis. Next base: position 46,129,831 of record CM077082.1, read on the forward strand.
ATGAAGACGGAACAATTATAAAGAATAAAGCCAGACTTGTCGCCAAGGGATATCGTCAAGAGGAAGGGATCGACTTCGACCAAACTTATGCTCCAGTAGCAAGACTGGAGGCAATCAGGTTATTTCTTGCCTATGCTGCACTTAAGGGCTTTACCGTCTATCAAATGGACGTGAAGTCCGCCTTCCTAAATGGTAACATTAAGGAAGAAGTGTACGTAGAGCAACCCCCAGGTTTTGTTGATCCAACCCTTCCTAACTATGTGTATTTATTACAAAAAGCACTATATGGTCTCAAGCAAGCCCCTCGGGCTTGGTATGAGACACTGTCTACCTTTCTTCTTGAGAACAAGTTCACAAGAGGAAAGATAGACAAGACATTATTTCTTAGGGAAATAAAAGGCAAGATTTTGCTAGTGCAAATCTATGTCGACGACATCATTTTTGGCTCTACAGATAACAACCTCTGCAAGAAGTTTTCTAAACTTATGCAAGGGAAGTTTGAAATGAGCAGTATGGGAGAGCTGAAGTATTTCTTAGGGCTACAAGTGAAACAATCTGAGGATGGAATCTTCATCTCTCAGACCAAGTTCACCAAAGAGCTGCTTAAGAAATTCGGAATGGAGAATGCAACCTCTATGAGGACTCCAATGGCCTCAGCTATGTCTTTGGACAAGGACGAGAAAGGGAAACCTTTTGATGAAACCAGGTACAGAAGCATAATTGGGTCCTTGCTTTACCTTACTGCAAGTAGGCCAGACATCATGTTCTCGACATGTGTATGTGCTAGATTTCAGGTGAACTCTAAGGAATCTCACTACATCGCTGCAAAGCGAATCTTGAGATACCTCAAAGGAACACCAAATCTTGGCTTATGGTACCCAAGAAGTAATGATAGTGAACTAATTGGATTTTCAGATGCAGATTTTGCAGGAAGCAAAGACGACAGGAAAAGCACCTCCGGGACTTGCCAATTCCTCGGAAGGAGACTCATTTCCTGGAGCAGTAAGAAGCAAAACTGTGTAGCCATCTCAACGGCTGAATCAGAGTACATCTCTGCAGGGAGCTGTTGTGCACAGCTTTTGTGGATCAAGAATCAGTTTGAAGATTATAACATGAAGTTCCAGAACATTCCACTGTTCTGTGATTCTTCCAGCGCAATTGCAATAGCCAACAACCCAGTCTCCCACAGCAGGACCAAGCACATAGAGCTTCGCTACCATTTCATCCGGGAGCATGTGGAAAATGGAGATATAGATCTACAGTATGTCTCCACAGACAGGCAAGTTGCAGATATCTTCACCAAGCCGCTGGATGAGTCCAAGTTTTCATTCTTCAAAACTGAGCTTGGACTGCTTAACAAAGAAGACCAATGATGGACTCAGAAATTTAGAAGAAGTCAGACATGTTGGATACTCTGAGGTACATTTTTCTTTTGCTTAGTGAAAATTCCTTCAAGAAATTTGAGACTCGAGAATAGTTACATTTACACGAGTGAAATAGTGAATACTCGAGTAACAAGTCAAAAATACTCGAGTAATCAAATCAATACTCGTGTATGCACTCCTTATACTCGTGTATGAAAAGTCTTCAGAATTTAATACTCGTGTATTGAACTTCATATACTCGAGTAATCAGATTGATACTCGAGTATGAATTTCTTATACTCGAGTATGGAAAAATCCGTCTAAACTTAATACTCGTGTATACTCAGTCCATACTCGAGTATATGTTAAGGATTACTCGTGTATGCCGTAAACTTCTCTCGTGTAATCGGATTTCTCTGGAATTTTTCAAACTCTCTATTCGCACAACTAAATTGCCGCCTCTTCAGGTATGTCTTTTACTTAATTCGTTTTTAAACCTAATTAGAATTATTTATATATATATTCAAAACGACAAAGTCCTTTCCACTTCTCATTCACTCGAGTAGCCGTCGGCTGTTCGTATTCCCGAAACCCTGTTCTTCATCTTCCGTCGCCGCAGATTTCCGTCTTCCTCATTGCAGAATCGCTGATGGCTCCTCCCTCCTCCAAGTTTGGAATCGACTCGGAATTAGTAACTGATGGCATTGAAGATATCTCCGATGATTTCAAGAACCTTCTGATTCTCCTCGACACGGCCGGATTAACCTTCGTTCTTCAAGAACCTTGCCGCCTTTTGCTTTCTGATGTTGAAGAGTTCTACAAAAACTTGAAGATTAGGCACAATGGTACAGTTCTGAAATCAAAGGTAAGGGGAGTTGATGTTCGGTTAGATAAAACCTCTGTCGCCACTCTGCTTCGGATGCCGGTGGTCGACGAAGAAGATGATTTAGACAAGGCAGATGCCGACCGCACCTCCTTATTCTGTGGTCGAGATCCAGAAGGTGGAGGTGAAACCCTGAACCGCTCTCTGTTCAATCCAGAAGGGAAGTTTCTAGTTGACATCATTGCCAAAATCCTCTGGTGCAAGACTTACTCCATTCGAGATGTATCACAAAATCTTTTTGATGTTATGCAAGCTATTGTCTGCAGGAAGAAGTTTCAATTTGGAATGATGATACTAGATAAGATCAAAGAAAGCGTCAAACATCCCAGCTTTGCCAGAATTATCTCCCTCCTCCTCCATGAGATAAATCCTACAGTATTTGATTTCTCTAAAGGGACTCCTCTTCACCACATGAAGAAAGTCTCAATATCATCCATTCAGAGGTATGACCTCAAGATCATGAACCCTGCCCAAACCTCCAGACAGCAAGCTGTCATCAGGACCCCATCTCCTCCTCAACATCAAACTGCTGACACTCTGGGTGCAGCAATTGAGGGGGAGCCTGCCTCTTCTCTTCCTCAGAATCAGGTCTCTTCAGCATCAGTAATTCCAGAAACAGAAGAAGTAAGAATTCCCACTCCTCCAATCTCTCCTCCTCCAGCAGATATTCAATCAGCAAATGCAGACTCAGAGATTCCAGACTCAGCAGCACTTCTGTCTACAGCTGAGGATATCAACAAATTCATTGATGAGCTCAGCTCAGATGCCCCTCTCTTCCAGAATGACTCAGCTGCTAAGTCTCCAGTTCAGTCTCCTGCTAGAACCCCAGCTCCATCTCCTGCAAGATCTCCAGTCCATTCTCCTGAGAGTGAGCCTAGTAAATCAGCTCATATTCTCCTATCTGATGATGAGATGTCTCCAGATCCTGTGGAGGCACCTCTGAAGAACTTGGATTTCTCCATGCCCTCTCTCCTACCCTCAGAAGCAGATGTTGAACCAGTTCCATTCAAGAGAGCAGTCAGCTCAGTGGTAATCACAGAAATCCTTCCTTGGACTGCCCCTGCTCCTGCTCCTGCTGCTTCAGCTCCTGAACCAACCTCAGCTCCCTCCTCTTCAGACATAATAAGCAAGATTGAGCTTATGCTCAAAGAACAGAGAATTTACTTTGATGCTTCTCTGCAATCAGTAACATCCAAGGTCTCTGCTCTAGAAAAAGAGATGAGCAGAGGCTTTGCTGAGATTCAAGCTAATACTGATGAGTTAAAAAGGTTGTTCCAAATTGGAGGCAAAGCCATAGACCACACCATTACAAGCATTGGTGAACTAAGAAATCAGGCTGAGACAGTAGCTCATAACCAGCTCAAGCTAGATGAGAGAGCTGAAATGAATGTTGTGAAAGTGTGTAATGAGGTGGGCACCTTCAAAGATGAAGCCATTGCAAAGCTAAACATAGATATCAGCAAGGGGGAGAAAGTTGTAAAAGAACAAGTGGACAAACTAAATGAGCAAGCTCAAATAGCTGTAAAGGAACAAGTTGAAACTCTCTCTAAACAGGCTCAAACAACAGTGGATGAAATTGTGAAGGAAATGAAAGCAGACATTCTCTCTCAACTACAATCTGTAAAGTTTTATACATATGATACTGCTGTGTGGCTGCATAATATGAACTTCCCCAATGCTCAGCTCAACCCAGCCATCATTCCTCATCACCTAAATCCTCTTGAAGAGCAACCCTCTGCAGATGCCCCTGTCCAAGCTACCATTCCAGAAAGTGGTGTGCCAGTCTTCTCTCCTAGACCTGAAGGTGATCTGACTGAGCCTCCTCTTAACTACTCTGACTTGTGGCAAGATGATTTTGTTTCCAGTTCTCAAGGTCCATCTAAAAGGAAAAGAAAGTATGGTGAAGGTGCTTCTGCAAGTCGTTCTGAACCCAGAAGAGATCCAGCAGTTGTTCACTCAGAGGTCTGGAGTCCAACCTCCAAATCCCTTATTCTTGATACCCTGAAATTAGTGACAGATCTTGGGGAAAACAGAGACAATCATTACAGCTATTCAGAGTGGAAAGCATATGAAGCTTCTCAGATTAAAATCAGACTCCATGACAGAAACTGGGGACACAACAACCCTGCTGCTCCTCCCAGGCCCAGAACCTATTTCCCAAAGCCTTACAGCTATCTGGAGAGGCAACAGCTCAAAAGGGAAAGGATGCACAAGGATGCTCCTTCTTGAGTGGATCTGAGAAAGTGGACTTGGACTATTTTGTTTATGTGTTTTAAAAACATTTCCTCACATATATATATATTTAATTCTGATTATGGCCATATTTTGTTTACTCTGCTTTAGTTAAGCTTATTCTCCTGTTATATGCTTGCTGTTCTTTTACTCTTAAGTAATTCACCTTAGTATAGAGAGTGCTGACATCTACAAATAGGGGGAGATTGTTGGGATTTGTCTCCACAATGCCTCAGATTTGTAGGAGGTCAGACCTTGAACTAAGATGAATTAAGGTGTATTTGATGCTGTGTTTAAGTTGTATGTGTGCAGGTTCTAATTGCCAAGTGTAGACCAATGTCAGTCTATAATGAGTCACCAAACACAGGACCATACAATGTAATCCCTCATTGTGTGATCCAAAGTGTTGGCCCATGTATAGCCTCTCTATTGGGATACACTTCCTTCATGCACTTGGATTGATGGACAGAAGCATTGGAGCAAATTTCCTCTTAGAATTTTCCTAAGTCTTTTATACTCGAGTATTTCCTTGTAATACACGAGTAAGTATTTTCTGATACTCGAGTAAGTCTGTTTATACTCGAGTAAATATTTTCTGATACTCGAGTAAGTCTGTTGATACTCGAGTATATCTTCTGATACTCGAGTAAGTCTGTCTATACTCGAGTAAATATTTTCTGATACTCGAGTAAGTCTGTCTATACTCGAGTAAATATTTTCTGATACTCGAGTAAGTCTGTTGATACTCGAGTATATCTTCTGATACTCGAGTAAGTCTGTCTATACTCGAGTAAGTGTTTTCTGATACTCGAGTAAGTCTGTTGATACTCGAGTATATCTTCTGATACTCGAGTAAGTATGTTCATACTCGAGTAATTGATCTTTGATACTCGAGTACTTTCTTCCATACTCGAGTAATTGACTCTGATATAAACGTTTCTCAGGTATATTTTCTGATACTCGAGTATATCGTCTTGATACTCGAGTATATCGTCTTGATACTCGAGTATACCTTTCTATTACTCGAGTATACACTTCTGATACTCGAGTATACCATTCTTGATACTCGAGTAATTCTTTCTTCTCTCCTGTAATTCTCTCTTTCTATACTCGAGTATACTGCCTCTTGCTACTCGAGTAATCCATCTCTCCATACTCGTGTATATCCTCTATTACTCGAGTATCGCAGTCAACTTCTCCAGAATTATTCTAAGTCCTTTTTCATCATAAGTATTTTGGATCTGTCAATTCTGATTGGTCCACGGGTCATCATTAATCAACGTTATGACCGTTGGAACCCACCTATAAATAGTCTTTTCAGAATTGACTTATGATCAAGAGATTACAGAGATATATTTTTAAGGAAAGAGAAAATTCCGTGAACCCTAATTCTCACGCCGCCGCCAGTGTTGCTCACGGGAAAAACTTTGGATCGCCGATCTTCGTCTTCAACGACTTTCTCTCCAGCGATCCAGACAAAGTGAATCACTCGATCTCGCCGAGCCTCAAATATTTCAGATCTCTCTTCTCGATCGAGGTGGTTCTAGTTTTCAGACTCGTGGATCTCTCTCAGGTCATCTTCAACCTTTTTCTGATCAAGCCGAAGTTCCTGAAGAAGAAGACCGTCAAAGATCCAGATCTGAGATTGTTGTTTTGATTTTTATTCTCAAACCAAATTTCATTGTAGGAGATTCTTCTCCGAGACTTGTAGGAAGTTTTGTCTTCCGAGTTTTTGTAGATCCGTTTTGGGATCGAGATTTGTAGGAACGTGGTTCCGAGGTGTAGGATTGTTTTCAATCCGAGATAGTGGAGTAGCCGAGTCTAGTAATTTGCTAGATCGGTGAGGAAAGTGGACGTACCCAAGATTGGGGAACCACTATAAATCTCTTGTCTTCTGTGATTGCTTGATATTTGCTGTGTTAGTTTTTAATTCCGCATTTGACACGCAACTCACCTATTCACCCCCCTCTAGGTGATTTAGGCTAACAACTTAGACCTCTCAAATATTGCATCATATCTTCTTATCTACATAGATCTCAGAGTTTCTCATTACATACACTCTCCTCTAGCTTTTTTGATTATACCAAAATGAGGGAGAATATCATGCTTAGTTACAATAGATCATGGTTTGAAATTTTGTTTTAAAAAACATCTCTTGGTTCATTATTTTCAAAATCATTGTGATATCACCTTCACCTATGGTCATATTCGTGCGACACTTCTAATTTTTTTTGTTAAACTACTACTCCGATTCTAATTTTTACTTGAAAAATTGTTCAAAAATGTTTTTACTCATAATTGTCTCAACATATTTTTATCACTGCAAAACTACTTTAAGCTCGATCATGTCACCAAACTTACAAAAGTAGTATATTATACTTTTCATTATGAAATATCCTCTCAATCCTCTCTACATATAAAAAGGGGAGAACATGATTGCCAAGATCCTTGAACCCACCCCTCTTTTGATAATACCAAAATGGAGTGAATAGATTTGAAAAAATACGTCATTTAGGGGGAGTACAACCTAGGAAGCATCTATGCAGGAGGAGTCTCTATCTAGGGAGAGTATGCTTTTAAATGCTTATCAATTACATATAAACACAAGCACATTTTATGCATTATTTCTTAATAATGGATTTGTTATTATAAAAAAGGGAAGTTTGTTAGAATATGTGTTTCACATCTCTTAGTTTGAGAATAACAAATCTGTGTTTTTATTAGATCACATTTGTTGTGTATTTATAAGGTGCATGAACTATATGATAAGTAACCCATAAAAGAACAAATCGAAAGAACAAAGGAGCCAAAGTTCTGTTGATACCATCGACGGTATCGCTACTACAGGTGCTATCGCTGGCAAAAGCACCCAGCTACCGAAGGAAATTGCTTGGGAAGGAAAGTCCTACCATCAGGTGGTACTGCTATTACTAGGAGATAACCTTATGGAAGGTCCAATTTTGGAAAAAATTAGATACCAAAAATGCTTGTTTCCAACGTTTGAAAGTTTTCTAATTTAGAGGAAGAAAGTTTTCTAAAATGGAGGTTATTAAAGATAGAGATTTCCAAAGAAAGAGAAGACAATCGAAGGTAGCTATCATCGGGCAGTACTACTACCACAGGAGGTAGCTCCCGAGCCTATAAAAAGAGCAGTATTCCACCAGACGCAGTACACAACTTGGAGACATCAATTGGAGGCCACGACCAGAAACAGAACTTTTACAAATTCGTGAAGTGCTTTCCTTTGGTGTTAAGAACTCCGTCCATGGACTTGAAGGCTACAGACTCAGACAACGGACTGATCACACATATTTATCAACGGGTCCAACATATTGAGGGAGCTCTTTATTTTAAGTTGCATTTTCTTTTTATTACTCATGTCAAGTTGAAAATTCGCCGTAGGGAGGGGCGAATAGGTCTTGCGAGACTTAGGGGGTAAAATCGTCTAGTGCAGATGTCGGTTTCCTGGGAGGATTTCGTGAAGTCGCAGCGTGTGGTGGAGACTAGGTCTTGGGTAGATCTAGGGGGTGGTTCAAGGTCTTATCTGAGAGAGATAGGCTAGAACCAAATGATCCTTGAGGATAAGGGTCGGTATAGAAAATGAAATAGTTTTTCATATTTCACCTCAATTTCTAGCGTTATAGAAATCAAACAATTTCTAATCAATTCCTTATGAAGTAAAATCATGTCTTTCTTTGTTTTAGTAAATTGATTTTATTTTGTGTTCTGAAGTGTTTTAAATAATATTTCTCTCTCAAAGCATTAAAGGAAAACACATTGCAAATTACTTTTTAAAATACCCGCACAGATTTAAGGTTCTGTTACTAGCGCCAGGCGGTTTGTTAATGCTGACGGTAGTGAAAGAATATTGAAATCTGACATCCTTTAAATGTAATCATCAATATAATATTTTTTGAGATATTAAGATATATTTTCTTATAAAATATTCCGAAACTTCTTTAAGTAGCTATGATATTTTAAATAAGATTCAAATTTCTGAAAAACCCTTATTCGCCCCCTCTAAGGGCGCCTAAAGATCCAACACATGCGGGCGACGAGAAGCACCAAACTGACCTGCAAAAGGTGTCAGAGGAGGACGAGCACTGAATGCCATCAAGAAGATTCATCGAGGAGGTTGGGGTTGCAAGATCAGCCAGAGAAGAAGGGGCTGCATGATCAATTAGAGAAGAAGATTGGGGCTGCAAGATCAGCTGGAGGAAGATCGTGGAATGTCGAAGTCTTGGATAACCTGAATCGAATCTGAATAACAGCTTGAGCGTTTGAAGGTCGACAGAAGAGCTGAAGAGCGGTTGGATCAGAGCGGATCGTCTGGACGACGAATTGGAGCGGCGGATCGAAGCTACTGGATCGAATCTACTGGATCGAAGCTAAAGATCTGAAGATCGTCGACGAAAGATTCAGGATTTTAGGTCTAAAGAACAACTGCTAAAACCAGCGGACGACGAGTGGAACACCGAAGACACGAGGGATGGAATCGACATCAGCGTGAGCGGAATGACGGATCAGCAACATGTAAAAGCCATGGATCAGTGATCGTGGAAATAGCGAGGCGGAAGTTGCAGTTCAGCAATGGTGGAAACCCTAAGTCTTTGATACCATGATAGAATAATTCAGTTTAGCATTAGCGCGCACGCACACACACTCGCACGCGCCCACGCACGCCCGCACGCCCACGCCCGCCCGCCCACACCCACACGCACGCCCACGCCCGCCCGCTCGCACGCACTTGCAAGTCTGCGCTCGCCCGCCCGCCCCCGCCCGCACCCACGCACCCACACACCCGCACCCACACACACACACACACCGACACACCCGCACCCACCCCCCTCACACATCCGAGAGTGGGGGACTGTCATTTTTTAAAAAGCTGCGCCAAACGCTAAAAATCACTGTCTGCGAATAGAATAACCCACTGTTTTGAGTGGGGGACCACTTTTTTTGAGTAGCGGGTTCGCACCCACTACTAAAACGCTGCAATGCGGTTGCCTTTTCTTAATTTTTTTATATTGAGTTATATTAGCATACATTATATATAATATATTATAAATAAGTTATAATCTAATATTGTATATAATATATTATATATAAGTTATATCTATACCATATTATAAAGAAATATGGTAGCCTGCATATAGCATGAGTTCGAAATTAGAGGGTAATTAGGTGGCCGTCGGATTTCAGATTTTTGATCATGGACCGTTGAATCAAACCAACCCTCTATCCAGACTTTTTTATAGGCCTCTTAAACCTACTCTAGGACGGTCCTAAACCTACTATAGGACAGCAAAAAAACTAGCTGACCCGCAACCGGCGAGCCTGCAAACAACCCGCAAGCCCATCCCGCGAAAACTTGCAAGCAGTAAAGACACGGAAATCAGATTTTTCGGGCCCAATATGAGGGTCAAGATGGCTCCAAAACGAAAAGTGGTCAACATGAAAGTTGTAGATCTCGGCGATCCGAACAACTTTCATGTTGATCACTTTTTGATTTAGAGCCTCCTTGACCTTCGATTTGGGACCCAAAAAATCTGGGCGGCGAGACTGCTACAGTAAAGGCACGGAAATCAGGTTTTTCGGAGCCCAATATGAGGGTCAAGATGACTCCAAAACGAAAAGTGGTCAACATGAAAGTTGTAGATCTCCGCGATCCGAACAACTTTCATGTTGATCATTTTTTGATTTGGAGCCTCCTTGACCTTCGATTTGGAACTCGAAAAATCTGGGCGGCGAGACTGCTACAGTAAATGCACGAAAATCAGGTAATATAATAATATATATAAAAAAAACAGCCCGGGTGCGGGCAAAGCGCGCCGGGGGGCGGGCGAAGCCCGCCATCCCCGACCGGGTAGTGTGGCGCGTGGCCATCGGCCGGAGGCCCGTGCCTGTCACTCGTTATATATAAGTTAATATGATAAATAACATACGTATATTATATATAACTTAATATTATTATATTATCATATGATATATAAGTTTATGATTTATATTTCACAAAGAAATTTTTTGATAGTTTTTAAAATTCTTTGGTTCATCTAATTGTGACTCACATGCTCAAACAAAATTACAAACGTTATTCTTCCAAACAATTTCACAAATTCTGTCACTATTTTGCAAAACAACTGATTATTTTACCATTACTTATCCCAAACAGAGCCTAAACTATACATATCATATATATTATCTAATTCTCACAACTTCCCAAAAAGTACAATAAAACACAGCAATCTTGTGCAACATTTACATAATTCAGCCCTCATTCTGCACAAACCTGAATGAAGATCCGCAAAATATAACCAAATAAAAATGCCAAAGAAACTCGGAGGCATTATCAAGTAGAGAACGTTATAGACCGAGGAGAGCGGTGGGTGGCAAGAGGCGAATATAAGGGAAGATGAGGTACGCAGCAAGTTCTCCTATAAAGAACAATACAGGATTGATACAAAAGGCTCTAGTCTTTGATTACTGTGTGCTAGATGGACAAATTGCTCACCATTATGAAATGTTGTTACACAAACAATTCAAACTTATTTCCTTGAAAAAGAGCCTGAGTTATTAGAATGACCGCCAACAGTTCCTCAAATTAATAAATATAAATAGAGGAGTTTATAATCAAAATTGCTTTGGACGTAATATTATAAAGGTCTTTGCGATCGTGCATGCAGCTCGTAGACGCCATCAAGTCATCGACCCACGTCAAACCTTCAAAAAAAAGCCTGTGAAAGGGATGAGTATGCAAGAAATTGTACCTAGAAGTTTAGAATTGCAATTGATTCAATAATTTGACATAAGGTATTCACACAAATATTTGGGGATGACGATGAACCTTACAACTACACCTGTCAATGTGTGTAAGGTTATAACATCAATGAATATAGGCACCATTTGGTACCGTGGTGGAGGTCGTAAACACATGGATTAAATCGTCAATTGTTAAAGATCACCTAACAAATTTCATCCGTTTAAACATAAAAGTGGATGTTCCTTAGGTGAGCGTTAATCAATGACAGTTTAACCCTCATATTCATGACCGCCACCACCGTGCCAAACGGAGCCTTAAAATCATCATTTTTATGTTTTGAAACGTGATTTCTACCTACAATAAAGGAACCCATTTGGTTCTTAAAATTAGAAAAAGTTGTGAAATGTGATGTGCAAGTCGTTTTTTATCTTTGTATATGTTCACCCCGTGTCGGGATAGTTATGTCTTTTTTCCTTGCTTTTAGGTTTTTCCCTTACTCAAGTATATGTATGAGTAAGGGACTAGTTTTAATCATAATAATCTAATACATCCTTTTTTTCTCTCCACTTGGTATCAGAGGAGAAAAAAGAATCCCGTGCCCTAGCCTTCCCTGAGTTCAGATCGCTTTCGCCGTCTCGTCCCGGATCGCTTTCTCCGAACCCGTGCTCGGATCGCTTCCGCCTTCCTCATCGTGATGTCGGGCGGCACTCTTGCCCGCATCAAAGTGAGCTAAAGGGATGGCGGGTTCCCCTTCCGAGAGGTCAATGATTTTCTCCTCCTCCCCGGGTCGCCTCGCCACAAACCCGGGCGGGATGAAGTCGCAGATTACCGTGAGGAACTCGTCCTCGATGGTGGTGGCGGAGAAGAAAGGGTGGTCGGAGAAGGTCCATGCGCACTTCCCCCTTCCCTCAGCATCGCCACCACTGTCTCCCATCTCGCGATATGTTAAGAGGGCGGGACGCTGGAGTTCTCGCAAAAAGGAGGGTCGGGAGTCGCAGCAAGGGGAGAAAGAACGGAAGGTCTTAAATGCGGTAGGTGAGAAGGAGCGTCAGGGCATATTTATTGGAAAGGAATGGGCGGAAAAACGTTCCATCGGCGGGAAACGTGTGAATAGCAAAAATACGCCCCGACGCTTCGACTTCCGAACCCGCCGATAGTTCCCGCCAGCTCGCCACGACCCTACGAAAGTTATGCGGCAACGAGTCCCGCTGACCCACGTCCGACCAAGTAACAGGTGAGCCGCGCTGACTCGCGTCCGCCCAAGTAGCGGGCGAGTCGCGCTGACTCGCGTCCGCCCAAGTAGCGGGCGAGCCGCGCTGACTCGCGTCCGCCCAAGTGACAGGCGAGCTCTGCTGACTCGCGTCCGCCCAAGTAGCGGGCGAGCCGCGCTGACTCGCGTCCGCCCAAGTGACAGGCGAGCCGCGCTCACTCGCGTCCGCCCAGTGACAGGTGAGCCCCCCTGGCTCGCGTACGACAGAGAGGCGGGCAGGCCCACAGGCTCGCGCCCGCCTAAGGTGGGGGTAGGCAAGCTAGGGTACCTCGTCCACAGTCGCCTAGAGGATGCTAAGCAGTTACAAGCTATGAAAATAATATACATCAAACATAGGCCCACCAGCGGGCGAGAAGTCTCAAATATTTACAAATAAGAAAGAGTTCGATGCTCCTGAGAAAAGATAAATCAAGTTCATAGTCCTATCACGCGAGCTGATCCAAGAAGTAGGTGCGACCCGTGCCTGCCGACCGATAACGAGGAAGGGGCGGTGGCTCAGTACTGAATCCACTTCCAGCTGCCCCGCCCACGCGCCCCGGAGCGGGGCGGCACGCGAGGATAAAAGTACTCACTGACCGCCAATAGTTCCTGCTGAGCCAGGTCGACCTACTCCATGGCATGCCTGAGCCGCTCCTTCGCTCGCGTAATGTGCACCCCCGGAGAAGTCGTCCCGTCGTTGTCGGCTGGGCGCCTCATGCCCTCCAGGACCGCGAATCATTCCTCCGCCTCGGCCTTATCCTCGTCCACCCTATCACAAACCTCCCGCAACATCAGGGATTGCTTCTGGAGTAACCATGTCACCCGCCTCTTCATCTCCTCGGCATCCCGTGGGTCGCCCAGGTATTCCGATATGTGGTCCACTGAAGGGGGGGGGGGGGGGCGAGTATCCCAGGCTGATGTCGACATCAGAGGAGGAGATCGCATTGAAGCCTGCAAAAGTAGGAAAGATCAGAAAAAGCAAGCGATCATAAGCAAGCGCACACTCACCAGGGGTTGGCACATCCCCCGCGTTGGTATGCGGGCGGGAGGAACCCGGCTGGCCCTGGAAGGGCTCGCCTTCAAGAGCCGCAAAAGATTTCCCTAGCCCGGGGGGTTGGCAATGGGGGAATCGCGGGAAGGGCAAGCCCCAGGGTCGAGGGGCTGGCGACCCGCTCAGTCATCCGTAGAGAGGAATGCCCCGGTTCCACTCTCCCGCCTCCGCCTCCGCCTCCGAGGGGTGCCCCCTGTGGGTAAAGAAAAATTAGAATCAGAGTAATAGGTCAGGCAAGAGGCCCGCATACCTCATGGGCGGCCTCGGCAACGGCAGCCGAACTAGACGCGGGGGCTCCATTCTGAGGAGACTGCCGGATCATCTTCCCCTTCTTTGGTTTGAAAGGGACTAAGTGATCTGCGCGCTAGCCAAGGAGCGGCATCAAGGACCTGCTCCCGCGTTCCCTCCCTCGCGGCCGCTAGGTGTGCTCGCATCTCTTCTGATATAGGCATCGCTCACCTACAATAGTCCGCAAGAAAGGTAAAGGAAGGAAGAAGGGAATTTTTCCTGTAGGCTCGGTGGCATATTTATAGCATATTTGTGGGACCCACCAAAAGATTCCCTCCAACTCAGCAAACACTCATCGAACACGTGAGGTTGGATGTTTCTTTCCGAGCTTTGCCAGGCTCAAAAAGAGCGGGGATTGTGTACAACCCAGTGTTCGCCGAGTGGGACCACCAGACGGGCGAGATAGGCAGGCTTGCGGGCCAGGACAGAGGTTCCGACATGAGTTTCTAAGGCGTTGAGTGGAGCTCGGCCTGTCGACGCCATCTTCCATGGCGTTGAGTGGAGCTCGGCCTGTCGACACCACTCGGCCTGTCGACGCCATCTTCTATGGCGTTGAGTGGAGTGGCCTGTTGACGCCATCTTCCATGGATTAAATCGTCAATTGTTAAAGACCACCTAACAAACTTCATCCGTTTAAACATAAAAGTGGATGTTCCTTAGGTGAGCGTTAATCAATGACGGTTTAACCCTCATATTCATGACCGCCACCACCGTGCCAAACGGAGCCTTAAAATCATCATTTTTATGTTTTGAAACGTGATTTCTACCTACAATAAAGGAACCCATTTGGTTCTTGAAATTAGAAAAAGTTGTGAAATGTGATGTGCAAGTCGTTTTTTATCTTTGTATATGTTCACCCCGTGTCGGGGTAGTTATGTCTTTTTTCCTTGCTTTTAGGTTTTTCCCTTACTCAAGTATATGTATGAGTAAGGGACTAGTTTTTATCATAATAATCTAATACATCCTCTTTTTCTCTCCACTTGGTATCAGAGGAGAAAAAAGAATCTCGTGCCCTAGCCTTCCCCGAGTTCAGATCGCTTTCTCCGTCTCGTCCCGGATCGCTTTCGTCGAACCCTTGCTCGGATCGCTTCCGCCGTCCTCATCGTCATGTCGGGCGGCACTCTTGCCCGCATCAAAGTGAGCTAAAGGGATGGCGGGCTCCCCTTCCGAGAGGTCATTGATTTTCTCCTCCTCCCCGGGTCGCCTCGCCACAAACCCGGGCGGGATGAAGTCGCCGATTACCGTGAGGAACTCGTCCTCGATGGTGGTGGTGGAGAAGAAAGGGTGGTCGGAGAAGGTCCATGCGCACTTTCCCCTTCCCTCAGTATCGCCACCACTGCCTCCCATCTCGCGATATGTTAAGAGGGCGGGACGCTGGAGTTCTCGCAAAAAGGAGGCGGGTCGGGAGTTGCAGGAAGGGGAGAAAGAACGGAAGGTCTTAAATGCGGTAGGTGAGAAGGAGCGTCAGGGCATATTTATTGGAAAGGAATGAGCGGAAAAACGTTCCATCGGCGGGAAACATGTGAATAGCAAAAATACGCCTTGACGCTTCGACTTCCGAACCCGCCGCTAGTTCCGCCAGCTCGCCACGACCCTACGAAAGTTATGCGGCAACGAGTCCCGCTGACCCACGTCCGCCCAAGTAACAGGTGAGCCGCGCTGACTCGCGTCCGCCGAAGTAACAGGTGAGCCGCGCTGACTAGCGTCCGCCCAAGTAGCAGGCGAGCCGCGCTGACTCGCGTACGCCCAAGTAGCGGGCGAGCCGCGCTGACTCGCGTCCGCCCAAGTGACAGGCGAGCTCTGCTGACTCACGTCCGCCCAAGTAGCGGGCGAGCCGCACTGACTCGCGTCCGCCCAAGTGACAGGCGAGCCGCGCTGACTCGCGTCCGCCCAGTGACAGGTGAGCCCCCCTGGCTCGCGTACGACAGAGAGGCGGGCAGGCCCAACAGGCTCGCGTCCGCCTAAGGAGGGGGTAGACAAGCTAGGGTACCTCGTCCACAGTCGCCTAGAGGATACTAAGCAGTTACAAGCTATGAAAATAATATACATCAAACATAGGCCCACCAGCGGGCGAGAAGTCTCAAATATTTACAAATAAGAAAGAGTTTGATGCTCCTGAGAAAAGATAAATCAAGTTCGTAGTCCTATCACGCAAGCTGATCCAAGAAGCAGGTGCGACCCGTGCCTGCCGACCGATAGCAAGGAAGGGGCGGTGGCTCAGTACTGAATCCACTTCCACCTGCCCCGCCCCCGCGCCCCGGAGCGGGGCGGCACGCGAGGATAAAAGTACTCACGGACCGCCAATAGTTCCTGCTGAGCCAGGTCGACCTACTCCATGGCATGCCTGAGCCGCTCCTCCGCTCGCGTAATGTGCACCCCCGAAGAAGTCGTCCCGTCGTCGTTGTCTGGGCGCCTCATGCCCTCCAGGACCGCGAATCACTCCTCCACCTCGGCCTTATCCTCGTCCACCCTATCACAAACCTCCCGCAGCATCAGGGATTGCTTCTGGAGTAACCATGTCACCCGCCTCTTCATCTCCTCGGCATCCCGCGGGTCGCCCAGGTATTCCGATATGTGGTCCACTGAAGGGGGGGGGGGGGGGGGGAGTATCCCACGCTGATGTCGACATCGGAGGAGGAGATCGCATTGAAGCCTGCAAAAGTAGGAAAGATCAGAAAAAGCAAGCGATCATAAGCAAGCAAGCGCACACTCACCAGGGGTTGGCACATCCCCCGCGCTGGTATGCGGGCGGGAGGAACCCGGCTGGCCCTGGAAGGGCTCGCCTTCAAGAGCCGCAAAAGATTTCCCTAGCCCGGGGGGTTGGCAATGGGGGAATCGCGGGAAGGGCAAGCCCCAGGGTCGAGGGGCTGGCGACCCGCTCAGTCATCCGTAGAGAGGAATGCCCCGGTTCCACTCTCCCGCCTCCGCCTCCGCGGGGTTCCCCCTGCGGGTAAAGAAAAATTAGAATCAGAGTAATAGGTCAGGCAAGAGGCCCGCATACCTCATGGGAGGCCTCGACAACGGCAACCGAACTAGACGCGGGGGCTCCATTTTGAGGAGACCGCCGGATCATCTTCCCCTTCTTTGGTTTGAAAACGGGACTAAGTGATCCGCGCGCCAGCATAGGAGCGGCATCAAGGACCTGCTCCCGCGTTCCCTCCCTCGCGGCCGCTAGGCATGCTCGCATCTCTTCTGATATAGGCATCGCTCACCTACAATAGTCCGCAAGAAAGGTAAAGGAAGGAAGAAGGGAATTTTTCACGTAGGCTCGGTTAGGCCTGAACAAAAAGCCCGATCGGGCCGGTCCGGACCGGGCCCGATCGGGCTTTTTCATATATCGGGCCGGGCCGGCCCGGTCCTCCCCTGCAATCGGGCTGGTCCGGGCCGGGCAGGCAACTAAAATATGCTGCCTGCTCCGGCCCTTCAGGCCGGGCCGGGCAGGACCGGGCCGGGCAGGACCGGGCCGGTCTCGGGCCCGAATCGGGCCGGCCCGATTTTCTTTTTTTTTTATTAATTATTTTAGTATAATTATAATTTATATATAAATAAAATTAATAATTATAAATTATATTAAGGTTAGATTAGTTATAATATATATTTATTAATTATTAATTTTATATATTACTATAAATTTATAATATATATTTATTAGTTATAACTAAATAGTTATATTATAATTTATATTATTATAAATAGTTATAATATATTATAATATATATTTATTAGTTTATTACTATTAATTAAAAATTCATTAAATATATATTTATTATTTATATATTATATTATTAATTATTAATTATTATTATATATTTATATTTAATATTTATATATCCAAAAAATGAAAAAATAATACTTAATTTTAATAGCATCCAAGATTTCAAGTAGTCATACAATTGCACAAAAAATTTAATCAAAAATTTTTATTAATATTAAAATACAAAATTTAAGTCATACAATTGCACAAAATACAAAATACAAACTTATGATTCTTATAAAATTTAATTAAAAAAATTTACATATATCAAAAAAATTTACATTAAGAATTTAAGATTGCCCGATTTAATCATCTTGTAGATTCATTGCGTCAATTTCGTCTTCTATCTCCTCCGAGCTATCCTCCAATGCTGTTATGTGCTGCTTCCTCTTCATAGCATCCAAGTAGTGCTTGTAGCATATGCAAATCTCCAGCGATTCTTCGTTAAGCCGGCTCCTCCGCTCGTTCAAAACCCTGCCACTAAGAGAAAAAGCGGACTCCGAAGCTACTGTACTAGCTTGGATAGTTAGTAAATCACGGGCCATATAGGCCAAAACAGGATAGGTATTAGCTTTACCTTTCCACCAATTTAAGAGATCGAAGTTTTCGATCTCGTCCGAACTCATAAAATCGCTAAATTGTGTTTTTGTATATAATCCTAATTCATCTAAACTACCAGATGTGCGCGATTTTTTCCTAGAAGCTAAATCTAAAATTTTATTTTTAAGACTATCCTTTGTTTTGGGTTGTGTTATTTCTTCGCGGGGTCGTGACCCGTATAAGTTATTGTAATAATTATAACTTTGTGTAAAAAAAGTAGTAAAATTTGTAGTACTAACGGGGTCATCATCATCATAATTTATATTTAAGGTTAGATTAGTATTGATTTCATCGATCAAATTTTTTACGCCTTCTACGTTAAGTAGCGGATTTAAAGCGGCGGCGCACGAAAACATAGGCGGTATAGCTCTATAATATTTTAAAAAAATTTCTTCCATTATTTTAATTAAAGGAGCCCAACCTTCGTGTTGTCTATAATAACTAAATTTTTGTGTGATATGTACGAAATGTTCAATTACTAATGCGCTCGTTGGATAATACACTCCAGATAAAGAAATAGTGGCCCTATAAAAACACTTTAGTAAATCTAGATAATGTTCTATAATATCCCAATCATTTTCACCTAAATTGTGTTCAATATTAAGCAAACTATAATATTCCATTAGAATTTCTTTTTGTAGAACGGCTCTTTTTAACATTTTATAGGTTGAGTTCCATCTAACCGGCATATCAAATTCGGGTTTCAAATATCTCTGACCTTGTGCTTTACAAAATTTTCTAAAATCTTGAGCTCGTTGTTTAGTACAATAAATAGTTTTTAACATGTTTCGAATTTTATTAATATATTCTTCCATTCCCTTTAAACTATCCTGTACAACTAAATTTAGGACGTGACAAACACATCTAGTATGAAAAAACGCGCCGTTGAGAAATGGTTTTAAATCCCGTTTTAACAATTCAATTACGGCGCCATTATTGACGGCGTTATCAAGAGAAATACTAAATATTTTATCGTTAATTTTAAATTCCCGCGCACATTTCATAATAACTTTATATAAAGCTACAGCCGTGTGCGGGTATTCAAAACCTGTAAAACATATTACGCGTTTATTTTGCTCCCACGAAATGGGATCAATCCAATGACAAGTGATGCAAAGATAAGATAATCCTAAATTTAAATTACTCGTCCAAACGTCGCTCGTTAGACTCACACGTCCTTCGAAATTTTCAAAATAGTTAATTAATTCTTCTTTTACTGCTAAATAAAATTTAAGCGCGTCACGCCTTAAAGTAATTCTACTAACCTTTTGGTATTTGGGTTGAAGCCCCCCATGTATGTACTCCGTCGCGTCGTCATTGTCGAAGACGCTGAATGACAGCCCGCGTTTGATGACGAACTGCGCCTGCAGCTCTCGCTGTCGCATTTGATCGTACGTCCAAATCTGTCCTGCTCCAGAAATTTGGGCTTGACTTGACTCGGGAGGAGCTTGTTTCGACACGCAAGACTTCTGGTGTCTAACAAGCGTCGAGTTGCCGGTGATGGATAGCAGCTTCGAGCACAACTTGCAGCGCGCTCTCCTTTCGGTCCCGACTAGGACCATCTCGAAATGCTCCCAAATACTCGCTCTACGATTGTGCTCCACTACCGCAGCCGTATTTTGGGAAGACGACGCCATTGGGAGAGCTAAGAGAGAAAGAGTGAGAGAGAGAGAGTGTGAGAAAAAAGAGAAGGGGGGGGGTATTTATAGGATTTTTTTTATTTTTTATTTTTTATTTTTTTAATTTAAATAATATAATAATATAATATTATAATATATTAATTAATTAATATTAATAATAATATAATAATAATAGCAGCCAACGGCTCTCATTTTGAGAGCCGTTGGCTGCTCTCATGGCAGCATGGCTGCCACGTGGCAGCCATGCTGCCATGAAGAGCCTAACGACTCTTAAAATGAGCCGTTAGGCTCAATCGGGCCTAGCCCGAGACCGGATCGGGCTATGGCCGGCCCGGTCTCGGGCTAGCCCGATTTTCGGGCTTTACCCGGCCCGGACCGGGTCGGGTACCGGGCCGGGTAATAGCTTGAAACCGGGGCCCTTTCAGGGCCCCGGGTAAGGGCTCGGCCCGGTTCGGGCCTGAATCGGGCCGGGCTTGACCGGGCTTTGAC
This sequence comes from Platanthera zijinensis, assembly GCA_039513925.1. NCBI lineage: Eukaryota > Viridiplantae > Streptophyta > Magnoliopsida > Asparagales > Orchidaceae > Platanthera > Platanthera zijinensis. Next base: position 46,150,141 of record CM077082.1, read on the forward strand.
CGGGCCGGGCTCGGGCCGGCCCGTCAGGCCCGGTTTTTTTTTTCACACCTAGCCGTTAGGCTCAATCGGGCCTAGCCCGAGACCGGATCGGGCTATGGCCGGCCCGGTCTCGGGCTAGCCCGATTTTCGGGCTTTACCCGGCCCGGACCGGGTCGGGTACCGGGCCGGGTAATAGCTTGAAACCGGGGCCCTTTCAGGGCCTCGGGTAAGGGCTCGGCCCGGTTCGGGCCTGAACCGGGCCGGGCTTGACCGGGCTTTGACCGGGCCGGGCTCGGGCCGGCCCGTCAGGCCCGGTTTTTTTTTCACACCTAGGCTCGGTGACATATTTATAGCATATTTGTGGGACCCACCAAAAGATTCCCTCCAGCTCAGCAAACACTCACCGAACACGTGAGGTTGGATGTTTCTTTCCGAGCTTTGCCAAGCTCAAAAAGAGCGGGGATTGTGTACAACCCAGTGTTCGCCGAGTGGGACCACCAGGCGGGCGAGATAGGCAGGCTTGTGGGCCAGGACAGAGGTTCCGCCATGAGTTTCTAAGGCGTTGAGTGGAGCTCGGCCTGTCGACGCCATCTTCAATGGCGTTGGGTGGAGCTCGGCCTGTCGACACCATCTTCCATGGCATTGAGTGGAGCTCGGCCTGTCGATGCCATCTTCCATGGCGTTGAGTGGAGCTCGGATGCCATCTTCCATGGCGTTGAGTGGAGCTCGGCCTGTCGACGCCACTCGGCCTGTCGACGCCATCTTCCATGGCGTTGAGTGGAGCGGCCTGTCGACGCCATCTTCCATGGCGTTGAGTGGAGCGGCCTGTCGACGCCATCTTCCATGGCATTGAGTGGAGCGGCCTGTCGACGCCATCTTCCATGGCGTTGAGTGGAGCGGCCTGTCGACGCCATCTTCCATGGCGTTGAGTGGAGCTCGGCCTGTCGACGCCATCTTCCATGGCGTTGAGTGGAGCTCGCCCTGTTGACGTCGTCTTCTAAAACGTTCAGTGAACTTAAGCCAGAGTTCCTCTCCGTTTCTCACCCGCCGGGCAGGCGAGCGAGCCAGGACCGCGAGCCCTCTCCCGCCGGGCAGGCGAGCGAGCAAGGACCGCGAGCCCGCTTCTGCCAGAGAAGGCGGGCGAGCCGCGCGAGCCAACCCGCTTCCACCTAAAGAGGGCGGGTGAGTCGAGCAAGCTAGCTCGCGCTCGCCTAAAGGGAGCGGCGAGTCGCGCTCGCCAGCCCGCGTCCGCTCGGGCTAGTGACGGGTTGGTCCCGATTTCCCCAGGAGTGGGGTGCAGGTATCATTTGGTTAATTTAATTCGGTCCGTTAAAAGGTATTTAGGTTTGCATTTAGCTCTTCAGAACAACAGAGTTTGGTTGTTGACAGACCACTTTTGGCTGCATATAGCCATTCAGAATAGCGGAGTTACGCTGTTTGCAGGCCAGGCTTTAAAAACTATAAATAGACCCAAGGGGGTACCTCAGAAGGCAAGCTTTCAAGCATTCCAACTCTCTTTCTCTTTGATCTTCGAGTGCTTTCTGAGGTGCCCTTAGCTCAACACAGACTAAGGAGGGGAAGCGCTCTAAGATCTTCTGGGTGTGTGGTGAGACCTCTGTGTTGGAGCCTTTGATCAGTTTCCGGTTCCAAGTCTTTGGTCATTCAAGCTCGCTAGGGAGAAGTAAGTGTGCGGTCACCTCTTCCCCAAGGGTCCGAACTCCACAGAAGTCGATTTCCGGTTTCAACAACTGGAAGCTCCACTTCTCTTGCCATTGTTGCTATGCCTAATGCTCATGTGGCCACCAGCTCACCTTCTGAATGTGTGCTCGACTCTGGTGCTACTTACCACATGACTGGGTCCTCCTCAGTTTTTCTCTCTTATACTCCTTTGTCTGGTAAGGAGAAAGTTATTTTTGCTAATGGATCGTTGTCCTCTATTGCGGGCAAGGGCAACATTTCTCGTTCTCCGTCCATATCTCTTACCTCTGTTCTTCACGTCCCATCTTTTCCACACAATTTACTTTCCATCAGTAATCTTACGAAATCTCTTAACTGCTCTGTAACATTCTTTCCAGATTCTTGTGTTTTTCAGGAACTGGGTATAAAGCGGAACATTGACAGTGGTAGGTGCAGTGGCGGCTTGTACTACCTGGACACTCCTCCCCGTTCTCAGGCCCTTTCCAGTTCTACTGTTACTGCAGAGGATGTTCTCCGTTGGCATCTGCGTTTGGGACACCCGTCCCCCGTCTAGCTGCAAAAATTATTTCCTGTTTTTTACTATTTCTTCAAAAAAATTCTTGTGATATTTGTGATCGGACTAAACATGTGCGACAAATCTCATCACATCTTTCTTTTCCTAGTAGCACTCCTTTTGATGTTATACATTCTGATGTTTGGGGGCCGTCCCCCGTTATATCGTTGACTGGTTTTCGCTGGTTCGTCACCTTTATTGATTGTTTCTCGCGTACTATATGAGTTTATCTATTAAACAAGAAAAGTGACGTTTTTCCGTATTTTCAAGTCTTTCATAACATGGTGAAAAATCAATTTAATGACACTATCCGTGTTCTTCGAAGTGATAATGGAGGGGAGTATGACGACCGTGGTTCCTTTGACGTCTACCTCACCTCTTACGGTATCATCCATTAGAAAACTTGTGCTTACACATATACTCAGAACGGAGTGGCCGAACGAAAAAATCGGCATCTCCTCGAGATTGCTCGTTGTCTCGTCTTTGACGATGCATCTTCCTAAACCATATTGGGGTGATGCGATGCTTACTGTTGCACATCTTATCAACCGTCTTCCTTCTCGTGTTCTCTCATTTACTACTCCTTTAGCCCGTCTCTCTACCTTTGGCGTGGTTCATACTTCCCATTTGCCACCCCCTGTCTTTGGGTGCATCTGTTACGTGCATGTACACCAACCCCAACGTGACAAACTTGACCATCGGGCTCAACGTTGTGTCTTCCTTGGCTATTCCTCCACGACCAAAGGGTATCGCTATTATCATCCCCCTCCCGGCGTATGTTCTATACCATGGATGTTACCTTCCGTGAGGGAGAGTCCTACTTTCTGTCCTCGACTCATGTTCTTCGTCAAGGGGAGAGTACTACTACGGATGATGCTACTACTGTCCACCTGCCTCTTCTTCCATCCTCTTCCTCAATTCCTTCACCTCCTTCCACTCCGGTACTCAGAGCTCCTCCTATCCCGATATCAGACTCCTCTACTATGATCTCTCCTTTTCCCCATGTATACCACCGTCGTTCAGGTACACCCACCGCTCCACCTCTACCAGTTCCAACTTCGGACTTAGATTCTGATGATGTCGGCATGCATATGCCTCTTGCCTTGCTGAAAAAGGGTAAAGCTACTTTCACGCAACATCTGATTTCTAATCATGTGGCTTATAGTCATCTTACTCCGATTCATCAGACTTTTGTCTCATCGCTTTCTCTAGTTGTTATTCCTAAGACATGACAGGAAGCATCGACAATACCGACTTGGACACAGGCTATGCGTGATGAGATGTCCGTCTTGGACAAAAATCATACGTGGGATATCACAACTCTTCCTTAAGGAAAGAGAACTATAGATTCCCGGTGGGTCTTCTCTGTTAAGCAGAACTAAGATGACAAGGTGGAATGGTACAAAGCGCGTCTTGTCGCTCAAGGATACACCCAGACTCAATGAGTTGATTATCAGGAGACTTTTGCTCCTGTAGCAAAAATGGACTCTATTCGGGTTTTGTTATCATGTGCAGCTTGTCTGGACTGGGAACTTCATCAATTGGACGTGAAAAATGCTTTTCTCCACGGTGAGCTTGAGGAGGAGGTGTACATGAAACTCCCTCCTGGTTTTGTGAAGAAAGGAACTGAAGGGCTTGTCTGCCGCCTAAGGAAATCCTTATATGGCCTGAAGCAATCTCCAAGGGCCTGGTTTGGAAGATTTCTCACAGCAATGCTCAAGTTTGGGTACAAGCAAGCCCAATCGGATCATACCATGTTCATCCGGAGATATGAACGTGTTGTGGTGTTCATTGTCTACGTGGATGACATCGTGATTACTGGAAATGATACATGGGAGATTGTCAACCTCAAGACCCTCCTATCGACTGAATTTGAAGTGAAGGACTTGGGAAGATTACGATACTTCCTGGGCATCGAAGTGGTTAGATCGGAGCGGGGTATCTTTATATCCCAACAGAAGTACATCTCGGATCTCCAAAAGGAAACTGGTATGCTTGGTTGTGTTCCTGCGAACACCCCTACGAAGGAAAATGACAGAATTGATGAAGATGGTGATGGTGATCATGCAGATGTATCACATTACCAAAGATTGGTCGAAAAACTTATATACCTATCTCATACACGTCCCGACATTACGTATGCAATTGGTATTCTTAGCAGATATATGCATTCTCCTAGAATCAGACATCAAGAAGCGGTGTATCGTCTACTACTGTATTTAAAGAAAGCTCCTGGTCGCGGCCTCCTATTCTCTAGGAACAACAATTTGGAGATTGGGGTTTTACTGACGCTGATTGGGCTGGATGCCAAGATGACAGAAAGTACACAACAAGATACTGCTCCTTTGTTGGTGGTAACCTCGTAACGTGGAGGAGCAAGAAGCAGAATGTGATGGCCAGGTCAAGTGCAGAGGCAAAGTATCGTGTCATGGCCCAAGGCTTATGTGAGGGATTATGGCTGCGTACCGTGGTATAGGATTTATGTTTCCCTGTGACAGCCCCTTTTTCCTTATTCTGTGACAATAAGGCAGCAATTAGTATTGCTCATAACTCAGTCCAACATGATAGGACAAAGCATGTCGTAGTGGATCGACACTTTATTAAGGATCACTTGGATAAGAAAACCGTTGTTACTTCGTTTGTTCATTCAAGGGATCAGTTGGTCGATGTGTTCACCAAAAGCTTGGGGTGTGATGTGTTTACTGACGATATCCAAAAAATTGGGATGACTGATCTCTTCCGTTCGACTTGAGGGGGAGAGTTGTGAAATGTTATGTGCAAGTCGTTTTTTATCTTTATATATGTTCACCCCGTGTCGGGGTAGTTATGTCTTTTTTCCTTGCTTTTAGGTTTTCCCCTTACTCAAGTATATGTATGAGTAGGGGACTAATTTTTATCATAAAAATCTAATCCATCCTCTTTTTCTCTTCACTGAAAATTGTTTTATATAATGGTGTAATTTATTAGAGAGATTATTTAATTGGATGTAACTAGACATTAATATATATTTTAAACTCAACAAGCCTTAAAATTTGATCATAACTAATGTTTCCATTTTCAAATATATAATGAACAAACAATATCACTTTTAGAGATGCGTCTTCAAGCAACCAAATGAGTCTTGTAATGGGCCAGCACTCTCCGTCATCTGTTCATTTTATGCATTTTTATAAGTGTCACGTCAATGTCGTTATTAAGAATTAATATGCATGTCACGTCAATGTCGTTATTAAGAATTAATATGCATGTCGCATGTTTAAATTTCATGTAAGAGTATTATGCTAACGGATCCTCACTCTAGGACATTGTGAAGTTGGCTTCGACTCCCTCGTTGCATCCTATAGGTATAGGTTGAGCTCGACTCCCTTCGGATGTGTGTGTGTGGGGGGGGGGGGGGGGTGGGGTGGGGTGGGGGGTTATTCCATCCGGGGGATCTCCACGGAGATCACTCGGATAGTCCGCAGATCTGGTTCCAAAAACCCTTCGGATGCCCCTTATATATCCACCACCCTCGTCATTACCGTCCACCTCTCCAATCACATTACAGGAGACCCTTAACAAAGCCACAAAATAATTAAAAACAAAATCCATATTTAAACACGATTTCTCTCTTCAAGAAACCAATTGAGGTCTCAATTGCACGGAAGCAAATAATTTTTTTTTCCAAAGAGAAAGGGCGTACCATTTTAATGTGCCCTCAACAACGTATCACGCATCAGCTTCTCAGGGGCTGCTCCAAAAAGAAAAAAAAAGAGTTACAGTTGGTATTGTGTTAAAGAGCAGTTGGGACACAGTAAAATTTCAGATAAGACCAGCTACAAATTTACCTGGCAAACCAGTGAAAAATTTGAACTGACCCATAGCTTGCCTCACGAACATCTCCATTCCATTAACAGTAGCGAGTCCAAGTTCGTCAGCTTCACGGAGAAGTCTCGTCACTAATGGGTCGTAGATTGCATCAAAAACCAATGAATATGACTTCAAAGCATGCTGTAGATCAAGAATAGAACAAGCCGAGGGGCTGATTAAGAGACCTTTAGGTTCACTATAATTTGCAAATAAAATGCATGTAGCCTATGCCGGTCCCAAGCCTAGATGAAAAATGATGATGGTTGTGTTAAGTAGACGGTCAGCTTAAAATTTAGTTACCCTTATGAATATGGATCATTTGAGTGACAGTTCTTGTTGTTGCACATTGATATTGTGCACAAGAAAGAATAAGAATAAATTAATTCACTAAGAGAAAACCATTTTTTTTCTTTTTAAATGATTTATGCTATTTAATCCTTTAAAAGTACAAATAGAACACATTTACGTTTGGAAGTCCTGGCGCCTAGAGTTTTTATCAGGCAGCTAAATGCTTCCAAATAATATACAAAAAAATATGGAATTACACAGGAGAATACTGAGCGGATGCAGATCTCCAGGGTATTTTCTTTTTTCTCTTCAGATTGACTTGATTTATCCCTTTATTCATAAGATTATCGAGAAAGGATGTAGTTGCACCAGCCATTTGAAGAAACAAAGTTTTGCTGGCACTTGGACTTCTATGTTGTTATGAGAGTTTTTTGGCTGCAGGAGAGATAATAAGAGTAACTTGAAATGCCTGCCGCACAGGCGTATCATCAATAAATGTTATCCCAATTATTTGGGGTAAGGTTTATGAATCGTCATTATTCATTCAATTTTGCCGAGTGTTGCTCAAGGTGTTAACCAGGAGAACTTGAATCATCTTCAGCACCTTCATGCATTATCCCATGCTTCAAGTTAGTCTCTTCCATGCTAGTCCTACTTACTCATCTAAGTGATGTAATTTCTATCTTTTGTTGTATATTCTTCAAATCAGTAAAGTTTATGTTGTACCATTTTTTATCTTAGATAGATACCACTTCCACTATTTTTTAATCATTCGTACTGCAATTAGACCAGCGATACTCTATAGTTTTGAGTGTTGGGCAGTGAATTGTGTACATGAGCAAAAAATGAGAGTTGCGGAGATGAGAATGCTTAGTTAGATGTCTGGACACACGAGATTGGATAAAATTAGGAATGAAAGTATCAGGGATAAGACAGGAGTAGCACCAATTTCAGAGAAGATGCGAGAAGATCGTCTAAGATGGTTTGGGCACGTACAAAGGAGACCATTATTAGAGCATCGTGGGTCTAATTGCAGTACGGTAAAACTTGCCCTTAAGTTTTAGTGGTGCTTTACGTGCTTTACGATCACATAAGATCCCTGACGCGCCTCTCCACTTCAACCAACCTGCTTGGATTCTATGTGTCACATCTTTATCAATACCTCCATCTTTTTGAACTATCGATCCAAGATATTTAAAACACTAACTACGGGAAATATCTTGATCACCCAACTTAATAATGAAGTCATCTGTCCTTGTTGTACTGCTAAATTTAAGCTCCATATACTCCGTCTTTGCCCTGCTCAATCTAAAGCCCTTATTTTTTTAAGTATCTCGCCAAGATTCAAGTTTTGCGTTTACACCCTTGCGCTTCTCATCAACCAAAACGATATCATCCACAAACAATAAACACCAAGGTATTTTTACACTCAAAGTAAAAATCAACAATATTTTTATTATCCAAATTTCAGATCCATAAAAAAAGTGTTGCTCTAATAACGTTTTTATAAAATTTACCTTTCAAGTCCCAGGATGTCCTCTTCACATGTAGACCTAAGGAACTTCTTCATATTAATCACCCAAACATAAGTATAGAGGTTATATTCTCATTTTTCTAAACAATCAATCCAAGGTACATAGAACTATGCAATTAGGTACCTCTTTATCTTCTTCTAAGATGGATTGATTGCTAAGAATACTCCTACTTAAAGTGCAAATCAGGTGCACAAGAATATAAATGATTTTTTTAACAAAAAATAAACAATCAAATCAAATAGAAAATAATATTCATTAACAAGTTTGATTTGAATTCGTCTAAAGTTGGGTCTACACATGAGAATTGTAAAGACCCAAATTGCAACACGACGTTATGTAATGGTGTCGAGACACATATATGTGCATATCTAGTTAATAAAATGAAAAGATCAAATAAAAATATTTATGTTCATGTCATGTAATTGTGTATGGGAAATTATTGTGTGTCTCATGTCACGTATGTCAAAATAGAATACATAAATAAATAACATATGCATATATATAGATAGATTTACAATTAATTAAAAAGAAAATTGATGAAATTGGTGCACTAATAGTAAATTGTATGTATTAAGAGAAATTGAACCAAAGGTTAAACCTAATTAGGTTAGGCGGTGGCAATTTGACCGGTCAAGAGGTAATAAAAGAAATGCTAAGCCCTTCACCCGCTCCTGTCTACTTCCCAACAAACCCGCCGCTCTCGCCTTTCTTTGATTAAGATTCGCAAGTCACACCTTCTCTCTCGCTCTTTGGAGTGCTCGCTAGGGCACGACGAACTCCCACCTCCATGCATCCAAGACGACATTGAATCCCCTCTTTTATTTTCAACAAGGAAGCTCACGGTAGAGCTCGCCGTTGGTCGTATATGGCTCTGGATGGGCCGATTAGGTATTTTACTCTTTTGTTCTCACTATAAGCCCTCTTTTAACGAGTTACATATAGCTATTATTTTCTAATCTTTGAGTTAAATTAATGGTTTTTGTTTAGATGAGGTTAGGGCTTTGTTCTTCTTCCTCCCTCATCTCCATTTTCTTGAAATGATATTTATTTTGAAATTGATGAATGAATTTATTCGAGATGTTGAATGGTTATGATCTTCATGTGGGGAAGTTAGCTACAAGTTTAGTAATATTATTAAGGTGGTTTCTTTAATTGTTTTTGTTGGTCGTCTATGTGAATGGAATGAGTTTTGCAGATTTGATGTTATTCTATATCAATAGATTTTTTTGAAGATATGTGGAGAGTTCCTTCATAGTTCCTCTATTTAGTTTGGCCGACCATTGCTACAATTAATTTGATGTTGGCTTGAATGATTTAGAAGCATGATTAAGTGAATCCCAAAACTGAGTTTTATTTAGTCGGATGGTTGTTTGCATTGGGTAAAATTGATATGGTTTGTAGTACGTATGCAAGTGAAATGTGGATTTACATATAAATGCGTCGTAGATTAACATGTCGTTAATGAATGATATGATAACGGAAATTTTTGGACAATTGGCTGCCTTATACACACTCTCTTGCATTTAATTGGCGAATGAATTTGAAAAGAATGCATGATTAATTGTAAGTAACCGTTTATCAAGTCATTTTATGAATTTGATTGTGAATGTTATGAGAAAGTTGAGTGTTCATGCATTTTCACATGTTCGTCTTTCGATTTCGGACTTCATACAAAATAAGTTTAAGAACCTTTAGTTATCTAAATACAGATACGAATATGACGGAGAATGAAAAAACCACCAAGATGCACTAAGAAATGATAAAGAGAAGAGAAAACAAAGACGAGTTCTTACCTCTTTAAATATGCCTAGCTTTAAAGTTTTTCATAATACAAATTGTATAGTTTTCTCATGCCATATAAAGTCTCTTACTGATTGTGCAGTAACATGAAAATTGAAATTGATTAAATCTTCCAATCACTGAGAAGAAAATGAGATTCAGGAATAGATGATAAATTTGATATATCAAGAATCAAGTGATAAAGTCAAAGGAAAATTGTAAGTAAAGAAAACTTGTGTATAATTTGAGATAAATACAAATATTATAAGTGACATAACAAAAAAGAAAAGACAAAAGATGAATAAATATTATGCATATGGAAATGATGAGGGTTAACCCAGTTCTGTGGGGGGTGTGAATACCCATGGCAGAATACTTCAGAGATTTTTATGCGGCCATTAAAGGCTAGAAGCCGTTGAAGGCTCAGAGGTCGTTGAAGACCAAGATGCATTTTAACATACCCTTATGATTTCATAAATTAATAAAATTATAAACAAGAAATTTGAACCAGATAATTGAAATTTGAACATGAAGAAAGAGATTGATGATTGAAAGTGAATCACAGACATGAATGTAGAATGGATATAAATGATGAGATAACAGAATACATATAATGATATGAATGATTACGAATGGCATATGGAAGAAGATTGCATATGAACAAAAATACGAAAAATGAATTGAATATAAAAGAATATGAACATGAATATGTGTTGATATTGAAAACGAGTTGTAACAACTAGAATCATGAAAATGAGATTTAATTTGATTGATTAAATATGAGTGGCAAATTTGTAAATAACAAAGAATGAGTCCCCCCCCTGCTAAACCGAGTGGCCTCCTCTCCTCCAATAAAAATCTATCGGCCTAGGGTTCCCGCACTCAGCCGCTCCCTCACGTTTCCGCACGCAAGCTCCGCTCCCGATCGCTGCTCCCGTTTCCGCCAACGCCTTCTCCTCCTCCCCAAGCCGATGACAACTCCTCCTGCTTCCCCTCCTCTGGTCGGTGGCCCTCTCCTCCTTGGCCAGTTGCTTCCTTCTTCCCCCAAGGAGCTGCCCTTAGCCGCCCCCAACTCCTCCTGTTTCCCCTCTCCTTCTTCTTAAACTAGATGACACTTCATATGCCCTCAATTTTCCTTGCAATATATTTTCCATCATGAACTTACAAAATATTTACAAAGTTGTATCTCATTCTTCCTAATTCATTGTTATTTTCAGAACCTTCATCGAAAAAGTCGATTGCGACTTGGACAAAATGCGCACGGTCGTGTGGGGGGTGTGTGGTGGTGGTGGTGGTGGTGGGGGGGTTACCTTGGATGATCTTCCCACTTTCTTAGCAATTGCCACAAAGGTTACTTCAGTCGCATCAACATCTTGGTCATCATCTTCTTCATCATCTCCTACCGTATTTTGTGTCTATGTCTGTTTTAGAATGTGAAAGTATATCAATATGGCAAATATCATCATACTAATTTCCTTACTAAACTATGTAGGAGTTCCATATGCCTACTTGATTTTCTTCATCTAGATAAATAAGGTCACCGTTTCTCTAAGTTTGTTGGTGGAGGAAGTATGTATTTTATTACTTATATTGATGATTATTTTAGATGTAATTGTGTGTACCTTTTAAAAGAACGATCCAAACTCTTTGTTATTTTCCCTAAATTCTATAATGAAATTTGCACGTAATTTGTTATTGTTCTAAAAACTATTCAAACAAATAATGTGAAAAATATATGAACCAACAATTCCCTTTTTGTAGCTATCATGACATCATGCATCAGACAAGTTGTGCACACACATCACAACAAAACGGGACGAAAGAGAAAAAAAATTGTCAACTCCTTAAAGTTGCCCAAACACTAATATTTCAGATGAATGCTCCAAGATCCTACTCAGGTCATGTTCTCATTTCTTATGTTCACATTAATTGTATTTCATTTTCTACCCTTCACAGAAAGAAACCATTTCCCCATTATTCATCAAAATGGTACCTTTTTCGGCTCACCCCTCATGTTTTGTATGTATTCCTTCATCCAAACAACTGCATCTAGCCGTGACAAGCTCTCCAATCATGCCACCAAATATATTTTCGTAGGGTAATCTTCTACTCAGAAGGATTATCATTGCATTAACCTCATCTCAAAACATCAATGTCTCGCTCATGTCATTTTCTTCGAGTCTAGACCCAATCATATATCTATGACAAGACGTTTCCCATGCTCTTGAGATCACTCATCATATATCTATGATCTCTCTTCCATCCAACTCTATGTCATCTCTTCCTATAATTGATCTCTTTCAACAAAGCTGCAAAATAGGCTCAGTACAATGTCACACCTCCTGCACCATATCCTAGACAAATATCTCCTCCAATCATAAATTTTCATATCATTATAATGGATGTCATGCTCTTCTCACTCCCATAGCTCCTTCCACGCCAGCTAACCCCGTGACAGCTTCGAGGGCAGGTCTCTTCTCTTCTAAAGGTTTAACAGCATCAGATATATCAAATCAGGATGTTCTCATTCCTCTAAGGAAAGGAATATGACAGTGTACATAACATCTGATTGCTAATGTTACTAATCTCAGGCTTTCATGAAGACATCACACCTTAGCATTATTTTCCAGCATTGTCCCTACAATATATTACGAAGCTCTTCGTATACCTTACTGGAAAGCGGCCATGTATGAAGAGATCTATCTTGAAATCACAGGGTACCTAGAATCTTATTTCTATCCAGTCTGAAGGTGATATTATTGTCTAGCAATGCGTCTTCATCAAGTTTAAGTCTGACGATATAGTGGATAGATATTGTTACGGAGTGTAAAATATGTTCTATCCGAGTAAAAGAGGGGTCCTCCTCTATATATAGAGGAGGATTACATAACACGCTACGCAAAGAAAATACCATATCGTAACACTCCCCCTCAAGTTGGACGTGAGATATTAATCATGCCCAACTTGATTACAATCCTATCAAAGTTACTTCCATGCAAACCCTTTGTGAAAATATCCGCAAGTTGCCTTTCTGAGGGAACAAAAGGAGTACACACGACTCCTTTTTCGATGTTTTCTTTGATGAAATGACGGTCCACCTCAATGTGCTTGGTCCGGTCATGCTGGACTGGATTGTGGGCAATGCTGATAGCGGCTTTATTGTCACAATATAGCCGGATTGGTGTCTCTTCCACAAGGCCTAAGTCACTCATCAAGGAACGTAACCAAAGGCCTTCACATACGCCGTGTGCCATAGCTCGGAATTCTGCTTCGGCACTTGAACGAGCCACTACCTGCTGTTTTTTACTTCTCCAAGTGACTAGATTCCCACCAATTAGGGAACAATACCCGGAAGTTGATCTCCGATCATCAATGGACCCAGCCCAATCTGCATCAGTGTAAACCTCAATATCCAGGCAAGAGTTAGGAGAGAAAAGGATCCCACTCCCCAGAGAAGATTTAAGATAACGAAGGATCCGATGGGCAGCATCAACATGGTTGGTCTTTGGAGCATGCATGAACTGGCTGATAACACCAACTGCGTAGGAAATGTCAGGGCGAGTATGTGAGAGGTAAATCAGTCTTCCAACTAGCCTCTGAAATGCTGGAACATCATCAATGGACTTTCCATCTTTCCCCAATTTGTGATTAGCTTCAATCGGGGTGTTGACAGGCTTACAACCACTCATCCCTGTTTTTTCAAGGAGGTCCAAGGTATACTTTCTCTGCGAAATAAAGATCCCGTGATTAGACCTGGCCACCTCAATTCCCAAGAAGTATCTAAGTTTTCCCAGGTCCTTGACCTCAAACTCACTTGCCAATTTTTGTTTCAGGATCTTGATTTCTTCCACATCATTGCCAATGATCACGATGTCATCAACATAGACAATGAGAATCGTGAGTTGGGTGGCCCTCTTCTTGATGAACACGGTATGATCCGCATTACTCTGGTGATATCCAAATGAGACCATAGCTTTGTGGAATCTTCCAAACCAAGCATGGGGAGACTGTTTCAGGCCATATAGGGCCTTCTTTAATTTGCACACCTTTCCTTCAGAGCCGCTAGATATAAGACCTGGGGGAAGGGTCATATACACTTCCTCATCAAGGTTCCCATGGAGAAATGCATTTTTAACATCAAGTTGACAAAGGTCCCACCCTTTGCAGGCAGCGCAGGATAATAGAACCCTGATAGTGTTCATCTTTGCTACTGGGGCAAAGGTTTCCTGGTAATCCACCCCGAAGGTCTGAGTATAGCCACGTGCCACCAACCGTGCTTTACATCTTTCGATCACTCCCTGAGGATTCTGTTTAACCGTGAACACCCATTTGCACCCAACGGTCTTCTTCCCAAAAGGAAGCTGCACCAAATCCCAGGTGTGGTTCTTCTCAAGGGCCATCATTTCCTCAAGCATTGCCCCTTTCCACTCAGGGATCCCAATAGCTTCCTGCCAGGACGAGGGTATAGTGATGGAAGCCAGGGAAGATATAAAGGTCTTGTGGGCAGTGGAGAATGAGTCATAAGACACATAATTTGAGAGAGGATGCTTAGTGCAAGATCTGATACCTTTTCGGAGAGCAATGGGAGCATCAGATGAACCCGATTCCGGATCCAATGATTGATCTGGTCGAATGGCGTGGTCTTGTGTGCTTGGCCCTTTGGACCGCCGAGAGTACACCTGCAAGGAAGGCACACCCGGGCAGATGGGTGGAGGAGGCACATAAGAGCTCACTTCCCGAGGTAAAGACTCTCCCCTGAAGTGAGGGATAATAAGGTGGAGGAACCGGTAAGGGAGTAGTAGGGGAAGGAGCAGAGGTGGTGTCAGCTGTAGGGGCATAATATGACTCATACTCATGGAAAGTAACATCCATGGAAACAAATACCTTCCGGGTAGGAGGATGAAAGCATTTGTAGCCCTTTTGCGTCGCAGAATAACCAATGAAGACACAACGGAGGGCCCGCTGGTCAAGTTTAGAAGGGCGAGGATGATGAATATGAACAAATCAGACACACCCAAACACCTTAGGAGGAAGTGTCGAGGGTGTGAGGTGTAGAGAACCCAGAGGGGTATCATTCCCAAGGACGGGCGTGGGCATGCGATTAATAAGGTAGGCCGCGGTAAGGACAACATCACCCCAGTAGTATTTAGGAAGATGCATGGTGGATAAAAGACAACGGGCAACCTCCAACAGATGTCGGTTTTTTCGCTCGGCAACACCGTTCTGAGCGGGAGAATAGGGACAAGTAGTTTGATGGAGAATACCGTGATCGGCAAGGTAGTGAGAAAAGTGGGAATCGATATATTCCCGACCGTTGTCACTACGGAGAATTTGGATGTTTGTGTGAAATTGAGTGGAGACCATTTTGTGAAATCGTTGAAAAGTAGGAAAAACATCATTTTTGTTCTTGAGCAGATACAACCAGGTGGTACGAGAAAAACAATCAATAAATGAAACAAACCAAGCACAGCCAGAAATAGATTGAACAGGAGAAGGTCCCCAAACATCAGTATGAATAACAGAAAAAGGAACAGAACTAGGTAAAGAAACATGACTGAAAGCATGACGCTTATGTTTACTAGTAGCACACACATCGCACAAAAAGGAATTAAGAACAGTAGTAGAAACATGCGGAAACAACAATCGCATCACAGAAATAGAGGGGTGGCCCAGCCGACAATGCTGAGAATAGAGCGGATGAGAAGAAGCAGATAGGAGAGCCCGAGGTGGTGTCGCCGTTCCAGAGTCAAGCACATAAAGACCATTGACCAAGCTACCAGAGCCAATCACCTTCCCCGTCGTCAGGTCCTGAAAAACACAAGAGGAAGGAAGAAATGTGACCGAGCAATTCATAGAGTTTGTTAAATGACTAATGGACAGTAAGTTGCGGGTAAAACTGGGCACATGAAGGACCGAAGACAAGAGGAGGGAGGAACATGAGATGGAACCCTTGCCGGCAATGGAGGAGAGGGAACCATCAGCAATACTCACCTTATCCCGGCCAGACAGGGGAGTATAAGAAACAAAACCTGAAGCGGAGCCGGTCATGTGATCAGTTGCCCCGGAATCAATAATCCACTGCGAAGAGGTCATGGACTCAGCAGAGTGCGCACCGGGAGTCCCAGTGTGAGCATAAGAAGAGGAGGATAAGGCAGTCGGCTCGGTCGAGAGACCCTGCATCATACGACGGAGAGCAAGCATCTCTTCCGCCGAGAAGGAGCCAGTAACAGCATAGGGATCAGGTCCAGAGGAGACGTCCACAGAAGCATCAGTGAGATGAGCCGAGCGAGGAAAGGTATGGCGACTGGAAGTCCTGCCAGAACCGCGGCCGCCACGAGTGGAACCACCCCTTGGTGGCGGGAAACCATGGAGCCGAAAGCAAGTATCTCTGGTATGATGATTCTTCCCACAGTAATCACAGACCAGGTGATCTTTGTCAGGACCTCTCATCTTAGCATCACGGGGCGGACGAACACCAAGTATAGAAGAACCAGCAACAAGAGCAGAACTCTCCGGAAGGGAGTCAGGAACCAAAGACTGTCGACGATCAAACTCCTGCTGCACAAGACTGTAGACCTCAGGAAGGGATGGAAGCAAAGTACGACCCAAAATCTGAACACTGATCTGGTCAAAGTCCCGATGAAGCCCATGAAGAAACTCAAAAATCCGATTGCGCTCCTCCCGGGCACGAACCATGGCTTCATCAACCGGACTGGTGAAAACGAGCGGATCAAAGTGATCGTACTCCTGGTATAACTGAGTAAACTCCAAGTAGTATACAGACGGAGGGCGGTCACTTTGGCGAAGTAAGGAGATCCGGCGGCGCAGCTGAAAGATCTGAGCAGCATTGCCCCGTCGAGAGTAAGTAGCCTCAGCACGTCTCCAAATATCAGCAGCGGTGTCAAGAAACAAGTAGTTACGAGCAAGAGCCTCCTACATAAAGTTGGTAAGCCATGACATAACAAGAGAGTTTTCCGAATCCCAAGTAATCCATTCAGGAGATGACGTCGCTGGAGCCGGAATCTGACCAGTGACATAACCGAAGAGACGGCGGCTCTTGAGTGCCAAAGTAATGGACCGAGACCAAGACAGATAATTGGAGTCATCCAAACGAATAGAGGTGATTTGAGGCGTATTTTGATCATGTCCACCACGGAGAGGGGCCGGCAGAACGGGTACCGCGGCGACGGGAGGAGTGGCCGAATCTGAGATGTCAGACATCGTGGCTCGAGAATAGAAATCTGGAGACCACTGGGGGATCCGCAAACAGCTGTCTAGGAGGGGCATACCCGCATCAAACCGAGGAGGGGAATAGAAATCCACCCCATAAATCTCTGGAGGAGGAAACGGCACCGGAGAGGGGCAGAAAAAAGGCAATCAATGCATTGAAGACCGGTGCCAGAAGAAATCACTGGAAGCAGCACAGAGGAGGCACCAGAACGCGCGACCTGGAACGCCGGAGCCGCTGGAGCGCGCGATGCGCGACGCGCAGAGAGGACGAGCGTGAGCGGCGTGCGCGAGCGGAGAGGAGGAGCAGCGGTCGTGCGCGAGCGGAGGAGCAGCGGTCGGGCGGCGTGCGCGAGCGGAGGGGCAGCGGTCGGGAGCAGCGGGCGGCGTGCGGAGAGGACGAGCGCGGAATCGAGCGGCTAGGGCATCGCGCGTGCCTCTGATACCATGTTACGGAGTGTAAAATATGTTCTATCCGAGTAAAAGAGGGGTCCTCCTCTATATATAGAGGAGGATTACATAACACGCTACGCAAAGAAAATACCATATCGTAATAGATATAAAGCTTGTCTAGGTGCTAAGAAGTGCACTAAGATATACGGTGCTGATTTCTTTGACACGTTCGCTCATGTTGCTAGTATTAGCACTATTTGAGTACTTTTCTCTGTTGCAGTCAAGCAGGATTCGGAAATGTTCCAACTAGATGTCAAAAATGTATTTTGACATGGCGATCTCCACAAAATAGTCTATATGGAGGAACCTCCCGTTTGCATTGCACAGTACGTGTTACAAGTATGCAGACTGCAGAATGTCATATATGGCCTTGAACAAAGCACCAAACAGTGATTTGACAAATTCAATCATGTCTTCTCTACCGTTGGTTTTACATAATCAATGTTGATCATTCTATCTTCATCTAAAAGACGGACAATGGTCTTGTTATTCTTGTAGTATATGAGGACAACATTCTTCTTGTTGGCGATAAACTCTTCTGAAATAGAAAAAAGAAAAGAAAAATCTTCGGAAATATATTGTGACCAAAGATATAGAAGCTCAATATTTTTTGGGGGATTGAAATTGTGAGACACAACAATGACATGGTTCTTTCCCGAATGTATGCCCTGGATCTTCTTGAAGAAATGGGTCAAACCCAAATGCAAATACCCCATCTCCAAGACCCAAAGAAATGAATAAATTAATGAAAAAGATGGACAAAAAAGTACCAGAAAATAACAAAGTAAAATGGCATCGTCCATTCAGATCTGGATTGATATAATCATTGAACAAATCTATCATCAATTCGTTCTATAACTAGTAGTCAAAGCTCAAGATAAATTGCTATGACAAATTTAATCTTCAGCAGAATCTAGAATAGCAGGCAGAAGCTATTTATGGTCACTAATGTTAGGAGGAAAAACTACTCACATTGGATATAGGGGTTTCATGAATGTTTGGGTCCATTCCTATAGATGTTGTATTGGCGAGAATCATGCCCTCCTCTGGATGGAAATTCTCTAAATCGGTAAGTGATATAGCTTCTCCTCCAACTAGGTTGGCAAGTTCTCTAGCACGCTCTACAAGTTAGCACATAAAGAAAATTTTAATACCAACAAAATGAATCATAACACCAAAAAAAGTGAAGTACTGCTTTTATACACAAAGGAGGCAAATAAGCAGGAAAAGTGTTATGTTATTTCTCTTAAGAATGACACATCAAAAAGAATACATTATATTTATCGTATCAGGAACTGGAAATCCCAAGAAGCGCATGTAGTATAAGTGATGCAGTGGCAGGTATTGACTCGGGGTGGACACTCTAAATGCGGTCCAATATGCAATGAAATTTTATAATAATGCACAAAAAGCGGTACGATCAAAATGACAACAGTAATTAATTATATTTAAATTTGACAGAAGCACAAATGTTCAAAAACTTTAATTAAGGAAAGTAAGAAATGTTCGCAGACGAGCGAGACGCAACTGTTTTTAAGCACAAATAGAATAAAACCTACAAGTTACACGAACGACGGTACTAATAATAAATAAGAGTAACAACCATTACAGATATAGTGCCAAAATAAACAACGGTAAAAAATAAAACTGCATATGACTATTCACACGTGCAAGCGGCGACGATGATGAGAGTGGAGGGTATCCAAGATCACTGCGACATTGGGGCCGACTGATTTGAAGTGGATCCACGATAGAGGGGGGGGGGGGGGGTAGGGGGATTGGAATTAGGGGCCGGGGAGGCTCTGTGGGAGGAAGTAGGTCAACGGGTGGGGAATAGGGGTTAAGGAATGACTAGTAGAGGAAACAAGGAGCTGGAATGGAGGAAAATAGGTTTCACAATGGCCGGTGGAGGAAGAAGAAGATAGGGACGACTTTAGGCGGCGGTGGGCTGAGCGGGGAGGAGTGGAGATCTGGCAGCGGGGTGTTGACTGGAGTAGGGAATATCCGGCCGGGTGAAGGACTATGGGAGGCGCGCGGATGACACGACAACTTCTAACTGGTAACAGTGGGGCGGCGATGATTGAATCAGATGGGAACGGGCAGAGGCCGACGAGAGTTGAGGGTGGCGGTCGGGGCTCTGGGGAGAACGACGGAAATCGAGAGAAACAAAGATGGCGGCTTACGGTGATCGGTCGGAGGGAGGGCAGAGGCGGCGTTGACGAACCCAGGCGTCACACCTGGGCGATATGGTACGTGGCATCTCACCAGGAATAGGGACCGGCAGTTTGCAAGCAAAATGGCAAAACCTTCAATATCCACTCACACAAACCACCTGCATATAAATAACCCTAAAACATAACTGCTATATCAAAACTGAAAATACCCAAAACCACCTGAATCGGACAGTTCAAACTGTCTGGGCCGATCGGGGGTCAAATACAACTCAAAATATAAAAAATCATATATGAACTCGACTCGGATCGACCATCCGGACGCAACAACGGACTCTGATCGTCCAACTGGGCAGCGGATCACCGCCTCATGCGGGAATACACCCGTGTCAGTCGTGGCGCGTCATCAACTCCCCCCGACTTGAAAGCACTCATCTCTGGTGAGTGAAGACAGACGTACTCGCTGTGTAGCCGTGGGGCGAGTTTCTCGAGCTCCTCTGAAGAAATCCAAGTGGTATCGTGCAAAGGCCGACCGCTCCAACAGACAAGATAACACATTATATCTCGCCCAACCGCCGTGTATAAGTCATTGCCAATGATCTGAAAAACGTCGTTTGTAGAAGTAGGTGGCACTGGATGTAATGTATCTACGTCTGATAGTAATGTATCTCCATGTGACAGTAATGTATCTCTGTCTAACTGCTGTGTCTGTGAAACTATCGATGACGCAATGTGATCCTCATGGCATGACTCAGCAGGTGGCAAGAGAGGACTGGTGAAGGCAATAGGATGTGAAGGCTCATGCAGAGGGGCTATGATAGATGAAGACTCAGGTAGAGGTGTGGAATAAGGGTACACATACACGCGCTCCTCGTAGTAAGGAGTCAGATCCTCTACGTTGAATACTCGACTGATACCCATAACATGAAGGATGTCAATCTCATATGTGTTCGTACCAATCCGTCGTACGACTGTTAAGGGCCCATTCTGCGAGCGCTTAATTTCGTTGTTGGTCCCTACGGAACCCTCTCAGATCGAATGCAAATCAATATTTGTTCTCCTGCCTCAAAGATTTGTTTCCGCCTATGCTGGTCTGCTTGATCCTCATAATAATGATTACTAGCTACAATTCTTTTATGGACCGACTCATGGAGTACATGCACATGCTGTATGAAAGACTCTGCTAACTCCTCTGAATGATGTAAATCATACGATGGACTCAAATCATGCAACATAGGAATGTCTGGAACTATATGTTAATGACCATGCAAATTATGCAACAGATGCAAATGCCTGACGACTGACACGACAAACTGACAAATACATACGTCTAGTAGCAATGAACGTCCCTAAGGATGGGTGGTTTATCTGGAGATTTTTGGGCGGAGTGTAGAAAAACTCATCAAGCGTACAAGGATCACCAAACTGACGAACTGAGATATCGACAGTGAGTCGCAAGATCAGGATATGCCAAATATCTCCTAAAGGATGCAAATCATCGGGAGGTCTATCGGGCGGTCGATAGAAAAATTCAGCGTGAATAATGTCATCACTCGAAGGAACGTCGTAGATGGTGACAAAATAATGCGACGAACGAATATGATGGGTCCCTATCAAATGATAAAGCTCGTCAGGTGGCTCACTACGGGGTGTATACCAAAAGTCATCACGTGTGAGATGATCACTAGGGAAGATACATGACCCATGACTCAAGTACAGGCAGAGAAGCTCATCAAATGAGCCTCTCAGAGACTTAATCTCGAGGAGGTCAACAATGACATGATGATCCTCCAGGAGAAAAACACTAATAACGGTAGTGTCCATGGGAACAAGTAGCTCACTTACAACAAAGTCAATGATATCTTCATGAACCTCCCAAGAGAGTAGTGACTTATCAGGAGGCTTATCTAAAGGTTCAATAATGACATCATTAATAGTGGGATGATCCTCCAGATGAGTATCGTTGATAGAGGTAGTGTTCTCATAAGTGAGTAAGGCAGTCACTCTGAAGTCAACACTATGCTCTCGGCTCTCAGTAATGATGTGGCTCGAGATAATACTAAGGGAAGAGCGGTAGGAGCCCATACTCAAATGTGGGTCAATCGGTACCGTGCCGAATACTGGATCTCTAACCGAAAGGGACACTAGGTTTAAGTGAGTTGCGGTGGATGGATATACCATCAAAATGTCACTGGGTCGCTCGTCCTCACTCACGTGACCGCACTCACTAGTCATATTAGTATCGCTCTCCACTTGTATCATAAGGTCATGATCAGATTCGACTACAAGATCACATGGACACTGAGTCTCATTAAAAGAGGAAGTAGCAAAATCAGGTGTAAAGTTTCTCATATCAGTGGGAGCACTACTAGACGCATTGGTGGCTTGACCCAGATCCCTAGGCTTTCTTCCTAATGTAGATCTTATGTGTTCAAATTGAGCATCTAAGAGATCAAAGCGGTCAAAAACTAAACACTGAAATTCAGCCTCAGGTAACTCTTTGCGGAACACTAGGAGGGTCTTGGCATGCGTTGTGATCCTGGCGATGGTGACCTCTAAAGGGTTCTTGAGAGTCATCTAGACGGTAGTTCCAAACATAATCAGATTGTGCTCGTGGGTGGGCATGGTCCTTACGAACGTGCAATGGTGATCGCACGTATCTAAACTCAGATCACTCAACTAGAGGAGATGTGTAACGACGACGACCTGAAAGATACTCAACTCTGTCATAATAAAGTCACGAAGAGGTGTAATGATGATAACGTAAGGACCTCTCGCCGTGGTGATCGTCTCTAACATAACGAAATTGCGTCGAGGGGTCGACACGATCTCTAGGAGTGGTGTGCGATGAGCGATAAAAATCATCATGATAACATGAGGGTTTCACTAACGGGCCTCTATGAGGTCGGATATAGGTGGACTCAGGATCCCCAAATAGAAAAGACGAACAACGACGATAACTAGCCATAAATGAACCTAAAGACTCTATAAGACCTACCACTACGTTTATAAATGTGGCCAAACCTTGAGCTCTAATACCAATTTGATGCAGTGGCAGGTCGACTGACTCGGGGTGGATGCTCTAAATGCGGTCCTATATGCAATGAAATTTTATAATAATGCACAGAAAGCAGTATGATCAAAATGACAACACTATTTAATTATATTTAAATTTGACAGGAGCACAAACGTTCACAAAGTTTAATTAAGGAAAACAAGAAATGTTCACAGACGAGCGAGGCACAACTGTTTTTAAGCACAAACAGAATAAGTCATGCAAGTTACACGAATGGCGGTACTAATAACAAATAAGAGTAACAACCACTACAGATATAGTGCCGAAATAAACAACGGTAGAAAATAAAACTGCAAACCACTATTTACACGTGTAGACGGCGACGATGATGGGTGTGGAGCTATGTTATTAAAGGCGCGCCTAAGGCTCCAAGCTCAGAGGTTTGTTCCTCCGTGCACCTTATTTGCATCTTAAGAATATAAATGACGTGTTTGAGTGAGATTTTTGTTGTAAATTTTTTATTCAAAAATTAAGAAAAAAATAATATAAGAACTCAATAATTTTTAATCGATTTAGTATTTGTGAAAGATAATTGTGTGTTGAGACTTAGATATGATGCAAGTGACCGCATTGATTCTATTTTTTAAGAGATATGAATAATAGTAATGAATGCTTAATTAGTCTATGAATAATTTGATCGAGAAACTGAAATGATGTTTGATATTGATTATTTAAAATATATGTGGTTGCGCCTTGCCTTCGTCAGGCGCGCGTCTGCGTCTTGAGCCTTGCCCCTAGGCTCCAAGACCACTTTACGCCTTTAATAACTAAAGCTTCGTTTGATTGAGCAGTGGCGGGAGGAGCAAGCGGGTCCAAACGGAGCTTTCGAACCGGAGGGGGGAGGTGGGGGTCGAAATGGAGCGGGGGGGGGGGGGGGGGGTTCCTCCTTGCTGCGGGTGCAAATGGTGCAAACGGAGACGGAGTTTCGTTTGGTTACCCGCCGTCCGGTGACGTTTGCTCAAAATGCTAAACCAAATGAAGGCTAAGGTGTTGAGGGTATCCAAGATCATTGCGACGTCGGGGCCGGCAGATTTGAAGTGGATCCACGACAGAGGGGAAGGGAATTGGAATTAGTGGTCGGGAAGGCACTGTTGGAGGAAGTAGACCAATGGGTGGGGAATAGGGGTTAAGGAATGACTGTAATAGAGGAAACGAGGAATTGGAGTGGAGGAAAATAGGTTTCAAAATGGTCGGTGAAGGAGGAAGAAGATAGGGACAACTTTAGGTGTCGGTGGGCTGAGTGGGGAGGGGTGAAGATCTGGCAACGGGGCGTTGACTGGAGTGGGGAATATCAGGCCGGGTAGAGGTCTATGGGAGGCGAAAGATGCGGCAACTTCTGACTCGTAATAGTGGGGCAGGGATGATTAAGGCTTCATTTGGTTCGGCGGTGGCGGATCGATCCGGCGGGTGGAAACGGAGTGTTCGAATCGAAGGGGGGAGGTGGCTGCTCCAAACGGAGCTTTTTGGGGCGTTTCTCAAGGCGGGCGGGTGGAAACGGAGCAAACGCCGCCGGAGGTTCATTTGTTTACCCTCCTTCCGGCGGCGTTTGCCCAAAACGGAGTATCAAAACACCCAAACAAATAGAGCCTAAATCGGACGGGAACGGGCAGAGGCTGACGGGAGTTGAGGGGGGCGGTCGGGGATCTGGGGAGAACGATGGAAATCGAGAGAAACAAAGATGGAGGCTTACGGTGGTCGGTCAGAGGGAGGGCAGAGGAGGTGTTGACAAACCCAGGCATCGCACCTGGGCGGGATGGGTACCTGACGTCGCACCAGGAACAGAGTCCAGTAGTTTGCACGCAAAATGGCAAAACCTTCGATACCCACTCACACAAACCGCCTGCATAAAAATAACCCTAAACATAACTGCTATATCAAAACCAAAAATACACAAAACCACCCGAATCGGATGGTTTAAACTGTCTGGGCCGATCGAGGGTCAAATACAACTCAAAATATGAAAAGCCATATATGAACTCGACTCGGATCGACCATCCAGACACAACCACAGACTTTGATCGTCCAACTGGGCATTGGGCCACCGCCTCCTACCGGAATACACCTGTGTTGGTCGTGGCACGCCATCAATTAAGTAATTGTAAAATATAGTTAAGTACTAATTTTCTCTAAAGCACTTATTCAGCCTCTAGATTTGTGCATCTCTTGTATAAATAGGCCACAAGCATCTATGGATTAAAAAAACAGACAAATCTTTCCAACTTTTCCTTCTACAAGGTATCAAAGACAAGTGATCCATCGACCTAGCTCCTGTCGTTCCTCTTCTCTCATCAAGTGTCTAATCTAGTCAAGCTCTTGCTCCCATCAAGTCGTTGCTCCAGTCAAACATTAGATTCTATCGAGAATTTGATCCACCGAGTTTGTTACAGATGACGGGTATTGGCCTTGTTATAATGTGTTATTTTGGTACGGAGTATTTTTTGTATCGTGTAATGTTGTATTAGTTATCCCGATCTGCCTCCATCTATAGAGGGGATTAGGGATGCTTCAATGAATTGGATCTATTTTTCTCTCTTACGACATGGTATCAGAGCCAGCCGCTCAGTATCGTGGTTCCCGGATGACCTAGTCGCTGCCCGCTCCGTCGCGCGCCCGATTTTGCCCCCACCTACGGATCCCGCCACCGTTTCCTCTCTCAGTTCCGTACGCGCCTCCGCTTTCCCTCTTCCGACGCCATTTCTTCGTCGGCTTCACACAACACCCTTCCGTCGGGTCTAAGACCTCCGGTCTCCCGTTTCTTCTTCTTCTTCCTAGGGTTTGTAGCCCCTCTTCTTCCGATGTCGAACATGCCGTGAAGCTTTTGCTTCCTTCCGGCGCCGCTTGTCTTCTCCGCCACTGTATGTAGTGGATTTCTATTCCCCTCCTCTTCTACACTTGTATGTGTTCAGCGTAATCAGCCGTTCTTTGCTACTCTGAAAGATAGGGTAAGATCTGACAAACTCTAGAGAGGGGTGAATAGAGTTTTTAAAACTTTTTTGATTTATGCTGAAATAAGAAGTCTTTAATAAAATATGTTACTATGATATAGGTGTACGAGTGTACGAGTGCAGCAGATGAACAAAAAATAACTAAGCTACACAGCAAAACATATCACAGCACAAGCACACAGGAAGATCACAGCCACACAGACAACACAAGAATTTTTATAGTGGTTTCCCAAACTTGGGTACATCCATTCTTCTACCACCCTAGGTAGGAATCCACTACAGGTTTTGATCAGGTGACTGCCACCAATGAGCTTTTGATCAGGTGCTCAAAAACCAACCCAAGTCTTTTGGAAGGAGACTTGCAACCAGAATAATTTTGAAGGGAATTAAAACCCTGTACAGAGGTGGGGAAGAGAGGTTGATGGAAGTCTTCTTTTCTCAAATCAAAATGAGAAGACTATGTGGATTCTGTGGTGTTGTCAAAGCTCCCCCTGAAATCTTGAATGGTTCAGGAGTGGAAGCTTTGCTAAGGGTGAGTAGGCCTTCTGCTATATGATCAACTCTTCAGAGATTCTTTGACTGATTTGAATGTTCTTGTCACTTGTGATCCCTGAAAATCAAGAAGGTGAAGAAGGACTCTTGATTGTGATTGTTGTTCTTTCTTTTTCCTTTGAGAGCAGTTGATTTCTTGAGAACTGTATGCACTGCACTTGTTTTTTTTTCAAAAGGGTTTTCTGTATGTTCACTTCTTTCTGGCAGTGAGATTCTCAGATTGATAACTGCATCTAGGTCGAATTCAAAAACCTGCAATAAATGCTTAGCCGAAATCTGGGAAAATGAAGACGGCAAGAATGCTGTCATATATTCTATTTTATGTCTGTCCCGAGATATAAGCAATTACAATGCTGTCAGTAACGGCTCGATTCAAAAGATATAAGTGCATTGATTATCCAGGGAATTAACGGCCTATAATAGATATAAAATAAGAAGACAGAAAAGGAAAGAATAAATAACAATGTCTTACAGTTTTCGTCGACCAGAGAACAGCTTTCGTCGACCTGAGATCAACTTTCGTCGACCTGAGGTCAGCTTTCGTCGACCTGTGAACTGCGAACAACTGCACTGCATAAACTGACGGATACTGTGCTCTAAGTTCGTCGACCTGAGAATCTGAAATTAGTCGACCTTAGAACTTTTTCAAATTGACGGCGTTGAGATAACAACACATCTGGTGTTGAGTCGGTTGAGAGCGTTGAGTCATTGATAGCATTGAGAGCGTTGAGTGATCTTTGGCTCTGAGTAAGCTTTGGCTTTGAGTGAATTAAGGCGCTGAGTCGATTATGGCGCTGAGTGATCTTTGGCGCTGAGAGTTTAAGTGTTAGTCGACCTGAGAACAGAGTTCGTCGAGCTCAGCTCAGGGAATTTTATCTCTGAGTTAGTCGAGCTGAGCACGACAATCGTCGACCGGAGATCGACGAACGTAGATCTCCTTTTTCTAAAACTTGAATTCTCTAAGTCTTGAGTCTTGGGCAGTGTTGGAGGCTGACCCTTTGTACTGTTGACTCTAAGGACATGACCTAGACTCTAGAAACACATAAAACTTGACCCTTCTATACAACATGGGTCACAACCTAAGAAAAGAACCTAGCCCAAATCACCTAGGGGTTCCAACAATCTCCCCCTATTTGGGTGAGGTTACTCCAAACAGAAACAGAGAAAAAAAATTACAGGACAAAATGAAGTAGACATAGCATAAAACTGAGATAATTGATAGAGTAAATAAGCTATCAGTACCTTTATAAAGCTATGCACCCAAATTGTTCACAATAAAAGTAGAGACTGAAAATAAATAACATAAATGTCCTTGGGAGAATCAGAGGGTTTAGCAAATATAATTACTCTGTTAGGATCTTGTGTTTGCTTTACTGTCATAATCATATCTGCATCACCAAGTGTCTTTTGAGAAGTAGTTCTAGGAACAACAGCTTCAGGATGTAGATGCATGTATTCTTCAACATTAAACAACTTTCCAACTTGATATCTTTCAAATTCCTTTTTCCTGTAGCTTGACATTGTTGAGAATTGAGAGGGATCCTGACCCTTTTCTATAGCTTGTCTTATCTGAGAGAGAGCCACAGATTCTTGGAATCTAGCCATTCTGGTAGTTGGGCTAGTCTCAGGATCATAGGCTGGAATTGGAGGTCTTTCAGGGTTGTTTGCTTTGCTAGGAGATGAAGGAGGAGAGAATGTTGGCTTGGGGGCAAATTGCTGAGCACTGGATGAACTTCTAGAGGAGAGGTGATGTCTGTGTTGGTGCTGACTGTCTCTAGAAAATTGAGAAGGTCTTCCTTGTCTCTTATAGGTTTTGGTGAATGCAGGCTTGGGAAGTGCATCTGAGCTTTGAGAGATGGTTCCTGAAGCACCTGCAGCTGGAGGAGGAGGAGGAGGAGGATGCCTTCTGTATCTATGAGCAGGGGGAGGAGAGTATCTGCTTCTTTTCTTCCTTGCCTTCTGTTCATTTTTGGATAGCCACATCCATGCTGACATACCCTTATATGGAGTTATATTGTGCAGAATGTAGTAGGGAGTATCATTTGTTGGGTTGAGTTTTGGAGCAGGAGGAGGAGGAGCTTTTCTTTGAAATTTTCTTCCTCTTTGGATCCTCATCAGAGTCATTATCATCATCATCAGAAGATTGGGGATTGTCATATATATCATCAATCTGGCTTAATCCTTGGGGATTTCTTTACTTACTGGGGTAGGGACAATTTCAGCCTGAGCTGCTTCAGTTTCCATGGCAATGTCTTGAGCCATAATGTCATTCAGATTTGGGAGAGGCCTATCATCCATGATATAGGATGGCCCAGGTGGGCTAGATCTCTGAGCAGACAATATTTCTGGAGTAGCTGTCAAACTTTTCTTTACAATGTCTAACACCTCTGAGCTGACAGGAGAACTGTAGCACATTATTGCACTTGATGATAGAATGAGAAAGGTAAAAGAAATATAGGATCCAAATATTTTTAGCAAAGCTGCTAGATTTGCTTTGGGATTGATAATATAAACCCTTCCAGGCAAAATTTCTGGCAGGATGACCTCTTGAGTATTTGATACTATAATATCTGTACAATAAACATCTTGAGTATTTGACTCCATGTCTGTTTCCATAGCAGCTTTTGTTCCTACTGCTGGCACTTCTGTTGTTGCTGTTGTTGCTACTGCTGTTGCTACTGCTGCTTCTGCTTCTGTATCCATTGCAACTGGTTCTGCTGTATCTGAGACCTGTTCAACTAGTTCTGCTGCTGCTTCTTCATGAAGTATCTCCCCCTGCCTGGTTTCAGTAGATACTGAAGTCAGGCCCCTTTCTGAAGAGAGAGCAGTGGTGAGAGCAGAAACTTGAGCAGACAGAGTGGAAATGGATGCAGCAAGAGGGGAAATTGCCTCTGCTAAGATGGTCTGGAGGAGTGGTTTGAGAAGAAGAAGGAATTGTAGGATGGAGGGATCTAAGATTGTAGAGGTAGAGGTTGTGGCAGAGTCAGGCTGAATAGGGATAGAGGTAGCAGCTGGTGGTGAAGGTGGAATGGAAGTGTCTAGAGGGGAGTCATGTTGAGGAGAGAGAGTGTTCAGTGGAGATGATAATAAATTGAAGGAGGGGAGATCAACAACATGAGATGGAAGAGGGGATTGGGGAGGTGTAGACATTGGTGTATCATGTTGGGGGGAAGGTGTAGAGGAGGAGATATGTGTTGGAGATTGATGAATTGGGGATGATGAAGGTAGGGGAGTAGAGACTGGAAGATGAGTTGAAGCTGGGGTGTGTTGAGTTGCTGGCAGAGATGAAGATTGGAGAGCTGGAGATTGAGTAGTGGCTGAGGTAATGTTGGATGGAATGATGGTGGATGGGATCTCTTCAGAAGGGTGGGAAGTAGCTGGATTAGCCCTGGTACTTTCAGAAGCTGGGGTGGCAGAGGATGAAACCTTAGAGGGCTTTGTGATTGTCCTCTCCCACCTGCCAAACAAGGCACATGTGAGCCTTTTGCTGGCATTTATGAATGTGGTCTGGGAGACCAGCGATTCAGCGGCCTTCTTTGTCAAGAAGATCCCTAGGATCCTTCCAAAGTTTACTTCTTTCTTACTGTTCCTTTTTCTGATGAGATCAAAGATGACCTGTGCCCAGTTTAACTGCCTCTTGTTTACCACTGCACACATAATCAGAAATTGATGTCTGGTTATATAATCGTGTGCAGTGTGCTTGCCCAGCAAGACTTTCCCAGCAATATCTACGAGAAATTTGAACTCGGCAGATAGGTGCTTTTTCAGCAGTTTATTAGGGTTATCTCCAGAGTAACCCATCAGACTTAACATCATGTAATATTCCTCATTATCAATTTCTAAATCTTCTTCTCCATTCTCTAATCCAAAGATTTCAGTTAATACAGCGGGAGAGAGAGAGATGGCATTACCCGCTATAGATCCGGTCATCGTGTTGTCCTCGGTTATAGACGCAGTATATACCCACTCTCTGATTTCAGTGCTGGGTAACTTGATTATAATGGATAGCAGATTTTTCAATTTCTGGTCTTCCAACAGTTGCAGGATGTGGAGGAAGACTGGATCGGAGTGCTGGAAGGAGTCGAAATCGACGTCGAATCCGGTATCAAACTTAATTACCGCAAGAGCGCCTGCTGGAATCGCCATGAGTGCACCTGCAAGAGAGAAAACGAAGAGCAAGTGCAAAGGGAACTGAAAGCGCGGGATGGAGGTCGAAGAAAACCTAAATATAAGGTTTTCCGGAATATGAAATGACAAACTCCGGTCCACGAAAAATGAGAAAATCTTCGTTCTGAGGTCGACGAAATAATTTAGGGTTAAACAGTTCGTCGAACTCAGTCTGAAGGTTTGAAGACATTTCGTCGATCTCTGGTCGACGAAAGGTTTCAGAAGTAAGTTCGTCGATTTCAGTTCGACGAAAGTTACTTCACCAAGAGATTTCGTCGATCTCAGGTCGACGAAAAATCTCAAGAACAGTTATCAGTTCGTCGATCTCAGGTCGACGAAAAATCTCAAGAACAGTTATCAGTTCGTCGATCTCAGGTCGACGAACAGAGACAATTCTTTGACCATAGACAGAGCATTAGATTAAATCCTGATCATTTATCATACCAAGCTGACTGACAAAGAACAGATGCTTGGATGAGTCCAACGGCTTAGTGAATATATCTGCTCTTTGCAAGTCAGTAGAGATAAATTCAAGTTTAATCTTTTGTTTGTCAACACAATCTCTAATGAAGTGATGTCTAATGTCTATATGTTTGGTTCTAGAATGCAATACTGGATTTTGTGCGATTGAAATAGCACTTGTATTATCACATAGAATAGTTGAATTATTTAAGTTGACACCATAATCCAGTAGTTGGTTTTGTATCCACAAGATCTGTGAACAGCAACTGCCTGCAACCATATATTCAGCTTCAGCAGTGGATGTTGAAACAGATGTTTGCTTTCTACAGAACCAAGATACAAGTCTGTCACCAAGGAACTGACAAGTTCCATAGGTGCTTTTCCTGTCTACTCTGCATCCAGCATAATCTGCATCAGAGAATCCAGTTAACAAAAATGCTGATTCTGTGGAATACCAGAGGCCTAGATATGGACAACCTTTTATATATCTTAAAATCCTTTATAAGAAAATAAGGTGAGATTCTTTAGGGTTCACTTGGAACCTAGCACAAAAACATGTGACAAACATAATATCTGGTCTGCTTGCTGTTAAATACAGTAGGGATCCAACAATGGCCCTATACCTGGTCTGATTAACTGGTTTTCCAGATTCATCAGCATCTACAACAGCATTGGCAGCCATGAGAGTTTTTATGGCTGAGTCATCATTCATCCCAAACTTCTTAATAAGCACTTTAGCATATTTAGACTGAGAGATGAAGATCTCATCAGAGGTTTGTTTCACTTGGAGACCAAGGAAATATGATAACTCACCCATGCTACTCATCTCAAACCTTGAGTGCATTAAGTCAGAAAATCTTTTGCACAGATTGGGATCAGTAGAACCAAAAATTATGTCATCCATATATATTTGTACTAAGAGAATTTTATCATGATGCAACTTTGTAAAAAGGGTCCTATCTACCATGCCTCTTGAAAAATCATGCTCTAAAAGAAAGCTGGCTAAGGTCTCATACCAAGCTCTTGAAGTTTGCTTTAAACCATAGAGAGCCTTATGCAATTTAAAAACTTAAGAGAGATGAGATGAAGAGATAAAACCTGGAGGTTGTTTAACATACACCTCTTTTTTGAGTTCTCCATTTAGGAATGCACTTTTCACATCCATCTGGTAGACTTTAAACTTTTTGAATGTTGCATAAACTAAGAAAATCCTTATAGCTTCAAGTCTGGCAACTGGAGAAAAGATTTGATCATAATCAATCCCTTCCTCTTGCTTGTATCCTTGAGCAACAAGCTTTGCCTTGTTCCTTACTATCACACCTTGGGCATCAAGTTTGTTTCTGAATACCCACTTAGTCCCAATTACTAGATAGCCCCTAGGCTTTGGAACTAAGTCCCAGACTTTACACCTCTCAAACTGGTTGAGTTCCTCTTGCATTGCAGTGATCCAGTTTGGATCTTGCTCTGCATCAGATATGGATTGAGGCTCAATTTGAGAGAGAAAACAGGCAAGCATCACATCAGGATTGAGTTGATGTCTGGTTTGCACTCCTACTGATATGTCTCTAATTACTTGAGATCTAGGGTGATCCCTAAGTGTGATAAGATGTCTCCAATTACTTGAGATCTAGGGTGATCCCTAAGTGTGACAAGATCATTAGGTGGAGTTGGTTCAGTGACAGTTATTTGATTTAATTCCTCTTGTGGAATTGTATCAACTGTTGGAGAAAATTGAACTGCTTCCACAGTCTCTTCTTCACTTTCAGCTTCTGATATAGCTTGTGAAGAGGGATGTGTTTCAACCCTTGAGGTAAGGTTTAGATCATCCAACCTCTCACACAAATTTTGTACCTGCAGATTATTGTTGGTAGAGATGTCTCTCTCCTTGTAAAACATATTAGATTCATCAAATGTCACATGCATAGATTCCTCAATTTTTAATGTTGATTTATTAAGCACCCTATATGTTTTGCTGACTTGGGAATATATTAGAAAAATTCTCATTGCAGCCTTAGCTTCAAACTTTCTAAGATGTTTATAGTCATTATTGTGAATATAGCATATACATCCAAATACTTTAAAATAGGTTATTATAGGTTTCTTCTCTTTGAGTAGTTCATAGGGAGTCTTAAGCTTTAGTTTATGTATTAGGCTTCTATTCAGAACATAATTTGTTGTGCTTACTGTCTCTACCCAATAGGAAAAAGACATGTAAGCATCTGCAAACAATATACCTGCAGCTTCAATGAGTGTTTTATTCTTCCTTTCAACTACCCCATTTTGTTGAGGAGTTCTTGGAGCTGAGAAACAATGTCTGATACCTTCCTTCTCACAGAACTCTAGCATAAGAAGAGATTCAAACTCAGTGTCATGATCACTTCTGATCAATGCAACTTGAGTAGAGTACTCAATCTGTATGTTCTTGAGAAAATCTGTGAGAACCTTAAAAGTATCTGACTTAGTTCTCAAAAAGAAAACTCATGTGAATTTGGAAAAATCATCTACAATAACTAATGTATAAGACTTTTCTCCTAGACTTTGTACTGCAATAGGGCAAAAAAGGTCCATATGGAGCAAATACAAAATTCTAGGTGAATCACTCTTATTAATGGATTTGAAACTAGATTTAGTTTGCTTGCCTAGTTGACAAGCCCTGCAAAGACCTTCCTTCTTGTAGGGACCAGAAGGTAAATCTCTAACAAGATTGTCCTTAGATAACCTAGCTATATTTTTATGGTTTATATGTCCTAGTCTTTTGTGTCATAAGCTAGTTTGAATGCTGACAGAATTGAATAAGTAAATTTCAGATTTAGCTGATTCAAAATTTACTAAGTAAATGTTGTCTGGTCTAATTCCTGTTAAAACAGTTGTGTTGTTTAAGGAAATAAGACATAAAGAGTTAGCGAAGCTTACTTGATAACCTGTATCACATAGTTGGCTTACTGATATCAGGTTATGCTTAAGACCATTTACATAAGTCACTTTCTTGAATGTGACAGCTCCACAGTTGAAATCTTCATAGTCTTCTATCAGTTCAAAGCCTGAGTCCCCAAAGATTACTTTAGGTCCAGTCTTGGCTTTATAGTTGATTAGGCATTTCTTGCAACCTGTTATATGTTTAGAGCAACCACTGTCCAGGTACCACTTGTTTTGAGTGACATGGTTCACTTCTTTCTGCAAAGAGGATTAGCAGTTTTTGACCCAGATTACCTTGGGTCCTTGTTGTTTAACATAACTGAAACTTAAAATAAATGAACATTCAGACTGATCCTTATAACCTAAAGGATGATACCTTCTAGGAGGTATGACCCACTGACTAAAGGAATTAAAGGATTTATCAGTTTTTAGGTTACTCTGGTTATGAACTGAGTTTGACAAATTTGAGTATGTTCGTCGATCTGAGCTCGACGATCTGGGTTGAGTTCTTCGATCTCTGCTCGAAGAATGGAGGTATCCATTCTCATAGCCCCAGAAACGTTGATCTCTGGTCGATGAACCATACTTGTTTCGTCGATCCCAGTTCGAAGAATAGTTTACATTATTATTTGCATTCAGGGTTCGTCGTTCTGAGGTCGACGAACCATACTCATTTCGTCGTTGAGTTTGACGAAATATGCTGAACATAGTTATGTTTTTTTTTCTGATTGGTTTTCTTAAGTTCTAACTGTTGAAGAACTTCATTAACCTTCTCTACCTGTTCAGTATTTTTCTTGCCATTTTCAGAGATGAAGTTAATAGGTTTTGATAATTGATTTTTCTGAATTAGGATTGCTTCACTAGATGAGCCTCCTAATCCTAGTTTGTTATTGTTAGATCTTGTATTCAATGTTGTGAAGATCGAGATCTTAACTAAGATCGGGAGGCATCCCTAAGATCGTAAATCGTAGGATCGACACGGATCACAAGATCGTATTTTAATAAAAATTAAATCAAAAGCATGAGAAATATGTATTAATCTACATATCATCAAATAAAAATATAATATTTCATACCATACCAAATTACCAATAATATCATCACATCAAAATATTAATATAAAAGACATAGATGCATAGTCGCATACTCGTATACCATACCATCACATTAAAATATTACATTCCAAAAAGTCAATAATGTTCAATCCTACTTTAAAGAAAATCACTCAAGTCAAAATTTAAATTTTCCCCAAAAGCATCTTCATCTCTTTCAACCATCAGTTGCTCTGCCTCTTCATCCTCTTCTGCAGCGCCAGAAGGTTCTCCAATGAAATCAGGAGTATCCAAATACGCTTCAATTGGAGCCTCTTCTTCCTCTCCTGCAACCATCATATTGTCTTCATCTTCAACAATTCACTCATCATCTGAAGGGATATCATCAAAACTGTAATTATCCGCACTCCTTTTTTTCATTTTGCCCAATCTTGAATTTGTCATCACAAAGATGACATCATCATTCATGGTCTTGTGCTTTAAGCGATTTCTTCTCTTTGTGTGTACCTAAAAAAAAGTAAGTTAATTTACATAACAATGATAACATAATATAAATGTAACATATAAAATATTTCTTATTTATTAAAATATACCATTTTAAAGGCACTTCAATTCCTCTCACATCTAGAGGAACTATAAGTCAAGCTCAGCACACGAAGAGCAAATTTCTGAAGTTCTGGATGTTCCTCCCCATATGAATCTCACCATGCTGCTGGAGTTTTGATATTAATTCCAGTTTTGGCAACCAAAGATCCAAAAAATAGCCTTTTATTCTTAAAATTCTCAAGTTGGCTATCAATTTTTGAAATTTCATCTATGTTTCCCCCCGTCATTCTTTCAATACAGTCATATAGTCCACGTTTTACTTCATAATCAGCCTTAAATGTAGGACTGTAATGAAATTGGGGGTTCAAATAATACCCAGCAGCATGCAAGGGCCGATGGAGTTGCTTGTCCCATCTTGCATCAATAACCGCCCATATTGGTTGATAACTAAACAATGAAAAAAATTCAAATAGGTTAAAAGTTAAAACAATACTACAAGAGAGCAAATCAACAATTTAATAAAACCAACTTACTATTTTTGCACATCATCAAATGCCTGTGCAATTCTCTCTTTGGCCCTATCCATTTCTTCATAAATGAATCCCATTGCAGGCTTCTCATCTGAATCAACCAATCGCAGCACCTTCATCAAAGGGTATGCCCCCTTCAAGCAAATAACAATATTTTTCCAAAACTCTCTATCCATAATCACTTCTTCAATCAATTTTCCATCTCTTGAAGCTGCAAACCGACTACCCTTCCATTCATCTGAGTTAAACATTCGTATCAATGGAAGTTTCTTATCATGAAGGCATCCCAAAGTGAGGTATGCTGTGGCAAATCGAGTCATTCCTGGTCTAATCAAATCTTTATCTTTTGTAAATTTTTTCAAGATAGATATGAGATTAGTTCTTGAATAAATATAGGTTGTAATTCTTCTAGCCCTTGGAATTGTTTCATGATGCACAACTATCTTCTTCTCCATATCCTCCAACATCAAGTCTATGCAGTGCGCGGTACAAGGTGTCCAATACAACATTTTCCTCTTAGCCGTCAACATTTCTCCGGCAGCTTTGTAGTTTGCAGCATTATCTGTCACTACTTGCACAACATTTTCTTCACCTACCTCCTCCACAACGTCGTCAATCATCTGAAAGATCTTGTCTGTTGTTTTAGTCATCTGAGATGCATCAATAGATTTGAGGAAAACTGTTCCCATAAAGCTGCACTAAGAAATTTATTAGTGTTCTTCTTTTATCCGTCCACCCATCAGTCATTATTGTGCATCCTAGCTTCTTCCAATGAAACTTTATGTTCAGCAAGAGTCTCCATTGACAAATCATATTGTTGCTTCAGATATTTGACCCTAACTTCATGATAAGACGGTGGTTTGAAACCCAATCCATGTCTTGAAACAGATTCACACATCTTATGGAATTCACCACTCTTTACAACATTAAATGGTATTGCGTTGTTGTAGATGAACGAAACAATATCATTACATGCTTCTTCTCGCACACCCTTTTTGAAAATGTTGTTGATTGTAGATTGAGTATTTTCACTTCTCTTGAAATAACTAGTAGAGCTTTTATCCTCTACTTTCCTCTTCGCATTTCCACTTGACTCTTCTTCTACGGGGGCAATTGTTTTCTTTAATAGTCTTTCTTGCAAACCAACTAGGATAACCCATAATTCCTTTTTCACTTCGTCTGGCACGGATCTACAAGCTCCAACATCCTTTTGTGTACACGCCAAATGATGTTTTAACCGATATATTCCTCCGGTCACCACTTTCTGACAAAATTTGCATTGTATTTTCCTTATATCTCCCTCTACCGGAATGCCATACTTCCATCCAACATCACTTTTAGCTCCTGCAGCAGTCTTTTGCGTTCTAGATTCAGTGCGAGCATCAGCAATATTGCTCCCAGATGCACTATTTGAACCACCACTTGACGCCATTATTAACACTACAGTCAACCTATTCAACACTACAGTCAACCTATTGTTTTGTACAAATTAAAGAAGTTGGCTGCAGGAAAAGATGCTTGAGATTGTGAATTGGTTGCAGTAATTAAGACAGAAGAAATCCCCCAAAACAAAAACCTGGTGAGGGAGAGTTGGCTGCAGGAAAAAAAGAAGAAAAGAAAAACCTGGTGAGGGAGAAGAAGAAGGAAAAAAAGAAGAAAACAAAAACCTGATGAAGAAAAAGAAGAAGACAAAAACCTGGTGAGGGAGAGTTGGTTGCAGGAAAAAAAGAAGAAAACAAAAACCTAGTGAGGGAGAAGAAGAAGGAAAAAAAGAAGAAAACAAAAACCTGGTGAAGAAGAAGAAGAAGAGAGAGAGCAGTGACCTAAGCAGCTTCTGCGACGGGAGAGAGAGCAGTTTCTGCGACGGGAGAGAGAGCAGTTTCTGCGACGGGAGAGAGAGCAGCTTCTGCGACGACGGGAGAGCTTCTGCGACGGGAGAGACGGAATCAGGATGAAATAACCTAGCGACGGAATCGGGATGAAATAACAATGTGCGGGCTGGGATCGAAAATAAACGTACGATCAAACGATCCTACGATCTTAAGCGTCGATCCTGGCGATTTTGTAGGGAACCCGATCCTGCCTGACTCGTGACTCATTTTTCCCGTAAAACTCGGAAGATCGTAAGATCGTCCGATCTAAATCGAGATCTTAACAACGTTGTTTGTATTAACTGTGCTAGTTATATCTAACAGTTGTAAACTTCTACCATTCAAAAATTCTTCTAGTTCCTTAGCCTTAATTCAAATTTCAGAAAAACTATTTGTTGATTGGCTAAACTTAATTCTTCAGTTAACTTTTCATTTTCAGCAATGATTTTGTCTTGTTTTAAAAGTTTTTCCCTGAAAAGTTTGATTTCCTTCTCAGATCCTATTAAGTCTAAACACAAGAGTTTAAATTCAGATTGAAATTCTTTAGATTGAAAGTCATAGGAAGCAATTACCTGATCCTCTTCAGAGAGGAATTCTTCATCATCTGATTCTTCTGAATTTGATCTGCTGCTTCCAGCATCTATTGCCATAAGGCAAATTTCCCTTGCCTTCTTTTCTTCTTCATCATCTTCACTGGAACTGGAGGAGGATGTTTCATCTTCAGTATCACTCCAGGTTTCAGCTACAAAGTCATTCTCCTTCTTTTTGTACTTGTTGGAGGAGGCCTTGCTGTGCTGATGTCTTCTTGAATCCTTTTCTTGTCTTCTGTCTTTCTTTTGGACTTCTGGGCATTCTAAGATGAAGTGTCCAGGTTTCCTGCACCCAAAACAGACAACCTCTTTAGAAGGGGTCTTGTCATACCTGAGTTTATCTTCATTCCTTGAGGGCTTCCTCCTGAAGTCCTTCCTTGTCATTTTATAAAATCTCTTAGCAAAGAGACCCATAAGATCTTCATTGGCTGGCAAGCTGGGAGATTCTTCTGCAGCTTTGAATGCTAAGTTTTGTTCTTTCCTGGTAGGTGTTGAAGTCTTTGGTTCAACTGCAGCTTCTCTTGACTTGATCAATTGCTCATAGGATTTGAGCTTTCCAAGCAGAGATTCTGTTGAAATTTCAGCCATGCTTCTGGCTTCTCTGATGGGCCAGATTCTGGAGTCCCAAGTGCTAGGGAAGCACATGAGGATCTTGTCATTGACCTCAGTCAGAGTAATTTCCTTGTCCAGTGTTCTGAGCTCACTGATGATAGAGCTCAGCCTGTTGTACATTACTTCCACAGATTCTGCTTCATCTTTCTTGAAATTCTCATATTGGGATATGAGGTTGGATCTTCTATCCTTCCTCTCATCAGCAGAGTCTGCTACCATTTGGTTGAGCGAATCTCAAATGGCTTTCGCAGATGTACATTCAGCAACTTTCTGAAATATATCATCTGACATAGTTTGGGCCAGTATGTTCATAGCTCTGGCATCAGCAATCTTTGCTTTCTTATATGCATCAACTTGGTCTGGAGGAGGCACTGCATTGAGATTTACTAGAGTTGAAGTAGAGGGCACTGGAGCTGGTGGTCCTGTCAAGATGAAATTAAAGATATCCTCATCAATAGAGTTCATATACAACTTGATTCTTGCCTTCCAGATCCCAAACTTTTGCAAATTGCAGACTGGAGGTCTGGTGCTGGCATAATCCTTGTTTTGTGTCATGATATCAGAAAATAAAATCTAATCAGAGAAACTAATAAGACTTATTCAGAGTTTATCCTGAGGATCTTGATTAATCCAGGTGTAAGCCTGTATGATGTGATTAACCACCCTCTGATACCAATTGAAAGATAGGGTAAGCTCTGACAAACTCTAGAGGGGGGGGGGGGTGAATAGAGTTTTTAAAATTTTTTTGATTTATGCTGAAATAAGAAGTCTTGAATAAAATATGTTATTATAATATAAGCGTACGAGTGTACAAGTGCAGCAGATGAACAAAAAATAACTAAGCTACACAGCAAAGCATATCACAGCACAAGCACACAGGAAGATCACAGCCACACAGACAACACAAGAATTTTTATAGTGGTTCCCCAAACTTTGGTACATCCACTCTTCTACCACCCTAAGTAGGAATCCACTACAGGTTTTGATCAGATGACTGCTACCAATGAGCTTTTGATCAGGTGCTCAAAAACCAACCCATGTCTTTTGGAAGGAGATTTGCAACCAGAATAATTTTGAAGGGAATTAAAACTCTGTACAGAGGTGGGGAAGAGAGGTTGATGGAAGTCTTCTTTTCTCAAATCAAAATGAGAAGACTATGTGGATTCTGTGGTATTGTCAAAGCTCCCCCTGAAATCTTGAATGGTTCAGGAGTGGAAGCTTTGCTAAGGGTGAGTATGCCTTCTGTTATATGATCAACTCTTCAGAGATCCTTTGACTGCTTTGAATGTTCTTGTCACTTGTGATCCTTGGAAACCAAGAAGGTGAAGAAGAAGAACTCTTGATTGTGATTGTTGTTCTTTCTTCTTCTTTTGAGAACAGTTGATTTCTTGAGAACTGTATGCACTGCACTTGTTTTTTTTCAAAAGGGTTTTTTGTATGTTCACTTCTTTCTGGAAGTGAGATTCTCAGATTGATAACTGCATCTAGGTCGAATTCAAAAACCTGCAATAAATGCTTAGCTGAAATCTGGGAAAATGAAGACGACAAGAATGCTGTCATATATTCTATTCTATGTCTATCCTGAGATATAAGCAATTAATTTTATGGAAGATATTTGCAATCAATGTTGCCAGTAACGGCTCGATTCAAAGGATATAAGTGCATTGATTATCCAGAGAATTAACGACCTATAATAGATATAAAATAAGGAGACAGAAAAGGAAAGAATAAATAACAATGTCTTACAGTTTTCGTCGACCAGAGAACAGCTTTCGTCGACCTGAGATCAGCTTTCGTCGACCTGAGTTCAGCTTTCGTCGACCTGTGAACTGCGAACAACTGCACTGCATAAACTGACGGATACTGTGCTCTAAGTTTGTCGACCTGAGAATTTGAAATTAGTCAACCTTAGAACTTGGTCAAACTAACGGCGTTAACATAACAACACATCTGGCGTTGAGTTGGTTGAGAGCGTTAAGTCATTGATAGAATTGAGAGCGTTGAGTGATCTTTGGCTCTGAGTAAACTTTGGCTTTGAGTGAATTAAGGCGCTGAGTCGATTATGGCGCTGAGTGATCTTTGGCGCTGAGAGTTGAAGTGTTAGTCGACCTGAGAACAGAGTTCGTCGAGCTCAGCTCAGGGAATTTTATCTCTGAGTTAGTCAAGCTGAGCACGACAATCGTCGACCGGAGATCGACGAACGTAGATCTCCTTTTTCTAAAACTTGAATTCTCTAAGTCTTGAGTCTTGGGCAGTGTTGGAGGCTGGTCCTTTGTACTTTTGACTCTAAGGACATGACCTAGACTCTAGAAACACATAAAATTTGACCCTTCTATACAACATGGGTCACAGCCTAAGAAGAGAACCTAGCCCAAATCACCTAGGGGTTCAACCATACTCTACGTGGAGTGTGATCTCCAGCTTTCTATTCTTGAGCCACTATGTCTTCTATCAGTGACTCCACTGCCTCCAGCACGTCGGTTCCTCCTCCGACAAGGTCTCTTCATGGGAGTCATGATCACAATACTTCACAGATTACTACTCCCCGATTGGATGATTCTAATTATCTCTCATGATCTCGCTCTATCACCCTTACCCTTAAGAGCCGCCGCCTTTTTGGTTATGTTACTGGGCAAACTAAAGAACCAGAGATGACTGCCCTAAATTGGCCTCAATGGGATTTATAGAATTCTTTAGTCATGTCTTGGCTAACAAATTCTATGCAGGAGTCCATCACTCGCAACTACTTATTTCTGGATGCTAATGTTGATATTTGGCGACATGCAGAGGCTACCTATTCTCGAAAGGGGCCCAGATCTTCCAGTTGCGCCGAAAAATATCTTTACTCCGTCAAGGTGATCAACCTCCATCTGTTTACTATTTGGAGTTTACTCAGTTATATCAGGAACATGATCACATTGATTCCCTCACCTTTGTTAGCCCGTTGGATGAGGCTATGGTTCGTGCTAGAGAGGATTGTTGTAATAACCCGACCCGTTAAATAACATATAATAGAAGGTCCGGCCGGGACCCCACATTATATTCCACAAACAGACGGCGAGGTCACAGGTTAATACGAAAATACCATCGCACTCTAACCCAGAGCATTCAAGCGTAAGTTTATAAATGGCACGAACTCAATCCATGAATGTCCACTACTATATAAATAACACATTTATATAAAAGACCAGGAATGTATACGAGCCCACCGCTCACGGCCTTAAGGCCTTACAAGTTTCTTTTTACAACTATATGACTTCATACATCGGCACGCAGGCCGGCCATACATGAAATCCAAATATTCGCACGGCCTTCGAGGGCCTAACAGCAGTAGC
Organism: Platanthera zijinensis; assembly: GCA_039513925.1. NCBI lineage: Eukaryota > Viridiplantae > Streptophyta > Magnoliopsida > Asparagales > Orchidaceae > Platanthera > Platanthera zijinensis. Next base: position 46,192,327 of record CM077082.1, read on the forward strand.
AAGGACTTCAGCCCGCTCAATCCATTTCAGCATCAACAAGGGCAGCACCTGCATATGGACATCCACCCCATGGGTGATAAACAAAGCAACGGTCAGCATTCAGCTGACCAATTATAACGACCCTACCCCTTACCCGGGGCAGTGGTTCCTTCCCTGCATGTATTCCAGTCTCAACACATATATACAATACAAAATATCATCACAAACGCCGGCCTTCGTTCCAGACGTTTCGTGCACTCAGGGCACGCTTACGGTGTACCAAACTCCTCAAGGTTCCACCGCCGATTCGAGATGTTTAGCTTGTTGGCCGGGCATAAGCCTCCAAACCCCTGTTGAAGACCTCACGCACCCGCCCACTCAGAGGCACGCACCTCACGGCAAACTATGAGCACTATCAGTCGACCTACCCCCGTAGTGTAACAAACCTAGGGAAATCGCCCCGCTGCATTGCTACCAATCAACCGCTCACCCGATCCTACCACTAAACTTGTTGGGTGACCCACCCACTCAGAGGTTCTTAACTTGTTGGCTATGGGCATCAGCCGCCAAACCCCTGTTAGAGGCCTCTCGTACCCACCCACTCAGAGGTGCTCGCAATCCATCTCATATTCATCTCATAACACAGGCACACGGTGAAACTTTCCATTCCATCAATACAGCCCGTGCCGAGCATACAACCAAAGGAGCTATACAAAGCTTCCTTCTCACCATCACAATCATCCTCACAATCTCCGTAGGTTAACCGATTTTTACACAGAGTCTTCTTCGGTTCGCAGCATCACCAATCCAGACATCCATCCAGATGGGCTTCAGACAGCATGCCTATGTCGTACTACACATTTCCGGCTCTAGATGCAGACTCAACTGCTGGAATCACTTACACTCTTCCATCTTTTGATGGAGCATTCCACAAAAATACATGCATAAACAAAGGGCTTCACCTGCCCAAGGAAGAAAGACCGTTACCCTTGACGATCGCTTCGGCGCCATGGAGAAACTGGCCGAATGGTAATCACCGCGACGGCCTTGCCTCCACAACGCTGAACTCGGCTCTCTATTCGGACCGCTGAAGCTCCACCGGCGACAGGAAAGCTTCTCCTTCTTCCTCCCTTGCTCTCCTCGCTCTCTTCTCTTTAGAAAGAGAATGGTCAACCTAAGAATGAGATAGTCATCTCTATTCTCGGCCTAATAATAGCAGGGAGGAATTTGGATCATAGAATCAAAATAGAAGGGAACGAACAACCTCGATCTGCTTTGAAAAGCATCTAAATAGAGCTGACACGGCCTGTGACACGCCTGTGTCACAGGCCGTGTTCCTTGAGCGGTTAGAGAACCGACTCAATCTGGAACAGAACACGGGTTATGACACGCCCGTGTCATTCCCTGACACGCCCGTGTCAACCAGTACACGGTCGTGTGGCTGGCCGTATCACCTCATCAACACTAGGCCGAAACACCCGAGAAGAACACGGCTAAGGCACACGCCCGTGTCCTTGGTCGTGTGCCCAACACGCCCCTGTGACACGCCCGTGTCACAGGCCGTGTTCCACACTCAACGCCACTCCACTCAACGCCACTCAACGCCGCTCCACTCAACGCCGCCCGAGCAGGACACGCCCTGGGACACGCCCGTGTCCCAGGCCGTGTCGCCTCTCGACGATCGTCGGTCGTGCTATCTCGAGAACTCGACTCGACACACACCGCAAAGGTCACGCCCTGGGACACGCTCGTGTCCCAGGCCGTGTGCACCGGACACGCCCTGGGACACGCCCGTGTCCCAAGCCGTGTCACTCAGCCTAACCCCATTTTGGGACTTAGGGGTTTTGGGGTGTTACAATCCTCCCCTCCTTAGAGAAATTTCGTCCCGAAATTTAGCGCACGTAGATATCAACACAACCACTCCTTTGTTGCAAATATACAAGATGATCCGGGATTACTCTCCCCACGTTCTCGCATCAACATAAGTGTTTTCACACACACATACATACATACATACAATATATACAAAGTACACATAAGAGCAATAAAGTGCACACTCCACTTTATTTCCGCTCATCTGCGTCTCTAAGCAGCTTCTTGACAGCCTCCTGCAACTCCAGGTTAAACACTCGAGGTTGTTGTACTTCATGATGTGAGCTTTGCGACTCCTGCACTCCGAGATTGTACACTCGCGGTTGCGCCCGGGATGCAAACGATTCTGCCACAGTTTTGCCATTTTCTTCATAGGTCGCACCGAGTTTTTGCTCACCCTTCGAGGCGCCACTCCAACAATCTCGGGTGATATGCCCCGGCCTCCCACATTAAAAACACGTACGTGTCTCCACACGTCCTTGCCCGTACGTTGCTCCCGAAGTAACATTCGACTGAGCTTGTTCAATAGGCCTGAACCGCTTCTTGTCACGTTTCTTAAACTCCGATTGATCGGACTGTGGAACTTTAAACTCCGACTTTTCCGCCGCCAAGTTTTTCTTGTCCTGCACCCATTTCAAATCTTTCTCCAGCGCACAAGCTGTATTTACTAAGGCTTGGAAGCCTTGGTTCACTGAACTCGGAAGCGCCAATCTCAACTCATCTCGGAGTCCCTCATAAAATCTATTCGTCTTCCGCGCTTCTTCCGCGAAAGTCGACCCCGCATAACGCCCCAGCCTGGTAAATTCATGCAGGTAATCATCCACAGTCTTCTCCCCCCTGCACCAAACGTTGGAATTCGTTCTCCATAGCAATTCTCCGCGATACTGGCAAATACTTCGCCCAAAACAATCGAGAGAATTCGTCCAACGAAATCGCTCCCAGGCCTCTGCCTGCCAACTGGTGCATCTCGACTTCATCCCACCAAAGTCTCGCCTCTCCTTCCAGTAGGAAAGTGGCTAACGTCACTCTCTGCCCCTCATCAATCCTGAGCGCTGTCAGGATCCTCTTCACTCTTGAAAGCCAATCTTCCGCCTGCGTTGGGGAATTCGCCCCGACAAACGTAGGTGGATGAAAATCCATAAACTGCTTTAGTTGCTCGTCAGTCGCTCGCTCGTCCACCCGAGCTTCAACGCGTTCTTGCCTCGCACCAACCCGATCTGGCTCCACGACAGGCCTTGCCTGCCCAACAGGTTGTGCTTGAATCATGGAAAATACCGCCTCCGCAACTAGGCGTACGGTTTCCGCAGAAGGAGGAGGTGTGGGCACCTCGACTGGTGCCGCAATCTCATCCGAACGCTGGGACTCAGACTGCCCAACACCACTCCTTGTCACCTATATGTGAACAAGATATCAATAATCAACCTCCAATCAAAAAAGGCATACATACCGAATACACCCGCGCACATTCCTAGTGGACATTCTTGAGTTCAATTATGTGAAAACGGTTCGCATGTACACGTGCTCGCCACCCAACAAAAGAATTCGGCCACGAATTCGAAAGCGGAAAACCGAGGGGCCTCTGATACCAAAATGTAACAACCCGACCCGTTAAATAACATATAAAAGAAGGTCCGGTCGGGGCCCCACACTATATGCCACAAACAGACGGCGAGATCACAGGTTAATACCAAAATACCATCGCACTCTAACCCAGAGCATCCTAGCGGAAGTTTATAAGTTGCACGAACTCAATCCATGAATGTCCACTACTATATATATAACACATTTATATAAAAGACCAGGAATGTATACAAGCCCACCGCTCACAGGCCTTAAGGCCTTACAAATTTCTTTTTACAACTATATGACTTCATACATCGGCACGCAGGCCGGCCACACATGAAATCCAAATCTTCGCACGGCCTTCGAGGGCCTAACAACAGCAGCAAGGGCTTCAGCCCGCTCAATCCATTTAAGCATCAACAAGGGCAGCACCTGCATATGGACATCCACCCCATGGGTGATAAACAAAGCAACGGTCAGCATTCAGCTTACCAATTATAACGACCCTACCCCTTACCCGGGGCAGTGGTTCCTTCCCTGCATGTATTCCAGTCTCAACACATATATACAATACACAATATCATAACAAACGCCGGTCTTCGTGTCAGACGTTCCGTGCACTCAGGGCACGCTTATGGTGTACCAAACTCCTCAAGGTTCCACCGCCGATTCGAGATGTTTAGCTTGTTGGTCGGGCATAAGCCTCCAAACCCCTGTTGAAGACCTCACGCACCCGTCCACTCAGAGGCACGCACCTCACGACAAACTGTGAGCACTATCAGTCGACCTACCCTCGTAGTGTAACAAGCCTAGGGAAATCGCCCCGCTGCATTACTACCAATCGACCGCTCACCCGATCCTACCACTAAACTTGTTGGGTGACCCACCCACTCAGAGGTTCTTAACTTGTTGGCTATGGGCATCAGCGGTCAAACCCCTGTTGGAGGCCTCTCGTACCCACCCACTCAGAGGTGCTCACAATCCATCTCATATTCATCTCATAACACAGGCACACGGTGCCACTTTCCATTCCATCAATACAGCTCGTGTCGAGCATACAACCAAATGAGCTATACAAAGCTTCCTTCTCACCATCACAATCGTCCTTACAATCTCCGTAGGTTAACCGATTTTTACACGGAGTCTTCTCCGGTTCGCAGCATCACCAATCCAGACATCCATCCAGATGGGCTTCACACAGCATGTCTATGTCGTACTACACATTTCCGGCTCCAGATGCAGACTCAACTGCTGGAATCACTTACGCTCTTCCATCTTTTGATGGAGGATTCCACAGATATACATGCATAAACAAAGGGTTTCACCTGCCCAAGGAAGAAAGACCGTTACCCTTGACGATCGCTTCGGCGCCATGGAGAAACTGGCCGGATGGTAATCACCGCGACGGCCTTGCCTCCACAACGCTGAACTCGGCTCTCGATTCGGACCGCTGAAGCTCCACCGGCGACAAGAAAGCTTCTCCTTCTTCCTCCCTTGCTCTCCTCTCTCTCTTCTCTTTAGAAAGAGAATGGTCAACCTAAGAATGAGATAGTCATCTCCATTCTCGGCCTAATAATAGCAGGGAGGAATTTGGACCACAGGATCCAAATAGAAGGGAACGAACGGCCTCGATCTGCTTTGAAAAGCATCTAAACAGAGCTGATACGGCCTGTGACACGCCCGTGTCACAGGCCGTGTTCCTTGAGCGGTTAGAGAACCGACTCAGTCTGGAACAGAACACGGGCTACGACACGCCCGTGTCACTCCCTGACACGCCCGTGTCAACCAGTACACGGCCGTGTGGCTGGCCGTGTCACCTCATCAACACTAGGCCGAAACACCCGAGAAGAACAAGGCTAAGGCACACGCCCGTGTGCTTGGCCGTGTGCCCAACACGCCCCTGTGACATGCCCGTGTCACAGGTCGTGTTCCACACTAAACGCCACTCCACTCAACGCCACTCAACGTCGCTTCACTCAACGCCGCCCGAGCAGGACACGCCCTGAGACACGCCCGTATCCCAGGCCGTGTCGCCTCTCGACGATCGTCGACCGTGCTATCTCGAGAACTCGACTCGACACACACCGCAAAGGACACGCCCGTGTCCCAGGCCGTGTGCACCGGACACGCCCTGGGACACGCCCGTGTCCCAGGCCGTGTCACCCAGCCTGACCCTATTTTGGGACTTAGGGTTTTTGGGGTGTTACAATTGCAACCGCATCTTTGAGTTCCTTCATGGACTTCATCGGGATTTTGATCAGATTAATGTTCAAATTTTGGGACGTTTGTCGTTACCATCTCTTCCGTAGGTTTATAACATCGTTCAACAGGAGTTTGAACGTCACCAGACTCTACTTCCCGATCCAACTCCTGAGCGTTCTGCCCTTGCTGCTTTTGTTGGGTGCTCATCCTACCCGTGAATCTAAGCTGAAGGGTAATGATAAAGACCATCTCCTCTGTGATTATTGTGGGAAAACCCGTTATACCAGGGATACCTGCTTCTGACTCCATGACTTTCCTCCATCAAGGGGTGGTGCTCTGCCTCGTGGTGGTCGTAGTTTCAAGCGCTTTCCTGGTCGACATACTACTCCTCGCTCTGCCCACATCTCACAGATGTTGCTACAGATGCTTCTCCTGCTATGTCTGGTGCTGATCCTTCTATCCTCCCTGGAGTTTTTTCGGCTGATGAAGTACTTGCACTTCGCCACATGATGCAAGGGATTTTCACGGAGTCTGCTGCCTTGACCTCGTATACCCACACAGGGACTCCGGGTGCTCACTCTGCTACTTCCCCAAAGAGGATCATCGATTCCGGAACCACTGACCATATGACTGGCTCCGCCTCAGGTTTCATATCCTATACTCCACTCTTTGGTCGTGATAAGTTGAGCATTGCCGATAGGTTCCTTTCCTCTATTGCTAGGAAGGGCTCCATCTATTGTTCCTCCCTCACCTTATCATTCGTTTTGCATGTCTCAATTTTCACACGTAATTTACTCTCTATTAGTCATTGGACTAATTCCATGAACAGTTCTGGAACTTTTCACGGAGTCTGCTGCCTTGACCTCGTATACCCACACAGGGACTCTAGGTGCTCACTTTGCTACTTCCCTAAAGAGGATCATCGATTCCGGAGCCAGTGACCATATGATTGGCTCCGCCTCAGGTTTCATATCCTATACTCTCTCTGGTCATGATAAGGTGAGCATTGTTGATGAGTCCCTTTCCTCTAATGTTGGGAAGGGCTTCATTTCTTGTTCCTCCCTCACCATATCATCCGTTTTGCATGTCTCAAATTTCACACGAAATTTACTCTCTATTAGCCATTTGAATAATTCCATGAACTGTTCTGAAACTTTTCATCCTTCCTCTTGTGTTTTTCAGGACTTGAAGACGGGGACGGTGATTGGCTCTGGTAGCTTGGTCAACGGTTTATATGTTCCTGAGTCTGGCCCGGTGACAACTTCTTTGGCTCTCCACTCCAGCACATCCGATTTATATTCATGGCATTGTCGCTTAGGTCACCCGTCTATTCCTGTTATGCCTACTACTGTTTTTAATTCCTTTGGTGTGATGTCTGTACTGCTAACAAACACTGTCGAACTACATTTAATCGTGTTTCGTTGCCTAGCTCTATCCCTTTTTCAGTGATTCACTCTGATGTTTGGGGACCGGGTCATGTATCTTCTATTTTTGGTTGTGTGATTTGTCACCTTTATTGATTGTTTTTCTCGCACTACATGGTTATATTTACTGCGAAAGAAAAATGATGTTTTTACTAGCTTCAAAAAATTTCACAACATGATCCGCACTCAGTTTCAAACCAACATTCAGATTCTTCGCAGTGACAATGGCCATGAATATCTAGACTTGCAGTTTGCTCAGTACCTGGCTGATCACGACATTATTCATCAAACTAAGTGTGCTTACTCTCCTGCTCAAAATGATGTTGTGAAGCGTAAGAATCGCCACCTCTTGGAGGTGACTCGTTGTATTTTATCTACAATGCATCTTCCCAAATACTACTGGGGTGATGTTGTCCTTACTGTGACTTATCTCATTAATCGCATGTCATCTTGCATTCTTGGCAATGCCACTCCTCTTGGCACTCTTCGAGTCCCTCTCTCTCAGCTTCCTCCTAGTTCGACTGTGTCTGCTTTGCTCATATCCATTACTCCCCTCCAACTAAACTTGATCCCCGTGCACTACGGTGTGTTTTTATCGGCTACTCACTTACGCAAAAGGGTTATGTTACGCCCCCGGACGAGGCTAGATTATTCGGACAGCATTACAAACGGCGGCAACGGCACGGGCATGGCAATGTTGGGGCTGAACCAATGGGTTCAGCCCCCTCCTCTTAAATATACGGGATCGGGGGGCTGAACCACGCCGGGTTCAGCCCCATTTGGGCCGGCCGGCCCCCTTGGCTGGCCGGTCTTGGGTCCGGGGGTATAAATACCTGGACCCCTCTCTTTTGGAGCTAGGCAAGAAATATTCAGGTTCTTTTCTCTTCTCTCCCAACCCTAACCCTAATTCCTCTCTACTTTCCTCTACTCCCTTCTCTTAGTTCTTCTCCTAGTTAGTGCTTAACAGGCTACATGTGTTTTCATCCTCCTACGAGGTCTTTATCACCAAGGATGTCACGATCCGTGAATCTGAGGCATATTATCTTGCCCTGAGTGATACCCCTTATGTGCCCTCTCCTCGTTCGTCTTCTTTTGTACAACTTCCCGTTCTTCCACCTTATCTCTTACTTCAGGGGGAGCTCATACCGTTGGAAGTGAGTGATCCCCCTACTCCTCATCCTACCGCTCCAAGTTTACAGGTGTACACGAGGCGAAGATAGAGGATCACCAATGCACTTAACCTGACTGTGCAACCAGATCAAACAACAGTTCCTGACTCAGGGCCTCCCGAACCTCCCATTGCTCTCAGGAAAGGTATTTGATCATGTACTCAACATCCTCTTTCCAATTATGTTTATTATGACTCATTCTCTACTTCCCATAAGACCTTTGTGTCTTCCCTTGCTTCCCTATCTGTACCGGTATCTTGGCAGAGTGCTCTGGAGATTCCCGTGTGGAGAGAGGCGATGCTTGAGGAAATGACATGATGCAACCTGTAGTGCATCTTTTTAATTTTTATTTATTGTACCTGTATTTTCCTCTTGTCGTGCATGTTATTAGCATCCTGGATGTTATTTTGTAATGCGTGCGCTACTTGCACAAGTTTTGGTTTGGCTCATTGGTGTGACCAGACAACGAGACCCTAAATGCATAGGTCTGGTAATTTAGGGATAAATTAGTTTAGGGCAAGCTTATTTTAATTATTTATTTAATCCCCTTTGCCTATAGTCGACCCCTTTTTGAAATTCCCTTTCAGTTTGCCTTTAAATAGTTGTCAATTAAATCTCTTATGCTTTATGTCTGCCAATAGCCATAGTTGCCCTAAATTTCTTTTATAAAGCCACCCTTTCCTATCTATTACAGCCGGCTGGAATAGAACTGAACGATCTAATTTTGGTTCGTTCGGTTCTTCTCCCAGCGCCGCTCCTGCGCTGTTTCATCCCGACGCCGCTTCCTCCTGCGCGACGAGCCCCGACGCCGCCTCTTCCTTCCTCCAGTGTTCAACTCCTCCGACGAAGCCCTCGCCTCCAGTGGTCGTCTTCCCCGACGAAGCCGTCTCCGGAAGCTCCGCCCGCCATTGACGAGGATGCCAGAACTCTCCTAGGGCATTATCGACCTCCCTTGCTCCCTCCTCCGGCAGTTTAAGTGTACCTCCGACGGTTCTCCTCAGTTTCCAGCCATAGCTGCTACCGCCCAGGCCCGACCAGTCTTCAGTCAGTTGTTCCGGCCAGTCCTCAGTTCTCCCACACTTCCAGGCAACTCGATTCTAGGCAATCCCGAGCACAACATCTTGTAGCTTCTCTTTCAGCCTACCCGGAAACTTGCAGTGGCTGTCACCTCTGCCCTTGGTATATCTCTCCATCTCATTTCACAACCATTAGTTACTTTTATGCTCAAATTTAAATTGAATAGTTAATTATGGGAGCTTGCCCTAGCTAAATCATATCTCCTGGTAACCGTTATTCTTGTTACACGTGCATGTCACCACTTTATTTTTGTGTTCGTGGAATTAAGTTTGTGACGCTTCTACGTTTGCGTGGTAGTTTATGTTCGTGTGCGACACTTAGGGTCATTTTATCGGTTTAAAATAGTCCGCGAAATCATTCGCGCCGCATTAATTTAAATAGGTCACCATTATTATTTTCAAAACTACAACCCTAGGTTTAGGATCACATCAGTTTGGTGTGGGTGCTGAGATATCTCACTCCTATCGTGGGATAACCGAGCGCCGGTCGTTTTCTAATTTTAAGTTTAGGGTTTTTCCGTTTATCCATGGAATCAAGAATGGAACACTTAGAGGGAGATTTAGGAGATATAGGTAAGCGAATGGAAGCACGGTATCACTCGAGCCTGAGGTGTGTCTCTCCGTGAGAGACACCAACCAAAAGGGTCGCCGTCACCACACTTACTCTCTCCGTGAGAGACACCAACCAAGTCATGTTAGGGTTGCGTACTACAATTAACAATTTGGAAGCACGGTATCACTTAGGGGGTCCTCCTGCACAACACCCTATTCCTCCTGCACGACCTCCTACACCTCCACCACCAGAACCCCAACCAGCTCATCACGAACACGGGCATCCACCTAGGTGGGATGCAGGTATTAAATTAGATGTTGAGGGATTTTGAGGGCACACTCGAGCCTGAGGTGTGTCTTGATTGGTGCGAACGACTAGAGCGATTCCTCAGCTGGAAGCGCACACCTGCCCACCAGAAAGGTGGAATATGCAACCCTGAAGCTGAAGGGCCCCACACTTACATGGTGGGGGCAAGTCGAGCGGATGCGATACACTATGTGACAACCACCTATCGCCACCTGGGTTGAGTTCAAAGGTAACCTCAAGAGGAGGTACGTCCCCGCTGATTTTATACAGACCTTGTATCGTAGGTATCACAACCTACGATAAGATAAGCAAACTATTGACGAGTACACGAATGAGTTCTTAGTCCTTCAGTCACGCTTAGATCTGAATGAGGATGACCACATGATGGTGACCCATTATCTGAATGGGCTACAGTACGCTATACGAGACCAGTTAGAGCTTCATGATTTTCGGGACCTTGGGGAGATCTCCAGTCGAGCACGTCGAGCGGAGGCCCTCCAGAAGAGGCATCACCACTACTGATGGACCTAGGTCTACTGATGGACCTAGGTCTACTGATAGACCTACTTCGAGCACCACCACTACTACACCCACATCTACCATTACTGATTCCCCACCGCTTGCCATTACTGGAGCCCCGACTCTTCACCCTGGCCCGTCTTGGGGTAAGGAGCCCATAGGAGCCTGACCCCACACTGGAGTGTTTTGATGCTTCAAGTGTATGGAGCCAGGGCACAAGTCTTCTGAGTGACCGCGACGCCAGTTCGTTGCAGTGATTGATTCCACCACCGGGGGTGAACCCCAGTATGGGGTTTTCCTTAGTGACCCCCAGCCTGAGCCCCAGCCCGAGGCTGATAGTGTCATCGAGGTCGAGGGCGAGCAAGTAGAGCACCTAGTCTGTCTTCTTCACTCTGGTTTGGTTACCTCTTGCGAGACCACTGAGCAGGATCCTCGAAGAAAGGAAATTTTCCGCACTATCGCCCGCATTCAGGAGCATTTCTGTTCCATTATTATTGACAACGGCAGTATGGAAAACTACGTGTCTCAGCGAATGGTGGAGAAGTTAGGACTTTTGACACGCCCCTTAGAGCAGCCGTACCATTTATCTGGGGTCAGTAGTCCGTTGAATATACCCATTACTCATCATTGTCAGGTAGAGTTCTCTATCGGGGACGTGTATCGTGATTCGGTGTTATGTGACGTCGCCCCCATCGACGTTTGCCACATACTTCTAGGACGACCATGACAGTATGACAGACATGTTCTGCATGATGGTGTGAGGAACTCTCATTCTTTTGATCACCATGGGCGCAAGATTATTCTTCTTCCCCAGAAGAATGGTCCTGTTCCTAGAGAACCTGGGAAGACCTCACTTGCATCTACGTCGTCGTCTTTAGTCTCCACTACACCACTCCTATTTAGTGCTACGCTTCAGCCTGGGCCCTCGCTCCGGGAAGTGGCGTCTGATTTTTGAGAGTCATCTATTTTGGGTGCTCTGGAAGCGCCACCTTTTATTGACTTTGTTTTTGACGAGCACACGTTTAGTCTGCATCGTTGGTCCTTGGTGACAGCCGAGCACATTGAGGCACCTCACCTTGATCGTTTGAGGTTTGAAATTTTTAGGTCGAGTCATACGAGGAGAGTTGAGATGACCCGTAGGTTTTATACTCCTCATCGAGACACCTGTTTCCATGGGGTTTTGTGGAAGATCATAATCAATAAATTTGAGATCTGTTTAAAGTGTTGTGACTCGAGTGGGATGTCATCAGATGAAATCAAAGCGATGGACGGTCCTGGTCTAGTGGACGATCGTGAGTGTCTACCAAGCAAGAGTATGTTGCGTCATGAGCTACTGGCTCCACGGCTTGCTTCCATTTGTTTCACGGTTTCCCTCCTACCACTTGTTTGCTACACACATCGCCCCTGTCATCCTCTGCAAGCTCTAATAATTACTATTTCTTTAAATGATTTGCGTTGTGGAGAGAAAAATGATGACTTATGTCCACCTTGGACCAAGTCAATATATATATATATATATATATATATATATATATATATATATATATATATATATATAAGAGGTAAACAGGAAAACAAGCATACAACATAATACAGCACATAACACTCCCCCTCAAGTTGGGTCGTAGGAACTTCCCAGACCTAACTTGTTACATATAAAGTTCATTCTGACCCCAGTAACTCCTTTCGTGAGAATATCAGCAACTTGGTCTCCAGTCTTCACATGGCTCAAGGAAATAAGACCTTCTTCATACTTCTCTCGTACGAAATGACAGTCAACCTCGATGTGCTTTGTGCGTTCATGAAACACAGGGTTGGTTGCTATCTGTATTGCAGCTTGATTATCACACCATAACAGCGATGAGTCATGGACAGGGTATCCGATTTCACAAAGGGTCTGTCTGATCCACATGATCTCAGCAACGGTGTGTGACATAGCCCGATACTCTGCCTCAGCACTAGATCTGGCGACAGTGGTCTGTTTCTTGCTCTTCCAGGAGACAAGGTTTCCTCCCATAAAGATAGTAAATCCTGTGGTAGATTTCCGAGTGGCTAAACAACCTGTCCAGTCGGAGTCACAGTAAGCCTCTATATTGGAATGACCATGATTTTTGTATGATATTCCTAGACCAGGATCCTTCTTGATGTACCTAACAATGCGGAGAACAGAGTCCCATTGAGAGATAGTTGGGGTGGCCATAAACTGACTGACCTTACTCACAGCACAAGCAATATATGGACGAGTCATAGTAAGGTAGTTAAGTTTTCCAACTACTCTACGATACTTCTCTGGCGATTCAAAAGATTTGCTCTCGGCATGAAGGCTCTTTTCTCCTGGTTCAAGGGGAGAATCCATAGAGCGGCAGTCAGACATTCCAAGATCAGATAACAGATCGAGGGCATATTTACGTTGAGAAACAAAGATAGAGTCGTCATGATTAGTAACTTCAATCCCAAGGAAGTATCGCAACGACCCCAGATCTTTGGTTTGGAAGTTGGAGTGTAAGAACGCTTTGAGATCGGTTATCCCTTTAGGATCACTTCCCGTGATAACAATGTCATCAACGTACACAATTAGGAGCACAGTACCAGCTGAGGAGTTCCGATAAAAGAGAGATGAGTCTTTGATACTCTTGGTAAGCCCGAATTTGGTGACAACAGACCGAAAGCGAGCAAACCACTGGCGCGGGGATTGTTTCAACCCATATAAAGAGGCAAGGAGACGACACACCTTGTTACGCTCCCCCTCAGCAACGAACCCAGGTGGTTGTTCCATATACACTTCTTCCTCCAAGGACCCATGAAGGAACGCATTCTTGATGTCTAACTGATAAAGAGGCCACCGGTGAGTGGCTGCAAGAGAGATCACGATCCGAATAGAGGACATCTTGACAACAGGTGCAAACGTTTCCTCATAATCCACGCCATAAGTTTGGGCATAACCTTTGGCAACGAGGCGGGCTTTCAAGCGAGCAAGAGAGCCATCAGCATTGGCTTTAACAGAGTAGATCCATTTGCAACCAATAGCGCGCTTGCCTGGAGGCAAAGACACAAGTTCCCAAGTATTATTCAGTTGAAGTGCTGTCAATTCCTCGTGCATAGCAGCCATCCAACCAGGATGAGTTTTGGCATCCCCAACCGTTGAGGGAATGGTGTACTGAGCCAACGTCAAGTGAAGTGCGGTATGAGAAGCAGACAACCCCTGATAAGAGCTCACATAGAGGGGTCTATTCTGGCAAGTCCGACTTCCCTTTCGGAGAGCAATGGGACGCTCGGGACTAGCCAGAGGTAGAGCGGCAGGCACTTCAGTTTGGGTCAGGTCCTCACTTGTAGGTGCAATCTGAGGAACAGAAGTTGTGTCATCAATGGTTGAGGTAGGCTGAGATGGTGGTATTTCAGTTCTGTCAGAAGTGCGACGAGAGTAGACTTGCCCCCAAAGGGGGCACAACATGTCAGTCGGAGAGACGAGGGCAAAATAAGGATGAGGAACAAGCATATCATCGAGAGAGAAATCAGGAGATGAAGTGGGAAGGGGAGAGCTAGTTGTACGATAAGAGTCAGATTCGAGGAAGACAACATCTGAAGAAATAATATATTTGTGAAGTTCTGGAGAATAACAGCAATATCCCTTGGTAGTCCGAGAGTATCCAAGGAAGATACACTTCAAAGAGCGCGGATCAAGTTTAGAAACTGAGGGACGAGCATCCTGAACATAGCAAACACACCCAAAGACCTTGAAGGATAGAGGAGGCCCTAAGTGGTCGGGATAAAGGATGTGATAAGGTGTCTCCCCCTGAAGAATATGAGTAGGGAGATGATTAATGAGATAGGCAGCGGTAAGGACAACATCTCCCCAAAAGTGTTTAGGAACATGTTTATGATGGAGGATAGCACGGGTAACCTCAAGAAGATGTCGATTTTTTCGTTCGGCAACCCCGTTTTGTTGGGGGGTATCAGGGCAACTGGTTTGGTGTATGATACCCTTGTCGGAAAGGAAGCTAGACATGGACTGGGACATGTATTCCCTCCCATTATCGGCACGAAGACATTTCAGACGAACCGAAAATTGAGTGAAAATTTCATTCCACAAATGTTGAAAAATAGATAGTAATTCAGAGCGATTTTTCATTAAGTAAACCCAAGTCATGCGAGAAAAATCATCAATAAAGGTAACATAATATCTGTGTCCTAACAACGTAGGGACAGGACACGGTCCCCAGACATCAGAATGAAGTAAATCAAAAGGTGCAGAAGCACGAACATCTACACGAGGTACATAGCTAACTCTATGGAGTTTAGCAAACAAACATGACTCACAGCTGAGATGGGAAACGTTCCCAAACTCAGGATACAAACGACGCATGACCTGCATAGAAGGATGACCATGACGGTAGTGGAGGTCCAAGAGTTTGGCCGAAGCAGCAGAACAGGCAATGTGGGAAACTTCTTCTAGAACATAAACACCACCACGCAGCTTTCCTCTACCAATAATACGGCTCGTCGACTGTTCCTGAAAAATGCAACCAGAAGATGTGAAGATAGCAGTGCAGTTTAAATCACGAGTAAGCTTACTAATAGACAATAGGTTGTAGGCTGATTGAGGAACATGAGCAACCGAGGATAGAGGCATATCCGGTGTCACATTGCAGCTTCCAAAGCCCACAATAGGGATAGTGGATCCATCTGCAACAGTGATGGAAGACCCACAATGAGGATGATATGAATGCAAGATACCTGAAGAACTAGTCAGGTGGTCAGAAGCTCCAGAATCTGCCAGCCACTGAACTGGACGCTGGGAAGTGCAGGCAGGTTGAATAGTCTGGGCCACAGCAGCACTATGAGGTGGAGAAGTAATCGGAAATGCCTGCATGCGACGATACTCCTCCTCAGAGATCTGGACAGTGCGGGGACCCGGGGTTGCCGGTGTCGAGTCGGCAACGTGAGCAGAACGAGGTGAAGAAGACGAGGTTTTGGCCGCCCAGTCTGGCTTCCCATGCACAAGCCAACACGTATCCTTTGTGTGACCTCGACGTCCGCAATGAGTACAATGTCGCGTATCAATCTCCCGACCACGTCCAGAACTAGACCGACCGCCTCGGCTATTCCCCCTTCCCCCTCGAGAGGCCAGCGCAATTGACTCGCTGGAGGAAACATGTAGAGCAGCTGGAGAAGAGGCAGAGCCCGCTTTAGTCAGACGATGGTAAACACTAGCAGTCTGCAAAGTAGAAGGACTCGCAAGCATTTCGGTTCTTGTTGTTGAGAAGTTTGGATCAAGACCGTTCAGAAGCCAGATGAGAACCAGATGCTCACGTTGAGCCTGATGTCCTTCACGAGTAGAGGGGATCTCCCAAAGATCAAGGATTTCATCGGCAAGAACCTTCCATTCGGCGAAGTACTCAGTGACAGGACGAGCTCCTTGTCGTAGCTCAGCCATCTTGGGAAAGAGTTCACCAAGACGAGAGAGGTTGTTAGCTTGAGAAAACATCATATGCAGGGTGTCCCACAACTCCTTAGTGCTATCACAATTCTTGCACATTTGCTGAACTGATGGGTCCATGGAACTCAGAAGGAGCGCAAAGATACGACAATCATCACTGTACCAATCGTCGTATTCAGCACTTCCCACGGCATGAGTAGGAAGTCTAGTAAGGTGGTGAGTACGTCGGATGCCTGCTAGAGACATAGTAACCCCCTTTTTCCACAACTGAAAGTTGGAGGAGGTAAGGATAGTGGTAGCCAGCCTTGCATTGGAAGGAAAAGTATTGGTAGAATCCCCTGAGGGAACAGGTGTCTGAGTGATGCTTGTAGCTGAGTCTCCCATGGTCTTTGGACAAGAACCTTCAATAGACAGCAGGAGACATCAATAAACAGTACCCGGAGACAGCCACACAACAGCGGGCGACCTCAGTGCAGCAGAGCAGTGGGAAGACTGCATCGGCATCAACCAAGGATCGGCGGTGAGAGTGAGGACCGGTGGCAAGTCGGACCAGCATCAAGCAGCAGCAGCAACAGGGATCAAGTAGGCGGCGGCATCAAGCAGCAGCAAGGATCGGCGTCCAGCGGTAGGCGTCGGTATCAGGCAGCAGCAGCGACGGCAGGCGGCATCGTCACGCGATGCGCCTCCGTCTAGGGCACGGGAGAACGACGGCGCAGGCGAGCAAACGCGGCGGAGACGAACGCGACGGAGACAAACGCGGCGGAGAACGAACGCGGCGGAGAAGAACGAACGAACGAACGAAGGCGGCGGAAGCGAGAAAACCCTAGCGGAGCGTCCGTCCCTCTGATACCATGTTGTGGAGAGAAAAATGATGACTTATGTCCACCTTGGACCAAGTCAATATAAATATATATATATATATATATATATATATATATATATATATATATATATAAGAGGTAAACAGGTAAACAAGCATACAACATAATACAGCACATAACAATTTGCATAAAATTTGGCTAATTGATTGCGAGTTTGGGAATGAAAGGTTACTTCTAGGTTTTGGTCGCAGCCACGACACTAGCAGAACACCTACGCAGCTTCTCTTTGACCACCGTCTTGGACTTGATAGTGATTGGTTGCATTGCATTCTCGACGGGGTCGAGTTCTTTCAACCCCGGGGGAATTGATGCAACCTGTAGTGCATCTTTTTAATTTTTATTTATTGTACCTGTATTTTTCTCTTGTCGCGCATGTTATTAGCGCCCTGGATGTTATTTTGTAATGCGTGCGCTACTTGCACAAGTTTTGGTTTGACACGTTCGTGTGACCGACCAACAAGACCCTAAATGCATAGGTCCGGTAATTTAGGGATAAATTAGTTTAGGGCAAGCTTATTTTAATTAATTATTTAATCCCCTTTGCCTATAGTCGGCCCCTTTTTGAAATTCCCTTTCAGTTTGCCTTTAAATAGTTGCCAATTAAATCTCTTATGCTTTATGTTTGCCAATAGCCAAAGTTGCCCTAAATTTCTTTTATAAAGCCACCCTTTCCTATCTATTACAGCCGGCTGGAATAGAACTGAACGACCTAATATTGGTTCGTTCGGTTCTTCTCCCAGCGTCGCACCTGCGCTGTTTCATCCCGACGCCGCTTCCTCCTGCGCGACGAGCCCTGACGCCGCCTCTTCCTTCCTCCAGTGTTCAACTCCTCCGACGAAGCCCTCGCCTCCAGTGGTCGTCTTCCCCGATGAAGCCGTCTCCGGAAGCTCCGCCCGCCATTGACGAGGACGCCAGAACTCTCCTAGAGCGTTGTCGACCTCCCCAGCTCCCTCCTCCAGCGGTTTCAGTGTACCTCCGACGGTTCTCCTCAGTTTCCAGCCATAGCTGCTACCGCCCAGGCCCGACCAGTCTTCAGTCAATTGTTCCGGCCAATTCTCAGTTCTCCCACACTTCCAGGCAGCCCGATTCTAGGCAATCCCGAGCACAGCATCTTGTAGCTTCTCTTTCAGCCTACCCGGAAACTTGCAGTGGCTGCCACCTCTGTCCTTGGTATATATCTCCATCTCATTTCACAACCATTAGTTACTTTTATGCTCAAATTTAAATTGAATTGTTAATTATGGGAGTTTGCCCTAGCTAAATCATATCTCCTGGTTACCGTTATTCTTGTTACACGTGCATGTCACCACTTTATTTCCGTGTTCGTGGAATTAGGTTTGTGACGCTTCTACGTTTGCGTGGTAGTTTATGTTCGTGTGCGACACTTAGAGTCGTTTTATCGGTTTAAAATAGTCCGCGAAATCATTTGCGCCGCATTAATTTAAATAGGTCGCCATTATTATTTTCAAAACTACTGTCCTAGGTTTAGGATCACATCATGACAGCTCTTGAAAAGAACAACACATGAGATTTGATGCCTCTTCCCCATGGAAAAAAACCAGTTGGATGAAAATGGGTATTCTCTGTTAAACAAAACCCTCAAAATATTGTTGAAAGGTGCAAAGCAAGACTGGTGGCAAAAGGGTATACCCAAACCCTTGGGATTGACTATCAGGGGACATTCGCCCCTGTAGCAAAATGAACACTATCAGAGTCCTTTTATCCTGTGATGCCTGTAAAGGATGGGACCTTTGACAACTTGACGTGAAAAACGTCTTCCTCCATGGGGATCTTGATGCGTAAGTTTATATGTCACTTCCACCAGACCTTACTCTCAAAGGTTCGACAAGAAATGTCTGCAAGTTAAAGAAAGACCTATATGGGCTGAAACAGTCTCCAAGAGCTTGGTTCAGGAGATTTCATAGAGCCATGTTGTCATTTGGGTATCATCAGGGCAGTGTTGTAGATGTCGGCCAACATGTCCGACATGTCGGCCGACATAAAGGTTTTGGGGGTAAAACGCCACGACATTGATATTTTAAGCAAATATGTCGTTTTAGAAAATATCACCCGATATATCCGTTTAACCTGATATATCAGGCGATATTTCACGACCGATATAACGTCGAGAGTATTACAAATAATTTTTTTCATTTTTTGAAGAGACCAAACACTGGTTAAGGTGTTGTCGTGTGACCTTGAGGTCACGAATTCGAGTCCTGGAAGCAGCCTTTTGCAGAAATGCAGGGTAAGGTTTACCTACATTTCACCATTGTGGTGGGATTCTTCAATTCCTTGGACCCTCGCTGCAAAGGGATGCTTTGTGCACTGGTTTGTCCCTTTTGAGGAGACCAAACAGAAACAATTTGTTTTGTGATTCATTTTGTGCATCTCTTTAAGTCTAGTATCGACTACTTTCTCATGTAGCTCTCATTTGGTGATCTTTATCTCGTTTATTGCAGTCGACGACTCTTTCTTGTGTAATTTATATATGAATAAATTTATTTAAATATTAAAATCTGGCATTGTAAAATATCCCCGATATATCCTCCGCAATCCGACATCCGACATTTCAAACTCAAACCGACATGAACCCGACATCCGACATCTATAGCCTTGATCAGGGCAACGCCGATCATACATTGTTTATCAAACATCGGATTGATAAACTCATTGCCCTCATTGTTTAATTTGATATTGTTATAACAGGCGACGATGTGGAAGAGATCAAGCTCCTAAAACAAAAATTAACTTCCGAGTTTGAGGTCAAGGACTTGGGTACACTGAAATATTTTCTGGGTATTGAAGTGGCAAAGTCCAAGCATGAAATTTTCATCTCCCAAAGGAAATATACTCTGGACTTTGTTAGAGAAGACTAGGATGAGTGACTGTAGACCAGCTGATACTCCAATTGAAGTGAACCACAGCATGGGTCGTGATGATGGAAATGAGAATGAAAATGTTCCCGAATTTTAGAGATTGGTAGGGAAGCTGATCTATCTGACTCATACCTGTCTGGATATCGCTTACACTGTAAGTGCTATCAGTCAGTTTATGCATGCTCCGAAGACTCGTCATGCAGATACTGCCTACATGATTCTCAGATACCTTAAGTCCTCACCTAGAAGTGGGATCTTGTTTTCCCAAATTAAACTCTAAAATTTGACGTCTACATCGATGTTGATTGGGCTGGTTCAATCGATGATCGACGATCTACCTCAGGGTAGTGCTCTCTTGTTGGTGGGAACCTAGTTACTTGGAAAAGTAAAAAACATGTTACGGCAAGATCTAGCGCTGAAGCAGAGTTTCGGGCTATGGCTCATGGCGTTTGTGAAGGTCTTTGGTTACGCTCTTTGCTAAGTGACCCGGGTCTCTCAACAGAGGGGACCATTCGGCTGTATTATGATAATAAGGCTGCTATCAGCATCGCCCATAACCCAGTCCAACACGATCGAACTAAACATATTGAAGTGGATCAACATTTCATTAAAGAGAACATTGAAAAGGGGGTTGTTTGTACTCCTTTTGTTCCATCTGATAGACAGCTTGCTGATAAGATATACTCACGAAAGGACTGAGTGAGAGTACCTTTGGAAGAATTGTTGTCAAGTTGGACATGATAAACATATCACGACCAACTTCAGGGGGAGTGTTACAATATATGTTATTTCTGTACGGAGTATTTTTTGTTTCGTGTAATGTTGTATTAGTTATCCCAATCCGCCTCCATATATAGAGGGGATTAGGGCTCCTTCAATGAATTGGATCTATTTTTCTCCCTTATGATAGGCCTCAACTCATGAGATATTGAGGCAACAATGATTATTTGGCGAAACCCATTGGTGAGTAACGCCGCACCAACATCAGTTATGTGTTATTTTAGTGTAGTTATATCTTAGCATCTTGCATTTCTATCTTTTGATGCTGTAATGCCCCCAAGAGTGGGCTAAAATATCCTAGCTAACTTGAATTAGGCTTATTTTGGATGAATGCTAAGAAAAGAGCATAGTGCTGACCAAGAGAGTGCCTCTTGGACTTTTATCATTCTCTTTCCTTTTTCATCTTAATGTGGCAACCTAGAAATCCCTACTTGATAACATTGATCCGGCCTCACCGTTCTCACTCACGCATAGCCTCTAGATTTAGTGCCCCTTTGTGAAATAGATCCCGATCCCGCAATCTTGCTTCAAACATCCCAATCCTAATCAGTTGTCTTTCGACTTGGAGTCGGATCGGTCGTCGACCTAACACCCAATCCCAGAGCCACTCCCCATCTAACTATTTCTATCTCGCAGTTGGATCCCAATGCCATCGACATAAAGGTTGTAGCCGTTGTTAGCCTTACACACTCCAGCTATTGGTTCCAGCTAGCTTTTCTGATCCAGCAATTGTGCGACACCACATCAATATCCTCCACCTCCGCACCCACCAACTTCCAACTCCCTTTCTGGAACCCCTTCCCACTGCAGATCCCATCAGTAGCCATCACCCGTTCTGCCATCATTGCAATCTTAGGACAACACAACTCCATCTTCGCCATTCCCATCAACGACACACCGTCGCAGCTCATTATTGTCGCATTCTCGATGTTCATTCAGGACCATTGGGGCACATTGGTGAGCAATCCCTCCGTGCAAGCCCCTCACTCGTGTTATCGAAATCTGCTTGGATGTCATTGAACGTGGCATCGAGGACCACGCAAGTCTCCTCGCCTCCATGCACGCCATCTCACAACGCATTGAATCTTGGATGGCTCATATCGACCAACATTATGTTTTGTGCACCTTACATGATGACCCCTTCTCCATCTTTGGTTCTCTCTTTGTCACGACCCGTCTATAAGCAATGTTAGAGTGTGCTTCGGGCGGGTCATGATGCCACATATATGGGGGAAATAAATTCCATGTTTGTTAGGCGGAAACTGATTTAATGTTATTAGATTTAAAATAATTACCTTGGAGTAAAACATATTGTGTTTATGAGGAAGTTTTAGAGTATAATAGTGAAAAATCAAATACACGTGTTTTTAATAAATCTCATGATACAAGGTGCTCATAAAAATTTCATGCAATAAATCCCAAAGAAAATGAACATATAAAAATCCAAATCCAGTACATAATTTTCACTCTAGCAATTGTCCATGCTTCAGGAGAAAATGTATGATCATAATTATTACATAAAATAAATGTCCAACAGTAAAAGAAATAAAATACATAGAATCTGACGCAACAAGAAATAAAAAAAACCTCCAGGGACACAATTAGGTGGGCAGTTCTCTGAGTAATTAGAGATTTCTCTGAGTAATTAGAGATCGTAGAACTTTGGGTAGACAACCCCAACCACTGACCCAATTAAGCGGGCAGTTCTACCTATAGGATAAAGCGCTTACCATATTGGTCAATTAACTCAAGCTTATGTAAGGGAAACAACAATTTTCACTTCGGCAAAGACAGTACAAAACTCCGTGCTAAATCCACACTAGTTAAGATTGAATGACGAACATTATAGCATTAAATCCTCCCTCGGGCATTGAATTCTGTCCTCGAACCCACAACCCGACATTGATACAAATTATAGGATCAAACGCTTATCCAACTGGTCCATAAGCTCAAACTTATGGAAAGGGCACAACAATTTTCCCTTACATAGATGACATCACAAAGCCCAGTACTAAGGGCCGACTGGACATTAGGTTCTACGTCATAAGCGTCGTAGGCTGGGTGATTAGTTTCACTTGAGTCAAAGGTTGGCGATGGATCTGACACTACCGTCTCGACTTGACATGTCTCTCCATTGATGACTCCCAGTGATCTCGTCCTCTCGTACTAATGGGAGAGCTTCAGGTTCACACTCTCCAAATTTTAATAGACCGGGCGTTGACCTATAATTTCATCTCCTAAAATGTTATAGTTTCATTGTCATCATGGGAAATGGAAACAACACTGACACATGTAATTTCCGTTGACACCTTCATCTCCGACTGGGTTCCCGTCACGTTATGATAAGTTCACATGTTCTTTGGCTATGGTATCACTTAGGCTCCATTTGGTTCGACGGTGGCGGATCGATCCGGCGGGTGGAAACGGAGTGTTCGAATCGGAGGGGGGGAGGTGGCTGCTCCAAACGGAGTTTTTTGGGGCGTTTCTCAAGGCGGGCGGGTGGAAACGGAGCAAACGCCGCCGGAGGTTAATTTGTTTACCCTCCTTCCGACGGCATTTGCCCAAAACGGAGAATCGAAACACCCAAACAAATAGAGCCTTAGCTTCAGTCACTTGGGTACACCCATATCAACTGAACCCTACCGATAATATCCTTCCTTTGGAAAGGGCATGTGCAGACATTCGAGGGGGTTCCTCAGTTTGATGGACATTTATAGAGGTTTCTACACAAAATTTGGGCGTTGCTTCATAAACTACATTCGTAACTCCGCCTTTTGTTTCAGAAATTTATCTTGGGGACGACAAATTTTCCAGCAAGGAATATTGTTATAGAGGACGGGTATTGGAGTCGACTCACAAGACCTGAGGTCGCAATGAATACTTGGCAGCCCCACTGGCGAGTGACGCCACATAGAACAACATCAATTATCTACTGTTTTGGCATACATAGAGTTATGCGTCTTACACTTTCATTTGTATTACTGTAACGCCATTATGGTTGGGCTTAAATGTCCTAATTTTATTGTATTAAATCAACCTGGAAAGAATGCAAAGGAAAGAGCCTAAGGTTGGCTAAGAGAGTGTCTCTTGCAGTTATCTTCCTTCTCCTTCTTATTGAGGCGGCTACCTAGAAATCCCTACTTGATAACAAAGTTCCACCCCCACCCTCAAGCCTCTACTCATGTCGAGCCTTTGCTCTCATCGAGCACCTGCTCCATTCATTCTTTATGGTATCGCATATGTCAATCACAATAACATCATCCGATGCATTATTCGAGCTCTGAGGTCAAACTCTCAGCTCCTAGTGCCACCTCTCCATTAGGTTGGTGGAGATGTCAAGGAGTCTAGCAAAGCCATATGCTAAAGGCTTAGAAACCTTCTTCTATTGATCTAGAAAGTCCCGCTAAGCTCGGAACCTCCCTAGGTCTTCAGCTTCGGTATGTTACACTTTTAGAAAGTTTTTCTATTTGCCTATAGTTCAGGACCCCAGTATTACCCCATCAAAACTCTATAACTCCAACTAAAGCTTTTTGGCCTCCAAATAGGATATACTGAGACTTCGATTGGAACTACATGACATTGCAATTTTTGATATGGTAAAGCCATCAGATGATTTCTCGAGCATTGCTTCAAGATTCTCATCACACCTTCGTCCCGAGCTTGCGAGGAACTTCGAATTGTCACTCTTTCCCTTATTGATAGTGACAATTATCCTCAATAGGAAACTTCCTTCCGCTTAGATATTCAGCTATGCGTGCATCCCCATCACATATCCTACCATATTCCTACTAATATTTCAAAGTAGTGGCTTTGTGTTATGGAAAATGAATCAGGTAAGACAATGCAGGACGAGCATAGGTCATTATATTCCATTCAGACAGTCTACAACGCTTCTATGATCTTATTACAAAGCTCAACTCTCTCATACCCGGAGAAAATGGAGCTATTGACCTCATGGGCAAAGGTCAAAGTGTTTTTGGGCCTGCATTCAACAAAATCCTTTGGTTGTTGATCTAACAACTCAACGAGCCCAGTGAAAGGTATTTTTGATTGCTATGTCGATGGCTCATCTTCCACCTCATTTTCACATGGTTAGATCCAACTTCATGTTTGCCATAACAATGCCATCCCTCTCATATGTTACTCAATATTTCTCAAGGTACTCTTCTCATTGCTCGCTTCATCACCATCCCAATCTCTCCTTCAACGTGGAATATCCTACTCAGAACAAGTCACAAATAACAACATATTGCCTACCATCAAAGGCATGAAGTTGTGCAAAAAAGCAAGATTATCCAGTAGGAAAATATTGCATTCTCATTAAAGAGTTTTGTTAGACTCATTAGTCTCATATCATGTATTTTTGATTGTTTGTTTTCTCCTCTTTATATATATATATACAAGTGACAGGCACGGGCCTTCGGCCCTGGGGGCATTCGGCGGGGGTGCGACAATTGGCGGGGTTCGACATTCGCCGGGATGCGACATTCGTCGGTGGTGCGACATTTGTCGTGGGGACGACATTTGTCGTGGGCGGCGACATTCGTCGGTGGTGCGACATTTGTCGTGGGGACGACATTTGTCGTGGGCGGCGACATTTGTCGTGGGCGGCAACATTTATCGTGGACAGTACCCGCCCATATGGCCTCGCGCGACAATACCCGCCCGCTCCGCAACATATACATATGAGTACTCAAAATGACCGTAAAAAAATATAAATCAAGAATATAATTTTTATTTTGTAAAACAAATTATATTTTAACGTTAAAACATTAATCTTTCTTTTGTCATTTCTAGCTATAGGTCATAGGTTTAGGATACCTAGTATTTTTATTTTTTGTATTTAAATATTGCAAAGTTGTGTAATTACCTAAAATGGTATTGTCTTTATAATATAATAATATAAAGTTTGGTATAATTGTGTAATTATGAATACAACTATAAGGGCAATATAGGAAGATCATGCAATGTTTCACCAAAGAGTAGTTTTTGCATAATAGTAGAGATATATCTACTGTGGATCTCTATTGGAGGTACCAAATCATTCCAATATCGAGTAACATGGTATCAGAGCCGGTTTAGGGCATCCTCGCTCAGTATCGCAACTCGACGCACTCGTCGATCTCGCACCGACCCGCTCGATCCCGCTCCGTCCCGCTCGATCCCGCTCCGCTCCGTCCCGCTTGATCCCGCCTGACGTCGACAACTCCTCTGCGCGGCTCTGGGCGCATCTCACATCTGGGACGGGGGGCGTGCATCCTTGATGATGCTTCCTGTCGTCGATGTGGCTTCCTGCCGCTGACTTCTTGTTAGCTGATGCTCCCGCGGTCAACCTAGATGTTGCGGGTTCCTCTATGCCGTCGATTTCTGTCGTCGACCAGCGCCCCTTCTTCCTTCGCAGCTGATCTAGGTCATGGGTCCCTCAGTTACGAGCACCACTTAGACGACCGTTCCCTCAGGAGATTCTACCAATACCTTTCCTCCTAATGCGAGGCTTGCTACTACTATCCTTACCTCCTCCAACTTCCAATTATGAAAAAAGGGGGTTACTATGTCCCTATAGGGTATCCGACGTACGCACCACCTTACCCGTCTCCCAACTCATGTTGTGGGAAGTACAGAATATGAAGATTGGTATAGTGACGATTGTCACATCTTTGCTCTTCTCCTGAGCTCCATCGACCCATCCGTTAAGCAAATGTGCAAGAATTGTGACAGCACTAAGGAACTATGCGATACTCTGCATATGATGTTCTCTCAGACGAACAATCTCTCTCGTCTTGGTGAACTCTTCCACGAGATGGCTGAGCTGAGACAAGGGGCGCCCTGTCACCGAGTACTTCGCGGAATGGAAGGTTCTTGCTGATGAAATCTTGAATATTTGGGAGATCCCCTTTACTAGGGAAGAGCATCAGGCTCAACGTGAGCATCTTGTACTTCTTTGGCTTCTGAATGGACTAGATCCAAACTTCTCGACAACGAATACTGAAATGCTAGCGAGTCCTTCTACCCTGCAAATTGCTAGTGTGTACCATCGTCTGACTAAAGCCAGTTCAGCATGTACTCCATCTGCTCTACATATTTCCTCCGGAGAGTCGATGGCTCTTGCTTCTCCGGATGGAAGAGGAACTAGTTGGGTGGGGGGGCGCTCTGGTCGTGGTCGTGATACCGACACGAGACATTGTACCCATTGCAGGCGTCGGGGCCACACGAAGGATACATGTTGTGTGGTTCATGGGAAGCTAGACTGGGCCTCCAAACCTCCTCCTTCATCTCGCTCTGCGCACTTAGCTGACTCTACTTCTACATCTCCGAATCCGAGAACTGTTGAAATATCTGAGGATGAGTATCATCGCCTGCAGGCTCTTTAGATTGACTCTCCGACTCATACTGTTGATGTGATCCAAACCATTCAGCCTGTTTGCACCTCACAGCGTCCCGTTCAGTGGTTGACAGATTCTGGCGCTTCAGATCCCCTGACTAGTACCTCAGGTATCTTACACTCATACAAACCTAATAGTGGGTCTTCAATTACAGTTGCGGATGGATCAACTGTACCAATTGTCGGGTTTGGTAGCTGCAATGTGACACCTGACATGACACTATCCTCCGTTGCTCATGTCCCTCAATCTGCTTACAACTTATTGTCAATTAGTAAGCTTACTCGTGATTTAAATTGTATTGCTACCTTCACATCTTCTGGTTGCATTTTTCAGAAACAACCGACGAGCCATATTATTGGTAGAGTAAAGTTGCGTGGTGGCTCCTATATACTGGACGAAGTCTCACATCTTGCTTGTTCTGCTGCCTCAACCAAATTCGGAGATCTTCACTACGTCATGATCATCCGTCTATGCAAGTCATGCGTCGTCTGTATCCTGAGTTTGGGAAGGTTTCCCATCTCAACTGTGAGTCTTGTTTGTTTGCTAAACTCCACAGAGTTAGCTATGTTCCTCGTCTTAATGTTCGTGCTTCTGCACCTTTTAATTTACTTCATTCTGATGTTTGGGGACCGTGTCCTATCCCGACGTTGTTAGGACACAAATATTATGTTACGTTTATTGATGATTTCTCTCAAATGACTTAGGTGTACTCAATGAAAAATCGTTCTGAGCTGTCGGCTATTTTCCAAAATCTATGGAATGAAATCTTTACTCAATTCTCTGTTCATCTTGAGTATCTTCGAACTGATAATGGTCAGGAATACCTATCTTAGTCTATGTCTAACTTTCTCTCTGACAAAGGTATCTTTCATCAAACCAACTGTCGTGATACCCCCCAACAAAATGGTGTTGCCGAAAGAAACAATCATCACCTCCTTGAGTCATCCGAGCCATTCTTCACCTAGGCACGTACCCAAACACTTCTGGGGTGATACAGTTCTTACCGTTGCACACCTCATTAATCATCTTCCCACTCATATCCTCGAGGGGGAGACACCCTATCACACTCTTTACCCAGACCTTGCTGGTCCCCTTCTATCTTTGAGGGTCTTTGTCCCTCTGTCTCAAAATTTGATCCGCTCTTTGAAATGTATTTTTCTTGGCTATTCTCAGACTACTCAAGGATATCGGTGTTATTCTCCTGATCTACACAAATACATTATCTCATCGGATGTTGTCTTCTTAGAATCAGGCTCTTACCTTTCTAGTGAGTCACCATGTCCTGACCCATCTCTTGATGCCATCTTGGTTCCTCGTCCTGCACCTACAATCCTCTCTTCGACTGAGCTTGGTATCAGATGTCCTGACCCATCAGATGTTGTCTTCCTGGAATCAGACTCATACCTTTCTAGTGGATCACCATGTCCTGACCCATCTCTTGATGTCATCTTGGTTCCTCGTCCTGCACCTGCAATCCTCTCACCGACTGACCTTCTGTGTCCCCTTTGGGGATAAGTTTACTCTCGCCGCTCTTCTGATAGTACATTAGTGCTACCACCTCAGCCTACCTCTCCCACCGATGATATGTCGACTGTTCCTACGGAAGCAACTGCTAGCGTGTCTGTTTTTCTCATGCCAGTCAGCCCAGATCTACCTATTGCAGTGTGGAAAGGAAGTCGGACTTGTCAGGATAAACCTCAATATGTTAGTTCTTATCAGGGATTGTCAGCCTCTCATACTGCCATGCACTCTACTCTGGATCAATACCGTCTCCCATCTACCGTTGCGGAGGCTAAAGCTCATCCTGGTTGGGTGACTGCTATACATGATGAACTGACAACTCTTCAACTAAACAACACATGGGACCTGGTCTCCTTGCCTACTGGCAAGCGGGCTATTGGATGCAAATGGATCTATTCCATCAAAGTCAATGTGGATGGTTCCCTCAACCGCTTGAAGGCCCGCTTGGTTGTCAAAGGTTATGCTCAGACTTATGGCGTGGATTATGATGAAACATTTGCCCTCGTTGCTAAGATGTCTTCTATTCGCATCCCGCTCTCTCTTGCAGCCTCTCACCAGTGGACCTTGTACCAGTTGGACATCAAAAATGCATTTCTTCATGGGTCCTTAGATGAAGAGGTGTATATGGAACAATCACCTGGGTTCGTTGTTGAGGGGGAGCGTAACAAGGCGTGTCATCTCTGGAAGTCGTTATATGGATTAAAGCAATCCCCTCAAACATGGTTTGCTCGTTTCCGGTCTGTGCTCACTCAATTTGGGCTTATCAAGAGTACAAAAGACTTGTCTCTCTTTTATCAGAAATCTTCGGCTGGTACTGTTCTTTTAGTGGTTTATGTCGATGATATTGTCATCACATGCAGCAATTCTGAAGGGATAACAAATCTCAATGCATTCTTACACTCCAACTTCCAGACAAAAGGTTTGGGCTCATTACGGTACTTCCTAGGGATTGAAGTTACTAATTATGATGATTACCTCTTTATTTGGCAACGCAAATATGCTCTTGATCTTCTATCCGACCTTAGAATGTCTAACTGTGGCCCTATGGATTCTCCACTTGAACCAGGGGAAAAAGATCTTCATGTCGAAAGCAAACCATTTGATTCACCAGAGAAGTATCGTAGAATAGTTGGAAAACTGAACTACCTTATCATGACTCGTCCTGACATTGCTTGTGCTGTAAGTAAGGTCAATCAGTTCATGGCTGCTCCAACCATCTCTCAATAGGAATCTGTTCTCCGGATCGTCAGGTACATACAGAAAGATCCTGGTCTCGGGATATCATACAAGAATCAAGGTCATTCTAATATAGAGACATACTGTGACTCTGACTGGGCAGGCCGCTTAGCAACCCGAAAGTCATCCACGGGATTTACTATCTTTATGGGTGGGAATCTCGTCTCCTAGAAGAGCAAGAAACAGACCACGGTTTCTAGATCTAGTGCTGAGGCGAAATATCGGGTTATGTCCCACTTTGTTGCTGAGATCATGTAGGTTAGACAGATTCTTGGTGAAATCGGGTACCCTGTTCAAGACCCACTCCTCTATGGTGTGATAATCAGGTTGCGATACAGATAACTACTAATCTTGTGTTTCATGAACGCACAAAACACATAGAGATCGACTGCCACTTTATAAGGGAGAAGTATGAAGAAGGCCTTATTTCTCTAAGTCACGTGAAGACCGGAGATCAGGTTGCAGATATTCTTACCAAGGAAGTTATGGGGGTCGGAATGAACTTTATATGTAACAAGTTAGGTCTAGGAAGTTCACACGACCCAACTCGAGGGGGTGTTAGACACATTAGTCCCATACCGTGGACCTCTATTGAAGGTACCCAATCATTCCAATATCGAGTAACAAGTTTCATATTATTCTTTGATGTGAACACAAAACAAAATCTATTTAGTAGCATGTTGAAAACAGAATTAAAAAATAAATATATGGCAGAATGTTACCATAAGTACGGTTTGCTATAACAACTCTCGCACCCTTTTCTTTTGCACCATAAGCAAGTGCTTTACCAGCACCACCAGCACCTAAGACAACAACAATTTTATTAGCTAGAGGAGAAGAAGCTGGAACCTTCGCCTGCACACCTGTCCAAAGATCAAATAAAAGCACTTTTATTTCCAAAATTATGTTTCATCATCAAGAAAAAGCATAAAGCATATAATTGTGGCAAGTACCTTGTAGTGCATCTTCGATAGCAGAAATTGCACCCGTGTAGTCTGTGTTGTATCCTATTAGCTTTCCATCTGATGGACGTTTCACCAATGTGTTTACTGCCCCAATAAACTGAAAAGGAAAATCAAGAACAAATAATACATGATATATAGATACATGACTACATGAGTGAACCGTGCAGTATCCTTCCGAAGCTAACCTTAGCAATTGGATCAACTTCATCGGAACATGCGAGGGCAGCCTCCTTATGAGGCATAGTAATACTGAAACTCAGGTAAAAAAAGTGTTATAAGTCCCAACAACATTATTGAAAAGATAGCACATCTATCACAAAGACCGTGCCAAAATCAAATAGAAAAGAATTTAACTTTCTACAAAAATAGTTCAAGTACATGGTAAGAACGTCATTTCACTCATGAAACCAAACATCATGCTTGCAAAATTAAGAGGGCCTTGTTGAAAAGATTTAAAACAAGGGTAAGTGAAGTTGATCAAGGGATTCAAAACAGAATAAAATAGTTAATTTCACATCAAAGGAAAACAAGATCGTTTATTTCTCTTGAGTGCATCTTGAATTTATAAATAAAGAATACAAATAAAATGAAGAATAAGGTAAAATACAATTACATGCAATTTGCATTCATAGATTCTGTAACACCCTAACCAAGTTTAACAAGAATCAGCAGTCCGGCCGTGTCCGCGAAAGCAAGTAAACTAAGTAACGGTAAATAAACTGGTATAAAGTAGGTAAAAATAATGAATGTGCTAAAAAGGAAAACTTCCAGTGAAGTAAATCTATGGTTAAAAGTGTACCTTGTCAAGATGAATTCACAGAACCAATTAAAACAGAAAATATATCACTAAAGGGACTGAATTACCTTCAAACTGGAATAACTGATATATCAAAAATACGGGTGAAATACAACAAAAACAAATATCTTTAAATATAAGCAAATTACAACAACAGTGATACAACTGAACAAACTGACGGCTGAAGACTGAGCCGCCTATCCTAAGCGGATCCTCTGACCTGAGCCCCCTATAAAAACAAGTTTCAAATGGGTTAGACCCACTGAAGAGTAAGAAAACTACTCCCTCCAGCAACACTTACAGAAATATTACAAGTGAAAATTACTTGAATTTAAAATTTGTAAAGTTACTCAAACATAAAACTTGGCCCTTGAGTTTACGATATGTACTAGAATTGGCTTATAGTGTGATCTGGCACACTCTTGTCTCAATTGAAACAATCGTTGATTTATGTAGTTTGAATTCCTGACTGCTGTAGAATTTAACCAGCTTCTGGGCTGTCTTATTAACACTTGTCGTTAAGTACGACAGTGCACAAACTAGTGACTGTGGTCTGAGTGGCAACGTTGATGGTGCCCTGAACTGGGTGTTCCTCGAGGAAAACAAAGACTCCTGTCTAAGGAGTTACATATCAGTAGCACGGGTCTTCGACCCTGAGCTTGATGTTCAAATGGTGGCCTACTGACCCTGAGCACGCGGTGGTGTGCCTCCACCAAAACCACGAGGGTAAGCCTTCCTCGCCCCTTTTCATTTTTGAGTTAACTTATACTAGCATTCCATGAGTCAAACATGGAGTAGCGCTCTAGTTAAGAAAATATACTGGCTTAGGATTTTCATGACACTGAAACTGCCAACTTAGCCTAAGCGTATGCCTACCCCGTTGGTTTAATTCTGACTATAGGAACTTGAATTTTTAAGGTACATATACTGATATGATTAACACATGAAATGGAAATTTTTTCTGAGTTGTTAAGTCTAAAAGGAGTCGAGTTTCTTACAACGGTGCTTCGACGTTCGTACACGCGTCGAGGCGACATGGAGCTTCTTCCCAAAAGATCTGACCACTAAGAAATTCTCCAATTCTTGGCTCCAACAACCACCAAAAATCTGAAATCCAAACGGGAACCTAAACTTATGTGTTTTCCCCCTTTAGGGTTTCGGTGAGATCAAAATTTATTATGATGTCAAATAATTATTTGTGCATAAACGTATGTATTACATCGATCTAAAGGCGGGCATTTACACAAAGATCGGACATGCCTTAGCACACAAACTAGTTAACCTTTTCTAAATCTGAAATCAAAAATCAATAGGGTTTATACACAAAATAGAAGCGAAGGATACCCTATGATAGAAGGGGAAAAGGCAACCCACACTTACAGAGATCGAAAACAGCGATTCAGTAACTTTTCCTGTCGGCTAGGGTTAAGGAACCACCTTCTTAAGTGCTTGGATGGAAGGAGAGGGCCGACTAGGGCTGTTGGGGAGAAAGGAGAAGTGAGTGCAGGCTTCCTGCACTGGATTCCGGTGAGAGAGAGAGTCGGCGCTGCTTCCCCGATCAAGCGATTGCGAGCGAATACGGAACTGAGAATTGCGGAAATACGGGTTTGTGAGATTGCGGAAAGAAGGTAAAGGCCCGACTGTACAGTTACACGATCTAATAGAGAGAAAGGGGCGGGTTAAAATACGGTTATAATAACCGTGAACCGGCTATTAAGGGAAAAACTCTTATTTAAAAAAAATTAATCATAAAGAGTAATATTATTATCATTTCTCTTAAGTCCACAAGGACGAATTTTCTTACGAGGTGTAGCGCGCATGCACACTTAAATCTTCGCGACTATTTCGAACTAACAACCATAACTCGTCGACTCACAAATAAATGCTCGACACGCATAATAAGCAAAATAAAATTGGTATTATTACCTCCAATAATCGTCGACTCGTCTAATTTTACGCGCGATAAGGCCCTGAAATTAAATTATACGCGACGCAAGTTTTGGATGTTAAAAATCTGTCCTCCTACTAAATTTTCGTCCTCGAAAATTACAAACATACATGAATCGAAGAGGAGCTCATAATCTTTGTTACCACGGAGTTCGTCCTCTCTTTCCCAAGTATACTCTGGTCGACCACAATTCATCCAAAGAATCTTAACCATACGGATATCTCTGTTCCTGAGCTTCTGAATCCTCGAATCCACAATCCTTATTGGCAAAATATTGATACTGAGATTGATTCAATCGGGGAATCCTTAGTACTGATCACCTGATTTGGATCTCGGACTGCTCTCCTCAGATAGGAGACATAGAATACATCATGTAATCCACCCATATGCTCAGGTAAGGCTAACTTGTATGCAACGTCACCTATGCGCTCTAGCACCTCAAATGGACCCACAAATCTGGGACTCAACTTCTTCATCTGCTTAAACCTAGAGACTCCCTTGACTGGTCTCACCTTCAGATAAACGTGATCCCCAACCTTAAATTCAACTGTTTTATGTCTCTGATCGTAGTGCTTGGCTTGTCTGCCCTGAGCAATGCTCATGCGGTCCTGAATGAGTCTGACTCTGTCTGTGGTCTTGTCTATCCATGATTCTTTGCTAGAAGCTCTCTCTTCGCTTTTTGCCCAATATAAAGGTGTCCGACAACGCCTGCCATACAAGGCCTCGAATGGTGTCATGTCGATACTCGTCTGGAAACTATTATTATAGGAGAATTCCACCAAAGTGACATACTTCTCCTATTTACCCCCAAAGTCCAAGATACACATGTGAAACATATCTTTCATGGTTCTATTTGTACGTTTTGCCTTCCCATCAGTTTGGGGGTGGAAAGCTGTGCTGAACTTCAACTGAGTACCAAGACGCTCCTGAACGTATCTCCAATCTCTGGCAGTAAATCTACCATCTCTATCTGACACAATAGACTTCGACACGCCAAGAAGTCGGACTATCTCATCCACGTACAACTGAGCCAACTTTGGACCCTGGCCGGTTCTCTTGTTGGGAATAAAATGTGCAACATTGGACAGTCGATCAACGATCACCCATATCGAGTCATTCCCACTCTGGGATCTAGGGAGGTCATGCACAAAATCCATGGAAATGTCTTCGAAAATCCACTCTGGAATTGGAAGAGGTTGCAGTTTGCCTCCAGGCGTCTGGCATTCCGCCTTAACCAACTTGCAAGTCATGCACTTTCCTACGTAGTCTGAGACATCTCCCTTAAGTCCTGGCCACCAAATTGACTTCTTGAGGTCTGCATACATCTTCGTGTTGCTCGGGTGAATAAAATACCTGGAGTTATAAGACTCAACTAAAATATCCTCGCGAAGATGCCCGACATTAGGAATGCACACTCTGCCCTTAAACAACAACAACCCATCACGAACCACGAAATCGTCTCTCTGGCCTGTCCGAGTCAAATCAAAATCTCTGTCATCTTTGGATCTAAGGGCAGGGCATCACAGATCCTCTCTTTGATGTCGCACTTTATCTCAATCCATCACAAACTGACAGGGCTAAAACTATGGTGTGACACCACACTAATCTCTAGTCTTTCCAAGGCTCGCACCAATTCTTCATGTTGGGTGATGAGAGCATAACTAGAACTCATTCTACAGAGAGCGTCTGCTACAACATTAGTTTTTCCCGGATGATACTGAATAGTCACCTCATAATCTGCTAAAAACTCGAGCCACCTACGCTGCCTCATGTTGAGCTCCTGCTGATCAAAGATGTACTTGAGGCTCTTATGATCTGTGAAGATCTCACACCGTACGCCATAGAGGTAGTGTCTCCAAATCTTCAATGCATGGATGATAGTTGCTAACTCCAAATCAAGCATAGGATGATTTCTCTAGTGATTCTTCAGTTGTTTGGATGCAAAAGCTATAATTTTTTCGTGTTGCATGAGAACACAACCCAGCCCCTGACCTGAAACATCACTGTAAATCTGAAAGTCATCTACACCTGAAGGAAGACATAGTACTGGTGCATCTGACATTCTGGTCTTCAACTGCTCAAAAGCGGACTCACACTCTGATGTCCAACTAAAAGCTCTTCCTTTCCTGATAAGTGAAGTCAGCGAAAGGGATATCTTCGAAAAGTCCCGAATAAATCTCCTGTAATAGCCTGTCAAGCCGATAAAACTACGAACCTCTGCAACTGTCTTGGGCCATGGTAAATCTCTGATCGCCTCAATCTTCTTTGGATCAACGGCAAGTCCATCTCTACTAACCACGTGGCCCAAAAATGCCACTTCTAGGAGCCAGAATTCGCACTTAGAAAACTTAGCATATAACTGATTCTGCCTAAGAGTGTTTAAAACTGTCCTGAGATGCGTGACATGCTCCTCCTTGCTCCTGGAATACACTAGGATATCATCAATAAAAACAATCACGAATCGGTCCAAGAACTCTCTGAACACCCTGTTCATCAGATCCATAAATGTAGATGGGGCATTGGTGAATCCAAACGGCATGACCACAAACTCGAAGTGGTCGTATCTGGTACTAAACGTCGTTTTCTGAATATCCTCATCTCAAATCTTCAACTTATGGTATCCCAACCTTAGATCTAACTTGGAATACGTGCAAGACCCCTCGAGTTGATCGAACAAGTCATCTATCCTTGAAAGAGGATACTTGTTCTTAAAAGTAAGTTTATTCAACTCACGGTAGTTGATACACAATCTCAAACTGCCGTCTTTTTTCTTCACAAAAAGGACTGATGCTCTCCACGGCGACGTACTAGGTCTGATAAATCCCAAATTAAGCAATTCCTGCAACTGGATTTTTAATTCAGCCAATTCCCTGGGCGTCATGCGATAAGGAGCCTTGGCAACTGGTGCAGATCCAGGAACAAGGTCAATCTGAAAAATCAATCTCTCTGGAGGGAGGGGCACCAGGTAGCTTCTCGGAAAAGACATCGGGAAACTCACAGACCACTGGTACCTCCTACAAAAAGGCTTTAGCTTTCGCATGCAACAACACCAAAAAGGCGGGACACCCTTTACAGACATGCCTAATAGATTTTATAGACGAGATGATCAACTTGGAAACTCCTTTCAAGCCTCGAAAAGTAATGAGAGATTGATCAAGTGCTTCTAGTTGAATCTCCATACTTCTGCAATCTATCTTGACATTCACGTCAATTAGCCAATCCATGCCCAAAATTAAATCAAACTCAGCAATAGGCAAAAGGGACGACTCCACTACGATTTCTGCTCCTCCGAATAAAACTGGCGTGCTACACTTACAACTAGTCTGCATTACCTAACCGTTAGGCATCATGACATCTAACGGAGTCGTGTTGGTGACGACTTCCAGGCCAAGCTTAGACGCAAAAGATTCTACTATGAATGAGTGTGATGCACCCGTGTCAAAGAGGACCATAGACGGTATGCCATGAACTATGAGGATACCTATATGCAAACTTATAATATTAACCTTTAAGTGTTGCAGGGGGAAGGAGAACAAAATATTTCAAATTTTAAGATTTCAAACCTGTCACCACGTCCTCCTGCTCTGTGGCCTCCTGCTAGCCAAGACCAAAGGCTCAAGGCTGAATCAGACCGCGTCCTGAAGCTGGCTTCGGGTCAGTAACCACCACTGTCTTCCCTTTATCGACCCCACTCGAGCCGTCATGCTCGTACTTCGACTAAAATACATGATACAGTACAAGTATTAACTTACAAGAAAAGGTTCTGGATAAAGGAAAATCACCAAGCAAAAGATCATATTACCTGATTACCCGCAGACTCTGGGCAATTCCGTACAAAGTGTCCAGCCCTCTGGCACTTGTAACAGACACCTGAAGCAGTCAAACATTCTCTAGAATGATGTCGATTGCACTTAAGGCAAAGGGGGTAGTCTTTGGGCTTACCCCCCGACTGATTACCCTGCCTAAAATTGGCCTTCCGCTTCTTATTCCAGCGGTCCCTTGGCTGACTCTTATCCTGCTGAAACGGGGACCCACTTTGAGGTCGCTTGGGGCGGAAACTATCGCGCCTTTGGACTCGTTGTTGGTCAGACTCTAATCTTCTTGTTGTATGCACCAAACTCCTGTAATCTGCGTTGACCATGGTCATCAACGACTGTCTCAAAGAATCTCGCAGGCCATCCACAAAACGGTGCACTTCTCAGCTTCATCACCCTGCATCACGCCCGCATATCGAGATAAGTGAGTAAGTTCTCCCTCGTACTCGGTAACTGTCTTATCCCCTTGGAAGTGCTTGAGATACTTCTCCTGGAGACCTCGACGAGCGGAAGGGGGGCACAAACCAGTTCGCAAGAGCCCTAGAAAAATTGTCCCAAGTAAACATATCGGTTGTACGACCTGGCATGAATAAAGGTCATGTTACTCCTCACTAAAGAGAGAATAATTTTCCAACAGAGAGGAAATTTCACAAAACAACTTACCGGCAGGATCCTCTGTTAAAAACTTAGTCCACCAAATTTTTGCCTCGCCCCAAAGGAGGAAAGTTGCAAGTGGAACCTTTTTATTTTTGGGACACTCCATAATATTCAGCAAATCTCTGGTGTTTGCGACCAGTCATCTGTATCCATCGGTGTTCCATCTCCACTGTAGTTGGAAGGGTGGAGATCTCTGAAATCCCTTAAGTATTGATCCATGCCGACCTCCACTGCTACAGGTGCAGGGACTGGTGCAGGAACTGGAGTTGGAATCCCTGCAGGCTGGCCTCTCTGAAATTCCAATAATGCGACAGCTACTGCCTTGACAATCTGGGTTGCCAAATCAGTCGGTTCCGGGACTGTCGGTGCGGGTGGTGGAGGTGGTGCATTAGTATCACCCATGGCGGTATCAGGAACAACGTTCTGACGTGAGGATTCCCCCGCTTCAATGGTTCGACGTGCCTAAAGGGCATAGAAAAAGAAATTATTAATACCAATGATATATCTGAAAAAAAAAATCTAATACTGAAGGTATTATCATGCAACCGTGAAAACTAAGAGTTAGACAAACTCAATGACTCTACTAACGAGAGTTTTCTCCTGGTACACTCCTATGGCTCTGTGAATTTTCTAGGTCCAGGAATCTTATGGCTCTGATACCAATTTGTAACACCACAACCAAGTTTAACAGGAATCAGCAGTACGGTCGGGTCCGTGAAAGCAAGTAAACTAAGTAACGGTATATAAACTGGTATAAAGCAGGTAAAAGTAATGAAAGTGTTAAAAAGGAAAACTCACGGCGGAAAAGTGAAGTAAACAATCTTGTCAAGCTGAATTCACAGAGCCAAGTAAAACTGAAAATATATCACTAAGGGACTGAATTACCTTCAAACTGGAATAACTGATATATCAAAAACACTGGTGAAATACAACAAATACAAATGTATGTAAATATAAGCAAATTACAACAGCAGTGATACAACTGAACAAACTGACGACTGAAGACTGAGCCGTCTATCCTAAGCGGATCCCCTGACCTGATCCCCCTCTAAAAACAAGTTCCAAATGGGTAAGGCCAACTGAAGAGTAAGAAAACTACTCCCTCCAGCAACACTTAAAGAAAAATATTACAAGTGAAAATTACTTGAATTTAAAATTTGCAAAGTTACTCTAACATAAAACTTGGCCCTTGAGTTTACGATCTGTACAAGAATTGGTATATAGTGTGATCTGACACACACTTTGCCTCAATTGAAGCAATCGTTGATTTCTGTAGTTTGAATTACTGACTGCTGTAGAATTTAACCAGCTTCTGGGTTGTCTTATTAACACTTGTCGCTAAGTACGACAGTGCACAAACTAGTGACTGCGGTCTGAGTGGCAACGCTGATGGTGCCCTGAACTGGGTGTTCCTCAAGGAAAACAAAGACTCCTGTCTAAGGAGTTACAAATCAATAGCACGGGTCTTCGAACCTGAGCTTGATGTTCAAATGGTGGCCTACAGACCCTGAGCACGCGGTGGTGGCTTCCACCAAAACCACGAGGGTAAACCTTCCTCGCCCCTTTTCATTTCTGAGTTAACTTAGACTAGCATTTCATGAGTCAAACACGGAGTAGCGCTCTAGTTAAGAAAATATACTGGCTTAGGGTTTT
Organism: Platanthera zijinensis; assembly: GCA_039513925.1. Taxonomy (NCBI): domain Eukaryota; kingdom Viridiplantae; phylum Streptophyta; class Magnoliopsida; order Asparagales; family Orchidaceae; genus Platanthera; species Platanthera zijinensis. Next base: position 46,231,941 of record CM077082.1, read on the forward strand.
CAAGACACTAAAACTGCTAACTTAGCCTAAGCGTATGCCTACCCCGTTGGTTTAATCTGACTATAGGAACTTGAATTTTACGGTACATATACCGATATGATTAACACATGAAATGGAAATTTTATCTAAGTTGTTAGTCTACAAGGAGTCGAGTTTCTTACAGCAGTGCTTCGACGTTCGTACACGCGTCGAGTCGACATGGAGCCTCTTCCCAAAAGATCTTACGACTAAGAAATTCTCCAATTCTTGGCTTCAACAACCACCAAAAATCTGAAATCCAAACGGGAACCTAAACTTAGGCGTTTTCCCCCTTTAGAGTTTCAGTGAAATCAAAATTTATTATGATGTCAAATAATTATTTATGGAGGAACAAGAACATAAACGTATGTGTTACCTTGATCTAAAGGCGGGGATTTACACAAATATCGGTCATGCCTTGGCACACAAACGAGTTAACCCTTTCTAAATCTGAAATCAAAAATCAAAAGGGTTTATACACAATATAGAAGCGAAGGATACCCTATGATAGAAGGGGAAAAGGCAACCCACACTTACAGAGATCGAAAACGGCGATTCAACAACTTTTCCCGTTGGCTAGGGTTAAGGAACCACCTTCTTAAGTGCTTGGATGGAAGGAGAGGGCCGACTAGGGCTGCTGGGGAGAAAGGAGAAGTGAGTGCAGGCTTCCTGCACTGGATTCCGGCGAGAGAGAGAGCCGGCGCTGCTTCCCCGATCGAGCGGTTGCGAGCGAATACGGAACAGAGAATTGCGGAAATGCGGGTTTGCGGGATTGCGGAAAGAAGGTAAGGCCTGACTATACAGTTACACGGTCTAATAAAGAGAAAGGGGCTGGTTATAATA